>OY728137.1:364911039-366140482 GCA_963277665.1 Viscum album
ATATTTTTAAATATTATTATCATTCTAATTAATATTTATAGTCTAAATTGTAACATATATAACCCTATGTAAATTTTTTTTTCTAAAATATAAATGCTTATGTCTTTTTTGTATTTATTTTAACTTAATTAATATAAAGTGTCCTTATCACCAACAAGTGGCTCCATGGGGTCCCAAAATTGTCCCAAAGATGCCTATGGTCGGACATGTATCAACCAATTAGGTTAGGACACGTTTTAGGGTAATTTATTATTATTATAATATTATTTGTTAACCCTTATTTACTGGATTTACCCTTTAACCATGGTAAATAAAATATTTACCGAAGTAATTATTCAAAATGTATAAAAATAAAAGTTACCTATTTACACAATTTTTAAATCCTGATTCCAAATATTGAATCTATTTTTCCAAATTCAAAACACAGAAGCGGTAGAGATTAATTTAAAATTAATTTCCGCTGTCAAAACAAAATGCCTGTTTTAGAGATAATAACTATCAAAAGATTGACACTTGTTTATGTCCGGTTTAAATTTGAAATTATGTCCAATGACCAAAATTTTATTAAATGCTACAAATATATTCTAAATATACTTTAAAACCACTCAAATTCATAATTTATCAGTATTAATTATTTTGATTGAAAAATTTGTTTTTAATTAAAATTTAGTAAATTTCAATATTCATCAAAATATAAAAGTTGTCCGACAAGTACAAAAATTTCATCCTACGATAATTGTGATATTCTGAATACAAAAATGAATTCCATCTTGAAAGATAAATTGTATAAAATTTCAAACAGTAGGTATTACTGTTTTTAACGACTACTTTGATTTGTCGTGGTGTGTTAGAACTCGAAGTTGCGTACAACACACGCTACTGTATTATTCAAAGAAAAGTGTAACGTGGAATCTTGGGGTGTTAAATTCTCCCCTACATCAATAAATTTCATCCTCATAATTTGAAATTGTTCTTCTAAAATAAAAGGTTGAAAATAGAAAGTATCTTTGTGGGAAAACCGACATCGGAAATTGGGTTAATAAAATTTTGTCTTAATAAGATGAAAAGAGAAATGAAAGGGTCACCAACAAATTATGATCTCAATTATGAGAACATTGGTGAAAATTAGAGACACATAATTGGAGGAAAACATAAATATTTATAGGGAGTGATTTAGGTCATCAATTACAAACAATTGTAGAATTGTGGGCCTCAAAGCCACCAATTTATGATGATTTAAATTACAATCGGTTCAACAAAACGTAAGGTATTAGGATAACACATTTTTGGTTTTAAGATCCCTTCCCTAATGTTTAATAATTAATTTATCCTTAAAATAAGAGGATATATATATATATATATATATATTTATATATACTAGACAAGTAGAGTTTCAACCTTTAATTAATTCCTACTACAAACTCATCTTTTACTCTAAAAGATTTAATAAATATATATATATTATATTTATCCTAATCGTATAGGGTTCCAAAAATAATGAATTTATAATTCACATATCATACCCTTTAAAAAACTACATTATTCAATCCAGGACATCAAGTGGGCTAGTGGTAGGTGATACACCCTTGTCGCCCTTCGGTTGTGGGTTCAAGTCTTGCAGCCTTGCCAGACGCGATGGGTTGCCACCCAACCTCCGGGTTGTCCTTTTATAAAAATCCAAAAATAACCATTCAATATAAATCCCTTCCAACCATTATACTTATCAAAAATACTTTTGTAAACTCTCAGTCCAAAATTTATATTAAAGGTAAACATAATGTAGATCATTTTTACCCCGTAATAACATGCGAATACCTTCATCATGTATTCTTTTATAAAACTGAAACATCCTGAATTACTATAAAACCTTATTGATTACATTCATTCTCCCTTATTACTTATAGAATAATGGATATACTTCATCCATCCAAAAATGTTGTAAACTCCAATAATGATGGAATATATAAATATTTAAACAGTTTCAAGGCAGTCAAGAATATCAAATATAATTACCCAAATCAACCATATCTTTTTCCAAAATCTGTACCTCAATATTAGGACCATATTAAGGTTTATCTTTCCTTCAACCATGTAATTTCCAAAAAGATTAACTCACTGTAGAGTCACTCTTCTTAGTACCATAAAATCTCAAATCCTCAATGAAATAGTACTGCAGTACAATCCTTATTTATTTCCAGTACATCATTGATACAACACTTCAATGAAATAATTAAAACATAAAAACATAATAACACTAATCATTCCTCTTCATTTGTGGTAGTATCATAACTTTATTATTATCCAATAGCATCATTTGGGGAATACTCTGATGATTTGAACATTGATTCGCGTAATGTCCCCACTCCTTGCAGATGAATCATTGTACATTCGAAACCTTTTTCTTTCCTTCGAAATCACGAACGTGGTGTCATTTTTCTCCACACTTATAACATACTCCCATTCACTTCATGTATTTTCAAAGGTTATTCTTTCCACAGTTATCACATATGAGAAAATCCTTCTTTACCCTCTTCCCTTTATCTGTCCTTCCCTCTACCATCATTTTCTTTTCTGGCTTCCCTTCGAATCCATAGGATTCCAAGAACTCTTTACTTATCTTATGAACACATGATACTATTTCTTTATATGATGATAACACGTCGGAGACTATTTCCCTTTTAAATTCTGGCATAAGACCATGAAATATATGATCCTTCTTACTCTTTGGATCATGCGTATTGCTGGAGTTCTCATTCCTTTTACTGGGCACCATTTCTAAACAATGGAATACACTAGATTAGTTTATGAATAGCATACCTAATACCAAACCTATAAAACACTTAATCATAAATTAAAAATTTTATGAATATAATCTATAATCATAAAAAAAATCTTCGAGAAGTATATACTTATAACCCTTCATAATGGTTTGTAAAGAAAAAGAGAATTATCCTAAGCATATCCCTCGGGAGTGTCGTAACCAAGAGGGCAGCAAGGCCCGTTGTCGTGCACCAGTTCTCGTTCGAGTCAAGTTCAGAGCGGTGTTTTCGGGTTTTACCCCTAGGTACATATGTGAAAAAGCTGCCTCTACATGCTTGTATCTAGACAGGGATATATTTCTCGGAAAACTCACAAAATCTCAACAATACCAAAATTCAAGGAAGTTCTACTATATTAATCCTCAAATTCTATCTTAGGTCTATGTTCTCTAATCAGAGTTTATCTAAATCTAGATTCCAAGGGTTGTACTAAATTTCCTCTGAAACCAACTGTAATGCCCCAACCCCAGTTACCCAGAGTCAGTGCATTATTTTAATACATTGGAATGATTACAAGGAATCAAGTCCCGAAGGACCGATTAGTTTATCAGTCTTGGAAAATAGATTACATACATGAACGTTACATTGCTCTTTAAGAAATAAAAAACATCATAAATAATATTTATGAACTTCATTATTCCCTTGGATTAACCCTGCATATCAATCACAATACACTTCTTGGAATCCTGGAAAAATTAAAACATAGAAAAGGGTGAGCTCAAATGCTCGGTAAGGGTAAGCAATACAGCAGAAACTTTCATAAATTAGCATAAACATTAAAGGAAATGTATAACTAAAAAAAAATCCTTTTAAACATGAACTTCAGCATGATATGGAAAAAATAAAACGAAATAATTCCATTTACTTATTCACATGGATATTCTACTAGTCAAATAATCACATGCAATATCACTAACCGCTTTCATAATGATGGAATGCATAACTCCAGCCTATCATAACAACGTAGCTAAGGACTCGTGCCAAGACTACAAATAATATTTTCTCAAGGACTCGTGCCAATACACTAGTTTGTCTCATAAGACCTACCGATGCATCTAGGAGCTATAGAGGGCTCCACCAATCAATTATTAAGTTCAATGCATTCCTCATATGAACAGGTTTAAACATAACATAAACATTCGTACTAAAACTAGCATAGGAAATGTCAATAATTTCTCCATAAACCATGAATGTTATAAAAATTACACATCTATAGTCAAAAAAATCAAAAAACATTCAATGGAAGTTTTTTATAATAAATCAACTTCAAATAAGCTTAAAATCCATCAAAGGATGTTGATATAGATGAAAATCATGAGTAAAACTTTTTGAGAGAAATATCCTTTTTGCAAAATCATTTAAAAGTAACACATTATAAAGGAAGTAATTTAAAATAGATTTTTGAATCAAAGTGTCCCATACCACTTTGAAACTTTTGAAAAGAATTAACATTTCAAAACCTTCATGTCCCTATAAATAAATCCTTAAAATCATTTTGAAAACATGGAAATTAATTAATTATATTTAGAAAGATAAATCTGTAAAACATTTAAAATTATGATATTGATAAAGAGTACCTTTCAAAATCCTTAAAATCTTAATTCTGAAATCATTTTTATGAAAAATGGACATGGATGATAAAAATGACCAAGTAAATACTAACACATAAACAATCTCAGATAATAATGAGATTGAGGAATTAACCCTTACCAATTTGGTAACTTACGAAACATACAACCCATTAAAGAGGTGTCATACAATGAATTTGTAACTACACATAAATTAAATTGTATTACAAAAAGAATACAATTATGGGCAGTACATAGACCACACAAAAGGTAATAGTGGCAATATGGCATGAATCTCATGGGAATAAGGAGTGAGATGAAAACCCCATTCCTTGCACTTTCCTTTAGTCGAGGGTACGTTTAACCTCATGTACGAAGATAATAGTATGTTATTAAATTATAAAAGAACCATATTAATATTTATTATATCATAAATGGTTCATTTATGACTTTATACTACCCATTTAATAATAATTTCCATGTTAAATTAACATTTCAGGTAATAATCGTTTTCTTTATCGTACGTGTTTTAACTTGTTACTCTTGATTTTATCACTTACATCATGATTTAAATACTTACATAATATAAAACATGATAAATATATCATATATATTTAGAATATAAATATTTATAATATACATATATGGAAAACACCGTTTATGGAGACGTTAGTCCGTACATATGCATAAACGTTGTTTCTATTTTCATATAGTATTGAACGGAAGTAAGTGAATAAGATATATGTAAGTACATAAATACTTATATATATAAATATAAATATCTCCAGTAGAATTATTATGTCATATATTACATACTTATTTGTAATATATATTTTTATAATATTTGATGAATGGTGAGCTTGGAAATGAATCTCATCATGTCGTGGAGATGGTAATCCGTACATACGCACGAGTGAAAATATCATTTTTTAGATATTAAAATAATATATAATTGGATGTTATATCATATTACATAATCATTATCATGTTATATTTATTATTTACATGAATTACACATCATTATTATATCCATCCAAATAATAATATTTTGAATAATAATTACACCATGACGTGGAGACGGTAAGCCGTACGTACGCACGTATGGTGACATGTCATTCATAGGATGGATAGAATACTGAATATGGTTGTACCATATTTATGATAACATCTCAGTATATATAATATACTGGAGTTATTATTCTATAATAGGAATAACAAAGAAAGAAGAAGTTGAAGAATAAATGAACTTCAAAAAGGGTGGTGAAATCATTACCTCTTCTTTGGGTTCTTCCTTTTGATTTGATCAAAAGGGCTCCATAGGTTGGCTTTATGATCAAAATAAGGCCTATATTTTGAATTTAGGGAAGTTTAGAGAGTATTTGGTCTGGGTTTGACCGAACCAAAAGGTTTTGAAGGTGTGGAGAATTGGTTAGAAGTGGTGTCCTTTTATAAGGGGGACGAGGGGCACCTTAGGAAAATCTAGAAATATTATTTTATAATAAATTCATATTCGGTTTCTAATGGTTACAAAGTGGATTATTTAAATTTTAAGCTGGGGATGGGTCGAAAACCACTCATCTAATAGAATTTATACTGGTTTGGGTCATTATATTAACCTTATCTTTTAGTTTTAACTCTTAGTTAATTAGTTTGACACTTACCATGTCACTTTGTATTTTTATATTATATAGTTAATAAACTTACTATATATACTGCCAAGAGACCCCCAAGTGGTCCATTAATGATACATCTATCATGATATAAGTTTATTGGATGAAAATTACATTTTTAAGAATTTAATATTAATTAATAATATAATATTTGTTTTAAAAAAACTTTTATGTCAATTTTGAAACTATTGGGTATTTTGTTTTTGATAAATTCATAACAGCATTATTGCTTAGAAAATTTTTTTTATAGATAATCCTAATATGTCATATTAACCTATAAAATTATTTTAATTTATAAAAACTCTCAAATTACTTTTATTTGGTTGTTTATAATATCAATTATATTAATCTTTCATTAATATGGTAATTACTGCATCATCATTTTATCATAACTAAATTACATTATTTAATGTCTAAAAATTATAAATAAAATAAATTTATTTAGTAAATCATTTTATATTTATAATGAATAATTATAGTCGAAATTTTAACATATATAACCCTTTTAAAAAAATTGGTTTTCTAAAATATATATGCTTATGTCTGTTTTGTATTTATTTTAACTTAATTAATATAAAGTGTCCTTATCACCAACAAGTGGTTCCATGGGGTCCGAAAATCGACCCAAAGATGACCAGGGTCAGACATGTATCAAAACATAAGGTTAGGACACGTTTTAGGGTAATTTATTATTATTATAATATTATTTTATAACCTTTATTTACTGGATTTACCCATTAACCATGTTAAATAAAATATTTACCAAAGTAATTATTCAAAATGACTAAAAATAAATGTTAACTATTTAAATAATTTGGACATCCTGATTCTAAATATTGAATCTATTTTTCCAAATTCAAAACACAAAAGTGGAAGAAATTAATTTAAAATTAATTCCTACTGTCAAAATAAAAAGTGTGTTTTTTTAGAGATAACAACTATCAAAAGATTGACACTTGTTTATGTCCAGTTTAAATGTGAAATTATGTACAATGGACAAAATTGTTTTAAATGTTAAAAATATATTCTAAATATACTTTTAAACCACTCAGATTCATAATCTATCACTATGAATTATTTTTATTAATAAAGTTGTTTTTAATTAAAATTTAGTAATTTTCACTATTCATCAAAATATAAAAGTTATCCAAAAGGTACCAAAATTTCATCCAAGGGTAATTTCGATCTTCCGAATCCAAAAATTAAGTCTATTATGAAAGATAAAATGTATAAAATTTTAAAATGTTGGTATTACTATTCATAACGGCTACTTTGATTGGTCGTGGTGTGTTAGAACTCGTAGTTGCGTATAACACACGCTACTGTATTATTCAAAGAGAAGCGTACCATGGATGATTGGGGTGTTATAGATAACCCTATGTTATGAGATTCACCTTAGATGGAAAATAATTTTGATAAAATGATTAATCATAATTCTTGAGGAAAATATCTTATCTTATCAAAACCATTTTCTTTTATAAAAATGCCAAGAAATTTGGAAAGAAAAAATTTTGTTGAAAATAAACATGTAATCATGTAGAGTATGACTCATGGAAATAAGGCATTAAAAAAGTTAAAAATACATTCATGTTGTATAAGTTAAAAAAACATTCTCCTCGTACTTCTACCAAAAAGTAAAAAGTACCTTTTATTGAAAAACACAAAAAGATTCATTTCAAACCATTTAATAAAAAATTTCCATTGCGAAAAATAGAATTTAAAAAATTGAAGAAGAATAAAAATAAAATTACATATTTAGGAAACATGGATGTGGATGATAAATTTAACCGAGTAAATACTTACATATAAACAATCTAGGATAAAAATAAGATTGAACAAGTATCCCTTACATTTGGTCCTATATGCATTTCATATATATGAACCACCTGTATAATGATTTAAATAATTTTATTGGCTTAT
Source organism: Viscum album (assembly GCA_963277665.1). Classification (NCBI taxonomy): domain Eukaryota; kingdom Viridiplantae; phylum Streptophyta; class Magnoliopsida; order Santalales; family Viscaceae; genus Viscum; species Viscum album. Next base: position 364,919,017 of record OY728137.1, read on the forward strand.
TCTAGAATCATAGTCATTTTTATTAGATTATATATGATCATATTATCATTCGTTTGTTATTAGAATTTCATTATTACCCATTATTCGGATATTAACCACTTTATGTTCTTATGCATGTTTTGTCAGATAGTAACATATTCTAATTCATTAGTTATAGTTATATAATTTATAGAATTATATTAGTATAATATTTATCATATTTATTCATTCCATTCACGTATATACTGATTTTTTAAGGAAGATCATGTAGAATGAATGACATCTCATCATGGAGATGTCAGGTCATACATACGCATGAACGAGAATATCATTCAATTAATGGTTAAACAGTATTTAATTTGATGGTATATTAATTATAAAGAACAATCTTCATGTTATATTCCTTATTTAAATATATTATACTCATCATTATACCCATTCAAATTAAGTATTTTGAATAAAAAATTACACCACATCGTGGAGACGGTAAGTCGTACGTATGCACAAATGGTGATAAATGTCTTCGTATGATGGACAAAAGGATTTTTAAATATTTCCCATAGTTATAATAAGATATAATAATGTAGAATAAATTTTATTTGTTACTTTATTATGGAAACAATGTAAGAAGAGTAATTATAAGAAGAATATTGTTTTGAAAGAGGTGATAAAATAATTATCTCTTTTTTTAGTATCTCCTTTTGATTTGAACCAAAGTTCTTCATAGGATGGATTTATGACCAAAGATTGGTTACAAAGATGATGTTATATAAGTTTAAAGAAGAAATGGGTAGGTTATGGATGCGAAAAAAAGATTTTGAGGTGTAACTAAATTATAAGGATATGTTCCCTTTATAAGAGAGGGGAGGGGCACCTTTGGAAATACCAAAACTAATAAAATTGATATAAATTAATTTTTAAATTAAAATTCCTCAAAATATGATTATTTAAAAAATTAGATTTTTATTGGTTTAAATCCTCATAACCAATAAAATTTATACATGTTTTTATTTTATATTAAACCTTATTATTTTGATTTATCATTTTTAATATACTTAATTTAAATTGTGGTATAATATAATAAATGTTACATGGTAATAAATATTTACTTAAGTCATTTAAATTTTCCATAATTTCATAAAATATGGAATTTTAGAAATTATAAATTTCACTTTTGTATTTTTTTTAAAAAATTTGATTCATAATTAATTTAATAATATGTTATTTTTATAAAATAACAATAGTGTCAAGTTGGAAAATATTAAATTATTTGACATTAAATAAAATTCAAACAAAAGATAAGTTTAAAAATATATTTAATACACTAATAAAATGTCATGTTTACCTAGAAAATTCTTTGACCACATTAATTATTACATATTATATTTCTTTTAATATTTTAAGACCATTTATTTGATATTTCTACTAATAAAATAATATCTACATCACTATTGTGTCATCATTAATGGTAATTATATAATCATTAAAAATTATAAGTAAATTCACATGATATAGATAATTTAATAATACTTCATAAGGATATTTATGTTTTAGGTTTTATTTATATTACCACTACATTAAAATTATTTTACATATAAGATATAAGAGAGTGAAATGTTGTCACAATATTTTGTTTTAATTGTAATTACGTAACTTTCAATGAAAAAAGTCTCTTAAATGAATCCATTATTACCCTTATGTGATATTGACCGACTTCAATTCTTCCAATATGATTTTGGTAGGTATTAGGGTAGTTATATTATCTTTATCATATTGTTATTACCCTAATTTACTTGATTTACCTTTAACTGTGGTAAATAAAAGTTAACATATTTACGATTCATAATATATAAAAAACCTATTAAGATAATATGTAACCATTAATTAAAAATATGGATTAAATTTTTCAAAATTAACAACACTTACGTTTCATTAATTAATTTAATTTAATATTCGTTGTTGAAACCAGAGTGTGGTTTTTTTAGAAATAAAAATAATAAAAATAATCACATGTGTTATTGTCCAATTTAAATATGAAATTACTTAAAATCACCATCATTGGATGAAAAGATAAAAAATAATACAATTAAACATTAAAAAAATTAAAAAGATAATATACCTATTTGAATAAATTAGAAGAAAAGGCAATTTTTAATTATAATGCAGTATTTTTTCACTATTCATTTAAATGTGAATTTCATCAAGAAAATACCAAACATCAACCAATTTTTTTTTGATGTTCCACATCCAAATAATATTTTGTTTTTCAAATAAAAATTATAAAATTGTCAAAACAATATTTAAAAAGGGTTCGTCATTAAAAGGGGGTAAAATTGTATTTTGTTGAAAAATACTTATTTTATCCAAATAAAATTGAATTTGTTTTGTTAAATCAAGCAGAAAGGATTAAAATAACCATGAAAAGGAATCCTAGGTTACAATAGTCTAAAGTAAGTATGTTTACATTTATCCTTGTAAAGGATAGGGAGTATCTCATGAGGAGTGATGGAATGATAGGTGCAAGTGTCACCAGATGCTCCCATGTTTGCAAGGAAATAAGCAAGTTGGATGGCTTCATGATAGACGTGTGTAATGATATAATGAATTGAAGAAATTATGTCAATGCACTTAATAAATTTCGATGTTATTTTCCAAGAAAGGTGAATCTGAACCATTTAAACCGCTTGTACAATGGTAGTAGAGTCACTTTCAAACCAGATTTTCCTTTAATTCCTTCTATATGAAAAATCAACTCCTTTGATGAGAGACATCATCTCTGATAATTGAGTAGTGTCCAGTACACACGTACCATGAACCCCATTAAATAAGTCACCATCATGATTTCTGAGGACAAAACCATATCCAGAAGGTCTTGGATTACCTCTTGAGGCTCCATCCGAGTTTCATTTAATCTAGCCAAAAAAATAAAGTAACCAAAAGACTTCCATGGTTCCATGTGCCCGAGGATAGTTACCTTGCATGGTAAATTTTTTTTAGAATAGTGAAATCTCTTACTGAGATGTCAAATTTTTTAGCATGTAAACAGTTTGCTTGTTGAGTCGCAAACAAAATTTCAGAGATCACCACCCTATAATTGATGTCAGTATTTGTGTGGCTAGCCATGTATATTCACTTCAAAATAATGTGAATAAATCCAGCACATACAGGAAGGAAGAGTATATGAACCTGCTTTGATAATTGGATCATTGGAAGTAGAAGCAGGAGGTCCACGATGTTGTTCACATGCGGACGTTGAATCTCGTACCAGTTGAAGATCGTGTTCCAGAGTGTGGCTGCAGTCTTACAAGACATGAAAAAATGGTTTATATAATCACGGTGCTGATCACACAAGTCACATATGGAGCATATGGAGATCCCAACTCGCTACATATTATTGTCCACTGGATTTTTGTTGAGATTGAGGCGCCAAATAATTATAGATATAGATGGTGGCAACCATTTTCTATTTTAATTAACAGTTACAATGTCGCTACTTTGTAGAATATTGTTTCAGAATCATTTGGAGTTCATAATTCCATTTGAGCTCATTTCCTAGATTAGAATCTCATATGTGCCCAGAAAATCTATGGAGGAGACTCTGTGGGAAATCTGAGGTGGAAGCTGATAATACTGCTCAAGCTAGTTTTTAATAGTCACATTGTAGTTTATAGATGGATCCTTCATATCCACACCATAAATCAGGGGGGTACCAGTGCAGTAATCCCTTCATAATTGGAGGGAGGAGTGCATGCTGACTAACCAGTGAGACTTCATTTTAACCTTCTGTAAAGTTCATTTTAGACCAGACCAAAATGAGGATTGGATGTATTTCACCTTCCCTACAATCAGACTTCTTAGAAGTTCAGTTCTAAGGAAATCTAGGGATTCATATTTATCATTGATTAGTTTCTAAAGGAATCTTTTTGGAAGAGATTGGTTGAAGAGTTAAATGTTTTTAATACCTAGACCTCTTATCGTATGTGGTAAGAATAAAATCTTCAATGGAGCTATTATAATCTTCTATTCATGTATATATACACACTACACAATATTCCTCATGAGTGTGTTAATACTTTTAAGGGTGGATGGCGGCCAAGAGTACACCATGAAAGAGTAAACCATCTTTGAGAAAATCACATGTTTAACTAGGAAGATTCAGCTTACTATTGAGAGTGACATACCCTTCATAGTAGATAGAGTTCTTCTAACTTGGCTCACAACATCATCAAAATAAGAAGTCCTAGTTTTTTCATGGAACATTGGGACCCAAATGTAAATAAAAGGAAGAAATCCAACCCTTATTCCTAGCTCATGAAGCATGCATTGCTTCCTTGAGGCTGAGATGTTTTTTCCAAATAAAATTAACGAATTGCTCCAATTGACCTCTTATCCAAGAAGATTTTTCATAGTTAAGAAGATTTATCTGGATATTTCTTTGGTTCCTCTTGTCTCCATGAGTAAACAAATTGTTGTCATCAGAAAAAAGAAGATGAGAGGGGGCAGTGATACCTTATGCATCATAGATTGTGTTGATATCTCCTTTTTTAACTCAATCGAGGATATGTTGACTGAGATAATCTTCAGTAATTGCAAAAAATATAGCGGACAAGCGGTCCACCTACCTCACTTCTCTAGAGAATTTAAAGCAGCCTTCTAGAGATCCATTAACCAAAATATAAATATGAGCAGATATAATGAGAGCATTATCACAATAAATGAATCTGATGTGGAAGCCAAACTCAAGCCGGATACATCCATTGAAGTCGCAGTCGATGGTGTCAAGAGCTTCCTAATATCAATCTTTAGAGCCATGTTTCTAGACCGTGTGGTATTCTGAAGGAGGTATATACATTCATAGGTATTTAAAAGTCAATCTATAATATTTCTTCCTTTGATATAACCAAATTGGATCCATGAGACAATTATATCTGAAATATAGGTGAGGCGAATGGCCAGAATTTTAGTGATGATCTTGTGGATTGTGTTGATAAGAGAAACATGTCGAAACTAACCAAAATCACGTTCATTATCCACCTTAGGGATTAAGTCAATGAACTGAGCATTAATTCCTTGAGTGTGAGATCCATGTGTGAAGAAATGCATTATCATTTTACAAACAACATATTGTATAACCTCCAAATAAAATTGGATGAAATGATTACTGAAACCATCCGTCCCTAGAGCGCATTATTTTTTAAGACCAAATAATACTTCCCTGATCTCAATATCCATCGGAGTCGAGGTTAGAAGAGTGTTATCTATATCAGTGACCATCTTTGGTATAATTAATTCAATCAATTCATCATTTCTTGTGGGGCCATTAAAAATATTCATATAGAAGAAGAATATAGGGGTTGAGAGACTCTATATATCATCAATTATAGATTCTATATCCTTCAGAAGAGATATAGGCCTGTTGACTTTTTTAACACTTTGAAGTGCATTAAAAAATTTGGTTTTGTTGTCACCATCAGTAAGCCACTTAACATTAAACAAATCTTTCTGAATATTATCCCTAGACACATTGAGTTTTTGGAGTTCAGAGAAATCCTTCTTCTCTTGATCATCATTTCTAGGGAAGTTGTTGAGTGTAATGAATTCTTGAATCTCGTGATGAATAAAATTGAATTTTTTATGATATCATATCTAGAAAACATATATGAAGAAATTAAAAAATTATATTGAATATATTAAATATAAATTTCACTATTAAAATCCATAAATAGTTATTTTATTTTTTTATAGACTCACTTATATTAATTTAAATAGTTTTTTAGAAGAAGTTAGTACTATTCATACCAGCTGTTATAACGACAAAGCTATCACGAATACTCGATCATTAATAAAATGAAATCTATAAAAAGATAAAGAAATTATGTGTAACATAAACCAATAATATTTTTAGGCACACAGAAAGAAAATATGGTGTGGCGCATAGTGCAAGCTAATCATGATGTAGTGTACAACACAAGACATCTAAGAAATTAACAAGAATCTATCTCATAAAATCTTAGGGTGTTACACTAGTAGTTCAGATGATTTGAATTAGGACAATGATTAAAAATTATGATTGAATATATAAGACTCAACATAGAACACTGATTTTTTTATGTAATTAGAGATTTATAGTGATGAATAAAAATCAAGTCACTCAATGTGATGAGGAATTGATGCTGTGAACTCTTGATCTCAATAAATACTTATATGTGATAGTTCAATGTTGTTCTCCCAAACCATTAACCAATTATTTCTACTACATGTGGTAATGTTAATTGATTATGGCTTTATTATAGTTACGTAATATCAAATATTTCTTTATGATGATATGATAGGATTATATTCTTTTAAATAATGTTCATTTGATATGTAATTATACATAATAACATGATTAACTGTATGAGATTAACTAGTAAGTTTTATTTTTTTACATTGATATCAAAGGTGAGTTGGCTTACTAAACATTAAAATAACCTATTATTAAACAACTATACATTATCATTTTTAATTTAAATAAATTTTAACATGATAATTACCCTTACCTAGAGTTTTTTTTATTTTATTAATTTTTCTTAAGACCTAATGGATTTTATTTGATGGATTTTATTATTTTTTAGTTTTAAGAGGCTACATAAATAGATTTTCCTCATATTATAAATGAAAACATGAAATAAAACATAATATTCAATAGAAATATTATAATTTATTCTACAATATCCATGAAATCATTCATAATTCCTTTATTAGTATCCTGGGAAGAGGAGCCAATAACAAAAGGTTAGTGAAGATACTCAATAAGTAAAGAATACAATATATTTTATTATAGGATAATTGAAGAAAGAATAATTTTGATGAGATAATAAATAATAAAATATTCCATATAAATAATATCATAAAATGGTACTTCATCTGTGGATGAAATAGAAAATAAATAATAAAATTCATATCTAAAACTGGTTTAATAATGATATAATATATAATACCAAAAATCATAACCCTTTTATCAAGGAATTGTTCTATGAAATAATACATAAATAGGTAAGTCATAATCGAAATACCCAAACCAGAGTGTCTCATGAGACCTATTTATGAATATAGGAACTATAACAGGACTCACATATCATGTACTAAGTCCAATTCATTATCATTATAAAGGAAATGTATAAAAATTTTGAACATAGTCAACATAAACATTAATATTTATGAAATGGGAAAAATGATAATATTTTATCCTATCAATAAATAAAACAACATGATCATAAATCAACCAGATTAATATGGAAGATGGTATCATATTTGTATTTCTCCATTAATTTTTAAGATTCATCCATGGATGTTGACATTGATGAAATTAATTTTAATAGACAATTGAATAATTTTTGAATAAAATAAACTATTAATTTTGAAATAATTTAAAATAAAAAATATCTAGAATATTATGAATTTATTTTATATTAAATTAACATTGTAAATATGTGATGTATTATTCCTGGAATTAAATTTTTTGACGATGGTAAAATCCCTTCACCTAGTAACTCTTAAGAAAAATATTATTTTCACACCTTTGGTAAAATGTACCATGTTTATACTAAAAGTAATATTCCATTTAAAAATTTATTTTAAAATTTTAAAATTGGTAAAAATTATTGTAATAACCCTGATATAATTTTAAATATACTCCTGAAAATATTTCAATAAAAATATGTACTTTGATGAAAAAAATCATGTTCAAATAGAGAGAAATGTCTATTTTCAATAAAAATTTTGTTTATATATTTTTAGTGGACAAGATATAAATAGTACTAGAAGAAAAAATAAATAACACAATTAGAATAAATATATTTTATTTAATATAATATTATTATGTATTTCCACTATTGGAAAATTAAACATAAACAATCCCGAATAGGGATGAGATTGTGAAAAAAAAATCATACATCAAGGTAGACATCCTTTTTAAGATCATTTAACCTCATATATAATAAATTTACATTTATAATAATTATATTTAATTATCTTTTACATAATTATAATAACATATATGATCTTATTATAACATTTCAAAACATTTTCATTACGAACCATTCATTATAATCGTCATTTAATGTGTTAATTGCTTTGTTTTTTATGTGTGCTTTGATTCAAATGTGATGGTCTGTAAATCATTATCACAGTTTAATATTATACATATTTTTTATTAATTTAAATATAATATATATTCATTTTATATATATTAATATCCATACATGTAATCTACACATGAAAACTAAATCACATCACTTTGTAGAGGTGGTAGTGCACACATACGCATGATTGAAATTATAATTTGTTAATATGTGGAAGGGTAATAATTTAGATGAAATATTATATTTGAAAAAAATAATTTCGTTTTAAAAATAATATATACTCATTAGTTTCATATTTTCTACCACCAAGTAATGTGGTGATGAAAAATTACTTACACCTTTATGTGGGGACAATATACCATATGTAGGCATGAGTAATGTTTTAATTTTTCTCTAGGATAGAATAGAGGTGGAAAATGGTTCTAACATAACAATAATTACATATAATAATATTTATGATACTGTATTTACTATTTTGGGTTGGTTAATATTTATTTATAGGAATTATTTGTAAAAAGAAACCTTTGAACAATCTGTAAATCGGATTACCTCTTCTTTATGAGGCCTTTATTGGTATAAACAATAAACCATTTTTAGCATGGTATGGAGAGAATACTAGAAATAAATATTAATGGGAAGGAAGTTAGAATATTTTTCTGGTAGGGATTTTATGTGGTATAGTTTTAATAAAATTTATTGAAGGGGGATAAGAGGGTCTATTTTATAATTGAGGGGAGGGAAAAACATGGAATTACATAAAAGATTTAAATAATATAATGTTATTTTATTGTGATGGTTGATTTTTTTAATAATTAATTTTTAGTAAAACATATGTTTTAAATTTCATATACCAATAGTATTTATTCATTTTTATGTGTAATTTATACCCATAGATCATAGTCTAACACCCAACCCTAATAAATTCAATTTAATCATATCCATGCCAAAAACAATTACTATTTTACTATAAATTGTTACTAAATTTTAATTTTAAATTACTACATAATATAAACCCGTATGATTCATATTTTTAAAACCATTATAAATTATTCAATTTTTCTATATTGTATAAATGAATTTTAATATAGATTCATGGAACACTATGAATATTATTTTCTGAAAATTGTATGCATTATGTATAAGAATGAATTTTAAGAAAATATTGTAAAAAGTGGATTCCAATATAATTAACTATATTAGATTAAATAAAAGGAGGATTATTTTTCTATAAAAACTCTTAAATGCATCTTTTTTTACCTTATTAAGGGGTATAACTATATCCATTTTTTGTTTGAACACAAACATTACATAGATTTCCAAAATGTTGAGAATATATATCTATGTTCATCATTATAATTTTATATGAATTTTATTAAATCTAAAACATATATTTGGTCATGTAAAAAGGTTCTCTAATCTTTCTTGTTATTCTTATATATTAATAATGGCATAAAAGATCCTTTTTTAAAAAAATTGATATTTCTAAAATTTCACCCAAAAATCATTTATTTCTGAAAAACAATCATAAAAATTCATCTTATCATAATTTTGACATTATGAATTAAAAAATTAATTCATTTCATAAAATATAGTTTATTAAAATTTAGTATGTCTTTAATCACATTTCTGAATAAATCTATGTTCTTGGTGATATTATTTCTCCAAAATTAAAATATTAATATAATGTAAGCTTTGGTGTTATATTCTTCCCCCATTTGACATATAATTCATTAAAATTTACTATAAGTAACCTCATGAGTAGATGTGGGTAGTTATTAAAAATAACTTAATTAGTTTCCCACATCACCTATTTTGTTATATATTTTTTTAATGAACCATTTCCATCTGAGCCTAACGATTCTGAAAAATGTATTCACTAGTGTTAATAATCTTGGTAGGATCTTCCCAAAAAGATAAATTAGGTTCTAATTAAATTTCCATAGTGGTGGGAACATAATTTTTTCTATCATGTACTACATCCATAATGAGATATGAAAATCATCTTCAACATTAGATATGTGAGGTGGAATAACCAAATGGGGTGCCAAATCTCATATTGTTTACAGAATATCAAAAGGTATGATGTCCATAGGAATTATTTTATGATGATAATTTGTGATGTCATCAATGATTTTTTTGTTGTAAACATAATTGAGGTATATAACTTTTTTCTATAAGGTGAAAATGTGTTATTAAATAATTATAACTTGTTTGTTGATAAGTACTAAATATCAGAATAAAGAATGTTCTTATTTAAATTAAAAAAATCAGTAAATCCATCAAAATTGATTCTTCATATGATGCTTCCTCCTAATATAATGAGTTATTACAAAGATGAAATGTTTCAGAAAAATATATTATTAGGTACAATGTTTTTTAATTGAATAAAGTTAGAAGCTATTAAAAATATTTAAGATTAAAATTTATTTATGAGAAGTTATAGAACATTACGAATTTGTTTGACTACTATTTAATTATATTATGCTTAAAAAATCATGAAAAATATCATGATAATGGATTTTGATGAAAGGGATATGTTGTTGTCATACAATCATAGGATTTCTGGATTCATATCATAAGATCAAGAAGCACCAAACATTGAAGTTTCCAAACTAGAAGAGTTTCTTATTTGATGTGCCATCTGATTCACCATCATATGCACCATTGGTGTGAATTATATTTTTATTCTTTTATATTTGTTTGGGGTTGATAATGAAAAATAAATATGAAAACTATCAACGAGTAATATTTTAATATCATAAGAATAATGAAGTTGTTTCATTAAAAAGGTTTATTAGATTTAGAAGAGGTTTTTATTGCACATGTTTTCTATCAGACTGATCATTCCTGAAAGGCGGATGTTTCTGAGCTTACATAGGTAAGTATTTTTCCATGAAATCAAACACATATTCATCTGAATTTTTTTTGACATCGATTCATTTGAAGAGTTGTGGACACAGATTCATCAGAATAATTGCTTTACATTACTTCCTCAAGAACGTTTGTTAACACTAAATCATCAAAAGAGTGTTTGTAACCGTTCCATTAGACATTGTATGGTCAGATTGAGGAACTGATAAACTAACAGAGAATGAGTATAAAAAATGTGATGATATATTATAGTTTCTACCATAAATTCAATTAATGAATATGAAGTCATTATATGTTTCAGTTTTGTAGTTACCCATTTCCAGTTGGATTAATGAATCAGATGATGAAATATTATCATTTTTTCATTATTTTAAGTTGTTTTGGTATAATTAGTCAATAGATAAATATTTGATTTATTATGTTTGGGTAATGTGTGCCAGAATGATGAATAAAGTTACAGACTGAGATGTTATAGATTATCTATTTTAGGATAGATCATTTATAATGATATCATTAAAGTAATGTTAAGAATTGAGATGTTCTGTAGAATAAAATAAATGTTGACAAGACAATAAAATAGATAAGCATTTTTTAAGTGGTGAAAATTTGATGGTCAATTTTGAGTATAATTAGGAGATCAATGATTTTTGGTGAGTAGGAAAATAATTTCAATTTCCATCCATTATTATTTCTAGACCACCTATAAGTAGAGGTGGAAATTAAATCAGTTCTAGACACTATTCAATTGTGCATAAATGTTGTTACTTTATAGAATTGGTGCCTGAAGTGAGTTTTCTATCCAAATTTGTTTCATTTTGAAGAGGATTTTCAAAAAATATATATTTTAAATTAGAAGATTCTACTGGTTATAGTTCATATTATCTAATAGAGGGTTATCATTTTGAGAAAGATCAGACATTGAAGCAGAGTAGAGATTCAAAAGTTGTAGAGTTTTGTTAACAAATCAGAATAGAAATCCTGATTCAAGTTCATATTCAAATTTGGTGCATCATAAAGAGTCTATCACAATTAATCCATTAGACTGATTTTATCGGAATGGGTCGATCAGACTAAAGGCCATCAAACTCAGCTATATTAGACTGAGTTTCTAAAAGGATTTATTTAGATAAATAGGGTACATTGTATCATTTTTTTGTGGATTAATATGTTTATATGAAAAAAACTAGCAAAATAAAAGGAATCAGTATAATCATTCCTATTGAGAGATAGAATAATTCAAATTGGAGATTACATAATATGTCTTCACTTATAAATAAAATCCAATTTCTATAAATCAATGAGAGTGGATATAGTAAGGAAGTACGTTATCACAGTAAGGATAACCCAGGTAAATTCAATATGAAATGTTTTCTTTTCTATCTATTAATGCATTTGATTTTAATAAAATATGATAATTAATAAACTCTATCATGTTATGTGAGTTATGTTTCCTAAATATGAATTTTTTAAAAGTGAAACAAATAATTCAACCCCTCCCCCATTCTCAACTGCTCTATTATCCTTTGAAACATCTATTGGTATCAGATGAAAGGTTTCCTTGTTTAATCATTAGATTGGATAATCTAAATTTCATCTACATTATATGACTTCCAACTTTAAATATAAAAAATTGGTGGAAAATAGGATGAATATATATCACCTATATCTTGGACTGGTAGTGGTTTATCCGACAACAATTAGGTTTCCAACTAATGAGAAGGATGACCAGATAACTTATGCTGACAGGGTAAATATTGATGTTGATGGTAAGAATAGAAATATTATTATTCTATTACTATCAACAATATGTTTATATGAAGTGAATGGGTCTCCAAACATAAAAGATTATTCGGGACAAGCATGAAATTATTTTTAAAAGTAATACTAATGTGATGGAAGAAAATATAAAAAATTGGCATAGCATGTTTGGGGACATAAGAATGAGAGATGAATAATATATTAATGAATAATTAACTAAGTAAATAAATTTCTTTTCAATATCATATGATTCAATTATTTCAGGAAATATAATATAATTATGAAGAAACTAAGGATATTTTTTTATAAATATTTGATTCTAAAATTTTTTCTTTATAGGATAATGATGTTTTATCTCAAGATGAACAACATAACATTCTTGTTTCCCTTGAATTTAGAAAATAACCAACTATATAAATGATGATGAATGATGAAATGGATAATGAAGGTATGAGAAAAATGAAAATTCAATATATTTAATGCTATCTTCATAAGTAGGATTCACTCTCTATTCAAATTAACCTCGATCTCCATTCATGTTGATGGCTCCCCTAAAAGATATTTTAAATTCTCAAAAAGAGTTCACCAATGTGACACTCTCTCTGGTATCCTCTTTGCCATCGTAGAAGACTATCTTAGCAGACTGCTCACCTCTTTTGTTCATCAATACAAACTCCACCCTATTCAAGAGGTTAGAAATCTAAACGTTCCGTCCCACCTTATTTATGCCGATGACATAATCATGTTCCTCAATGGGGGTAAAAAAATATTCTTAACATTAGAAATTTTTTATCTCATTACGAAGAGGTCTCAGGTAAATCCATTAGTTGGAACAAATCATTTATCTTCTTTGGAAAACTTTTCCCCACCTCTAAGAAATGTCACGTAAAAGAAAACCAGGGCATCAAAAAGGTCACTTCCTTTTACCTATTTTGGAGTACCAATTTTCTAGGGTAGGGCTAGAGCTATATACTTCAACGATGTGGTTTATTAGGTGATTAACGGACATTCCCCCTGGAAAGGATAATCCCTATCCATGGATGGCAGGATATGCCTTGTTAAATCGGCTATTGTCTCAAAAATGGTTTACTCCCTTATAATCTAAAAATGGACCCTTGGTCTTCTCATGAGATTTAATACCTATATCAAAAACATTGTTTGGACCTGAAGTATTATTGAATTGAAACCGGATACCATTCCCTGGTCAACATGATATAATCCTCTTGGTAAGGGTGGACTTGGTATTAAAAATCTCAAACTTTTTAATGAGGCTCTCCAAGCCAGACTCACTTGGAGACTGATCAATAATAAATCTGACTCTATAGCCTTCCTTAAAAATAAATTCATTGAGAGACTCAAAAAAGGGAATTAGAACTATGCCAATTTTTCTCTCTGGTCTTCCATTAGAAACTTGTTTGTCCACATCTTTCATTATTCTGGATGGATGGTTAACTTGGACTTCACCATACGATTTTGGCTTGAAAATGGACTAGCACTCCCCTCGTTTCCATGATACCTCCTAATACCTCTCTGGACAACATCAATTGCTCCATAAAAGAGGTTATGCAATCTAGTAATTTGGAGCTCCCTAACTCTATCATGCACGTTGTTGATGATTACCCTTTCTTTAATAATGATGATTTTCTTATTTGGGAACCTTCTTAAAATGGTATTCTCGATTCCAAATTTTTTTACAATCATTGTTTCTCAAATTCAGGGTCTAATCTTTTCTGGTTGAAGTAGTTCGAAAACCCATTGATTAATACATCAAGACTTAATCTCATTTGGAGTATTGTGAATAATGGTATTCCTACAGAGACATATCATCAATATTTTGGTATCAATATCTATTCCAAATTTCTTCTCTGTCATCAACATAGAGTGGATATCAATAATCTATTTCTATCTTGTGCTAGAGCCTCTACTCTTTGTAATTTTATCACTAACATGTTTGATTGAAGATGGTTATTTTATGACACTATTTTCACTCAGCTAAAACAGTGTGTGGAGCTTGATTTTTCACAACAAATCAAGAACCTATTTTTATCTGCTATTTCGGAGCTCCTCCACATTATCTGGCATGATATAAATACATTTATTCATGATACTTACTCTTCCAACCTTATGGTAGGTCGGACGAGAATTCAGATTGCCATTAGGGATGCCACCGCAATCCAGAAAGCTCATTGTGACAACTCAATTGTTGACATTGTGATCAAGTGGTGTATTAGGATTGATGGAATTTTCACTCAGCCGAAAAAAACTTTTGAGGTGTTCTAGAAATCCCCTCTACCTGGATGGATCAAGAAAAATGTGGATGGTGCTTCTAAAGGAATCTCTGGACCTGCAGGTTGTGGATCCCTTTTCAAAGACTTTTAAGGACATTGACATGGTTGTTTTTATCGAATATATAGTGACACCTATTCCCTTAAAGCTGAGATGATGGCGCTAATTCATTCCATTAAATTTTTTAAACAAAAAGGATGGAATAAAATCTGGATTGAAAGTGAATCCACCACCATTGTTCAATCAATTTGGAATGGTGTGGTTCATCTTGCTTGGCCTCTCACTACAAGATAGAAGAACTACCTTAACTCACATCTAGAGCTCAGATATATTGATAACCATTCCTATCATGAAGCTAATAGGGTGGTAGATGGTCTTTCAATGAAAGGAATCAACCATGACATTACATGGATTGAAAATTTGTCGGTTGACCTTCTCCCTCTCCAGGAAAAATATTATAATAAAATTTCATCTTTCAAAATCATGTAATTTTTTTTATCACTTGTAATAAATTTTGTCTTGATATTTCACCAGGACAATTTCTTTTTAATATATATATATATATAAACTATTGGAGAGGATGAGGAATGTTTGGAAAAAAACATCCTCTCAAATGTTTTGAGTGTAGTGGAATTTGACACATTGATATGAATTCCCACAAGATAAATTTCAGAGAATATTCAGATTATTTTGATGAAATACATTAATTGAATTTTTGAAACAATAGTTTTAGAGAAGAAAATGAATCCAACCAAAAAAATAAGAGGTTCAATAGAAAAAAAGTAGTATACTGAGTAAGAGTTTTGAATCAGACTCATCCAAAATAAATTATTTAGAAGATGAATGTTAATTAAAGGTCATAAAATTCCTAGAAAACAAAAATTAAAAGAAAATTATGATTATGTAGTGAATAATATGATTTAGTTGAAGAATTTGATATTGAGTATCAGCTAAAATTAGAAATTTTTTCATGTATTTTGAAAAAACAGCTATCTATAAAAAAATTATGATGATAAAAAAGATAGTTCAAAAGATTCTGAAGGTGGAAAATATTTCTTTAAGAAATAATTAAAATTCATCTAGGAGAACATGAGTTATGAATTTTGAATATCTGAATAGGGAAAGAGGGTTGTGTATCCCTATAGGAATATTGGATCTAATTAAGATGAATTGAAAAATTTTAAGCAAAAACATCTTAATATAAAATGTACTTTGATAAAATTGAATGAAAAATTCATCAAGGGCACATAAGTAAAACATAAATAATCTAAGGCTACATAAAATCCTCACTCTATGAATTAGGTAAAATCTAAAACAACTAAACCAAAAAAAAATATCTTATTTTTTTATTATTTCTTGTGAATTAATGTGTTGGGAAATATTGGGTTGATAAGTGATAAGAAAAGAAATTTACATCTATAAAAATTGGAAACTACTCCAAGAATAAGATTTTCACATGCCTAGAATATGTTAGAGTAGAAATTATTTATGAACCTCAAAAAAATAAATTGGAAGATCTAATTTATATATAATACTAATAATTTTTGTTTTTAATGGTGTTGTGGAATTTATAGGAATATAGATTAAAATTTTGGGCAGAACATGTCTCTTCCTAGATTGACATTTGAACATAGTGGAAGAAAGATAGAAGCAGAATGAGTAACTTTCATAAGACATAATAAATAAAATCTCATGATTATAGAACCACTCTAACAGAAAATTAGTATTATTTCCTAAATAAAATATATAGAAGATGAGAACTACTATGTCAGTTTTCAAAAGAATTTATGGAATTTTTTATGAAATAAATTTATTATAATAGAAAATTAAAGGATGTTTGAAATATGAATGTTGAGGAAATAAATTTCTTTGTAGATAAAACCTTAAAAGATATAATAAAGATAAACCATTGATACTAGATAGTATTTTTTATTCAAATATGACATAAAATATAAAAATATTAAGTGAAGTTGAAAATTATGATAGAGGAGATGTTACATTAAGTAATATATTTTTCTAAATTTGTTTGGAAATAAGGAGCGGTGAAATTGATCTTTAGAAACTAAATTATATAGACGTTATATTTTATTAGGGGACCAAACATAACTAATATAGTGTGATTCCACATTTTTAGGATAAAAAATAAGTTTTTTGTCAAAAAATATCTATGTATCTTCAAATGTATTGAAGATGGAAAAGTAGCATCGAGATGAGATATAAAAATTGGAAATATCATCCAAATAAGAGAACATTTCTACTCCTATTACTTGAGTGATAAAGATGAAAAAAAAGTTGTGGCACCAAATACTTGTGCATAATGGATAGAAATATATGAAATAACTTTCCAAAGTTGATGATATTCTGAATTTTAAAAAATTTAAAATAAAATAATAAGATGTTCATAAAAATGTTCAGAAAGTTAAAATGACTAATTAAATTCATAATAAATATGTGATTCGTTCAATGATATATTTTGAAAATATAGAATTTAAAGTTTTTAAGAAAAATGAGACATCAATAAATAAAATAAGACTTTTAAATTATTACATTAATTTATGATTTCACCCTGATGAAAAAAGTAGTGTTAATAATCAAAAGTCATAGGCTATTGAAATGATAATATTTTTTAGAAAATATATTGAGAAAAATTTAGGGTTAATATAAATACGTTGAGAACAGATAATGGTAAAAAAAATATCAATAAATTATTTTTAATATTATCTGGGAAATAATGGAATCAAAAATAAATACAGTGCTCTCTACCCTCCACAACTAAATGGATCATCGTTAAGGAAAAATATACATTTAGAGAAAATTTGAAGAATCATGTTATTAGAATATTAAGTTCAAATGTTCTTTTAAAAATATTTTTTGATAACTTCTATTCAAGTTAAAAATGGGGATTTGTTGAGGCTATAATCCAATATGACTTATTTTGAAATGTATTATATGAAAGAACCTTCACTAAAGTAATTCAATTTTTTGGAAGTCTTTGTTTACAAAAAATAAAAAATATCGATCATGGAAAATTTAATGAGAAAGATGATGAAGAAATTATCATGGGTTATTCACCCAACAAAATATGATATGATTATTTGAATAAGGATTTACAATATTTTTGGGATTCATACAATGTTAATTTTATTTAAAAATTGAATTCCTAAACAAATAATTCTAAAAAATGATGATTAAGACAAACAGATGATTTCTAATTAACGTGGATGTGATTAAAAATAATTTTTTTGTGATTTCGAAGAGTTATGTGATTGGGAAATTGATTATGGAAGAAAAACTAAAAAATTTAATACATTCCATAAAAATGTTAAAATTGATAATAATCTAGGGAATAATAAATATGTTATTGAGACAAACATCAAATTGATATTAGAAAATTAGACATCACATATTTAACAAATTCGACCAGAATCAATTTTATAAGCATTTGAATATAATTAATCAGTTTATTTGATGAATGATGTGATATATTATATTAAAAAAAATAAAGACATGGGAACTAGTTCTATTACTAGTAATTAAAAATGTTATGGGTAAAAATGGGTGTAAAAAATTGAACGAACTTGGATATGTTTCAAGAAATAAATGAAGGATTATTTGTAATGGACAATCATAAGTGGAAGGTGTGGGTTATGAAGAAACCATTTATCCAATTGTAATATTTGAAACTATTAGTATGTTTCTAGTCATATATACACAATAAAATTATAATGTTCATTAGAGGAATATAAGGTTTATTTTATTAACAGTGATATTGAAGAAGAAGTTTACATTGAACAATCATGTGGGGTTGTATTTGATAATGATGGAAGAAATGTATCTGAATTGAAGAATAATTTTTGTGGGTTAAAAAAAATTTGTGCCAGGTATTCCAAATATTATTGTTTACTTGAAGAAGATATATTTATCTAAATGATATGCTGAAATAAACTTATATGTTAATGAAATTAACTCTAACACCTTGATCATAAAAGTGTATGTGGATGTTATAATGTTTTCAAATGATTAAAAAAAATTGAAAATAATTTTATAAGGAAATGAAAAATAATATTGATATGTAAATGTTAAGAGATTAATATTTTTTATAAATTTATAATTTAAAAAACGGAAAATAAATATTTTTATCTAATAATTTGTTTTCCAAATTGTTATTAATGAATTTTCAAATCCAATTTCAGTTAGCACAATTTTGAGTAATGATGAAACATAAAAAAGTGTAAATCATAATGATTTTCAGAAGATGATTGGATGTTTTTTTTATCTCACAGCCTCAAGAGAAGACATTTTTATCTATTAAAGAGTATTATAGATATCAAAGTGATTAAAAAATATCTCATATGTTCGAATCAATGAGAATTATGAGATATGTTAATGTAATAACATCATATGCGATATTATATAATAGAAGTTATGAAATGAAAATTCATGGTCATACTGAAACTGATTACAAAGAAGATTATAATAACTGAAATTAAACTTCTATAGGTTCATTTTAATTGGTTGTATGTTGTGTGAGTTGGAGTAGTTATAAATGGAGTTCTAAACATTGAGAACATCGAAATCAGATTATGTTGCAGCTCAATAGGCATGTTCTCAAATGTTTTAGAAGAAATATTTTATAAAAATATTTGAAAGTGGAAGTTTGAAAACCATTGAAGATACATTCTGATAATCAGAGTGAGATTGAAATATCTAAAAACTGTATCCAACATTAAGCATAAAAACTTATTGATATGAACATTCACATGATAAAATATAATGTCTCTCATTGACATATTTTGCGGGAATATATTTCAATGAAATATAAAATAGATTATATTCTCAGAAAAGCAATGTATAAAGAATTATTTTTCAAATCAGGAAGAAATCCAATCAAAAACATTAAATTATCCATTAATGTGGTTTTGAAACACTCTCCTTTGAGAAATACTATTTTTTAATAAATCTTGAAAAAACATGAGTTGTTTACAAAAAAGTGTTTTGAATATTCAGATTTTTTTAAAATTTATGAGTTGAAATGGTTATTGATGGGAGGTGTAAACAAATTAAAATGGAGAGATTGAATATCTATTTTTATTATTTCAATGTTTTTATTTTTTGACAACTTTCTCCTTATAAATAATTATGTTCTAAATCTAGTGAAATTTATGTTTCTGGGATTTTATAACATGTTTGTTGAGATGTTACGATATGTCCTAAATGAATAAAATATATTTTTAAATAGTAGGAAATTATATGTTCTATCATAAATGATTCTTTAAAAGATGATTTTTCTTATAATTTCTAGTTATTTTAATGATAAAACTCACTAAGTAAGATGTTTTTGAGTCCGATTATGATGAAATAAAGAGAGTAACCTATTGCTGAAAAGAATTATGTTTTATGTTATTTCTAGGAATTTATTAAAATATATTATTTATTAAAATAATTATTCTCTAATAACACGTTCACAACCTCCTGAAAGAACCTATAATAAAAAATTGATGAAAGTGAATGGTTTTAATTTTGTGATCAATGGTTTCCTGGATAATGATCATCAAATCAAGAAGAACTGGATGCTAATGTTATTGGACTAGAAGAGTTACTCATCCGATGAACTATCTGGTTCACCATCAAATGAACCATCAGAATTGGTTGCAATTTCTTTTTTTTAGTTTTTTGGTTTTTCATATGTAAAAGAATCTTGAAAATGATCGACAAATCATATTTTATCATTAGAGGAAGAATGATGTTTTCTCATCACAGAATTTGATCATATTTTCGAAGTGATTTTAATAGTTTATTTTTTCTATTGGATTGATATGATCTAACTGGAGGATGTTTCTCAGTTATAGAGGGAATTATTGCTCCATGTAATTAGACACCAATTCATCAGAATTTTTGTTGAAAAAACTTCATTTGAATAGTTATTGAATCTTTTTTATTAGATTAGTTGATGTCACTTATTCATCAGATGACTTATTGACCCTCATAAATTAAAGGAGTTATTGGAAGACGTTCATTAGAATTGTTGTTCACACTGATTTATTAGAAGATTTATTGACACCATTCCATTTTAAAATGTATGATCAGACTGAAGATCTGATGAACAAATAGAGGATGAGAAACAAAAATGTTAAGATAGAATGAATGTTTTATCAGAAAGACATTGAATGTATCTGATGTATTTTGAATTTTCCTTAATATAGTCAACCATTTTTATTTTTATTAGAGAATCAAAGGAATGTTTCATATATATTTTTAGTATTTATAGTTGTTTTTTTACGATTAGTATAGATTTAAATATTCATGTTATTTCATTTCGATCGAGGGAATTAGAATGGTGAATATAGTTATGGACTAAGATGTTTTGGATTATTAAATTAAATAATGTTTATTTTGAAATTTTTCATTTAGGTAATGTTGAGAAATTATATTTCCTAGATAATTATATATGATTAGATAAGACACCAAAATAGATAATAATTATTGAAGCTCTCAAAGATGTGGTTCAAATGTGGGAAAATTTTGGAGATATATAAATTTGGGTGAATGGGAAAATAATTTTAGTTTCCCACCATTATTTATAGACCACCTATATATAGTGGTGGAAGCTATATGAGCACTTGAATCTTTTCACCCATTCATAAATGTTTTTACTCTATATAATTGTTGTTAGAAGTGTGTTTTAAAACAAATGTTATTTTTTAGAGAAGTTTATCATGAAAAAGTGTTCTGATCAGAAGATCAGACTAGAAATATTTTAGATTAATGAAGAGAGGGTTATCAGTTTGATAATGATTAGACTGGTTATTTGAGAAATGTTGAAAAAAATATGATATTGTTAATCAATCAAAATAGAAATATTAATTAGTGTGAAAATTCAACAATGGTGAAATAAACTAAGTCTATCGGTTGGGTTAATTTAATTGATGGCCAATATAACCAGATGTATCAAATTGATTTTCCAAACATATTTCATTAGAGCATAATTTTTTATTTTTTATTTTTATTTTTGATCAATTTTTTTGGTAATAAAAAATTTTAAATGGACAAGAGTCAAAATAATAATTCATATTGTGATATAGAAGGTGTCTAATGGGATCCTACACAAGTTGTATTGACTTATTCATTATTGTAAATTTTCATAGACCCAAGAAAGTTTCTATGGAAAGTATGAAGTTTTTCACTCCAAAAAAACCTGGAAAATTTTATGTTCCATGTTTAATTATATATTTCTGACTTAATTTAATTTACTAAAAGCTGATAATTTAGAAATTCAATCATGTTACAAGGGTTACGTTTTCTAAAGATTATAGCTGTAAAAAGAAAATGAATAATTCACCACCACCTTATTAGTTGTTCTCTGATACATTGGAACATCAGTTTAAATTTCATTCAAAACATTGTAACAATATTACATGGTTATATAATTGTTAAGACAAAATATCCAACTTGAAATTCTAGTCCCTCCTTTGATTATCAGTACATCATCAATGTTAAATTTTATATTCATTAATATGATTCTGGATAAACATTTATTTCCCTAATGTACCCTAAAATATACATGGTCCTATAATAATCTGTTCACCAGCTTCGTCAAAACATGTTGGTGTACGACACCCCTTTCCATGAAATTTCCCATATGGTGTCCTCTTGATTCATGAATGGTTGAAATTATTATATGTGAATTCCACCAAATTAAAATACTAATACCATATACCTTCATTGTCTAGTGAGATAGAACTCCACATTTCCTATAATTTTTAAATGGTTCTTTTAGTCTACCCCTAAATTTTATGATTTTAGGGGCTACTCAAACATTTATCTATGTCTATAATCTTTTAAATACTATTATAGAAATTTTATTTAAACTGTAGAACAAGTTCAGATTCATTTGAAAGTGCTTCCCCATGAAGTCTCTAAAATTTATTAATATAGAGATGCATGAGGCTATCAAGATTATTATAATCCAATATATAAAAGAAAAGTGGAGAATTAGAATTGTAAAAAATATAACATGGAATCTTTCTATTTATTAGTATATGGAAATAAATTGAAATTTTCAATAATAATATCATCATATTTTGACATAGTAATAGGTATTAGTTAGAATACCCCTTTATAATGTTATATCATAGCCATTAAATATTCCAAAAACATAATCTTGACACACAACATGTAATTTAATATTTAATTTTGTACCACAAAATATGATCCTTTAAATCCTAATACATTTTACTATTATTAGGGTCTATATAAATTTGATTTATGGTCCACATTAAATATATATGAAGTCTTTTCATTAACAGATAGAACACCTGTCTTGATTACAAATATCAAAATACAATATTCATAGACTAATTCTTGAAACTTTTTATCATTAATGACATTAATATTCATTTTAATAGTCTTGTCATCAATATGAGAATATTTGTTTTCTTTAATAAGGTTGGTTTAGAAATAATTTGAATTAGATGTGATGTTTCACATTCCTTAATGATTCCTATATCCAACATTACTATATCCAAGAATATATGATCCTTTTCAATCTTCATTTTTTTTCAAAACACCATAATCATTCATACTACATCACTCTTCAAACATATTTTCATTCTGAAGAATGTATTTTTTGAGAAATTATAATCCTTCAGTACTTATAACCCACTAATTTACATCATATTGAGCCTTTTCTCGATGATATGTATTTAAAACATTATTTATCTGAATATATTTCACATCATTCACCATAACATGTGAGCATTCATATCTTTAGTGAAATGATTATTGATTCAAACTGTGGATCATGGGTTTGATAATTTATTTCATAAATATTTAACTTCTTTGATGTATATGAAATAAATATTTGATTATACCTAATGAAACGTCCTTCTACAGTCTTTTTTCAACACTACATTTAACAAATCTATCCCTCCATAATGGTAATGTGAATTACATTACATTGACTAATATCCTCTGTAATTCTTCAAAACATTCATTATATTCTTCCGACTATATAAAATATATCCCTCTATATTTTAACATGTTTAATGGGTAATATAATTGATAAATTTTTTGAATAAATAATCAATAGAAACATGATACTCGAAGGAAAATATATAACTCAATTATATTTGATTGTTTGAAAAATTTCATAACTACATTTTTCACTAAAGTATCAAATGATATTCCTTCATTTGAGACCATATTTACAAAAAAATATAATCTTCCTCAATCCATAAATCTAATTTTCTAAATTTACCATATAACTTATTTTCTCTAGGAATCAAAACAAGGATTCACAAATGAATATTATTTTCATAATATATTTTAGAGTATATCATGATATCATCAAAAAATACCACCATGAAAACATTAATATAATCCGTCAGTACTATATTCATTTGATCCATCATAATATATTGTATATTAGTCAATCTAAATGGAATTACATTAAATTCATGGTTTTCCAAACATGTAAAATATTACTAATTTGGAATATCTTCTTTTTTTACTTGTGGTAAATGATACTCAGAATGATGACCAATCATTGAAAAATATTTAGATCGTTAATATTGATCAAATAAGTCATCAATGTTGGGAAGATGATAAATTTTCATTAGAGTAATGGATTTTATTACACTTTAATTAATTTGAACCCTCATAAAACCATCTTTTATTATTACAAAATTAATAGGGGATCTCCATGGAGAAACACTAGGAACTATAAATATTTTATCACAAAACACTTGAAGTTGGTTCTTTTATTATACTAATTCAAATATCTAAATCCAATAGAGTGTCATAGATATTGGTTTCACATCAATGATGAGATCAACAAAAAACTAAAATTCACTATATGGTGGGTTTCTTGTAAGATATTTATAAAAATATATAATATATTCTTTCACAATAAGTACAACCTCTATTCTCAGAATACATTTTCCCTTTCATAGGTTTTTCATTATATAATTCTTAATTAATTTCATTAAGGAGATATATTACACATGGTAATTGACCTGATTCATATGATTTAGTGTCCCCCAAAGACTAGGTATTTCATATCTCAATCATAAATCATAATCTTCATCTATTAGTTATAAATTATATTTAATTTTATTTGAAATCCAATTCTTTCAATGTTTTATATTAATGTAAAAAGTACACATAATAATCATCATTGAAAATATGGTATGTGTATATGTCATAATGGGGAAAACTAACATATCCTTATTTATTTAATACTTCCACTATGAGACATGATTGACCACACTCTAGTTGTGGGTCAAGATAAATATAAAATATTCATGGAAATCTTGAAATATATAAATGAGTGAGAAGAAACATATTAAAATAATAAATTAGATAAATTTGTGGCTACAATCACATATCTAAAACCACAAAATTAGGAAAATAAACATGAAATATTGTAATCACATAAGCATATCCATTATAACTTTTTTCTTTTTTGAGGAAAATTCCCTTGTTGTGTGAGGTTTTAATTTTTTTAGTCCCATCTATCATTACTATAGAATTATTGATCGTTGGTAGCTTCTTTCTTTCCCTTTGAAAATTATCTTGATGTACACTTTTTTTAAAAATTGAATAAAACATTCATTCCCATTATGATTTGTTGGCGGTGTTTCATTGCATAATTTTTAAGAAGTTAGAAATTCAACCCTTACCTTATTCCCCTTTCCCAAAGTTTCTTTTCTAATGTCATCTACCACCCTATTAATTTTTTACTTTATAGGAAAACATAAAACTTACATAATTTGTTCTCAATCGTGACAACACTTGATACTATATCCTCATATAAATGTATGAGATACTAATTTCAATTGAAATTTTGGCTTTATCATGTAAAATATAATTTCAATCATATTTTTTGGATTATATATATAATACAAAAAGGGTTTCTAACCTTGAAATGTTAGATTCATATTTTGCAAAATTTCCCCCTTCATATATCAAAATTTTGAAAAAAAATCACTATTTAATCACACTGATCATGAGGAAAGTATTTTTCATAGAATATATCCTTCATATACATGTAAACCATACTATTTATTTCCCCAAATTCATCACTGTCTTAGATCAATGAATATATTTGATCAAAATATCCATTTAGAAGGTAAAATACCATGATAACTTTCTCTCTTTCATTATATCCCAAAGTGTGAAATATATTCACTAAGGACATGATCAATTTCATTGATACTAATGGATAAGTTTTATTTATCATTCAAGAAATTTATACACATATTACATCGATTAAAATGGTTTCCATTCATTATAATAGGTTTCATTTGTAAACATTTTCATATACTAAATTAGATCGTAACATTATGAGTTTTACATCATAGTATATAATTCAAAATTTGGAGCACCACATGACAATAATTGAAAATAATTCATATAAAATATCATTTTAATAAAATTTTTATATTTGGGAATTACCTCAACTCATAAAAATATATTAAAATATTTCATTATCATTCATAAACAACACATAAATTATCAAATTCTTATTCACCATGAGTGTCTTTATTATTGTGTAGTCTTTAGACCAATCATCGTGAACTGGTGGGGACAGAGTTAAAACCTAATCACCCCCTTTAGGAGTTGTTATGTGACTCCCCAAAACTAATCTCTCATGTATGAGTAATGTTATGGTTTTATTTTCATGTTATCCAACAAATTTTAAAATTATAAATAGAAGAGATTTTATTTAAATAAAACACAGAAGTGTATACATTACAATAAGGTCAAAGGAAAACAATACTAACCAAAAATACCTATTAAAAGACCTATTATAATTACATGGATACCAACCAAGAAAACAAACACCCCATGAATATAATATAGGTCCTTCAGATCCGTTACAACTAAAATTCGTATGGACAAAGCCATTGTAGCCGCACTAAGCATCAATGGAACGCTATGTATCATATTCACCATGTTGTGTTGAATTTGGAACACCCTTATTCATGGTTTTATAAGTCCCCAAATCAACCACTTCCAAGGATGAATGTTGAGTTAAAATGACTATTTTTATAGTCGTTGTACATTTGTTGGATTAATTAAAAATATCTATTTATAATTTAGTTTTCCTAAATATTTATGTTAGGAATTTAAATTGTTACAAAACATCTTATTATGATATTTAAAAGGGAAATGGTTTAATAATTTGAACTACAAATAGTGTGATTTTAAAATGAGGTGAGAATTTAATACACCTCTCAAATATTTCAAATAACATGTAAATGATTTCATTCTTAATGCTTAAATAAGGTATTTGATAATACTAGAATATTTTTCATATAGATATATTAAATTTTATGTTATAACATTGTGATTATAGGGGGGAATGCTTTTTATCTCTTATTTTAGAAACATGTTTATAAATAATTTTATTAATACTCATAGTCAATAAAAAGTATAATTTAATTGGTGTACATATAATTTTAAAGTTTAAAATAAAAATAGAGTTTTATAAAAGGTAATATATTCTCTTTGTAGATAAAATTACTATTTTATTTTCTATGATTTTATGGTCAGGATTGTGAGTTTTTTGTTTATAAAAAATATTCCTACAAGGGGCCATCCCTCTAGCCAGGCTGAGAGAGGCAGCATGCGCTAGGCGGATGATCCTAGACCTTAGCCTTAGAATATAATGACATCAAGAAGGGGGTATAGCTACCATGAAGGAAACACATTAGCACACATTGTAACCAGAGGCACCACTGTGTGGGGTGGCACGAAGGCATGGGGGTGCGCCAGAGCGTACCCAAAGAACCCGGTACGGGGATGTATTGGGATGGGGAGTAATCTGGAATAAGGATTATAGATCAAGGATTATAAAGGGACATGAAACATCTCTTAGATTCGATGTGGGATGAGTAAAATTGGCCCATATTGAATCCAAGTCATTTGATCGCATCGCACGCGATATTGGCCTTCAGTTTCGATCTGGCGCTCGATCCTCAGCAACCGCGGAATCACACACATTTTTATAAACTGTCTGATCCTACACAGTTCTAATCTCATCCATATGAGACATTTTAAATCACTATATCTCCCTGAGTCATTAAATGTCACGTATTTTAATCAAAACCATTTTTGTAATTTTAAAACACCACGTTGATCAGAACCATCCAATCTATCATGACATAATCTGATCCTTCTGTCCTTTTAAAATCTCATGAATACACCTCAACCCTCGATCAGGGCCAGATCTAATAATAGCTATCCATTCGTTTCCTAGTTATTATCTTTCCATGACATATTCTTCTTCTCTGCGTGCATAGCACTAGTGACCTATTCTTCTCCCAGTTTCACAGATTATCCACACCAGTGACTGGATGATCCCCCTTGCCCTCACTTTCTATAATGACTGACCCCATGGTATTTTTATAAACCTAATAGGCCTCATATTTTATAATAGTATCAATATAAAATTATTTATATTTTATATATTTTATAATCAAACCATTTTACCCAATGAACCCCTCAGTTTCCCCACTGAAGTTTCTAGAAAGCCTCCTTTGATGAAATTCCTAAGCCCCTCCTCCTAAAAAAAGGTAAGGTAAATAGTTTTCATGTTTTTTTGAATTGAATGTATAAACATTCACACACACACACAGAGATATATATATTCATAAAAATGTGTATACAACCTTATGGTTTAGATAATATTTTCTTTTATACCGACCCTATGTCTCCTGCATTTTGAGTTCAAATAGTATTGTGAATGTAGGGGAAAATGTATTTCCTTGAATTTTGTGTTGTAAGTTTATATACTTATATAAATATATATATCCTTATATATTTATATACATCCTTCCAATTTGGGTGAAAACACGCAAATACCCGACCCTAGATCTTTTGGATTTTGGGTTATGTAATTTTTTTTAAACTTGAAGGATTATTTTCTTTTTAAAATGATATATATATATATATATATATATGTATACCTTATATATCTGATTATATATTTACTAATATATATATATATATAACCATACAGTTTTAAAATAACCTCTATTATGTTAGGTTACAAGATCAATAAACATTGAACTTCAAGAGGAAGATTTCTATTTTTATAATAAGGAATTATATTTTCATATATATATATATATATATAGATTATACATGAGCATGTATAATTATATAGTTTGTATAACTCATCTTCTGGACCAGTTTTGAGTCTCTCATCATTGGACTTCAATGATTTATTAACATTTTTATAAACATGTATGTGTCAATTGATTTTGGTGTAATACCATTAAGAATATCTGATTATTCATTTAAACTATACATGTGATTGAGGTTTTAATCTTTATAAATTTGATTGATAAATAAACCATTTGAATTTTATTTATTTATTTAAAATTTAAGAACTTATTTTAATCAATGTGCCTGAAAAATTAATGTCACATGGGTGTAAATAGATTTTTGTTTTAAACCCTCTAATACTGAATCTATATTAGGATATGTGAATATATTTATATGAAAATATACTTTGATCCATAATTTTAGTTAGAATTTTCATAGGATTACTAAGAATGAATAAAACATGTGTTTTTAAAATATTTTTTTTAAGACACTGCTCTTTATATACACCATGTTGTATGAAAAATTTACAGAAACCTTAATTGTGGATATTCCAAATATAATACTTATGATGTGTTTAATAATGGTGGAGAGTTCATGAATATAATATTTGGGGTTATAAACTTTTATAATCATTTTTATGAATTACTTATATAGATATACATATATTAAATAGTGTTAGTTATGGTTAAATCTCATGCTTTCAATTTTTAGCATTATGTATACCCTTGTGATGTGTTATACCAAATAATTCTAGTAATAAATGTAAGAGAATATATCAGTTTAATACCCCACCTGAAATATTTTCTTTATATTTTTAATTGATTATGCATCCAGGTGAAACTCCAATAAGTATAGATTAGTAATGTCTTAGAATTTTTGGGTTATCATTTTTTGTAACAAAACTTGTATCTATTTTGGTGCATTAATTGTCATCACATATTCCATAATCTGCTTATCATACTCACCAACCAATGACATAACCATGTAGTTGATTGTTCGGTAAATAATACTTATATGTTTGATTAACTATATATATGTAAATACTAATGAATGTAATTTAAACTCTTATGAACTTTTATGGAATTATGAATTAAATTTTTCAAAGTAGTGTGGGACACCTTGAATAATATGAAATGATAAAATTAAATATTCCAAGTTGTATTTTACATTTTGAATATATGAACCTATTTAGAATATGAGGAATGTGTAGACTTGGTATAATGGGGTTGGGACCCGTTAATGAAATCCCCTCGGTGCATCGATAGTTCTATTGAAACAATCAAGTCATGGAATGAGGCCATTGACAATTTAGAGTCTTGAAATGAGTTTTGGACAGGGTCTGATATTATATGTTTCCTTATTATGATTATGATAATTAATTAACCAAGTGGATATTTGACCAGTAGAATATCTATTGTTAAGAAAAAGTACTTATGACTATCAGAAAAAGTAAATTCTTATGGCATCACATTTATTTAGCACTCAGTGATTTAGTAATCAGTGTATGAAATTGAAGTTATTACCATTATGTGTAACTCTGATTATGTATTTCTCTTAGTTATTAAACTTGAACTTGAATATTCATAAGTCATACTTATTTATAATTCCGTTTAATTATTACTCTGAATGAGAATTCCTATAACTTAATCATGTTCCGTTGTAATCATGTTAGGGTTATTTTAATTGAACTCTTTTATTTATGAGACAATTGTTATGATATGTTAAATGTGTTACATCATTTCATAAGAAAATGTTTTATGGAAATTTTAAATAATGTTTTCAAAATTTATTTTTGTTATATTATGTTATTTTAAAATCCCTAACTGAGCATTCGTATGCTCACCCTACATTTTTGCAATGAATTTTTTAGGTATCAGTTTTTAGCCAAAGAAGCATATTAGAAGAGGATGGTTTCCCAGAACCTGAACCGAATTGATCCTCTATTTGGGAAATGATATGAAAAATATCAGTTCTTGTTTTTTGTAAAAACTCACACATCATGTTTCAAGTCACTGGCTCTGGGTATTCTGGGGTGGAGCAGTCATAGTTGGTATCAAGGATTCGGTTTAGATAACTATTGAAAAACATAACTGAACAAAGAGAACTTTACTTAAGTATTACTAACTATGAAGTTGTCTTAATTTTAAAATGGATGAAGAATCACTCTTTATCCCCCTTTTGACAAAAATATTAGAAACCAATGTGCAAGGGCATGTTTAGAAGGATATGAACCTTTTGAAAATATTCATTTATAATGTCAACATCTTTATCATGCATCCAATTCTCCTTGTGTACTCAAAATTCATCAAGGAACAAGCTTTGATTAATTTATAATGATGCATGCCCAACATCCCTTATATGCATGTAAGGGAAGGTATCATGAAGTTTTATACCAATACTTCTCATTGGATGACAGTTTATTTTCACTAATGAAATTATAGGAAGCTGCACAAGAGGGTGACCTCCGGGAAGCATACCTCTATCAAATCATAACCTATCTTCTTTGAGGTCTTGTCATGGACTTTGAAATCCTCAAGGATGAATCTAACCATTTACTATATAGACAGAAAGTTCAAGTAGATGTATACCAACTCTATACCAACCATGATTTCCTTGTTGGAACTTTAGGTTCCCAAACCTAATTAATCTGGACTACCCATGGTGCATCTGGTCCCAGGAGATTGAAGAGTTTGGAACCACATTAGGAATCTGTTTGACTGGGAATTGGAGAAATATCCATCAATGGTGAATCCAGAGAAGTGTAATCTTGAAGGACATTAGAAAAACCATACTCGTTCTACTAGAGTGATCAAATAGTTAAGTAAAAATTAGGGTCTATGAACATTGTATAACTGAATAATGATTCTGTTCTGTTACATTAACATGTTTTTTATGGTTATGACTTCGATTAATAAAATGTACCTCTTGAAATTTTAGATAGAAGACATGAGTTAACCAACCACTCTTCTATCACCTCCTACCGAACTGCTAGAGATCATAATTTTCAATAAATGCACCGAGAATACCTACCTTTCACAAACCTGTGAAGAACATGACCACATCTCTACAGGATATCAAACAATCCAGACATTCTTCGTTCTTACCAATGAAATGCCTACATCTATCATCCCATAACAAATGATCAAATTACTGAGTATAGATAGAGGGAAAAGTACCATTAATGTCTTTTCGGATGCTTCACACTTTCCCGAAACATCACAGCTAAGGTAAGGTTTTAAGACTATGCTTTAGAGGGCAGCCTTCGCGCAACCTATATGAACCAAATCAAGAGCATCAGTTTATATGAGCAGGTCTATGACCTTTAAATCCTCAGACAAGAGTTGGTAAAATGATTCCTTAGAGAGTTTGTCCATTAAGACATCTTTGAACTCTCTACCATTCGAGCCCCCCTCTGGAATCCCGAGTGTACACTTCATGAGTTTAACCCATACTACATGAGGTGTGTTTGGGCGATGAAAGTAGAAGAGTTGAACACCCACATGGGTATTTAGTTATCCACACCCGAGGATCCCCCATGATAGAGGATGTAGTGAAAAACATCAGATAGCCTCTTTTATCATGGTTTTATGAAATGAATTGTGAGGAAGAAATTATTTGTAGGAGGAATAATGTGACTCCCCAAAACTAATCTCCCATGTAATAGTAATTATATGTTTTTATTTCCATGTTATCCTAAAAAAATTGAAAATTATAAATACCATACATTTTATTTAAATAAAACAATGAAAATTTTACATTACAACAAGACAAAGGAAAACCATAGTAACCAAAATACCTATTAAAAGACCCATTAGAATTACAAGAAGACCACCCAAGAAAACAACCCCCCCCCCTCAATAAGATAATATGGGCCATTCAGATACATCACAGTGAACATTAGTAAGGCCAAATCCACTACAGCTGCATTAAGAATCAATGGAATGATGTGTAGCATCTACACCAAGTTGTGTTGAATTTGGAACACTGTAATGCATGGTTATATAACTCACCATTTTGATCGTTTCCTTGGGTGAACATTGAGTTCTAACAACTATAATTGTAGCCATTGGCAATTTGGTGGATTAATTAAAAATATCAAATTATTACAATGTTTTCCTAAATATTTATGTTATGAATTGAAATTATAATAAAACCTCTTATTATGATCACTAAAAGGGCAGTAGTTTAATATTTTGAACTACACTTTGTGTTATTTTAAAATGACGTGTGAATTTGAAGAACCTTTCAAATATTTCAAATATCTTGTAGATGTTTTCATTATTAATGCATAAACAAGGACTTTGATAATACTAGAATTGTTTTAATATAGATATATTTAATTTTAAGTTATAACTTTGTGTTTAAATGGATTTATGATTTTTATCTCTGATTTTGGAAACATGTTTATTTTTTTTAATACTATTAGTCAAAGAAATATATAATTTAATTGGTGTACCTTAATATTATAATGTTTTAAATGAAAATCAGGTTTTATAAAAGGTTAGATATTATTTTTATAGTTAAAATGAATATTTTTATTTTCTATGATTTTATGGTTAGTATTCTGAGTTGACTGTTTATAACAAAATATACCCACATGGGGCCATCCGTCTGGTCGGGCTGAGGGAGGAAGCATGCACTAGGCAGCTAAGCCTATCCCCCAGCCTCATCATAGGCTGGCCCGATCGGGGGGCATAGGTACCCCAAAGGGCACACATGAGCACACAAGGGAAACCAAGGCACCAGC
Organism: Viscum album; assembly: GCA_963277665.1. Taxonomy (NCBI): domain Eukaryota; kingdom Viridiplantae; phylum Streptophyta; class Magnoliopsida; order Santalales; family Viscaceae; genus Viscum; species Viscum album. Next base: position 364,952,893 of record OY728137.1, read on the forward strand.
AAGCGGTGTGGCATGAAGGAGTGGTTGGGCGCCAGAGTGCGCCAACAAAACCTAATACGGGGCCATACTAGAAGGGGGGAAGAGTAATCTCGCATAAGTCCGAGATATTCAGGCTTATAAAGGGTTGTGAAACCTTTATCCAATTTGATGTGGGATGAGAAAAATTTTCCAGGATCGAATCCAAGCCGTTAAATAGTATCGCACGTGATCTTGGCCATCTGTTTGGATCCAGCGCTCAATCCTCAGTAACCACCGAATCCCCCACAATTTTTAGACACCGTCCGATCTGACACAGATCAAATCATGGCCATTCAAGACATTTTAAAACACCACATCACCCTGATCCATTAGATCTCACATGTTTTAATCACAATCGTTCGTGTAACTTTAAAACACCACATAGATTTGAACCATCTGATCTGTCACAATGTAATCCGAGTAGTTCATCCTTTTAAAATCTCATAGACGCACCTCAACCATCGCAATAGGGCCATATCCAATCCTAGCTATCAATTTGTTTTCCATTTATTCTCTTCACATGGTGTCTTCTTCTTCTCCGCGTGCGCAGCACCAGTGACCTATTCTACTCCCACATGCAAAGATTATCCACACCCATGACTAGTTGATCCTCTATTCCGTATCTTTCCATGAATACAAACTCCCTGGTATTTTTAGAAACCGAATAAGCTTCAGTTTTTTCAATAGCAGCATTAAAAGTTCTTTATATTTTATACAGTTTATAAGCAGCCCGTTGCACCCCAAGAAACCCTTGGTTCCTTCACCACTCATGCTTCTAGCAAGCCTCCTTCGACGAAATCCATGAGCCCCTCCTCCTCCTCAAACTAAGGTAAGGGAAATATTTTTCATGCTTTTTTGCATTGAATGTATAAACACACACACATAAATATATTCCCATTAAAATGTGCATACAACCTTATAGTTTAGTTAATATTACCTTTTATACAAATCCTAGGTCTCTTGGATTTTGAGTTCAAATAGTATTGTGAATGTTGGAGAACTTATATAGCCTTTTATGTTATATTAGAACTTTAGATACTTATATAAATATTTACACCTGTATATATATACATCATTGCTATTTGGGTGAGAACCGACAAATACCCGACCCAAGGCCTTATGGATTTTGCATTATGTAATTTTATTTAAACTTCATGGATTATTTTCTTTTCCTCATGAAATATATATATTTATACCTTATATATCGGATTATACATGTACTCATATATATATATATATAACCATATGATTTTAAAATAACCTCAATTATGTTCGGTTAAAAGAACTCAAAACTTTGAGTATCAAGGAAGAGGTAGATTTTTATTTCGAACAAAAGAAATTACATTTTGACATATATATATATAGTATACATGAGCATGAATAATTTTACAGTTTGTATAGCTCAACTTCAAGACTAGTTTTGAGTCTCTGAACAATGGACATCAATGATTTACTGACATTTTTATAAAAATGTATATGTCGATTGATTTTGGTGTAAGACCCATAGGTATACCCGATTATTCATATCAATTATATGTGTGATCGAGGTTTACATCATTATAAATTTGTTTCATAAATAATCCTTTTGAATTTTATATTATGATTTAAAATTTACGATCTTTTGTTAATAAAAGTGACTAAAACATTAATTTCATATTGGTGTGAATGGATTTTTGTTTTAAACCCTTTAATACATAATATTTATTCAAATATGTGAATATATTTGTATGAAAATAAACATTGATCCACAATTTTACTCAGAATTTTTCAATGATTAATAAGAAATATTAAAACATGCGTTTTCAAAAATATATATATATTTTTTAAAACACTACTCTTTATATATACTATATTGTATGAACAATTCACAACAAACTTAATTGTTAATATTCCAAATATTATACTTATGATGTGTTTAGTAATGGTGGAAAGTTCATGAGAATAATATTTGGGTTTTTCACATTTTATATTCATTTGTATGAATTAATTATTTATATATACATATATTAAATGGTGTTAGTAATGGTTTAATCCCATGCTTTCCATATTTAGAAATATATGTACCTTTGTGATGTGTTATACCAAATCAATTCAGTAATAAATATAAGAGAATCTTTCTGTTTAATACCCTACATGAAACATTTTCATTATATTTTTAATTGATTATGCATCCATGTGAAACTACAAAATGTATTTATTAATAAAGCCTTGGAATTTTAGGGATATAATTTTATGTCAGACAACTTGTATCTCTTTTAGTGCATTAGTTGTCATCACATATGCCATAATCTGCTTGTCATACTCACCAGTCAATGACATAGCCATGCAGTTGATATTTCTATAATTAATCCTTATATGTATGATTCAATATATATATATAAATACTAGTGGATGTAATTTGAAGTCTTGTGAACTTTTATGGAATTATGAATTAAATTATTCAAAGTGGGATGGGACACCAAGAATAATATAAAATGGGAAAATTAAATATTCAAAGTGGTATGGGGTGTTTTCAATATACGACTCTATTTGGAATATGGGGGATGTGAAGACTCGATATAAAAGGGTTGGGGACTAGTTAATGAAATCCCATTGATGCATCGATAGTTCTCATGAGACAATTTGGTCACAGCCTGAGGCCATTGACATTTAAAAGTCTTGACTTGAGGTCTTGAAATGTTCTAATATTATATGTTTCCTCATTATGTTTATGATAATTAATTAACCAGGTGTATATTTGACAACTATAATATCCATAGTTAAGATCTAGTACTTATGAGTACCAAAAAAAGTAAATTTGTATGGCCTGAAATTTATTTAGAACTCAGTGATTTAGTAACTAGTGTATGAAATTGAAGTTATAACCTTTATGTGAAACTCTGATTATGTATTTCTCGTAGTTATTGAACTTGTACTTGCATATTCATAAGTCATACTTATTTATAACTTCTTTTACTTATTACTCTGAATGAGCATGCCTATAATTGAATAATGTTCCCTTGTAATCCTATTAGGATTCTATTAATTGTGCTATTTTATTTCATAGACAATTGTTATTATATGCCACATGTGTTACAACATTTCTTAAGAAAATTTTTTATAACAAATCATAAAAAATGTTTTCAAAATTTATTTTTGGTATATTATGTTATTTTGAAATCCCTAATTGGGCATTCTTATGCTCACCCTATATTTTTGTAATGAATTTTCTATGTATCAGTTTTTATCCCAAGAACCAGTTAGAAGAGGCTAGTTCCCAAAACCTGAACTGAATCGATACTCAATTTGGGACATGATGTGAAAAATATTAGTGCTTGTTTTTTGTAAAAATTCACACCTCATGTTTCAAGGAAACGACTCTAGGTATTCTGGGGTCGGGCTCTCAGATGTTACCCCTAGGAATATTGGTTCCATAGTAACATCCAATTAACCTTATCCAAACATGGATTTATTTTATAGGAAAAGTAAACTGTATCAAATTTACAAAAACATTATGATAGTGTCATATAATTAAACTTTTCCATTGAGTTTATCAATTTATTATGTTCTCAAAACAATGTTTCCCGAAATTAGTTTCTTACGATTTATAAAAACATCATTTAATAAAAGATGAAACATTATAAATCTAGTAACATAGAGTTTATTTTTATTAAAATATTTTCTTATAGGTTATATGTGAACACATTTTAATGATCGTGTATCTTTTTATTCCTTGAAGGCTAAATAAACAAATGATTATGACATTACAATTTAAAATATTAAAAATAACTACATATTCTAAGTGATAACATAATAATTTACTCTATTATATCCCTAAAATCAATCAAAAATATATTCTAGTTAATGTAGGTAAATGGAAAAATAATCAAGGTGATATTAGATGCTAGGTGATGGAATGTGTACTATAGAATTTATCATTATATAAGAAAATTCTAAATTATATAGAAGACATAAAAAATAGTTAGATATTCCATATAACAAATATGATAAAAAGGGGAATAAATCCATGGATGAAATAGAAAAAATAACCAAATGTATAATAAAAACGTATTACATATATATAGAATTCAAAATTTAAAACATCACAAATTAATCATCAAGAAATAATGAGAAAAAATCATATATAAATTTGAAGGGTGTATTCCCAATTCACAAAATAATTCATCCCATGAAACCAAATTATATATCGAGGGACTCTGAAGTGATTTTACCATCACATACTAAGTCCAATTCTTTCATTATATAAAATAAATGTATAAAAAGTCAATACATAATCTATATAAATATTTATATTAAAGAAATGGTTTATAGAATGTTTATGCTTCCCCTAGTTAATAAATAAAAAATACATTATCAAATACCATCTAGGGTAATATAGAAGATGGTATAAATTAATAAATAAATAATAAAAAAATATTCATCATTTTATGTTGACATAGATTAAAATAATTTTAAAATATCATAGGAATACCTCTATGGGGAATAGCATTCCATTTTAAAATCAATTTTTTAAAAATATAAAAAATTTCAAGAATAGTAATAAAAATATTTTTGAAATGTACCATGGACACATTTAAAATAAGATTCAATGAAAACAATATTCATGCTGTCCAGAAAAGTAATTTTTGTTGTATATGATAAAATAAATATTCCATTCACACCTTTTTAAAAAACTACATCATTTAAAAAAATAATAAAGATTCCTATTGGAAAATGCAAATAAATTAAAAATTTGTAAACATTACTTTATTAAATATTTTAATAATACTAAAATAATTAAATAAAATATTAAATAAAATATGGAACTCGATGAAAAAGATTTCTTATGGAATAAAAAACAATGTTTTTTTCTTTAAAAACATTTTTTGTTTGATTGAGTGCAAGTGACAGTAAAGATAGAGTAATACATGAAAATATAACATATAACTAGAGTATGATACAATATATTATTTATAAGATGAAAATATTTTTTTAATTTACCTATCATTGACATTGACATATGCAATCTTATATAATTATGAGATTGTAAAATAAACAATTACTTCAAGATTGAATTACCTCATAAAATATATAGAACTCCAATTTATAAAATTTTATATATATTATACATTAAAATAAAAAAATATAAAACCATTTAATATCATATAAGATCACATATAACATGTCATCACCTATTAATTTACAATCTTTTATTATCATCATCATTTCATGTGCTAACAGCTTCAGTTTTGATGTATGTATCGATTTTCCAGTTATTGTCGTTGAATTTTTATCATGGTTCCATCATAAAATATTATTAATAATGATAAAAATAACATATATTTTAATTATATACATATTTAAATTCATACTATATTTTCCAACATGAAAAATGAATCACATCACTTTGTAGAGGTGGTAGTCATGAACTACCCATGAGTGACATTTTCATTTTTAATGGGTGGGAGGTTAAAAAGGTAGATAGTATATTATACATATATATTAATTATTATGTAATATTATATATATATATATATATATATATTCATTTTTTCATATTTATATTGATCAAATTAATGTGTCTTTGAAAAAAATCTCACTGCTACGTGGAGACGGTAGGTCATACATATGCAGAAGCGATGTCTTTATTTTCCATAGGTTACAATAGAGGTGGAAAATTGTTATCCCATTATTATAATAAAATATTATTACATTTATTAAAAAAATAATATTATTTATGAGTTTTTACAAAACAAAAATATGATGTATAATAATAAATAAACTTTTAAAGGGTCTGTAAAGTTGATTACCTCTACTTTGAGTGACCTCATTTGTCATACACATTAAACCATCATAAGATGGTATTAGGTGACGAATAGAAGATAGTGAATTATTTTATGAAGTCTAGAATGGTTTTTTGGAGTATAATAGATGAGGTAATGTGCTGAATTTTTGTGAAAAAATGAGGAGAAGGGGTTTCCTTTTACATTTGAGGGGAGGGACATACACGGAATGAAATAAATGATTTAAATAATATAATTTCATTTTTTTATTGTGAAACCAAATTAAAAAAATTATTTTAACATAAGATAAGGAATAAATCTATAAAACCAATATGTTTTAGAAAATATTAAGAGGGTTTGTTTCCCTTATCTCTTAGTTAAACCCCCCCTCCCACTTGGTAAACTCGTTTTAACCATTACCATGATTACATGTTTTTATAATTTAAAAAATTAATTTTGATAAACTATTAAATTTCCATTCTTAATTAGTAATAATTAATTTTATTCTAAATTTGAAATCCATTCCACAAGATTAAATTTATATAATTAGCATAATTTAAATTGAATATAATCATGAAAAATAAAACCAAAACTATTTTTGGAATAATTATTGTTTTCACTATAAAAATGATTTAAAAATTAAATGTATAGTTTTTATTAAAATAAAATTAATTGGATTATCTTAAATAAATGGGGAATGAATTTTAAACTAAAACAGGCAAAAATTGAGTAGAACATTTTATATACATGATTAGGAGATAAAGACTATTTTTTCATTTAAATAGAAACATTACATTGATTTATAAAGTGTTAATCTTATATTGATATGTTAAAATTTATATTTTAATTGAAAATATAAAACAATAAAATAATAATATTGTTTATAAAGATGGGGTTTTTAATATTTTATGTTATTATTATATCATTATAATTTCATAAAAGTTATTAGTCTTGTAAAGTCATTATTTTTGTACATTACCAAAAATCAACTATTTTGAAATAATCCAAAAAAGTAACATAAGATAATTTTAAAATAATGAAAATAAAAATGAATTTATTTTCTTGAAATTTAATTTCTTGAAATTTGATTTCAAAAACGTTTAATATATTTTTTAATCAAATTCTTAAATAAATTTATGTGCATTGTTGTAGAGATCCGGCTTGAGTGGACGCAACCCATCATCCTAGCCAGAAATCCATAAGGTCGTAAATGTGTTCATGATATCCATAGTCAGAATAAAATCACCGATGAATAAAAATAATCTTTTTGTAATGTTTGGCCTTCTTTAATTTGAACAAACCCATCCATGAATGAGATGGCCACAAGATCCCAACAATCAGCGTCAAAAAATAAGTAAAAAATATATTAAATATAGAGATGAACTAAATAGATATCATAAAAAATAAGATCATGTGAAATAAAATGACATAGATATGATATAAAATGGACAATAAATACTGAATCAAAAGACTTGGAAAATAGACTACAATTTCTAGTACATATCATCTCAACCAAAAAAAACTAAAAAACATCTCCTCATTTTCTAAATTCTATCAGACCATGTATCCACCAACATTAAAAAAATTATGTGAAGTCAATCAAAAATATAATCAAATATCATAGGTTATCTCTAAATTGCTTATGTCTTAAAATTCAGTGTCTATGTGCACCAAAAAGAAGATTTCGGGTGTGAAGCCCAAATCCTTATAGGATACCACTACGAATCATTGTATGGTTTTTATCCAGGAATCAAATAAGTCCAGTTTGAAAACTTATCTTTCAAAATATTGTTTATAACAATCTTCCATGGACCATTATATTTAGATATGACATGTTTTCTATTATAATTTAGTGAAACCCTGAAGACACTAATTGTTGGAAATAAATTCTAAGGGCTAAAGAAAACATTAGGGGTAATTTTTCTTTTAAAGATAAAATAACCTATTAATAGTGATTTAATAACATCCAATCACCATATATTATGCATAAGTAGAAAAAAATAAACCTAATGTACAAATAATTGGGAAAAAATATCAATGTGAAATTGTGATGAAGGGACACAAAAAATAAAAATCAAAGATGACAAGACACATACACTAGTGTTGTATCTTCACAAGGTAATCCAAAACCAACTCCATGACCCAACTCCACACACCCTACCCATGGTATTATGGTGCATCACTTTAGTATTAAAATACATTTCCCTTTCTTGTGTCTTGATAGATGACACATGCATACACAAAAATGAGAAAAATCATGGGGTGAGTATAAACTCAATAGGAATTCTCTCAGGACTTCCTAATACATGCAACCTGGATGAGAACTAAATAATGAATTTCATATAAAATAAATTATAAAGAGATTAAAAAAATATATTAAAACCAATAACAATATTCCAAGGAAAAATAAATCAATTAATTAAACCATTTTTCATAATTTGAAATACCCAATCCCTTGTCTTCACACACTCACACACCCATTCAATAAAAGTAAAAATTACAAATACAAGAAAGGTCTATAATCGATCAGAAATGGTTTTCATAATGTTTCCATATCTATGTGCCCCAATGGAACATTCACATATTCCTAGGTCACTTCTAATCAATGAACTCAAACCAACCATGTATACAAAATTCCATTCCAAAACATTCCATAAAAAAACCATTCTTTTCATGAAATATTTCATAAAAAACGTTTCTTTCACAAAAAATAAGAAGTAATTTAAAATATATCATTTTAAAAGGATTCTTACAAAGGGTATTTCATTTTTACATTTTCTAAAGAATAAATATAAAATATTCTTCCTTTTATAATTTTCAAATGTTTCTAAAAAAGATTAATAAAATTAAAAATATAAGAATTTAATTTCAAGAACAATGGAGATGAGAGAGAATACACCTACCTATCAATAGAGGGAATAAATTTTGAACAAAACTATTATCTTTATGATTGGTTATCAAAAATGTAACGCCCCGACCCTAGTTACCCAGAGTCGGTGCATTATTACATAACATTGGCATGATCATGTGAAAGATCAAGTCTCGAAAGACCGATTAGTTTAGTAGCCTTGGAATAACTAGATACATCCATAAATTTTTACATTACATCATAAAAAAACATCTTGTCTTCATATCCCCTCATACTATCCCTACAGGTCATTCATAAATTACTTCTTCATAATCCTGAAAAAAAAATAAAACATTGAAAGGGGTGAGCTCGGATGCTCAGTAAGGATAACATTATAGCAGAAGCTTTCATAAATAAGCATAAACACTTAAGGCAATTTATAACTAAAACAAAAGCCTTTGAAACTTGAAATTCAGCATAAAATGGCAAAGGTAAAATGAAATAATTCCATTTACTTACTCACATGGATATTCTACTAGTCGAATGATCACATGAAATATCAATAACCACTTTCATAATGATGGAATGCATAATGCCAGACTATCATAACCACGTAGCCAAGGCCTCGTGCCAAGACTACAAATAAGATTTTGTCAAGGCCTTGTGCCAAGACACTAGTTTGTCTCATGAGACCTACCGATGCATCGAGGAGCTATAGCGGGCTCCACCCGTCACTTATTAAGTCCAATGCATTCCCATATGAAAAGGCTTAACGTAAACATTCGTATTAAACTAGCATACGAAATGTCAATACTTTCACCACAAACCATGAATGGTATAAAAATAGGACATCCACAGTCAAACATAATTCATTCGATACAATATGGAAGATTGTATTGTATCACATTAACCTCAATCAATAATAATGAAGGATGTTGACATAGATGAAAATAATCATCAAAACTATTTGAGAGAAATATCCCCCTTTTCTTGAAAACATTTAAAAGTCACACTATTTGTCAAGAAGCCGTTTAAAAGTATATTTTTGAATCAAAGTGTCCCATACCACTTTTAAACTTTTAAAAGGAGTTTTAATTTTAAAACTTTAATGTCCATATAAATAAATCTTTAAAACCATTTTTAAAATATGGACATTAATGAGCATGATTTAGAAGAATAATTCTTTAAAACATTTTAAAATGGTATTTTGGTTAGAGTTTCTAACCAAAAGAGAGACACTTGAATACAAATAATTGAGGTAATCAAAACATTTTAATATCATGAGAATAAAGGAATTCATGATATACTATGTCAAAGTACATTATATACACCACATAAAAGTGATTTGGTGTATATCATCAAAGAAGTCTCAATGGAATGTAAATTGAGATGAAATTTCTCAAAAAGGTTGTATCCTTAGGTTAAGGATAAATCAATGACATAATTATGTGTGACAAATATAAATACACTAAATATGATTGGATATTCAGTGTAAAACAATCAAAGGACATTCACACATATTCTTGTAAAAACAATACCAACGAATTGGATGTTTAACTCAACAAATGGAGAAAGAGTTAAAATTACTCTTATCAAATTCATATCAATGACTTGAGAATTACCAATGGAGTGATTATGTGTACCAAACTTCTATCCACAGGAAGGGGAGTGGAAATTATGACATAATCAAATGAATAGTGATTCCACACATAATCTTGGGGTAATATAATCAATGAAATATGTGTAAAGCCAAATGAGTGGAAATTGAAATCTCAAATTCCCTTATCGATTAGGTAACTTACGAAACATACACCCATGAATGAAGTATCATACCATGATGATGTAAATACCCATAAATTAAAGTATATTACACAATGAATACGATCATGGGTAGTACACATACACCACATGCAAAAATTAAGTGGTGATCAATGGAATTCTCACGGAATTAAAAGTGAGATACGAAAACCCCTTACCACGTTAATCAACTGAGTCGCATGGACAAAAGTTAATAACCACCAAATGATTTACAGAATAACATGAATATAAAGTGAATCATGATAATATATATCAGATGGAAGTACACAATACACCACTTTCAATAATTTAGTAGCGAACAATGGAAATCTCACGGAATTGAAAGTGAGATAAGAGAATCCCTTACTTTGTACTTTTTCCTTGGTCGATGGTAGGTTTACATCCTGTATAATGGTGAAATAATTGTTATTGAATAATACAAGAATCATTTACTTTAATGTGATATCATATATGATCTTTTAACATTGATTTGTTAATAATATCTTAGAATTATCGTCATTTCGGGTGTTAACGGGTTCATTTTACTTTATATTCTTTGTTATGTGAGCCATATTCGTTATTAATGGGATGTGTATTATTCAAATACAGAATGGTATCAAGTCCTTAAACATTATTTTTAAATCATCAAATGATAATTATACTTGAATGGATACGATGGATAATGAATCTCATCGCGTTCGTGGAGACGGTAGTCCGTACGTACGCACGAACGCTACTTCCATTTAATTTTTATTTTAAAAGAATCGAATCCAAATGATACATAGGTATATTACTATTCCAGTATAATATAATATTTTATATATGTTACATAAGTTCATTAACACCATCCTTTATTCGTTCCATGTGTGGTATGAACGAGTCATATCATTTTAAGGGGGCTGTAGTCCGCACTTCCTCAAATGAAATTATCGTATGTATATACAACATGAAACGAATAATGGTATGAAATAAAATGGAATTACAGAAGATTATATATAAAATATATATCATTAATATCATATTTAATTACAGTTCCATCATAATGGCCACCATGATAGGCGGTAAGATGTATTTGAACAATCATCGTTTCGTGAGGCGTTAGTTTGCCATCCACAGAAACATTATGTTCATCATCCATTAGATGGAGTTGTGTGTATGTGTAGATTGAATCCTTCTTATAACAACATCCTAGTATATTGTGGATACTGGTGTTGTTACAAAATAAAGGAAATAAAAAGAGTGTGGGGGTTGGAGAAGCAAAATAAATGAAAATAATTTAAGAGCAAACGTTACCTTTAATTTAGGTAACTCACTTTGGTTGGAACCAAAGGACTTCTTGAAATGCTTTCTGCCTAAGGGGAAGCTTCAAGGATGAGGAGAGGTATGTGGGGATCTTATTTGGGCATGGTTTGGACGAGCCAAGTGGCTTGATAGGTGTGAGGAATGAGTAGAAGTGGTCTCCTTTTATAAGAGAGATGAGGGGCTCTTTAGGAAAGAGTGAAAGTATTACTTTATAATATAATTATATTCGGTTTATAATGGTCCAAAAATCATTGAGGTCGAAGATAAGATGACTAATATTCTAAATAAAGTCAACCAATAAGAATTTGACAGGTTTTAGATAGTATTTTAATCATTATAATCTTTTTTATTTAAATGATTTATTAATGAGGTAAACATTGCATCATTGTTGTGTCATTAATAATTTAAATTATTTGATGTCTAAAAATTATAAATAAAATCTCATTATGTAGGAAATCTTTTTAGCTTTCTAGTGAATATTTATAATCGAAAATCCAACATGTATAACCCTATGTAAAAATTGTTCTTCTAAAAGATGTAAGCTTATGCCATTTTTATTTTTATTTTAACTTTATTAATATAATGTGTCCCTACCACATACAAGTGGCTCCATGGGGTCCCCAAATCAACCCAAGGATGCCCATGGTCGGGTATGTGTCCACCAATAAGGTTAGGACACGTTTTAGGGTAATTTTTTATTATTATAATATTATTTTTTAACCCTTATTTACCGGATTTACCCTTAACCATGGTAAATAAAATATTTACCGCAGTAATTATTCAAAATGTCTAAAAATAAAAGTCACCTATTTACAAAATTTGAACATCCTGATTCCAAATATGGAATCCATTTTTCTAAATTCAAAACACAGAAGTGGCAGAAATTAATTTAAAATTAATTCCCGCTGTCAAAACAAAAAGCGTGTTTTTAAGAGATAATAACTATCAAAAGATTGACACTTGTTTATGTTCGGTTTAATTGTAAAATTATGATCAATGACCAACATTATATTAAGTGGTAAAAATATATTCTAAATATACTTTGAATCCACTAAAATTCACAATTTATCACTATTAATTATTTTGATTAAAAAAGTTGTTTTTAATTAAAATTTAGTAATTTTCACTATTCATCAAAATATAAAAGTTATCCGAAAAGTACCAAAATTTCACCCTAGGCTAATTTCGATATTCAGAATCCAAAAATGAAGTCAATTTTGAAATATAAAATATATATTATTTCAAAAATTAGGTATTACTATTCACAACGGCTAGTTTAATTAGTTGTGGTGTGTGTTAGAACTCGAGGTTGCGTACAACACACGCTATCGCATTATTCGAAGGGAAACGTACCGTGGAAGCTTGAGGTGTTACATTCTCCCCTCCTTCAATAAATTGCGTCCTCGCAATTTTTTAAAATTTTGCTTGGGAATACAATGGAAAGTCCCACATCGGAAAAAGAGTCAATAAAACTATCACTTTAAAAGAATGAAAGAGAGGTATAAGGGTCATCCAAGATAACCCATACTAGGATTCCATGTAAGAAAACATGGATATGGATGATAAACTAAGTGTCAAGTTCTGATGGAGAGGGATAGAAATCATGATCAGGAGAAAGTTAACAATGAGAAAACCACAAACTTGTGTTGGGACAAACGACCATTAGTCTCCTAGTAGGAAAGTAAACGGACAACATTTTTTTTAAGTTACATTACATAAGGAAGAGGAATTCATTTATGATATTGACTAAGAACATCATGAGATATACTTACATTTTAAGTAGATTTTCATTCATTAATAAATTTCCACCACTAACTCAATTTTTTTTTAAACGATGAGTATTCAAGAAGACTTGGTCACACTGGAAGAGCTAGAATAACTTCTATAGAATCACATGATCCATGCAGGATAAACCATATATTTACATTTTCTTTGAAGATTAATCAAAACCAAAATGGTTAGTGAATGATCTAATGATCCCCCAAAAGGATATTCATTGAGATAAATATGCACTAATCTTAATTTTCTAAAATTAAACCAAAAATACCCCAAAGTTAAATAGATACCATTCAATTACCAATTGTCCTTAAAATCCTTTAATATAATCCAAACTAATATTGAAACCCAAAACATAGAAGAATTTGATTATGTAGTCTCCCATGTTACATTGTATCTCCAAATGACATCAAATACTCTTAAAGTCACATACTTAAAAGTAATTAACATTATCACATATTCTCTGTTATAGGTTAATCATTTCCATAAATAACCCAAATCACTATAAATCAACAATAAAAACATAGATAAAAATCCACCATTACTTTACAAATGAAACCCCATTGTATTCGATTTTCCTTGGGCATATAGTGTTCCCAACAAAGTGAACATCTTCCAAAATAACATTTATCACTTAATCACCAAATCATTTTCCTATACCAAGGGTATTCATTTGATAAGAAATAAGAACCCAAATCATCTTATTATTGATCAATAAAATCATTTAACAACAAAAAAAAAGTCACACTAACCAGGGACTTCACGTAGTCCAGTGGTAGGCGATAAATCCCAATTGCACTTTGGATGTGGGTTCGATTCCCACATCTTTGTCCAACGCGACGGGTTGTCATACGGTCTACGTGTTGTCCTTTTTCAAAAACTATATTTTATAATATTACCAAAATGAGATAAATTCCTCAAAATAACATAATTTAACCACAAATGTTATATCATACTTTGCATTTTCATCCCAAATTATAATAACTTATCATTTTCTCAAACCTCAATGATCATATAAAACCAAATGGTTATTTATACCTATATCCACAATAGAAGAGACAATTCTTCCTCAAATATCATTCTCACATGGCAAACTATGGGGTTACAAATACAAGAGAAAATTATTCCAAAGTAAACCCATCAATAAAGAGCACTAACACATTTAAACATTTCACCATCCATTTATTTCCACATAGGTTCTTCATCATATGTTCCTCCGGTTCCCACATTGCCTCTTCCATCTTATGATTTCTCCATAGATCTTTTACCAGACAAGTCATCCGGTTTCTCAACACTTGATCTTTGGTATGAAGAATTCTGATAGGCTCTTCACAATAAGATAGATCAAGTTCCAGTTATAATTCTTCATAGGTGAGTACATGCATTGGGTCAGGGATGTATTTTGTCACTAGAGGTATGTGGATCACAACATGAACTCAGGAGAGACTAGGCGGATTTGCCTTTTGGTAGAATGCCTTCATGTGTCACAATGGTACCTCAGGAATTTTTCAAAATCATCTACTTCCTTTACCCAAAAACTCCTCATCCATTTTGGATTATATCGATGGAAGCATCGATGCATCATAAAAAAATAGGTATTTCTTATATATAATTTTGAGACATCGTCTTTAACACGTTTTTTTAGAAAAATTCTCACTGATTCATCTTCAAATATTTCAAAATAAGGTTTTGGTAAATCAGTTTTCGTATATCCCAAAAGACATAAATATATAATTTGATACATATAGGCTGCTCGAAGGTCTCCCTCTTCTGCAGCATCTAGAAAATCATTTAGTGCATCGTAATTTTGAGATAAAGTGAATAATTTGAAAAGACCCTGATGGTACTTCCCACGCTTAGCGTGGTAAGAAAGTTGGGAGTGCAACATTGTCCCATAGTCGTTACTTGATCCTTGAAAGAATCGTGCAATGCTAGAGGTATTGGATGTCTCATAAAGTTGTTTGCATGTAACTTGGACATTTGAAAAAGTTTCAACATCGTCTGCGCATGACTTCTGGATAATAATTGTAAGTAGTTCTTCAGGAAGAGAGAGAAGAGTTGTTCGTGATCTTGCTCCCTCCATGTTTCAACTAACAAAAGAAAATACAATTAGGGTTTTTTGAATACTTATCTAATAACAACGTAAAAAAAATAGACATAATAGGATAATCTTGTAATTGAACAATATATCCTAACTTGGGGTACCCTATGTTAAAATCTAGGTTATCCACTATCTATTTGCCGACATATATTCTTAGGGGCATTTTTTTTTGTATTCCCTTAATAATGGTTTATACTAATCTTGTGAATTTACCAAAGCATATCCCCCGGGAGTGTCGTAACCAAGAGTGCAGCAAGGCCCGTTGTCGTGCACCAGTTCCCGTTCGAGTCTAGCTCAAAGCGGTGTTTTCGGGTTTTACCCCTAGGTACATCTGTGCCAGAGCCGCCTCTACCTGCTCGTATCCAGACATGGATGTATTGCTCGGAAAACTCACAAAATCTCTACAATACCAAAATTCTAGGAAGTTCTTCTATACTAATCCTCAAAGTTCATCTTAGGTCTACGTGCTCTAATCAGAGTTTATCTAAATCTAGCTTCCAAGGTTTGTACTAAACTTCTTCTGATACCAACTGTAACGCCCCGACCCTAGTTACCCAGAGTCGGTGCATTATTACATAACATTGGCATGATCATGTGAAAGATCAAGTCTCGAAAGTCCGATTAGTTTAGTAGCCTTGGAATAACAAAATACATCCATAAATTTTTACATTACATCATAAAAAAAACATCTTGTCTTCATATCCCCTCATACTATCCCTACAGGTCATTCATAAATTACTTCTTCATAATCCTGAAAAAAAATTAAAACATTGAAAGGGGTGTGCTCGGATGCTCAGTAAGGATAACATTATAGCAGAAGCTTTCATAAATAAGCATAAACACTTAAGGCAATTTATAACTAAAACAAAAGCCTTTGAAACTTGAACTTCAGCATAAAATGGCAAAGGTAAAATGAAATAATGCAATTTACTTACTCACATGGATATTCTACTAGTCGAATGATCACATGAAATATCAATAACCACTTTCATAATGATGGAATGCATAATGTCAGACTATCATAACCACGTAGCCAAGGCCTCGTGCCAAGACTACAAATAAGATTTTGTCAAGGCCTTGTGCCAAGACACTAGTTTGTCTCATGAGACCTACCGATGCATCGAGGAGCTATAGCGGGCTCCACCCGTCACTTATTAAGTCCAATGCATTCCCATATGAAAAGGCTTAACGTAAACATTCGTATTAAACTAGCATACGAAATGTCAATACTTTCACCACAAACCATGAATGGTATAAAAATAGGACATCCACAGTCAAACATAATTCATTCGATACAATATGGAAGATTGTATTGTATCACATTAACCTCAATCAATAATAATGAAGGATGTTGACATAGATGAAAATAATCATCAAAACTATTTGAGAGAAATATCCCCCTTTTCTTGAAAACATTTAAAAGTCACACTATTTGTCAAGAAGCCGTTTAAAAGTATATTTTTGAATCAAAGTGTCCCATACCACTTTGAAACTTTTAAAAGGAGTTTTAATTTTAAAACTTTAATGTCCATATAAATAAATCCTTAAAACCATTTTTAAAATATGGACATTAATGAGCATGATTTAGAAGAATAATTCTTTAAAACATTTTAAAATGGTATTTTGGTTAGAGTTTCTAACCAAAAGAGAGACACTTGAATACAAATAATTGAGGTAATCAAAACATTTTAATATCATGAGAATAAAGGAATTCATGATATACTATGTCAAAGTACATTATATACACCACATAAAAGTGATTTGGTGTATATCATCAAAGAAGTCTCAATGGAATGTAAATTGAGATGAAATTTCTCAAAAAGGTTGTATCCTTAGGTTAAGGATAAATCAATGACATAATTATGTGTGACAAATATAAATACACTAAATATGATTGGATATTCAGTGTAAAACAATCAAAGGACATTCACACATATTCTTGTAAAAACAATACCAACGAATTGGATGTTTAACTCAACAAATGGAGAATGAGTTAAAATTACTCTTATCAAATTCATATCAATGACTTGAGAATTACCAATGGAGTGATTATGTGTACCAAACTTCTATCCACAGGAAGGGGAGTGGAAATTATGACATAATCAAATGAATAGTGATTCCACACATAATCTTGGGGTAATATAATCAATGAAATATGTGTAAAGCCAAATGAGTGGAAATTGAAATCTCAAATTCCCTTATCGATTAGGTAACTTACGAAACATACACCCATGAAAGAAGTATCATACCATGATGATGTAAATACCCATAAATTAAAGTATATTACACAATGAATACGATCATGGGTAGTACACATACACCACATGCAATAATTAAGTGGTGATCAATGGAATTCTCACGGAATTAAAAGTGAGATACGAAAACCCCTTACCACGTTAATCAACTGAGTCGCATGGCCAAAAGTTAATAACCACCAAATGATTTACAGAATAACATGAATATAAAGTGAATCATGATAATATATATCAAATGGAAGTACAAAATACACCACTTTCAATAATTTAGTAGCGAACAATGGAAATCTCACGGAATTGAAAGTGAGATAAGAGAATCCCTTACTTTGTACTTTTTCCTTGGTCGATGGTAGGTTTACATCCTGTATAATGGTGAAATAATTGTTATTGAATAATACAAGAATCATTTACTTTAATGTGATATCATATATGATCTTTTAACATTGATTTGTTAATAATATCTTAGAATTATCGTCATTTCGGGTGTTAACGGGTTCATTTTACTTTATATTCTTTGTTATGTGAGCCATATTCGTTATTAATGGGATGTGTATTATTCAAATACAGAATGGTATCAAGTCCTCAAACATTATTTTTAAATCATCAAATGATAATTATACTTGAATGGATACGATGGATAATGAATCTCATCGCGTTCGTGGAGACGGTAGTCCGTACGTACGCACGAACGCTACTTCCATTTAATTTTTATTTTAAAAGAATCGAATCCAAATGATACATAGGTATATTACTATTCCAGTATAATATAATATTTTATATATGTTACATAAGTTCATTAACACCATCCTTTATTCGTTCCATGTGTGGTATGAACGAGTCATATCATTTTAAGGGGGCTGTAGTCCGCACTTCCTCAAATGAAATTATCGTATGTATATACAACATGAAACGAATAATGGTATGAAATAAAATGGAATTACAGAAGATTATATATAAAATATATATCATTAATATCATATTTAATTACAGTGCCATCATAATGGCCACCATGAGAGGCGGTAAGATGTATTTGAACAATCATCGTTTCGTGAGGCGTTAGTTTGCCATCCACAGAAACATTATGTTCATCATCCATTAGATGGAGTTGTGTGTATGTGTAGTTTGAATCCTTCTTATAACAACATCCTAGTATATTGTGGATACTGGTGTTGTTACAAAATAAAGGAAATAAAAAGAGTGTGGGGGTTGGAGAAGCAAAATAAATGAAAATAATTTAAGAGCAAACGTTACCTTTAATTTAGGTAACTCACTTTGGTTGGAACCAAAGGACTTCTTGAAATGCTTTCTGCCTAAGGGGAAGCTTCAAGGATGAGGAGAGGTATGTGGGGAGCTTATTTGGGTATGGTTTGGACAAGCCAAGTGGCTTGAGAGGTGTGAGGAATGAGTAGAAGTGGTCTCCTTTTATAAGAGAGAGGAGGGGCTCTTTAGGAAAGAGTGAAAGTATTACTTTATAATATAATTATATTCGGTTTATAATGGTCCAAAAATCATTGAGGTCGAAGATAAGATGACTAATATTCTAAATAAAATCAACCAATAAGAATTTGACAGGTTTTAGATAGTATTTTAATCATTATAATCTTTTTTATTTAAATGATTTATTAATGAGGTAAACATTGCATCATTATTGTGTCATTAATAATTTAAATTATTTGATGTCTAAAAATTATAAATAAAATCTCATTATGTATGAAATCTTTTTAGCTTTCTAATGAATATTTATAATCGAAAATCCAACATGTATAACCCTATGTAAAAATTGTTCTTCTAAAAGATGTAAGCTTATGCCATTTTTATTTTTATTTTAACTTTATTAATATAATGTGTCCCTACCACATACAAGTGGCTCCATGGGGTCCCCAAATCGACCCAAGGATGCCCATGGTCGGGTATGTGTCCACCAATAAGGTTAGGACACGTTTTAGGGTAATTTGTTATTATTATAATATTATTTTTTAACCCTTATTTACCGGATTTACCCTTAACCATGGTAAATAAAATATTTACCGCAGTAATTATTCAAAATGTCTAAAAATAAAAGTCACCTATTTACACAATTTGAACATCCTGATTCCAAATATGGAATCCATTTTTCTAAATTCAAAACACAGAAGTGGCAGAAATTAATTTAAAATTAATTCCCGCTGTCAAAACAAAAAGCGTGTTTTTAAGAGATAATAACTATCAAAAGATTGACACTTGTTTATGTTCGGTTTAATTGTAAAATTATGTCCAATGACCAACATTATATTAAGTGGTAAAAATATATTCTAAATATAATTTAAAACCACTAAAATTCACAATTTATCACTATTAATTATTTTGATTAAAAAAGTTGTTTTTAATTAAAATTTAGTAATTTTCACTATTCATCAAAATATAAAATTTATCCGAAAAGTACCAAAATTTCACCCTAGGCTAATTTCGATATTCCGAATCCAAAAATGAAGTCCATTTTGAAATATAAAATATATATTATTTCAAAAATTAGGTATTACTATTCACAACGGCTAGTTTAATTAGTTGTGGTGTGTGTTAGAACTCGAGGTTGCGTACAACACACGCTATCGCATTATTCGAAGGGAAACGTACCGTGGAAGCTTGAGGTGTTACAAAAAACCATTAAATTACTATATGAGGCTATATCTCATCATGTTTAATATCAGAATATGTAAATGAATCCATAAAATATATATATATTTTACTCATAAAGAGAAGATAATAATATAACTAGGAATAATATGGAAGGATTGGATTTTATGAACACAATAATGATTCCTGATATCTATCACCAATTGAATTCATCTGAAATACAATTTTGGATAGAAGGGAATTTTCTCTAAAGCCTAGGAGCCAATGAATTTTGAGACCATGGAATATTATTAGACCAATTATGGTTTCTGGGATTCAATCCAAATTAAAATAAAAAAATTTACAAGCTGATAACCATGATAACATGATTAAAATAAGTCACCACAATGTTTTCATCATAGGATAACACATGCAATGGTGTAGGGCAAGGAACTATATTATATCTAGCATGGTGAACAACATGTCTGTAAAACACATTGTATGATATACTGTAGATCTTATAATTCAGGGTAGGGAAAAATCACAACCCCCTACACAATGGTATATCCAAATATGGATTATGTAACGTACTAGAATAACTTCATAAGGGTTCCCAAATCTGAATATTTATTGTAAATCCACCTCGATCCCCATATGCAACATCTGGTGGTCTCCATGATGTTGATACAAAGGTTCCATGCCTAATATGTTTCACCATAACATTATGATGTCTTGAATGAAAGTTTATTTATATACCCACTTCCCTGTACTATACATCATTGATTCATATCCAATCCCAAAAAATAAAAGTCATATGTTACAGTGGAAGACTCTACAACACATCCTTAATAGAAAAACCAGAACTCTATGGAAAACCCATAAAAAACCGAGTAGAAATTCCCAAAATTAAGGATATGAATAATATAAGATCAATGTATATAATAATGGGAAAATTTTATAAAACCATAAGGGGTTATAAATTATCTCTGATATAGGTGTTTCTATCCTCATCATGTATAAAAAGTTTGTTCTTTTGAAGTGTTTGGGTCATTTCTCTTCCATTCATTTTTCACTCTCTAATGAATCTTCTTGAATCTCACCATGATCCCATAAAACTAAAACTAAACTAATTATTTTTCCACACAATATATTCCTTATTCTATCACCAATATTTATCATCTCACAGACCACCATAACATCTAGTTCATGATGAACATGGTCGCACTGAAACATATGGTCATGATCAAGTAGGTACTTCTTCAATTGAGATACATAAAACTAATTATATAGAACTCAACCATGTTTGTAGAGATAAATGTTAAATCACATAACATACATATTCATGCAGTTTAATAGGTATAATTTAATTTAGAGAAAATGTTCATTGATTACCAAAACGATAACAACCTACCATCCAGAGATTTTCAAAAAAGCATGGTCAGATAACTAAAATGATAAAATTCACCAATGATTATCTACATAGGACTTATGATAAAACTAATGTATCTCCATTCCTTTTCTAATCATCCTATACATTATTTTTTTCTACCCAAGGCTATGCTGAATAACTGAAGACATACAAATATCCACCCAGAAAATTTGAGAATGATAAAGATGAATATAAAGTGATTCAAAAGGAGCCATATGTATCAAGGATTCGAAACTGTTATTGTATGAGAACTCAACTAAAATTTTTTTCTCTAGTAAAGAGCCTCCAAAATCCATCACACATTCCCTAAAAACATTATCCAATATTTAGTTCGTCTATTTATATTTTATATCAATTTATATATAATAATTTGTGATCATCATCAACATGGTCCCAAGGGATTATTGCAGGGACTTCCAAAACCAAGATATAAAACATAGGTCTCAGTTAAGAAGAATAAAAACTGGTTGTATATAAATCTTTATTATTTCTTGAATGTAACATTTGAAAAAATATTTCACTATATTGTATTCAAAATTATGGACGATGTGAGATAACATTATGAGATGACCCACAATCAAACATATGGAATCATTCTTCCAAACAATTCTAGGATAAATCGTCAAAAAAATCCATAGTTATCTACTCCCATTTCCATATATTAATTGTTCATGAATTCAGTATAAAATCAGTTCATTGATGATCACCCTTGTCATGCTAATATATGATGCCAATTGAGGATAAAATTGTCACTTTCACCTTTATTCCAACCCACCAAAACTATGATTTTAGTGATTTATAAATATTATGGAATCCATGTTGAACTTTCTATCATAAATGGTGGCAGAAAAAATAATTTTTTTCATGAGAAACAATAGTTCCCATGAACCAATTGTAAAAATGTATCACTAAACAACCATCTAGGTTTCACCCCTCAATGGATCACAATGTGTTTTGACACTATAGTTATAAATTTAGGAACAAATTTCTATCAAACATAAATATACTCAATGAAATCCAGAAGAAGAGAAACATAAAATAAAATTTCAAATTACCCATAGTTGGTATACTCCATCTTGATTTCATTTATAATTGATATCAATAGCCAAAGATCTAAAGACTCTTTATCCAAATGATTATATGATTTCCTTGTTAGTGTATCTTCTAATGAATTCCCTTTACTCGGTGTTCACATCAAGTAAAATTGAATGCTTTATTAGTATTTATTCTATCTTCACACACACACACACATATATATATATATATATTCAAATCAATTTGTGATATAATGTATTTCAATCTTTTATGACCTTTAAACACTAAAAAACTCACAACAGAATGAGAATAATTCTAAATCATAAAGTATGAACTACAAGAGACAATTTCAAATCTTCTATTGGGTAATTTTTTTCATGAAAACTTAATTTTATTGACCCATAAGCTAAACCATGACCTCCCTATATAACAAAACAGCCCGACCCATACGTGATTTATCACAATAGACAACATAGTCATGTCCTGACTCTTTCATTTTAAGGATATGTTATTTTGTAAGTTATACTATTAGCTCCAAGAATGATTTATTTCTCTCATTATTATGTTGCATTGGTCGGAGTATATTATCAAAGAGGGGGGTTATTTGAGTATCTACAAATATTCTGTTAAAATTGGTTATTTGAAAGTTTCACCTAGTTAAAAATATAATAAAAGTCAGTTTGTAGTGAATTTATAATAGTCTTGAATGTTAAATTAATTTCTCAAAAGATTTATTAGTTCTCAACTATACTAATATAAAGATTAATAAAAAATTTGAAACTAACCTACTGGTTCAATAATATTATAAACACTTTCTTATCTAACTATAAATGTTCTATTTAGTTTAATGAGAAATGAAATAGACACAAAAAAACTAAATGGTAAAAACATAGCGGATATAAAAAATAGGATCATTCCCAAGTTGAGACTTAGTCCTCTCCACTTGGTGATACCTTCAACCTTGTAGTTTAAATCATTATAAAATTTTGATCCATTCCCTGGATCGGGGTTCACAAGAGCACAAATGGCTATGAAGATTGCACTTGACCTCTACCACATATATTCTTGGGAAAAACAACAAAGAGGTCACACTTGACCTATTCCATTGTTTTATGTGGCATACATAGAATAAATAAAGACTGAGTTGAGGATATCAAGTATCCTTCAGTTATGCACATGATTTAGTGTGTATGTGACAAAAACATACAAACATTGCTCATAAATGTAAATAAACGTACAAAAAAAGTTAATGATACAGAATAAAATTTAGTAGTCTCTGTGTGTTATGAAGTGCAGCTTTAGACTCCTTTTGAGAAGTGTTAATGATGTTTGAGTCCTCTTCTAGATGTTGGATCCGAAATAGATTATTGTAGGCTCTGTGATCTGGCTTCCAAGAGTATGAAGTATTTAGATTCTTATTTTTAAGATGTTCAGGTCATCTCAATAGGTTTATCTTGTCCTGTTGATCTCTCTATATATTCTTCCTTTCAGTTCATGGGTTTTGATATTATGCTCGAGAGTTGTAGGTATTCATTTTATTACTACTAATTGGTGTATTTTTTTATGGTCCAACTTGTAATTATTTTATATATTAATGTCTAGAAGACATAATGATCTCCCAATGTTCATCTACCTATTACTGTCTATAAAATTTCCTACAGAAAACATAACATAATGTCAGAAACATTAATTTTTTTAAATATTACCATTAGATATAAATTTTATTTAATAAATTAAAAACAGTTCCTATGAATATTGGCGAGTCATATGTATCAGTGAGTCATTTTCATCAGTGTATCATCATTGGTATGTCTGTATTGTTCACTGAAAATTTAATGACTCTATATCAGTGACTCCTTTCCATTGGTATCAGTGAAGCTGGGCATCAGTGAGTCATTTGTGCAATCGGTCTATCCAAGCACTAGTGAGTCATCATCAGGGACCCATTATTAACTAACATTGTTCTTCCCATCAGTGACTCATTCATTGGTGTGTCACCCATCATCGAGTCTTCATTGGTGAGTTGCACATCGGTGAGTCGATTGAACTATCAGTGTCAAGGACTTTGAAGAAACTTACAAAGTTTCCTTCTTATAATAAACAATACCAGATCTAGTGAAGTTCATAGTTACATGTAAATATACATTTTTAAATATATTAAAACACAAATTTCCACAATTTATTGACTTGCTAAAATGGATTATACAATGTGATGTGATTTATTCACTTATAAATAGTTATTGACATGATTAACTTGATTTGTAAAATTATATATTAATTAATAGGAATTGTATATTGACATAATTTGTGATTATAAAAACAAATATTTCAAAAAGTATCCAACAATCTACCTTTATTTTATAATCACAAATCATGGCATTAATGAGTTATACAAAATGGTAAGGAATAAAGATTACTTGACTTAGCATACCAAATATTGAATGTCAATTCTCAATATGACTCTGGTATTTCCTTTTATTCTCCACGCATTTATTTTATCAAAGGAAAGATATAAAAGGTTTCTTTTATATTAAAGTATTGTATTAGAAGAGTCTGAATGATTTTTATAGAGGTGATATATAAATATATAAATATATATATATATACTAATTACATTCTATCTTTCCAATTCCATATTTTCTCCCCCTTAGATTAAAAATTGATGAATATATGCCATCTATATCCTTCCCCCCTTTTGGAATTAGAAAAAAATGTTAAAAGAAATATAAATAAGACGAAATCATAACACAAAGAAAATTGGAAAACACGATGAACACAAAAATGATATCCATTAATGTTTAAAAAATAAAATCATCAAATGAAAGATACAAAGTGAAAACCAAATCAAATAAACATTCCACAGTTATGGATTTGGCTTTTGAGTTTCTATTCCTTCAACTAAAGGGTCATGTGGAGGTTCATTAGGTGGTGCGATGGTTGTATGAAGGTTTGGAAAAATGACAACACCATGCATGGGAAAACATGTAGGAGTGTTTTTTACGAATTTGTCTCCTCTATGATAGAACATGGATTTGAGGTTGTTCCTTGATCACTAGCTTGATTTTAGATAAGTCCTGAGATTCTTTCATCTATGTAGGAGGTAGATAACAAGGTGTAATGGATTTATCTATTGGGACCACTGTTACTTTAGCTTTCACATGCAAGTAGGGTTTCAATATCTTGATGAAATCATTCATGATTTCACCCCATACAAAAATGCATTCTGAAAATCCTCTTTTTGCACCATGAATTTATGAAAGAGAGTAGTAAACTACTTCAACTGGCTCAATTGTCTCTTGAAAACTTCTATCATTGTAGGGACCCGAATATTTTCAGCCAAATACATGAAGTTATTTTTCAGATCAATCATGGTATCGTTTTTTTAAAAAATATTTGTCAACCTTCTCTCTAATTCCATTCTGAGAAGTTGATTCTTCATTGGTATGATGTCTCACCATATTAGAAATATGATTAGTATTCCTGTGAACTTTGGCAAAAGTCTCCTAATTAAAATCACTCTGAATACTCTTCAGCTCTTTCCCTCATCACAGCCCTAAGGGACTCCATATTAACTGCAACTAGCCTGGTACATTTTGGACTAGAGGCACCATAAAACATCTTGCCATGATCCTCCTTAAATTTCATCAGATATACACTTAGTATATGTGTAACTAGGTTTCTATAAACCCCCATAACACTACCTAGTGTGGTCTTGAAATTAGTGGTAATAGATTCCAACTCATTTCCAATTTTCTTTACTTCATATCTCAACATTGTATTACGTCAAATGATGGTTTTAGGTGTAGTAATTAGGTTAGGCTAAATCTCATAAATTATCATTCTTTTATTCTTTGCAGCATCGTATTATGAAATACTCAGGAATTTATATACTTCATTTCTAACTACAATATAAGATCTCTCTTAATCCCATATATTAGCTTTAAATTTCTCTAAATCATCCTAGGTGAAATAGTCACTAGGAACTACAGGTGAAGAATTCTCATTAGAAGTTAAGACTAGTGAATAAGGAGCAACCAGTTCCACTTTTTCTTGTCGATCTGGGGGAGGAGCTACCATATCCTCATTAAAACCACAATCCAAATCAAATAAGATATAATCTAGATTTCTATTCCACTAACGAGAATAGGTCTACTCTATTTTCTCTACAATGTCAATCCTAACTCTTATTCCTTGAGGCTCATCCTCAAATTTTTCTTTATCTTCTTCTTCTTCTTTTCCTATAGATAAAAAAGTTTCAAGGCACTGGAACAATTTGAACATCAGGTTCTAGTTGAAATCCTTCAACTCTAGGTACTCGAATCTTATCCTTGATCTAATGCATAGGTGCTATTTTATCCACATCCTTTTATTATTAGCCTCCATCCATAATTTCATTATGCTCTAGAATGATTCCTTGAGCATCAACATTTGGATTTTCATGACTTTCCTCATCTCCAACGTCTCCGTCACCATCTCTATCATCATCATGTCCAACATGATCAGCATCAACATTCACATCAGCCTCTACATCTACTCCATCCAGAGATTCCTCACCTAAACTATCTACAACTTTTTGTCCTTCTTTTATTGAGTCACTAACATTCTCACCATTATCCTCATCCTCATCATCATCATACTCATCAATATCACTCTTATTCGCATATCCTTCAAATCTAGAGGCCTCAATATCTTATTCTTTTCATCACCAAACAAAGGCTCTAGAAAGGGTAATTCCAAATGTCAAATTTTAGGTCCAAAAAACATATATTTAGGGATCTCAGCTATATCGAGGTCACTCCAATCATCTATTATATACCCTGATTCCCTGGACATATTTTGCTTAGCCTATTTCTTCATGAGAATAAACAACCATCTAACATGTTTGAGGCCTAGATCTATTTGATCCCTTGTTCTCGTAGGGTGATCAATAGGATTATAATCCTTATATATTTTCTCCTCATAAGCTACCAAACATCTCTTCCATGGATTCAAAAATATCTTCATTCTTTTTTAAATTTTCTTGTGTAGGATGAATCCACTATAGGACGAGATAACTTCATCTCCATCTTCCACACATCCCAGCTTCTACAGCATTACCGAAATCATCCTATGATAGTATAAACAAGTTAATTTTTTTGTATTTTTTTATCATGTTATATATTCATACTAGGAGGTAACTACATATATTCACCTTCACCCCATTCATCAGAAAATAAATCAAGAAGACTTCCTGATACATCACAGCTACAAACTATACCTTCCATTGGAAGATTTGCTGTAGAATATACTTGAAAATTATTCTTCCCTCTCCATATAACATAGTGTTTATATCTCTCATTGATTTTTCATTTCTAGTCAATTATTTCAATTCATTTTCATTATTAAATATGTCTGAGGTTAGTGGAATCCTACCCTAATATTCAACATAGATGCCCTCTTGTGGCATTTCTAAACTCTCAACCCATTCTTTCAAAGAAAATGAAATCTATTTCCCCTTTACTAATGACTTCAACTTAGTGTCCTCAGATTATTCCAATGATAAAATCAATTTATGCTAGAACTCATATACCAGCTGAGGATAGAATAGTCTCTGATTGTTTGAAGACCAGCAGATCCACCATTGAGATTCAAATACTTTCAGCAAAAGTGAATTGCATGAAAAAAACCACTAATCAGGCACTTCTTTCTCGGAAGTTACTACTTAGCTTCCCAATAATGGCTTCTCAGATCCTAAGACACTACTATATTCACCATTCTGATTCTTATTTGATAGTAATTTACTAGGTCCTTCCATCGCACACCTTGTAAATGCCATTCTGAAGGTTTTGGTTTGACGGAGGGAGTCGAAAGGTATAAGGTTTGAAAAGGTTGAGTGAGGTTAGTGAAAGGTTGAAGTGTGAATCAAAATAATTTTATCATTTATGGATTTTAATTAGTAAAATAGAAATTATAATAATAGTAAAAAAATAAAAATTACGTTGTGTCGTTTTATTTTAAAATAGGAAGAAAATTTTTTATTTAAATAAAAACATTATCATAATTGGTATCATACTAACGTTATCGATCTCACTTGATCAGCTTCACATATTGGTTTCATGTGAACAGTTTCACTCAAATGGTTTCACAGATTGGTTTCACAAGATGGTTTCACCTGATCAGTTTCACATGATTTGTTTCACCTGATCGGTTTCACAGATCGGTTCACCTGATTAGTGTCACAGACAAACAATTTTTTTTAACGGGGTAAGGTCAGATATACTTCATAAATTTATCATTCATAATTCATGAGTGATATAGCTCATTCTCTCAATGTTTAAGGGTCTGGTAAAAATATCATCATGTTGATTTTTAGTTCAAGTAAACTCATGAATTATATCTCATATTTGATAATCATTTCTCCAAAAGTGATTTATTACATCAATATGTTAACTTCTAGAATGAAAAATTGGATTTTTAGAAATAGTAATATAATATACATTGTCAAAATATATAGGGATATGTATGGATCAAATTCAATAGTCTAATAAAGTTTGTTTCATCCACAATATATGTTCACTGCAACTATCAACAACAATGTACACTTCCTCAATAGTTAATAATGCAACCAAAATTTTCCATTTACTACACTATGATATTAGTGAATTTCCAAAAAAAAGTGACATTTTCTAGAGGTGTTATCTCTATCTAAATTACATCTAACAATGTGATCATCTGAATAACTACCCAAATCAAAAGTCTCTTCTCTTGGGTAGAAGAATCCAAAAATGTTTTATATATTTAATCTATTTGAAAACACTTTTAACAACACTTAAATGTGACTCTTTTGTGTTTTATTAAAATCAAGAAAACATACACCCACTAAACATGATATCTGACCTAATAAAAGTTAAGTACACCAAAGACCCAATCATTTCCATGTACACAATTTGATCAACTGATTTCCCATTTTCATCAAGATCTAACTTACATGTAGAACTCATATGTGTTTCAATACTCTTAATGTTATCAAATCCATATCTTTTTAGAATATCTTTAGTATATTTACTATGATTTAAAATAATATATTATTTTTGTGAAATATTTTAAATCTATGGAAATATATAAGTTCACCCATCAAACTAATTTCAAATTCACTTTGCATCATTTTTTAAAAATTCAGTAGATAAATAATTTTTTGAAGATCCAAAAATAATATCATTTATAAATATTTGAGCTATTAAAACATCTTTAGATATTATATTTATAAATAAAGTAGGATATTTGACATCTTTTCTAAAACATTTAGAAATAATTGAGTTACTTATCCTTTCATACAAATCTCTTCGATCTTGTTTCAAACTATATAATGATTTAAATAATTTAAAAACATTATTTGGAAAATGTGGATCTGTAAAATGTAGGGGTTGTTAAAAAAATTAAATTATATAACCATTTAAAAATGTAATTTTTAAATCCATTTGATAATGTTTGAAATCTAAGTATTCTACATAGGAATGTAAGATTATAATGGCTTCATTCCTAGCTACAAGTGAAAATGTTTCCTCATAATCAATTCCTTATTCTTGATTTTGCATTTTAAAACCAGTCTTTGTTTCTAATTATATTTATAGATTCATATAAATTATTCTTAAACACCCATTTAGTTCTTATAGTCAATGTATCTGTTGGTCTATCAACAAGCTTCAAGACATTATTTCTCTCAAAATTATTATCCACTTCCTGCAAAGACACGACCCAAAATTAATCATTGATTGTATCATTTATATTTTCATGTTCATGTTGTGACAAGAATGTATAATGTTCAACCTGATTTCTCAATAAAGCACTAGTTTGGCTTCCTTTATCTAGATCTCCAACAACATCTTCTAAGGAATGGTTTTTAAGGGTCTCAGTTGGTCTAGTAAGAGAAGAGATAGTTATTTCAGGACCGTCATTTGGTTTTGGTTCATTATGGATAGAATATGGAGAATTTTAAAAATTGGATGTTTTAAAAGATTCATTTAGAGGATGAT
Organism: Viscum album; assembly: GCA_963277665.1. Lineage (NCBI taxonomy): Eukaryota > Viridiplantae > Streptophyta > Magnoliopsida > Santalales > Viscaceae > Viscum > Viscum album. The sequence continues at coordinate 364,983,820 of OY728137.1, forward strand.
TTTATGGTTTAGAACTAATGACCAACTTTGACAAATCCTATTCAAGATTCCCTGGTGAGGTCTTAGGTTCATATGGATCTGCTTCATCAAACATGACATGTACATATTCTTCCACACATTTGGTTCTTTTATTAAACACTCTCTAAGTATTTATTGATGTAAAATATCTACGGAATATTCCTTCTTTACTTTTAGAGGAAAATTTATCTAGATTTTATTTATTATTGGGAATATAAAATTTATAACCAAAAACTTTAAAATAATTTTCCTTGGGTTTCCTAGTATTTCACAACTTATAAGAATTTTTTTAAAGGATAGGTTTAATTAAGACTCTGTTTATTTTGTATTAAGGTGTATTGATAGCCTCATCCTAGAAATAAATATGTAGATCATATTCATTAAGGATATTTGGGTAAATTTCCAATAGGTTTTTATTTCTTCACTATAATACACCATTATTGAGGTCTCCTTGGAGAAAAGGAAAACTTGAGTCCTTCTTTCAACCGTTCATTCAGTGAAATCATTCAAAGTGGGACTCAGAGGAAGTATTCTAGTGGAAAATCTTTATCTGCAATGCTGGGAAGGAGACCGAGAAAGGATTACTCTTATCTTCCATGGCCGATGAAGACTAGGTCTACCTCTAAACGGAATGGTGGAGTGGTTATTATGGTCAAGAAGGGCAGCGGAGTTAAGAAGGCATCCACAGATAGGCTTGTTCTTGATCATCATAGGAATCGAGTACAATGTGCATGTTTTCAGAGACATCTAGAGTGGGAATCATCTACTGGGGAAGAAGAATCTTGCTTGGGATGCGGGAATGACTATGGGTACTATGATATGTAACTCTTTGTTTTCTTTCTTTTTGTTGTTTCTGTTTTCTTGAATTGGTTTTGCATTGGATGGGGGCACTGGGAACCCTTAAACCGGCTTTATGAAATGAAAAAAGAATGATTTGTAACACTAATATTTTCAACATTTCTAGCATACTTGGTAAAATGAGAGGAAGAAACACTTTTTTAATATTGAGAAAAGGTCCGAGTATACATAAAAAAGTCATATAAAAGAAATTATACATAGTGATTTACATTGAGACATGAATCACTATATGGTCCAAAAAAATCCATGTAAAACAACTTGAGCGGTTGATAAGTAGTAACTTCTTTCTTTGGTTTGAAATAAAATTTATGTTTCTTTCTGTTTAGAAAATCATTTCACACTCTATTCTCTAGAAACCTTAATTTGTGATGGTCCATAACTAAACCTTTTTTGGTCAACTTCTTAAGGGATTGTACATTAAAATTTCCTACTCTTTTTTTCTAGAGACAAGAATCTTGGTGAAAGGCACTTAGACACGAAACATTTTGTGATGCAAGTGTGTCTATGTTTATATCATATACATTATAATTTCTAAGAGTAGTAAACACAATGTTATTATTTTAAAAAAACATCTCATTAATCATTTTTCAGTTTTACATTAGATCCATCATCACAGAATTGGGATATTCTAATCAATTTATACATTAATACATCAACATAGAGTACTTTGTAAATTGAAATAGAGTTTGGGTTACAAATATGGCCCAAGACAATTTTTTTCGTTTCCCATTTTCACGAAATTTTATTTGTCCTTCATCAATCATAATGAGATTGTTGAATCATGAGTTGTCCCATATCATGTGTTTGGAACATCCATAGTCCATATAGAAAATATTTCTATAGGAACTACTTAGACATTTCACCTACAAAATAGTTTATCCAAGAAAAGATTTTGGTACCCATATTTGTCTAGGTGAAGTAACATTTGTAACAAAAGATTTATAAATCGACAATTGTCTTATGTGTCTTCTATATTTATTATATAAGGTATTTAAAAATAAACATGGTTTGGTCCAAAAAATCTCTATGTAGTAAAATATTTTGTAGAACTGGAACTTGAAGTAAAATCATGATTTTTTAATAATGAATCATTTTGTCAAGATTTAGGTATAAAATGTGTTTTTTATTAGTTCCTTTGTCTAGTTTGATATCCTATTCTAGAAGGGTAATTATGTAAAATATATTAACCAATAATTTTTTAAGTGTATTTTTTTACAATGGTAAATATTTCTAAACCCTTCTTTAATTGATCATTAACCATTTTTTACTCATTGTTTTCCATGAGGAGTTGAGCATTATTTTTGTTTTCTATAGTAAGTTCTGTTTTAAATGTTATAGTAAGAGAATGTTGTTTATTTAAGGATATATAAATATATTTTAGTTCATAATTAGTCTCTTACATCTTGTTAAAATAATCAAAAAATTCATCACTTGTCATATTTTCAAACTCACTTTCATTATCATAATAATATGAATTTTTTGCAGGTGAATATAAGGTTACCATAGATGTGTTTGTAATAAAACACAAATTTTCCTTATCTCTTTTCTCATAATGAGAAGAAATAGATTTGTTCGATCTATCCTCAGAGGCACTCTAGGTGGCCTTCATAGCTTTCTAATACTTTATAACCTTATTCTCATAATTCCTTTTGTATTTTAACATTGTACAGTCATCTCTGACATTTCCTCTTCTTTTACATTAGGAGCAACCAATATCTTCTATTTTTTCATTTCATTTACTATCCATCTACTTGTTTCCCTTATTATCATACTTTTCATTATGATTGGGCTTTTTGAAAAACATGTTTTTCTTATACAATTTCATGAATCTTAAAGATTGTTGGGCCATTCCATAATCACTATCTGAAGATGATTATTCACTACTTGTGGTACCGACAACATCTTGGACTTTCTCTTTGTCCATGCTTTTGAATGTGGTAGCATTGAAGGATACATATTTCATTTTTGGATCATCTACATCTTTCTTATTGAATTTCTTCTCTTTTTCATACATTCGTAGCTTTCCAATGAATTTTTGTGATAGGTAATTTACTAATGTCAAATTATTCTTCAATTAATATATAGGTTCCTCTCCATATTTCAGCTAAAAATCATTTAATCCTCATGATTTTTTATGTAGTATTATCATCTCTTCCAAGAGATATCATAGTATTCACTATTTCTTTAAACTTGAGATACATATCAGAAATAGAGTCATCATGTTTTATTAAAAAATTGTCCTATTTAATAGTATATGTATTTAATCTCATTTCAACCACATTGGTAATTTCCTCATAGAAATTAGAAATAGTTTACCAAATCTCATGAGATATTTTACAAGAAAAAATATGATTAAACTCTTCATCTCATATTGCACAATATGGAGAATTCATTACATTACAATTATTATTACAGGATGTCTTGGTAGGTCCATCCCAAGTGTTTCTAGTAGTTTCAGGGATTTCTTATTTTCATTCAATAGCAGTCCGGATTTCAAATCCCATGTTTTCTAGATGTGTTATCATTTTAAGCTACCACATGACATGATTTGTTCCATTGAAAAAATTGAGTATATTTCTAGACGCTCCTTCTAATCTTTTTGTCCAAAATATAAATTTTGGATAGATTTCAAAGAGATAAAAATATATAAATAATCGAAATTTTAAGATCTTTGAAATAAAACTACAATCACTGTTGAAAAGTTTTTAAAAAGCTTTGTAAACAAAAAAATTCCTAAAACCTCTGATTCAAAATGTTGGTCAGAGTATATTACTCAAGAAGGGGTTAAATGAGTATAAATGTATATTTCTGTTAAAATTGTTACTTGGAAAATTTCCCACAATTTAAAATATAATAAAAGTAAGTTTGTAGAGAGTCTTGAATGATTAATTAATTCATCAAAAGATTGATTAGTTCTCAAATATACTAATATAAATATTAATACAACTTTTGAATCTAACCTTATTATTAAACACTCTTATCAATAGTTTCTAAAATAACTATCAAAGTTTAATTTAGTTTTATGAGAAATTTAATAAACTAAACGTAATACAAAAAGGTAAATATAGAGCAGATATAAACAAGTGGTTTAGTCTCAAGCTAAGACTTAGTCCACTCTACATGGTGATCACCTACCACCAAGTAGTTTAAATTAATAAACATCCACACCCTAGATCATGGATCACAATAGCATAAATGGTTGTCTGGGTCACACATTACCTCTTTCACATTTATTCGTCGAAAAAAAATAAACTTGTCACGCATGAACTCTTCCACAAATTTACATGGGATACATAAAATAAATATAGATTGAGTTTTAGGATATCATGTATCCATCAGTTTTGAATAGGAGTCACTATGTGTGTAATAGGCAGATACACATAGTTCATAGAAATATAATTAAATTAACACAACAAAGCTGAAGATGTAGAATAAAGTTTAGATGTATCTATGTGTTATGCAGTGCCACTTTGGACTTGTTTGAAGCAGTGTGAATGAAGTCTGAGTCCACTTCTATATGTTGGCCTCAAAATAGAGTCTCGTAGTCTCTCTGCTCGGGCTTCTGGGAATATGAAGTATTAAGCTTCTTGTTGGTAGGATGTTTAGGTCAGCTGAGTAGGTTTAGCATGTCTCTTTGATCCTTATGTATGTTCTTTATTTGAGTTCTTGTGTTTTGACATTATTATCAAGAGTTTAATGTATTTATTTTCATGCTACTCTTTGGTGTCTTTTTTCATGATCTATCATGTAATTATTTTATACTGGATGTCCAACAGACCTGAAGATCTGACCCTGTGTATGTAACTCTTACTCTCTGTTGAATGTCCCACATACAACATTTAATAATGTCAGAAACATTATTTTGTCTAAATATGACTGTTAGATATAAATTTGAATTAATAAATTAAAAATAGTTTTAATTACTATTAGTGAGTCATTGTCATTGGTCTTTCATCATCGGTCTATCATCATTTGTATATCATCATTGGTGACTCTCTATATTGGTGAGTCCTTTACATCGGTGCCAGTGACTCTGGGCATCAATGAGTCATTTTTTGCAATCGATCTATCTGGGCATTGGTGAGTCATCAATAGTGACTCATTTTGAACTAATGGTGTGTCACCCATTGTTGACTCATTCATCAGTTTCTCACACTTCAGTGAGTTTTCATCGGTCTATCACCACTCGGTGAGTCACTTAAACTATCAATGTCAGAGACATAGAAGAAACTTACAAAGTGTCAGTCTTGTACAAAACAATACCAGATCAAGTGAAGTTCATAATTACATATATATATATATATACACATTTTCAAATATATTAAAACAATAATATCCATAATTTAATGACTTATTGAAATTTATTATACTATTTGACATAATTTATTCACATAAAAATAGTTATTGACATGATTAACTTGAGTTATAACTCAATATGTGAATTAATAGGATTTGTATATTGGCATAATTTGTGATTATTAAAACAACTATTTCACAAAAGTTCCAACATGCTGGAAAGAAAATCATTTTATTTTCAATGTTTTAATCAATGAATATAGTCTTGAAAATTAAAATACAAAATGTTATTAATTTATAAATATGCCAAGAAAGGTGTATATCTCAAAACAATTGTAGGATAAAATGAGATTACTATAAATAAAATTTTAGAATCAAACAAAACAAATCTATTAGAAATGAAATGACTAAGTAAACATACCTCCTAAATCCCTTAATAACATTTTGATATCATTGTATAAAGGTCGCGCTCCCATAAGATACCTGAAACTATAACCATGTGTTACACATGATCGGCCTGGGTTCTAGAATACACATGAATATCATCATCAAATAGCACCATATTGAATCAATATATATTTGAAATATCTAATTCATTAGCTCCATAAATACCACCTATTCCTTCAGTAGGTTTATGGGAATAACTACATAGTCATAATGATATTAATGGATCCTAAAGGCTATTTATATATAAACTCCATATAAAATCATAGTTGGTGATATCAAGACAATAAATTAATCCTAGAGAACCAATTTCATCCCATAAAATTATCAAACTAATTATTAACTAAAATTACATGACCCTAGTTGTCGAGAGCCAAGATATTATGTTTTCACATTATCATGATGAGAAGAAATAAAATCTTGATGGACTGATCAGTTTGGTAGCCTTTAAAAAATAGATAACAAAATAAGTTTTACATTATAAAATGAAATGAAAAAAAATAATTATATCACATTTGAAAACACTCATATTCATTTTACTATTCCAACAGATCAATCATAATATACAACTTCACATCATAAAAAAATAAAACACAAGAAAAGGGTGAGCTGAGTTGCTCAGAAAGGATAAAAAATATAGATAAATGTATTATAAATAATCATAAACTTTTAAGTAAATGTATAAAACGAAAACACAAGCCTCTTGAGAATAATATGATAATAATTAATCCAATGATTCCATTTAATATTTACATGGATATTTTACTAGATTAATAATAACATATAACACCAATAACTAATCTCATAAGGAAGGAATTCATAATTTATGACACCATAACAACACTATCAAGGCATCATGACAAGACCTAACATAAGCGGGTAAATGATTAATCAAAACCTAGAATATTTTGTCTCGTGAGAAGTAATGATGCATCGAGGGGATTCAATTATGTTATACACAACCCATAAATATTTCATTAAGTAGTCACATCCCACCAATTATTAAGTCCAATGCATTCCCCATATGAAAAGGGTGAAACATAACCAAAATAATCATATATATTAAAAATAGAATATGAAATGTTAATTCATTAACCCTACATCGTGAATAGTTTCAAAATAAAATATATAGATAAATAATATCACAATCCCTTAAATTCGATGTGAAATATTGTATAATATTAAATCAAAATTAATTTAGCATAAAATCCATCAAATGATATTGACATAGAACTTCTAGGATGCGGCATGAACCCTAGGCGCTGATGCCATCGTAGGAGATAGTGGCCTTCGGGCCGATTCCTCCCCCCTTGGTGGGGGAGGGATCTTCTTCTCTATTCAACAAATCAGGGTCTTAATTTAGACCCTTTTCGAATCCAAATTTTCTTCCTACCTTCTTGAATGATTTCCTTGGCCCCAAAGTTCCATATTTGGTTGATGGATTTCCCAACCTCCAGTTGTCGACTGTGGAGTTTTCAGAAACATCGGCAGTCTTAAACTTAACTCTAGTTGCATGCTTTAAGTAGAGGCGACCATCAGTGGATGCATTCGACATGGTTGTCTTCAATTCCTGGAATTTTTAGGAGAGGGAGACTGTTGGTTTGATTTATAACCATCACATTATGGTTCTATTTGCATCGGAGGAGGACCTCATCATTGCCTGGTCGAGTGCTACCCGCAGCTTCAACAGTTTTATTTTCTTCCTATTTAGTTGGTCTTTCAAATTACACATGGGATGTGATCCTCCTTCTGCTGTGGTCTGGGTAAGTTTACCTAACCAACCATTGCCATTTCAAAATACTTCTGTTATTAGGATGCTTGTAAATCTTGTTGGACGGTTCCTCTGTGCTGATAGCCGAACTAGGTCTATATGTCATCTTGTCAACCCATGGATATGCATGGAGAAGGATGTGTCGAAGATCCCTTTCAAGTGTGTTTGGGTAACTATCAGTGAGGAGTATAGGTGCAAGAAATAGGCGGTGTATGAGAACTGGATGGATTTCTGCTCTTACTACAAACGGTTGGGTCACTTTTCGGGTACCTGTCGTCGGGGTCTTCGTGTTTCTGGATTGAAGGCGGGTAGAGTCAGTGGAAAGGCAATGGAAATCCATCTAGAGGTGTGAATGTTGAATCGGGTGGGTAAGGTGATGGAAGGTGATGTTCGGGGTGGCATGGATTGTTCTCCACAGTCTGGTTTGGAGGAGCGATAGACATCGAGTTCGGTGGAGGATAATTTTCTACATAGTGACTCAATGGTTGTGTCACCCGCCATGGGTTCTAACGATTTTGTAGAGAAAAAGGACTTGAAGGATTTGAGAAATCCGAAGGATTATGAGGTCTTCTCTAGGTTGAAGCAGGACCATGGTGGCACACACATCTGCAATGATCAGTTTCAGGTGGAATGTTTGAGGGTGAGTGTTGATTTCCCCAAATGGAGGAGGTCGTAACTGGTATGGAGCAGCGGGCATGTGATGAGGCAGAGGAATTCACTTCTTCATTTGATGAGGCACTGCATGCGGTCAATGGAGTCTCTATTAAGGTGAGGCAGGGACCTGTTAAGGAGGTGGCCATCCTTGTTAGAGATGAGGGAACATGAGGTTCCAGTTTGAAGACTCTGACCCCTTTACAAGTGAGCAACAGGTTTGAAGGTCTGAATGAAGTTGGTTCGAGTTCTGTTACATTTCCCAAGGTGGTCAGCAGGTTGATGCAAGACCAGGCTGGTCCTAACAGTGATATTGTTCCTGAGTGGGGTGGGTCACTCCAACAGTACGCTGCTCAAGTGGAGGAACAATGGAATGGGAACAATGCTGTTATGGAGCAGATGGAAGGAAGTGAGGAGGCTTCTCTTGCTGTGTCTTCTGCAGAAGTGGTTAGTTTGGGTGGTGCAGATTTGTGTAAGGGAAGGCAGGGGGTTCGGAAGATGATGACTTATGTCCAAAGAGTAACAGGAGTTTGAGGAGGAGGAAGGGCAGAAATGATTACTCCTCCTTACTTCCTCCATTGGAGACTCGTTCTACTAAAAAGGGTAACGATAAGAAGACACACACTGAATTTTTTAGCCACCAGAATTTAGTGGACTAGGGTGATCCACCCATGGTCTTGCTACTATGTTCTGAAGATTGAGGGGTTGAACAGTTCATGTTGCTTAATGAAACTAATGAGGAAGCGGCCAAAATGATGGGAAGGCCTCTAAACATGACTCTGAATGAGGGGAAATTATCATGGATTGATAAGAAAGACTTAATTATTGTTAGACGATTAAATAAAATGAAGATTAGAATTGAGGAATACATATGGTCCTGGGACTGACTGGCTTCTGAGATTGAAAAGCTAATGGTTGAGTCATCAGGCATCCAAGTTTCATCATTATCCTAGAAATTGTTTCGGGAAACAGATTCTGGGAATCTCAAATTAATTTTTAATGATTTTATTTAATGTATGGTTCTTGTTGTTTGTTTTGGTGAACATGGGTTTGTGTTGTGTCTACTTCAGGTTCTGCTTTAGCTTTCTGTTTGGATGAGATATCATGTTGTGGGGCTCTGATGCTTTCACTCTACTTGGATCTGCTTCAGATGAGGTTCAGAGCAGGAAACCATCACTGGTGCATGCCATTTGCATTTGGTTGATCGAGAGGGTATGGCTTCACCATTGGTTATGTTACCATGCATTTCTACATGAGACTGCTTGTCGAACGGTCATTCTTTGGTGGAGGCTTTTTCATGGCGCAGTTGTTGGGGAGGGGCAGATCCTGTAATTTGTTCTGGGTTGTTCTCTGTTTTGTTTTTATGCGTTTGTTTTGATGGATCTCTTGGTTTCTAACTTTAGCCTTAAAAGTGTTTTGATAAAAAAAGTTAATTTTCAGTCAGTCAGATATTGACATAGATGAAAATAATCTAATAAAATCCTTAAAACTCTTTGAGAGAAATATCCCCTTTTAATTTTAAATCATTTAAAAATCATGAAATTAAAATTGAAAACTATTATTTAAAAATAACCTTGTATTCTTGTAAGGTATGCTTCAAAATTTTATGGTTTCATGAATGTTGAATATCATGTCACACCATATAAGTTAAAAAAACTTTCTTTCCTTAATTTTTTGAAATAGTTATAAAGTATCTCATTTGGAAAAGGATGGAAAGATTCCAATAAAAATGTTTTATAAAAAGAAAAACATGACTAGAAATTATTTTTAAATATTATAAAAATAATTTCAAATACATTTTTATGAAACATGGATGTGAAATATTTATTTGTTCTAGCAGATACTTAAAAATAAATAACCGTGTATAATAATGAGACTGTGAAATTAACTATTACCTTGTACTTTATTTTAGTCGAGGGTGTGTTAACCTCCCGTATAATGGTTATATCATGATAATGAATTATTCCAGGACCATATTCATATTTATAATATCATATATTATCCTATTATATCGTTCTTTATAATATTTTAGTATTACCATTGATTCGGGAGTTAACTGCTTTGTTTTTCTATGCATGTATTGTTCTATAAATATTATTTCATATGAATATGACATATTTTATTCATATACCAAATAATATTAAGTTATTAAATATTAAATTTATGTATCATATAAATTATATAATCATAACTTCACTGTTTTTCATGGAGAATGAATGTTATCGCGTCATGGAGACGATAGTACTTACGCACATATGTACGACAATATCATTCCCTTAATGGTGAAATGGTATAGAATTTGATGGTATATTAAAAATAAATAATCATTATAATTTAATTTTTAATTTATTTTATGCATTATAATCATAATTATACCTATCCATGTAAAGTAGTGATGAAAAATAATTCACACCATGGTGTGGAGACAGTATGTACCACGTACACATGCACGGTGACATTATATTTCATAGGATGTATAAACAAATATTGTCGTAACATAATCTTAATAAAATATCATTATATATAGGATACAATATTTATTACATTGGTTTGAAAAATACTTTATAAGGGGAAGTAGAAACAGAAAATAACATTAAAATAGTTGATAAAACAACTACATCTTCTTCGGGTATTTCATATCAATTTCAACCAATTGAAATCATATGTCAGCCTTAATCCAAAAGTATGACCTCTAGGATAAACAGATGGATGTTGGGTGGAGAAAATTTAGATATTTTTCAATCCAAATGGATTTTAATGTGTGGTAAAAATATATTTATATATGTCATTTTATAAAATATTGGAGGGGTATAATTTGAAACATCAAAACTATTAACTTAATAAAAACTAATTTTCTATTTCAAATAGAAAAAAAAAATATAATTTGAAACTATGATGACAATAGTTATAAAAACTATAAATCAAATAATATTTTTATATTCTTGGTTCTTTATTTTTACATTTACCAATTTGATTTGTTGTTAATTAATATATTAAATTTTATCTTTTGTAATAATATTATAAATGTTAGAAGGAAATAAATATTTACTTATATGGCATAAATTGTCCATAATTGGAAACTTTTTGAAATTTTTGACCTAATATTTATCACTTCATAGTTTTTAAATATTATTATGATTTCCAAATATTTTAAGAAAATGAAGACCTTATAAAATACAATTGGTGTAAATTTTGACACTATTGATTACTTTGACATTAATTAAAAACAAAATGGAAAGATAACATAAAAAATATAATAAATATACTACTAAATTTTCATATTCACCTATAAAATTCGTGTATCAACTTAATTAATTCATATTATATTTATTTTTACAAATTTTAATTCATTTATTTTATATTTTTATTAATAAAATAATTTATGCATCACTATTATGTCCACATTAATGGTAATGATTTAATCTCTAAAAATTGTAAAAAAAATTACTATGATGTGGGTAATTAATTCATTTTTCTAGATACTATATACAATCTATTTTATCTCCTAGTTACCCTTTATTAAAATTTATATACTTATATAAAATGATATTGTGACATTTTTCCACATTCTTTGATTTCATAATATCTATGTCATATTAATGGACAATTTTCCATTAAAGGATTACATTTCTAACTTTATGTGATAAGGTACTAATTTATTTATCAAATTGGATTTTTACTATTGTTAGTGTAAATGTATAAAATTTTGTTTATATTTAATTACAGGATTACCCTTAACCCTGGTAAAACAATACTAACATTACTCTTCACCAAAAATTAAGTTGTTCCTATTAGAAAAAAAAAATTACACTACATTCAACCATGTATGTCCATTTTTTTAAATTAAATTTATATAAATGGGAAAATTTAGTTTAATTTTAATCATGTAGATGTTGCAGAAATGCTGGTAAAAGAGATGTTGAAAACCTCAATAAATTATATATATATATATATATATATTTAATTTTATTAAAAAAATGATTCTAATGAACTAAACTCGATTAATATAAATATTGTTTATCTATTTTTAATTTAAAATCAATTTAATATAAAATACATTTTTAAATGAAAATGATTTTTTTTAAAAAGTAATGCAATATTTTTCACAATTCAGTAAAATTGAATCTTTTAATGGAAATTAAAAAATTTCACACTATGATAATATTGATATTCCAAATTCAAAAATGATTTTTTTTTAAAAATAAAATCTAAAAATTTTATAATGTGGTTAATACTATTAGTAACATCTTTTTTATAAAGCTTATTTGATAGATCTTGGTGTGGTCAAACATAGTGTTACGCATAGCACAAGCTATTGAAGTATTTAAAAAGAAACATACCATGTAATATTGGGGTGTTACATTCTTCGCACATTCAAATAATTTCATCCCAAAAATTTCTATAATATCACTTCATAAAAATATTTGGGTGGTTATACATTATAGGTTCTTCTGGTTCCCACACCACTGCTTCCATTTTATGGTTTCTCCAAAGACCCTATACTGGACGTGTCATTAGATTCCTCAACACATCTACTATAGTGTCAAGAATCATGATAGGATATTAATAGTAAGATAGATCAGGTTCCTATTCAACTTCTTCTTAGGTGAGTACATGGGTTAGTTTTGGCATGTATTTCTTTAACAGTGATATGTGGATAACAACATGAACTTTGGAGAGACTCGGTGGAATTGTTAAATGGTAACATGAAACTCAAATATTTTCTATAATTTCAGAAGGAATAATATAATTGCGACATAACTAAACCTTCATACATAATCTTATTGCACCATTCCATGGATATACCTTCATGAAAACATGATCTCCCACTTGAAACTCCTAATCCTTCCATTGGTTATTGATATAACTCTTTTTCCTATATTGAGATTCTTTGATAAGGGTTTGAATAATATCCACCTTTTCCATTGTTTCATAAACATGTTCTGGGTCAACAAGTTTTCTTTCACCTACATCATGACAAAAAGTAGGTTTACGACATCTCTTTCTGTATAATGCTTCAAATGGTGTCATCTGTATACTTGAATGGAAGATATTGATGTTGAAATATACTATTAGTGGTAAATACTAATCTTACATACCTTTAAAGTCATGTGATCATGATCTCAATATGTCTTCTAATGTTTGTATAGTCCTTTTTGATTTCCCATCAGTTTGACGGTGGTCGATAGTACTCAAACGAAGCTCATATATTGTACCTTCTGAATAATTTTCATGAATTTTATTATAAAACATGTCTTAAGATAAAAAACAATCAATAGGGGTACTCAATAAAGTCATAAAAATTAATTAACATATATTATTGCTAAAATTTAAAGTAAAAAATATTCTCTTATAGAGATAAAATATGATGATTAGGTAAGATGATCCACAATAACCCATATCAAATCATTTTATTTGGGAGTATTTGGTAGTTCCATGAAAAATTCCATAAAATATCATCCCATTTACACAAAAGTATAGTAAGTGGTTGTATGACTACTCAATTATATTGTCTTCCAACCTTCACCTATTTATAATCGAAACACCCTGACATGTAATCAGTGATCTCCCTCTAAAGGTAGTTCGACCAAAAATGTTCCTTAAAATATCTATACATCTTAATTTTACAAGGTTGTATAAAGGAATTGGTTATATGATAATCATGAAATAATTCCATTTTTATATCAGGTATATAGGGGATACAAATCCTCTTCCCAAATTAAAAAATTCTATTTTCATAAACGAAGTCAATCATTCTCTTATATTTCATAGATTTAATTTTCATTTGAATATCCTCATCATCAGACATGGTAATTTTAATCCTCTCCCTTAAAGATGGTTTTGAATCAATTAAATTTTTTTTTGATGTTTTACATTACAATATAATTTACATATCCATCATTACTAGATCCATGATCATAGAATAACTTTCAACTCTCATTTTTTCAGAACTCTATGGTCCTTCATGCTCAATGATTTTTTCCATCTTAGTTTCCTTCCCAAGGTGGTTTTATTTTGTGAGATAATAATTCTTCAATATCTCAAGCCACATCAGCAGTCTCATGTTGAGTTATTTCAATTAGAAAATATAATTCAAACACTTAAGATTAGTATATAGCTAACATCTTTCATAGAAGATATAGTGTCTCCATATCATTGAAAAAATGATTAATCCTACTAACTGAATATCGTGATTTTAATAGTTATGTTAATGAGTTTTTAATTTAATTAAATCATATGAAATAACCATATCATTCTATAGAAGGACCCAACCATGTCATTTCATTGATGCATCACTATATATCATAAACGCATCACTTCTAGAAGGTAAATCCAAGATAGAATTATTGTCTAATCTTCACTTCAACTATTCAAAAACATTGTTGATAGTCTTTTGTTAGAATGAGTTTAAACACTTTACTTGTGTGATTGGTTAAAAATGTAGCCAATCAGGAAAATTATAGATAATATATTGATAGTAACCTTATAAAAAAATAAAAATATGTACCATGGTTATGATTGTCTATAGCGACCTTTTTTGGATTTCCTTTGACATTGACGTATGAATTGAGTTTCCATCCATGGAGGTAATATGTCCAAGAAACGAAATTCCAAAATCTATAATTCATACTTTCTAAATTTACCATATAATTATTCCCTTCTTATACTCACAAAAATAATTTACAATTGAATATAATGGTCTTAATAGATTTTATAATATATCAAAATATCATCAATGAATACAAAAAAAATCATCAAAATATTCCATGAACACTCTGTTCATGAGATCCATAAAAACTAAGAGAGAATTAGTCAATCATAATAGAATTACTATGAATCCAAAATGAACATACCTCATCCAAAATGTTGTATTCAGAATATCTTACTTCTTTACTCATGATTTATGATATCTAGAATAATTTTCATTCTCTTAAAAGAATTGAGCAGCTTGAATTTGATCAAATAAATCATTAATATGAGGTAGATGAACCTTGTTATTTATTTTAAAATAATTCATTTTCCTAAAATCAGTACATTATCTCATGTATTCATCTTCATTCTTGACAATGAGAACCGAGGCTTCCCATGGAGAAATATTAGGGTGAATAAATCCCTTTTTACCTAACTCACAAATTTGTTTCTAAAACACCAATAATTCTACTATAGCTATTCTATAGGGACTATTTGATATTGGTATTTCATTAGAGATAAAATAAATAGAAAACACAACTTGATTCATTAGGCCTGTTAAGGTTAATCTTCATGAAATACATCATTATATTCCATTACAGTACGTACATCCTTAATTTGGTGATTACCTTCTTTTTTCCATGATGTTATTTTCTCTTCCTCGCTAAGAATATCATTTAATAATGCTACTGGGGGTGGATTTTGATAAGAATCATGTGGTGATGTTTCTTTTTAAATGATAAGGGACTCTCCTTCTTCTTAAAAGATTGTAATTTCCTTCCTCTTATAATAAATAATCGCATCATATTTTTAAATCTAATTAATAACTAGGATTATATGCATGTCAATCATAGCGATGATGAAAAGGTCAGTAACTAATGTAAATTTTTTCATTGTAAATGGAATTGGAAAACATATCATTGTGGAAATGAGACTTTGCTTGTGTGTTTTGAGTGAAAACCCCATTATTAAATTAAATGGAAAATGTTTAGTTTTATTTTCAAATTAAGATGATATAAACAAATTTGATGTTCTCGAATCAAATAAATCATTAGATAAGTTTGAGAAGAGGATTAAAAGTACCTACTAAAAATCATTAAAAACATCAACCATGGATGTTGTGATAAAAAAATCATTGAAATTCTCCCTCATCCTATTTTAGAATAAATTTATTTAACGCATAGCAGAATAATTTTCATAATGTCCAATTTAATTACAGTTGTAGGACTGAAAATTGATAGCTTCTTTCTTCCCCTGTAATCACAATCTTTTTTTCCTTTTTCTCATCACATGTAAAAAACTATAATACCCATTTTGAAAGTACCGGGTTGTTTCTTCGAACAATTATTGGAGGTTGGAATGTCATCTTTTCCCTTATTCCCCTTACTTCCTTTTCAAGAGTGTTCAACATCCATCTTATTCTATTTAATTTATTTTAAATTCATATGATTTAGAGAGTTCCTGCTATGTCTTGATTGCATAAGAGACTGTCACTTCATATGAGGTGGACAATTATGATACTATTTCCTATAGGGGGAATGGTTTTAACCCATAAAATAATCTATCAATATTATTTTTTGGGTTGCATATGTAGTCTCAAACATGGATTTTTGACCTTGTGAAGTTAGATTCATACATTGAAACATTTCAATACACCTCTTTCATCCGACAAAGAAATTTTTTGTCCATATCTGCTTGATATTCACAATGAATGTATATTTCTATGAAAATTACATTAAATTCACTCCATTATACGTTTTCTCTTCCCTCATCCCCCTTCATGTTTTGATTCAATGTCCAATATTTACTTATATCTATTTATAGATGATAAAACTCCATGAAAACCTTTTCCCTTTATTTACTCCTCAATGAAATAAATATTTTCTCTAAGTAACGAATCCAATGCTTAGAAATAAAATGTATTTTTAGCCCCATTAAATGTTGGAGGATGTTGTCTCGTGAAGACTACTAACATTTATCCTTAGCATTGTGGATCTAGCTTCACAATACATGTATGTTTATTATTCTTAACCATACTCAGCTATCCCATTATAGTTATAAGTTGTTAAGAACTATTTTTATATATTTCTCCAATATCATTATCTTAAATCAGATGGAAATCCCTACATGGAATACACACATTTATTTTATTTACATTTCTTATCCTAGGCACATTTCCAAACAATGAAATTAACTAGATTAGTTTATAAATCATAATGCATAATTTTAAAATACAGAAAATATATTGAAATATTTATGCACATATAATCTCATAATCATAAACAGGGTTTCTTTGTGGAAATATTTAATTTTAAATACTGCATATTTTTTCATAAAGAATATTTAAATTATCCTAAGAATATCCCCTAATAGTGTGAAACCAGGTGTGCAGTAAGGCCCATTGTCATGTACCAGGTTTCCAAAAGTCAAGCCTATAACACCTTGTAGGAGTTATTTCTCCAAGGAACATCCATGCCAAAACGACATCCAATTGTAAAATTCAGATAGGGATATATTTTCATGTAATACACACGTAATATCTATATTACCATAATTTTAGAATATTATTCTATACTTATCCTCGAATCCTATATTAGGTTAATGTTCTCTAATCAATGGTTTTATAAATCTTGTTTACATGGTTTTTAATAAACATAAATTCAAACCAACTGTAACACCTACACCCAATAAGCATGGATATGGTGAATTATTTTATCACATTGTCGTTATGAAAAGAAATAAAATCCCAAATGACTGATCAGTTGTGTGTCCTTGAAAAAACTGGATACCATTATAAAATTTACATTACATCATGAAATGAATAAAATATTTCATCTCCTTTGAAAACAATCATATACCTTAAACTATCCCTATAGGTCAATACTAATATATTGCTTCATATCCTGTGAAAAATAAAAGATAAGAAATGGGTGAGCACAGAAGCTCACTGAATGTAAACAATAATGTGGAAGCTATCATAAATAATCATAAACATTTAATGAAATATATAAAATTAAAACACAATCCTCTTGAGCATAAAATAGAATAAATTAATTAAATGATTCCATTTAAACATTCACATAGATATTATACTAACCGAATAATCACATCTAATATCATTAAATAATCTCATAATTACAGAATGAATAAAAAATGACATAATTTCCACTCTGTTAAGGCCTCGTGCCAAGACCATACGTAAGCGGGTAAGACGTTAGTAAAATACAATAATAGTTTGGCTTGCGATAACTATCAATGTATCAAGGGGAATTCATTAATTGGTCCCCATCCCATATGAATTTTATTATCCAATACCCAACCCATCAAATACTAATTCCAATACCTTACTCATATGAAAAGGGTGAAACATAACCAACCTAAACATTTGCATTAAAACTAGAATATGAAATGTTTATACTTTAACCATAAACCATTCGTGGAATCAAAATGTTTCATCCCTAGGAAAACATATGATAAAATATTATATAAAATATAGAATATTATATTTTTTTAAATAAACCACAATTAATCATAAAATATATCAAATAATGTTTTCATAGACAAAACTAATCTAATAAAATCATTAAAACTCTTAGAGGGAATTATACCTTTTTTACTTTGATGCCATTTTTAAGTCATACAGTTGTAAAAGATTTTTTTCAAAAAAAATATCCTTATAGCTTGTATGGGTGGATTCAAAATAATATGTAATCAGGAATGAGGAAATGTTCATGTTAAAAAAATTGTTTCATTAATATGTCGAAAGGGTTATGAAGTACCTCATTTTGAGAACTACAGAAGGATACCTTTCAATTTTTTTTTATAAAAAGTAAATCACGGGAAAAATGATTTTAAATAATTGTTGATAATTTTTTGAAATATATTTCTAATAAACATGTACATGGATAATAAATGTGTCCCAGAAGATACTTACGTATTAACAACCTTACATAATAATGAGATGGCAAAATTAACCCATAACATGTTATTTCCATTAGATGAGGGTGGGTTAACCTCCAGTGTATTAGTTAAAGATTGTTATTAAATTATTGTAGAGAAATATTTGTATTTATGATATCATCAATGATCCTTTTATATCGGTTTCTTTATAATATGTTTTCATTACCATTGTTTGGGGTGTTAACTGCTTCGTTTTCCTATGCATGTTTTGTCATGTATGTCATCCCTCTTATGCATAGGATATATTTTACACATATCCAAAATTATATTATGTTTATAAAACTTATATTCACTTATCATTTCAATTTTATAATCATTCGTCAATGGTTTACATGGAGAATGAATCTCATGGAGTGGTTGAGATGATAAGTCGTACTTTCGCATTAGCGATGATATCATTCCCATAATGATCAAATGATATGGAATTGGATGATATATAACTTATACATAACCATTATCATGTTATATTAGTTTTTTATGTCCATAATACTCATAATTATATCAATCCAAGTAATGTAGTGGTGAAAACAATTACACCATGATGTGGAGTCAATAAGATATACGTATGCACAAATGGGACATTGTTTTTCGTAAGATGGATAAAAAGTAGAATATGGTTTACCCATAATCCTAATAACTTCTCATAATATATATGATACTATCACTATTACTTTGGTGAGAAAAAAAATAATATAAATAATAAGAAATAATTAACTTTAAAAGTGGTGATAAAACAATTACCTATTCTTTGATTGTTACCATTTTATGTGAATAAAATGAATCCTTAGTTTGGATTTCCTCCCAATGTATGTTCTGTAGGATGAAGTGAGGGATTTTGGGTAGGGAAATTATGTTTTCTTACTGAACCAATGTTCATTAGATATTTGAATAAAAGAGAAGTAGTGTGGTCATTTTATTAGAGAGGGGATGGTGCATTTGGAAACACCAAAAAAACTAATTTAATATAAAATGATTTTCAATTTAAAACAGCTCCAAACTAAGTTATTTCAAGGATAAGATGTAGATAGGTATAAATCCCTTATAAAGATAAAATTCATGCAATATTGAATTTTATTTTGAATTTATAATTTTGTTTTGTCCTTAACTAATCTATTAAATACTAATTTTGTTAATAATATTCTAAATATTAAATAGTTATAAACATTTACATATATTGTATATATTCTCCATAAATATACAAATTATGAAAATTTCAACCATATATTTATCACTTTTATGTTTTTAATTATTTTTTAAAATTTTAAATAATTTAATTAAATATTATTTTTATAAAATATCAATAGTGTCAATTTAGACACTATTTGATAACATGACATTAATTAAAAACCAAAGTGATAGTGAAAATTTAACAAAACTATTTAATATACACCTCAAATGTCTTACTGGCCTTGAAATTTTGTGGAATGCCTTAATTATTTCAAATTATATTTCCTTTAATAATGTAAAAACCATTTATTTGATATTTCTATCTATAAAATAATTTCTATATCACTATTGTGTCATAATTAATGGAAATTATTTAATCTCAAAATATTATAAATAAATTACTATAATGACTTTAATTATTTTATCTTTACATATACTATTTAAGGTTGATGTTATCTTTTATTATCCCTACATTAATATTAATATAATTATATAAAATGAGAGTGTGACATTTTGTCACATTTTTTGATATTTATAATATCTATGTCATATCCATAGAAAGGTTTTCTCTAAATTTTTACATTACAAATATTTGGTGATATGGGTTGAATTTAGTCATTCAATATAATTTTTGAAGGTTTTATGGTAATATTATAATATTATTTTTAGCTTTAATTATCCGATTTACCCATATCTACGGTATTGAAAATACTAAAGTTACTATTAACAAAAATTAATTTGTTTCTATTAGAAAAAGCATTTACTACTAATTAAAACCATTTATTTCCATTTTTCTAAAATCAATTAATAGATATGGAAAATTATGTGTACTATTAAGCATGTAGATGTGGTGGAAAAATGGGTAAAAGAAACATTCAAAAGTCCAATAAATTATTATATCTAATTCTATTATAGAAACCATTATAATAACAGAGATGGTATTAATATAAATATTATTTATCTTATATGAAATTAATATTAATTTATATTAAAATAATTATTTAAATAAAAAATTCATTTTCTAACAACCGCGTAGTATTTTTCAGTATTCATCAAAAATGAAACTTTTTAGAAAAATTAAAAAAATTCACCCTATGATAAATTTTATATTATAAATTCAAATATGAAGTCTCTTTTAAAAAAACGAAATTTATAAATCTTATAATGTGGTCAATAATATTCATATATACTCTTTAAATAACGTGTTTGATAGATCATGGTGCACTCAAACATAGTGTTGTGTACCACATAAGATATTGAATTATTTAGAAATATGTGTACATTGGATTATTATGGTATTACATTAATAAATAGAATATGATACTTATTCATTATCATAACTTTGTTAAAATAGTGATAATTCATGAAAATTATAAGGGTTCCATCCTCTTTTTTTATAAAAATAACTACTTATGCCCATAGAGACATGATCGATCGAATGTGCCCTTTATTTATAAAACCTCTATGCTATAATATCAATTCCCTAATTTTTATCTGTTCCATCCAATAATACATAAGGTAAATAGGACATGTCTCTGGTAGGATTTCTATCACAAACTACACATATCATTTGGTTGGTAAGTAAGAGATATTTCCATGAAATACATCAGGAAACTATAAAATTGTTTTTGTAAAATCTCAATTTCCTTTCTCAACCATTGATTCTAATGCTTTCACTTCCTTCTGGTAAAAGATGGATTCGAAAAATGATACCAAAGGTCTTTCTCTACTTACATAAACTTCTCAACCGTATTTAAATAGGTACTATGTTCCCTTAGAGGATGTGTAACTAACTTCTTTGGAATGAAAGTGTATATGGTATTTAAATGTAATTAACAAATCGATTTATATTATCAATTCATATATGTATATTAAATGAATAGATAAGTCTCAAGTAAATGTAGATACATCAATAGTCATAAAATATTATATAAAATTGAATTCATGACACTCTCATTTTCTAGGAGGAGTTTGCAGTTTCAAAATGGAAGGAATCATCTCAACATTCATACCCATAAGATCAACAACATGTGTATCAGTAAATCTGTTGGACACACCCATATCAAAAGAGGACTTCATTAGGGTATAATTACCAAGAATAATTAATCTCACTGTCATATTACTTGATTTATCATTTAAAATCACATTCATAGCTCCATAAAATTCTTAGTCCATAAATCATTGTTTCCCTATTGATATTCAATAACCGAAGGTGTCATGGTGTTTCTAGAAATACCATGTCTCACTCAGTTTTTTGAATGAGAGTTCTTCTATATATACATCTCAGTTGAAGCATAATAATGTCTAATAGAAATAAGTTTTATTGAAAATTCCATGATTTGGAACACTAATACAATAACATTGGACATATCCCATCTTGTTATAGTCGTGAAATTCTCTTGGATGTTTCATGAAATCATACCTGATATACTGAAACTAACTACATTGGAAACACCCCTAAATACTTTTAGGTCTATGAGGGAGGTAGACTAATCTCATGGTCTAATTATGAGATATAACACAACTTTTAAATAGGTTTTCCTCTTGTACTTATTCACATTATTAGAGTTCCCACATATATTTGGTGTGATAAACATTATCCCTCCAACCATATTTATAAAGATATTACATTCTTCTATATTTTCTCTATTTACTATCACTATATAATATATAATTCAAATGATGATGGTATTTGACTGAATTTATTAATTGATACCTGACTCAAAAATGAATTCCTTTATGGATACACTTGAAGCTACTTATAGGAAAAAGAGAACAATGTTGAGAGACATTATTTCATACTCCTTCAATGATATACTATCTTAAATTAATCTGAATAAATCCATTGATAAAATTTTCTAAAATGTGTGAGGATATAATTCCTTGTTGAACAATACTTAAAAATCTTTCCTTGTAATTCCTTGTCCACCATTAGAATAAATATCAAAATCCCATCATTGGAATTACAAATCCTATAGCCTAGACATTTTCAAATTGAATGTCTACTCATATGGTGTTCTAATTAAATAAAATATTTGATTTATACTATTTATTCAAACATCCACTTTGTGAGGATTACATTACCCTTGAATGATGGATGGGTTTAGTTTTAGAAACTAAAAATATTGATCCATATGTCATGGTTCATCATTATGGTTTCATCTATCAATGTCTTGAAAAGACTGAATGATACTCTGGACAAGTTGTTGGTTCCCATATTGATTAGGTGAAACCAAACATTTTAATACACCATCTAGTTGATTCCCACAATT
Source organism: Viscum album (assembly GCA_963277665.1). Classification (NCBI taxonomy): domain Eukaryota; kingdom Viridiplantae; phylum Streptophyta; class Magnoliopsida; order Santalales; family Viscaceae; genus Viscum; species Viscum album. Next base: position 365,006,947 of record OY728137.1, read on the forward strand.
TCTACATAGTTAAATTCACTATATGAAGAAAAAAATCCCTTACTCCCACTCAATATAAACTGTAGTCTTCAAAAATCCAAATTACCTTATCCACAAATACCACAAAACATATTTAAAATTTTCAATAATTTTTTTCATTGTAAACATTTTTCATAAATGAAAAATTCAAATATGATCATTGCATTCTTAAGGGGATGTATCATTACTAACTAATGATAAGAAACCCTCATTGGATAATCCCATGATGATGAGACGATAACATAGACAGTAGTGACTTAAAACACTTTTGTACTCTAAACACCTTAAAAATATGATCTTCAAAATTAAAATGCTACCTAATACATTTTTAGACATAAATATCCAATTTCAACATTATTATCTCCTTGATACCATCCCAAAAAGGAAGATGGAATTACTAAGATTGATACCATTTATTATATCATACCACAACTCACTCACTTGAGAGGAGGCAATGATGCTAGTTGCCTTATTTTACACACCCATGAAACTAAATACTTGTAATAAATGGAAATTGATTTTCACAACATTGAGTGATTCTTTTAACATTAATGAATAAACAACTTGTCAACAGTGAAAATTAAACATATAATCCTCCTATATTTTATATTAATAGAAACAATACAATCTAAAGTACTAAAATGATGATAAATATATATGACTAACAATGGAAAAAAAGACAAAAACTAAAAAGGAATGAATGATGATAAGAATAAATGATACATGTGCGGTATACTAACAAGAAAATATCAAACCTTATCCATACACACCAACCCTACCCATGGTGTCAAGGCGCATCACTAAATAACTGTAATACCTTTCCCCTTCATTGTTCCACAATAAATGACATCTATAAATTCACCAAAGTTCCAAATAATGGGTTGATCATAAAAACAGAAGGCATTACCCAATGGATTCTTAACACATTTCACTAGAATAATATTTAGATTGAACAGTTTATATAAAACAATTTATATGTAATTTTATATTTTTATATAAAACCATATACAATTTCAATGAGAAATAATAAAAAATCATTAAACTATTTTTTATTATTTGGAAACCCCATTCTACTATTCCCCCACACACACTGACACAAACATTACAAGTGATAGTTCCATACACATGAGAAGTCTCTCATATATCTATCAAGCCATCACAAGGTGTCAAATATCTTTGTCCCATAAGGGAACACAACACCTATCAAGGGTAACCTCTGAGGAATGAACTCACACGTACTATGTATTCTAAATTCCTCTCTAAACCATTTCACGATAAAGCATTATTTATTTTAATCATTTCTTCAAAAAAATTTATTTCACTAAATAAAAAAATATTTTTAAAAAAATCTATTTAATATTATGAAAGAGGGTGTTTTGGAAAGTAATCCATTTTTTGCCTTTATAAGGCATACAATAAAACGGGTTCCCTCATGAATTTATACATGTTTTAATAATTAAATCAAATTAATAATCATAATAAAAACAAATCCTTCAGTTTATTAGATATTGGAGATGATAGATAATCCAACTACCTCTTAATGGATGGTGAAAATGAACAATTACACTATGTCCTTTTATATTTGAGATCTTGACACATTTGTTTCACTAGATACATTGAGATTTAATCATGATTCATGTAAAAATACCCATATAAATTCCTAATGGAATATATATACAATATCAAGATAGATAATAAATGAATATATGAAATAAGAACTAGTAATGAACATAAATAATGAGCTTACATAGGATTCTGGATCAGCCACAGATATTGACTTATCAAAAAGTCACTTCTAGATTGATGGGATATGTATCTCTTGTATAGGGAGGAATTTGAGTTTGGAAGAGTGTATGATTATAATAATAATGAGAATTTCTGGGATTTAGTATCAATTAATATACAAAAAAGTATTGGCTAAGAACCACCACACCATGGGGAAGACAAGGGACCATTATGCGATCATGATGTGATTGAACAGGCTATAGTGTATGGAAAGGTACCTTTCCATATCCATATTTTTCAACACCACATCTGAAATAAATAGTTAATGTTGTTCCATAGATATATAATAAAATATAGGGTTCTTCAACACATCCTCATACATCATCATGCAACTGAAAATTTCTTACACCGTAGACCACCCTTACCTTGTAGGTGTACCAAAAGCAGTTGAGGTGTATAAAATCCACCTTTCATTCCATACTCCCTAGCCTATGGTCTCCAGACTACAACCACCAAAGGCAGACACCCTAGATAGGTCCCCATGATGTATTCAATCTGTAAATGGTATTGGATCTAAATACCCACTTCCCATCAGTATATTCTATATCTTTATCTCCATTATATATAAACCAATGCGATATGATGTAGGTTAATCCACCATGGTGAAGCCTAATCAAAGAAACTATAACTCTCACTGAAACCCCTTTAAAACTCATCAAAAAAATTCAGAACTAAACTCCATAATTATATGAAATAAAAGTAAATAAAACAAGGTTAATGTTCATAAAACTGGGGGTTTTATAATGTTGAATGTTAGTGTAAAAATAAAATAAAAATAATACATAATAAATATAATTGGTTTTTCTAAAATATATTCATTATTTTGAAAGGATAGATAATAAGTCTCAAATAAATTAAATAAATACACTTAGTATAAAAATTATTAATTCAATGAAATAGTTCGTAAGCTATAGAATAATGAAAAACATCATTTCAAAAATATGCAATGAAAATGGAAAAAACATGATTGACCTCACGTATCATAATTTTTTTTAAATAAACATATTGGAATAACATAATTACAAAACCACATTATAATAGGGAGTTAATGAGGAAAAACAAAACATAACCACACATGTCACTGATATCATGCATGAATCATATATAAACATGGAATACGTAATGTTTACAATGGACTCTGACCATTATAGTCTATTTTGACTGAGTCTAAAAAAGTAATGGTATCTGATCAATAATTTATAACAATATTCTATTCCCTCTAGGTCTTCTCCTGGCCAAAATCCTAATACCTCCCTCAATATCTAGGACAGTTGATTGGAATATCTATTAATCTTTAATACCAATTGATCTTTTAGTCCCTTTGACACTATCACAGAAGATCTCTCGATCTTCCTCCCAAATTCCAACCTTTCCCTATGGAAAACACACACTACCTTTTCCACAACAAAGTTAAAGGTCTCAATGACTATGTCACCATAAAATATATATGGGTATCCCATTTTCTACACAATTACAAACACAAAAATCATCCACAAGTTCCATAACATAAAAAAATTCAATCAGATTTTAAAAACAAACACTCCCAATTTAAAATAACACATTCCTCATTGTAAAATATTCCCATCAGAAACATAACATGTTCTTTACCTATGTCATTTTTTCAAACCACCGCATTAAAATATTTTAGACTAGGGAACGTTTTCCCATCACATGATCTATTTAAAAAAATAAATTTTTTGACCATTTATTACCATAATATATTATGCATTAAACACTATTCATAGCCTCTTTGAAAAACATTTCAAAACCCTATTTAAATGAAATGATTCTATTTGAGATGTTTTAGTGAAAACATATAGTGTATTATATACATATCCATTTTAAGAACCACAATAAATAATTAAATTGAAAACATAAACTATAAATAACACTATACATAGATATATGATTTATAATAAACAAATTTAAATCTATTTTGATTGAAAAAATTGTCAGCCATATTGAATTATGGGCATCATATAGATATCACCCTCAAATACATACATCAACTTTGCAATGGAAATGAATCATGTAACCTTAAATGATAACCTATGGAATTTGAAAAAGTATTTCCTCACTCACTTTATAAACAAATAAATAAATTAAACATCCATTAATATTTTTAGTCATGTAAAATATGAAATATAGGGTTCCCACCAACCATTTAAATGGTTAAAAATGAATGTATAGGGGAAAGAGTGGAGAAAACAAGAAGAAATAGTCTTAACTTAAGCAAAAATACCATGGAGACAAGGTAATTCAACCAAAAATTAGAGTTTAGGAGCTCCCATTCCAAATGAGATGGATGAAAATGATGTGGGATAAAAGATAAGTCAAGCGGAGTAAAATATGTTAAGGTAAAATGGGGAAAATAGAAATTTTTAACAATAATAACATCTCCCATAGTTTCATTTCATAGTTATCGAAACTGTACACCAACCATGTGGGATCCACTTCCTCCTAAAATCATTTCTCATGTTTACATACATAGGCTAACATGATTCAACAAACATTCTCAAAGTAGGAAAAAATCCATTATAGCCAAACCATTACCCTGCATAGTTTTTTGAATGATAAGAAAAACTATGTTCTAACCATGTGATTGGGGATGTTTCCCCCCAAAATAGTATTTTCTAATAATGGATCTTGGGAATTCCATGAATGATTATATAATAAAAAAACTCAACATAAATACACTAGTGACCTGATGGGAGTCGCAAACCTCCCCACAGTGTCATTTTTCCTTATAACATCAAAAATAAATATAGATGTAAATAAAATGAGTCAAAAAATACTTTCTTGTAATAAATAGAGTTAAAAAGACACTATAATGGAAAGAATGAAGAAACTCTCTAACATTTATGATTCATCTATATTGAGCAACCATGTTCAAAAAACTATGATGTGTATCCACACAAAAACAACCATGATAAATACTATAAAACCCATTAGGAAATGGAGACCAAGAATATACCTCCCCATAATTCTTAAATTCACTAAATTGATTAATAAATTGAGAACTCTCCCCCAAATAGAGAATCCAACAATTGAAAACAACTTCATGATGTTCCAATAAAGACATGTGAACCACTAAGAAACCAGTTCTCATTTCCTAAAAGGAAAACCAATGTCCAAGAAATCAATATCCAAATACTCATCCAATCATAAATATTAACACACATCTTCTCCAAAAAAAAGTCATAAGAATTTCATACCAAGAAGCAAATTGGGATCTTGAATAGGTTACCATACTCTATGTGTTAATTCATATCCCAAACTCATAACACCATATCATATAGAACCCTATAAATATTTATCTACAAGGTTTCTAATGGCCTAAATAAAACATCTATCATAAATTCCCATGAACCAACCCATTGGTTAATAATTACCATAATAATAAGTAACTGACATTAAATAGTTAATGTTCATGAGAACATTGAAAGATATAAAGGATGAAAAATAATATAATGATGCATGCTTCTAATCCAAAAACCCAAAAGAAAACACACAATCCTGCAGGTAAGCACACAAACTTCAAAAATTCAAAATCCAAATAATACATATCCATTTCACAGAAACACTTCTATTGGATAAAATTACAAAAAAATACCTTGGAAACAACTTTTTCTTGGACACTATCCCATTTTATAAAATAAATATCTATTCTAATTTAAGAATGTATAGTGGAGTCCATGAATCCTCTCCAAACACCTGGAATCAGAAAAAAGGATCTTTTTTTAAAAACAACATGACAAACAAAAATCCAATTGTTCTCTTTTCAAAATTATTTTCCCCAAAATACATATTTAAATTATAAAATATATATTTATGAATACACAAGCAAAATAAATTTTATTGGCCAATTTTAACGTGAATAAAAAAACTCCCACAGTGGGAAGAAAATTTTTCACCTAGAACAAACCATGAATACCCAATGTGAGATGATGAATAATGGTTCAATAAACATGAATGGTGCGGGAATATAAATAAGGCAAAACCAAAAAATCACCTAAAACAACTTATAAGGGAAATTGAATCATCATAGGAAACCTCATGATGCTCAATATTGTCTCACACTCACCCAACCAATTTATGAAATTTCCCAAATTATTAATGATACATTATCAAAAGAATCAGATATCCAATTAAATTCTCAATGGTCGGATTCTGCACTAAAAAAATCTTTTAAATATATCTCCTGAAATTCACTTATAAAATATAATCCAAATAAATTTTCACAAAACCTTTATAAAGATATTTTCAGGAACTAATAAATTTTCATTTAAAAAAATCTTCAATATTAAAACACCCCTTTTTAATTGGTAGCATTAACCAAAAATCATCAACAAATTTTATTATATTTTAATCATTCTAAAATATTAAAATAATTAAAAAACACATGAAAAAAAAAATCTTAACTTGAATCACTATGAAAACCCTCATATGATGAAAATTACACATCCCACATTCATTCATGAACCAAATATATTTAAAGAATAATTAAAATGTACCATTTTATTCTAAAATTACCTTGATCACTTGTCCATGCCTTTAATTCTTGAACCCAGTCTAAGTTCTACAAAAAAAAATTCCATGATAAAATCCACAATAAAAATTAATATCAAAACAACCCATCTTTCATGGATTATATATAACAATTTGGGCATTTGAAATTTAATCATCACTAAAAAGCATATAATTTAGAATATGGCCTCAAAGAACCTACATATCATTCATTAGAAACATAGTTAATAATTCATCACATATAGAGATGACCACCCTGACTAGAAATATGGGATCATCCTTAATCACTAATAATCACTTTGAGTAAAAATGTAATGAATCCCCCAAATATTTTTGTAGTTTGTATAGATTCAAGAAAAAAGATGTAAAATCCATAAATTGGATAAAAAAATCAAAGTATAACACCTAAATGATGTTTTATATATTCTCCCAAGTCTTTTATAGTAGTAAATTAGAAATCCACATGAGACATGAGTAGTGATTTCTATTCCCCTCAAGGAAATCAATACATCCCAAAACTTTTCCAATGAATCACAGAACCCATTTTTCACATCATTTGAAAAATAATTCAATTTAACTATTTAGGATCTTATCTGGAATCCCGATCATTTCTCATATACCATTTTATCAAATTATCAACTCGATATTGAGACCAACTGGTCTCAAAAATAATTTAAACCATGGTATAATTCCATTACATTCCCAAAAACATCTCATAATCACTAAAAGGAAATATCACAACCATTTCCAAATTCCATTTCCAATTTATTACTATAACTAAAAATATATAATAAATTATATTTCCATAAAAATGTTCAAAAAATAATAATTCGGAAAAAAACCCATAGATACCATAAACTTTTACACATATAATTACATGATTTTAAGCATTATAAAGCATCATATTAAAAACCATGGATCGTGAAGTAGAGTTTCATGGTAGACTAAGTACATAAAACATAAAACAAGGGAAAAAATAAAAATTTTCATTATTTAATCTTCATAAAGAGATCCTAACTTACATTGTTGTCACATATCTTCATAAGATATCTTGGGGATATCATAAACAAAGTTATGAGCTAAAATCCTAGTATGTGAATAATAATAAGAAAAAATATTTTACACATGGGTAAGAAGACATGACATAATGATATAAAAGGGAATGGAAAATAAGGAATCACAAAATATAAGCATGGTATCATGTAAAACTGGATTTAAAATAATGTAGAAGCAGTATAAACATGACTTTAGCATGATTCAAGGCATCATGCACATATATAATCACAAGTGAAGGTTAACCACCAATGTTGTTTCCCCTGGTAGGAGGAGTCAAGGCTAACCGCCAAGACCATTGCACATAACATATCATGAGACTCAACATTACCCAATTCACTAGAGTTCTATCTAGTTCAACCACCTAAAAAACTACATGAATAATTTTCCTATATAAATATTCATATATAATCAATCATTAATAAACATTAGGGTACCCATGGAAGGAAATGTGTATCATAATCATGTCATAACGCATAATGAATGGTTGTATTATACAAGTTTCCAAAAAATAAAGGAATTAAAACATACATGAAAATAAATATTGTAAAATAAGCATATATATTGTTATTTTATATAAAATAGTAGTGAAAAATGTAAGAAGATTATTTTAAAATTTTTAGCATTAAAACATTTTAGCGCAGATTTAAGGAAAATACTAAAGAAAATTAAAAATATAAAAGGGAATAATCTTTTATATAAAATAACAGGTGAACCGATAAGTTTATAATAATAAAAAGATTTTTTTTTTTAAAAATGTGGGATTAAAATAAATTACACAGATCTCCTGAAATTGATTAATAATTTCGGATGTTTCATTAAAATGATTTTTCTTTTTGAGAAGTATTGATGAAAGAACCATTCAAAAAAAGTATTTCCTTGAAATAGAATGATAAATTGGTCATGATAAATTATTTTGGGAAATATAAAAGTAATTTAGAATATATACATAAAATAACAGATAGCTCTATTTGGGAAAAAATAATGATTGAACAAACCGAAGGAATAATGGAGGTTTGGGGAGAATACATTCCCTTAATTCGGATAGTGTCCTTAACATGATATTAAAGGTTCAGGATAATCGAAATAAATTCATTAAATAATATACCTAAAAAATATTATTCATAAAATGAATTAGTATGTATTTTTGTGTTCATTCATGTCCTTTTTTGATGGGTTATGATGTTTAATTTCATTGGTTGGGAGCATTTGTTTCCCTTGTTCTCATGACTTTTTTACTTATATACGTGTAAGGATAAACATGTATGTTGAAAATGGTTGTCCAAAGATGATGTATTATATTATTAGTGAACATATATATTATTAAATGGTCTTAAAATTAATTTTTTTATTTTTATTGAAGATGAATAATTATAAAAAAAATTAACGATAACCCTTTTTTTGAAATGGTGATTTTTGATCACATCAAACACATTTTTCTTGGTAAATTAATATCACCTGTAAAAAATATTCCAGAATCTTAAATTAGAAATAATACACATATTATATTCTTTTTTTAATATCTAAATGTTTTCATGAAAATAATTTATTATGGTGATAGGAATTAAAAACTCATCGTCCTTGAATGTGATAAATTAACGCATCTCGGATGGTGTTTTCATTTCTAGAATAAAAGGAGGGGAAAGGAAGAATGATGATGAATTATTATATTATCATTATAACGTTCTAGTAAATGAAATTTATTATAGTTATCATAATATTTTTGTGAATGTATCTAAGGAAAGAATAATAAATAATAGAATATGAATGAAAATAAAAGAAATAGAAATAGGAGTTTACCTCTTGAATATATCTTCTTTGAGTAACAATTTAGTGGAGAGGATTTCATATTCTAAAGATAACATGGGATAATTGAACTGATATAAGGTATTAGGGAGATATTTTAGTAGAATATAAATGTAGAATAAGGATTTTGATGAGTTAAGAGAAGAGGTAAAGCGGGGTGGTATTTATAGTGGAGGAGAGGGGGGGTTTTCCACTATTTTAATCATTAGATTAATATTTTTTCTCAAGACTATTAATATTCTATATTATTGTGTCTAAAAATAGTAATAAGTTCATGTGAGTTCAAACCCATTTCCATTTATTTCATCCATGACTCTTGCATGATGCATAAATTTAGGTTTTAGCACCAATCGTAAATTATTGTATTTTAATATTCATAAAAAATCAAGTATTTCAGAAAAATACCAAAAATTAACCCTAAGAATTTTTTGATGTGTAGAATATAAAATATAACTCTATTTTATGTAAATAATTTTTTATATATGGTAAATTCATTTTTCAAATAAAATCATAGTATACTTTAAAAGAACATATTTTTAAATTTTAAAAAAAAATTATAATACCTTAAAAAACTAACTATGGTCTCAAAAAAATGTCCTATAATTGTAGAAAATAAAAATAATATTTTATGAATACAGTTAGTTAAAATAAATTTACTTTGAAAATTATTAAATTATTCAAAAAAATTAATTAAATATTTATGTCTTATAAAAATACCAAAACATTCATGATGTCACTTATAATATGGATAAATTTTATTTATACTTTCATTGGAAAGGTTAAAATTTACTTGGATGATTTATTATTCATAAGGGTAATATTAATATTAATAAGGGTAGCATTTCTAAACATAATGGTACGATACTATTCACTAAAAATTATGTTTTTCTTATCAAACTCCAAACATCTTACTGATCGCAACCATTTTTTACTTATTTTTAAAATTCAAATCACATAACTGAAAATATTAGTCTTAAAGGTCACATATTAATTATTAGTTCACTATTTTTATATTTCATATGATTATACGAAATAATTATAATAAGGGAATTTCAATTGATTAAACTTTGGGTTGTTACATTCTCCCCCCTTACGAAATTTCTCCCTGAACATTTGTTTTACATTCTATGCCTTAGACATATGCGAGAACTTTTCTTTCATTACCTCCTCTAGTTCCTATGATTCATCTTCTTACTTATGGTTCCACCATAGTAAATTAACCTTGTGAGTAGTCTTGTTACGTCAAAATTTATCTATATGATCGAAGATCTTAATTGGATACTCCTTGTAAAAAAAACAAATCTCTAAATTTACCACCTCTGGAGACAGTACACGTGAAGGATCTGGTATGAACTTTCATTAGATAGATACATGGAATACATCATTTACTTATGTCATGGAAGGAGGAAGTTCTAGTCTAAAAGCTATAACTCCAACATGATCATGAATCTTGAAGGAGATGTTGTACCTAGGACACATCATTCGGTTCTTCCCAAACCTCATGAAATTCATCCATAGAGATATGCTCAAGAATACCATGTCTCCAAATTTTAACTCAATGTCCCATAAACAATTTTCTGTAAAACACATCTTTAGACTTCACGCTTGATGCGTTGTTTAATTCTTTTCACCTTCTCCACCATTTCATCCACCATTTTAGGTCCTAGGAGCTTACACTCACAAACTTCAACCCAGTATGCCAATGTTTTTAACCTTTTCAAATAATGGGAATCATATGATGCCATTCAAGTGTGGGAGTCGGAACTATTAATGTAGTATAATTCAATAATTATAGGATGTTGGTCCCACCCTCCTTTGATGTCCATAAAACACTCTATACACAAGTCTTTGAGTGTCTGAATTGTTTGCTCAGACTAGCCATCAGTTTGAGAATGATTAGACATACCAAAGTTCAGTTCAGTGTTTAGAGCATGTTGAAGACATTACCAAAATATCCAAGTGATTCTCATATAATTATAGGATTCTATACATAGTTGTACTCCATGTATAATTACAACCTCTTTGATCTATATCCATGAAATTTTATCCAATGAGAAGTCCTCTCAAATTGTGATAAAGTGACCTATCTTTATAAGACAATCCACAATGATTCATATAGCATTGTTCCACTTGATTTCTTGGGAAGTCCATTTACAAAGTCCATAGTGATGTTATCCCACTTCCATGTTGGTATGGGTACTAGTTTCATCATCCCCTTAGACTTATATCTTTCATCCTTCCCTTGTTGACATACACAGAACTTTGATGTTTATTCAGGAATATCCTTTTTCATACTGTCCTTCCAAAATTTATCATAGATATATCAATACAACTTTGTGCTCCATGGGTAAATAGAGAATTTTGAGATATGTGCATCATTAAAAAGATCATTCTTTTCCTATGGATCTTATGGTACGTATAATCATGACCTAAATCTAACATCTCCTACTTCATTAATCTTGAACTCATAAGACCTCTCATTAATTATAGCTTCCACCCATTTCTGAATTTCCATATCTTTTATTTGAGCATCCCCTATTTTCCTCCTGAGGGATGGTTGAGCTATCATTTGAGAAAGGATTGATGATATTCCACACTTAATGATTCCCATGTCCATATATTAAAAATTTAATATTATTGGATCCTTTTTTATTCTCATAATTGATAAAGATGCAATATCCTTTTGACTTTGAGCATCTTCCACATTATTTTCTTTACTATGATGATAGTGGATTAAGCACTGATAATACTCGATGAGATCTAACCATCTTCATTGGAACATATTACGCTCATTCTGGGTGAATATATATTTGATGCCATTGTGATCAGTATATATCTCACACTTCTCTCTATAACGATAATTTCATTAGATTTTCAATGTAAAGATCATATCCCCTAACTCTAGATCATGTGAAAGATATTTTTTTGCATGGAGTTTCAGATACCTTGAGGAATAGGATATAACTTTATCATTTTGTACCAAGAAAAAGCTTAAACCCTTCTTTGAAGCGTCACTATACACCACAAAATGGATCTCTACTTATTAGGAGTGTGAGTTTTGATGCAGTAATCAGCCTCTTTTTGAGATCCTTAATGCTTTCCACACGTCATGATTCTAAACAAACATCATTCCCTACCATGATAGATAGGTCAATGGGATAGAAAATTGTGAGAAGTTCTTCACAAATCATTGATACTACATGACTAGACTAAGAATACTACAGATCTCCATTATAGATGACGGTTTGGGATATTCTTCAATTGCCTTTATTTTGGAAGGGTAAATAGATATACCCATGCAGGTGATTACATTCCCTAGGAATGATTCTTCTTTTATTCAGAACACACATATACTATACATTTCGTACAATTTATCCCTTCGCTACGTCATCAGTACAATATTCAAATTCTTAGTGTGCTCCTCCTTTCTCTTTGATTACATCAAAATATAATTGATATAGTGAATCAAAAATTTGTTGAGATAATATCAAAAGACTATATTCACTAGAACCATGAAAATTAATAGAGAATTAGTAAATATTAATGGCATCACTATGAACTCATAGTTTCCATATATCGTTTGAAAGGAATTCCTGGGAATATTATCCTTCTTCATCTTTAATTAGTAATATCCCAACCGAAGGTCAACCATGGAGAAATAACATGCCCCAAAAAGCTGATTGAACTAGTTATCTATTTGAAGTAGGGGATACTTTTAATTTATAGTGAATTTATTGAGTTCATGATTATTAATTAAGAGGCGTATTTAACCATCATTATTCTTGATGAAATGGATAGGCACACCCCATGGTGAAGTACTCTGTCATATAAAACCCATCTCTAGAATCTTCTGTAACTTATTCTTTAGATCATATATATCTACAAGAAGAAATTATATAAGGTTTCTTTAATATAGATAGGGATCTTGGAATAATTTGAATTGAGAACTCAACCACTCAATCTTGAGGAAGGCCAAGAATTACTTCCTAGAATACCATGGTGTATTCCCTCATGATAAACATATCTTTGAGGGTAATCATCTCATTTATCTCAATAGTTTGATATAGACATGATTTCTCATAAGGTTGTAATATCCACAAATCAAAAAATCATTCTAAAAGAGATTAATCTTCCTCTTTACACTGGTAAAGAATTAGAGGATGATTCGAGAAGTGAAGAGAGATCTCTGTTTCCAGATAGTTGATGTTGGATTTGTATAATTATAGAGAAATTGTTCCCAATATAACATCCAACTCCACTAAAGTAAGTATGAAAATACTTACTAGGATCTTAAATCCATAAACATTTACCGAGGAGGAGTTATAAGCCTTAGAAACAATAATTTCCCCATTTGATGTTCTCACAGATATCTTATCCTCCAAATGTGGAGGTGGTTTTAGAATAGTTCTACCAAACATATATGATATTAATGAAGGAATATAACCATAATAAAATAGTATATTTTCTATACTTGAATGAATAAATAGTGTACCTATCACTATATCATTATCTGGATCCACATCAGTAGTAGTGATAGCATAAGCCCTTCCGGGTTTCCATAGAAGTTTTCATTGACTTCATTTGATAACCATAAGATTAGAAAATTTTTTACCATAATGACTATACTCTGTGAAGTTGTAACATTATAATATAGGCTGATCATTGATCTGAACCTTCCTTTTATCTTCCACATTAGTGGAATTCTTCATATCCCTTAGGATACTATTGATAGATGTCACATCCTTCCACATCTGAAACATTTCCAGGTTCCCTTTAGTGAGTTACTAGGATGTTTCTTCCCACAATTTTGACATGTGGTATGTTCGATCTTCTTTCCATGATTGGATTTATTTTATGGACCACCCATAAAAGACTTTATCTTTCACATTTTCTCACTGGGCCCATGAGACCACTGAGAGTCTTTGATCTCCATTTCATCCTTGATGTTACAAAAGACTATCTAATCATAACTATCAATGTCTCGAATCACCAACATTTGTTGAATACTCTAATTTAGTCTGCTAAAAAAGTGACCCACCCTACATTTAGTTTTCATGAAAATGTTGGATCATTATCTTGCATAGCTTGTGATATTTCCTTCATAATCCCCGATGCACTCATCAACACTCTTTCCATCATATAGAGGAGGGTTCATGGAAACTATTAATTGAAAAACATTTTATTGAATTCCTCTCAATCCATGGAATAAATTTAATATTTGAACATAATATTGTCGATCTTTGTCCATCACTAATCAGCTTCCCCATTAAAATGATAGACCGTGAGTATGACTTTCACTTATTTTGAGCACTGGATGACAGAAAATATTTTTTCAATAGAGATAATCTACTATTCAGCGAGGAGAAGATCAAAATATCCACTGAACATGGGAGGCCTTTTCTACATGAAAGATTCAATGGAAACTTGTCCTTTCCTTAGAGGAGGAGGGAATTACACATGATTCATGTTATTATACATAACTTGATCAAGATGAGAAAATATTATCATGATGTTTTGAGCACCCATTCCCATCATATTTGGCATATCATTACGGAAATCTTCACAGTCCCTTTCACATTGATGGTTTGAATGTATTCTTATATTTCCCACCATTAACTTTAAAATAACGTACAATTAGGGTGCTTGATTACATATCTAATAATAATAATAATATGAAACATTAAACCTTAAATTATACACTCTTAAAGGAAATTTATATCCTAACTTGTGATTCCATAGGTTTTCATCTAGATTATCCTTGATTTGATTCTTAACATGTATTCTTATGGGATGTTTTTGATTCCCTTAATAATGGTTCATAATGAGCTTATGAATAAACTAAATCATATACCCCAAAAGTGTCCAACAAAAATTGAAGCAAACACTATTGTCATGCACCATTTCCTATTTGAGTTCATATCAAAGCGGTGTTTTTGGGTTATACCCTTAGATACAACTCTTCTAGAGCCTAATCCACTTGTTTGTATGTAGAAAGGGAAGCATTTTTTGATAAACCACATACTCTATACATAAAAAAATATAGGTATGTTTTCTTATACATAGTATAATGCTAAATGTTATTACTAATGTTCTCTATTCCTAATCTCTAAAAATAAATAGTCTTTTCTATGATACCTACTATAGTTACCGTATTATTTTACACAAATCAGTACATTATTTTAAGAATAATAAAGAATCATATTTCAAGCCAAGGATCGTAAAGTCTTGTGTCTTTTAAAACTAGGTACATAAAACATAAATCATGGGACTAAATAAAAACTTTCTTTATTTAAACTTCATAATGAGCTCCTAACAACCATTGTTCTCAGACATCTTCATATGATAACATGAAGATAACATGAATAAAGGGATGATATAAAATCCCAGTATAGGAATAAACATAAGAATATATATTTAACACATGGGTTAGAAGGCATGACATAATGATATAAAAAGTCACGGAACCTATGAAATCATATAATATAAGTACAAGATCAGGTAAAAATAGATTCATAGTAATGTAATATTAGCATAAAACATTAATTTAGTATGAGTCAATTTTCGATGCACATAGAAGAGCACAAATCAAGGTTAACCACTAAGATCGTCACAAATGGTATCATGAGTCAAGGATAATCACCAAGACCGTTGTACATAACATCTCATCAGACTCAACATTACCCAATGCATTGGATCTCTATCTAGGTTCACCATTTTAAAAATTTCATGAATATTTTTCCCACATAAATAATCATACATATTCAATCTTACATAAATATAATGGTACCCCTGAAATGAAATGGGTATCAGAATCATGTCATAAAGCATAATGAATGGGTGTATCATACTAGAGTCCTTGAAAGAAAGTAATAATAATATACAAGGATATTCATAATGTAAAATAAGAATACATCCTGGCATGTGATGTCAAATAAAAGTGAAAAAATGTAAGAAGAGTATTTATGAAATTTTATCATTAAAAGAATATTGTGCGTTTAAGAAAATACTAAAGATCAGTTAAAATAGATAAGGGAATAATTTTTTATATAAAGCCAAAATTGAAAAAATGAGGTTTTAATAAAAAAATATAAGTATTGTAAAAATAATTTTGGCTTCAAATAAATTATATTGAGCTCTTGAAATTGAGTATTATTTTAGGATTTTTCCTTAAAATGAGTTTGCTCTTCAAGAAGTATTAGGGAGGGAACCATTTAAAATATTTATATCCTCAAAATATACTGATTAATGTATATTGATACATGATTTAGGAGAATATAAATATCATTTATAATTTGAACATAAAATAATAGATAACTCTATTTTGGTATAAAGAATGATTGAGCAAACCGAAGGAATAATGGGGGTTTAGGTAGAATCCCTTACCTTAAGTCTGATGGTGTACTTAACTTTCTCATAATGTATAGGATAACCAAATTATAGTCATTAATTAATATTTCAAGAACCTATAATTCATTAAATTTATTTATTATGTCCTTATTATGTTCACTCGTGACCTTTTTGATGGGTTAAGTTGTTCATTTTCATTGTTTGGGAGCGTTTGTTCCCTTGGTTTTCATGATAGGTTTACATATATACATGAAAGGATAATCATGTAAGATGAGAATGGTTATATAGTATTTACAATTTATTTTGTTAGTGAATATTAAAATGATTAAATTTTCATAAAATTCATTTGGTTTTCTAGAGTGAAGATGAATCATTATATAAAATTTTAATGATTGTCATTTTGGTTAAATGGATGTTTTGGATCACATCAAACAAATTTTGAATTATAAATTAACATAATGTGTAAAAACGATTTAAAAACCTTAAATTTGAAATAATACACATATTATATTCTGGATATTCCATCAAAAGGGTTTCATGACCTGAATTGAAGTTTGTGATTGAAATTGAAAAATTATCATCCATAAAAGTGATAAATTAACAAATCTCAGATGGTTTTATCATTTATAGAAATAAAGGTGGGTAAAGGAATGATGATGATGATTTATTCAATTATTATAAAAATAAATCAAGTACATGTATGGTAATAGAGTTTTCATTACATTTGAATGAAAGGATGTGAGGAAAGAAGAAGAACAAAAGGAACTTGAATGAAAATAAATGAAATGGAAAGAGGAGTTTACCTCTTGCACATAACGTACTTTAGAACCTATTTAGGGTAGAGGATTTGGTATTTTGAAGAGACAAAGGTCTCATGGACGTGGTATAGGGGCTTAGGGAGATATTTTATCAGAACTTAGGATAGTCACAATGCTTGAGAGGTTTTAAGAGAATAGGTAAAGAGGGGTGGTACTTAGAGTGGAGGATATGAGGGGTTTCCTACTATTTTAATCATTAGTTTTATATTTTGGATCAAGAACATGAATAGTCTTGATTATTGTTACCAAAAATAGTTATTAGTGAATGGTATTTCGTACCAATAGAAATTTAAATCATCCAGGACTCAGGAATAATGTAGAAATTAAGTTTTTATCACTTTTTGTAAATTATCATATTTTTCTATTCATTAAGGATTCATGTATTTAATAAAAATTACAAATATTCACCCTAATCATTTATCGACATGTATCATCCAAAAAATTAACTCCATTTTATGAAACTAATATTTAGTAGATTTAAAATTTATTTTTTATATAAAACAATCATTAATTGGAAAAATACATATTTTAAAATTATATTAATTTTATAATACTTTGACAAATTAACTAGGGTCTCAGAAAATATTACTATAATTGTAAAAAGTAAAAAAAATTGTATGGATTCATTTTATGGAAATAAATTTTCATTTTTAATTATTAAATTATTTATAATTTTTTAATTAAATTTTCATAAATTATAAATATACAAACATTATCACATTGTCACCTACAAGATGGATAAACATTATTTATACTTTCATTTATAAGGCTACTATTTAAATATCTAATTTACTTTTACAAAGGCTTATTTTACTATTCATAAGGGTGAAATTACATTTCACAAGGTTCAATTACTATTCAAAAAAATTATGCCTGTCTTGTGGGATTCGAAACATCATAATCATCAAAACCGTGTCTGTCGTATTTCCAAAATTCAAATCGCAGTTGTGACAATATTAGGTTTAAATGTCACATTATACCTATTAGTTCATTGTTTTGTGATTTCATGTGATTATATGACATAATTATATGAATTTAATTTCCATTGATTAAACTTTTGGACATTACAAATCCCCTTTTTCTACTCAATTGAAAAAAATTCCAAACTCATTTTATAAGACAATCCCTTTAATGATTACCCTTTTTAAATAAATTCTTAATTAAACCCCTATATGAATTAAAAATACTTTTATAAAACCAAGATTTAAATCTTAATATACTTTCACACACAATATTGTCATCATTTCCACTTTCAAAAGAAAATACGCATATATTTTATCTAAAAAATACAAAATACTTTTTTGAAGCATAACCAACTTGGGTATCAAAATTAAATAACAAAATTCAATTCCTCTATTACATTCTAAAAACCATTTTCCATTTCATAACAAAAATCCATTTAGGGAAAAAACCAAGAACACCATCACATTTCACAAATCAAACCACATTCCACTATAAATTATTCAATCAAAAACCTAATAAAACCCCCTTATCTAATAACACATAAATCACATAATTCATTGGAATTAATTTGGGGGAAATGGGGGAAAATAATGAATTTGTAGGATAATATGAACTATCAATGATTTTGTGGCATGATCTGATAAAACATTAATGAACCATGAAATAGGATCTCTCTTTGATGCCAAGCCATTCTTTATAGGCAAAAAAAATTACTAGACCATGTGTGTTAATCATTTATTCTAGTTTATTCAACACTTCCACCAATTGAACACAAATTAAATCTGAAAATAACTAACATTTTCAATCATCATCCAAACCGCATCAAAACACCTCAAAATAAGTGAGAGATATCAAAATTTGAAAAAATGATCCTGACTTAAATCAAATAAACCTATTGAAACTAGATTTTTATTATGATGAAGGGAAGGAAACACCCTTTTCCAAAAACACTACACTATCCTTGATGATAATCCTAGTCTTATCAGTTTTAGGACCAAACAAAGATATCAAGAGTGAATACTATGATACATGTTTGTAGAGAAACACCCATGGTCGACATGACCTTTTCTCTGAGCTGATACACCACAAGGATTGAGAAATATTCTTGATCGACATGGGTCAGAAATATGTAAAATTACATCAAAAAAACTTTTTGGGTTTGATTTGTCCCTAATTAAACAGTAATGATCTATACATGAATTACACAACCGCATCAAACAAATAATTGAGAAAAAAATACAAAATAGAGGAAAGATAGTGGTGACCCAATCATATATCATTAACAAAAACATAAAACTTCATAAATATATAACCATATTAAATCCAAAATTCATAAAATTAAAATATTCGGAATATGGGAATGAGACCATAAGGGCCATTAAAACATGAACCAACTAAGCATAACGCTAAAAATGTTCTTCATGAGCTAAACACTATGAGTCCATGTCTACACCAACATTTACAACCATATAAAATGTTAATTAAGAATATCCCCTCATATCTATGTTGTCATTTCCCTTAAATATTTCCAATAGAAAAAAATTTCATATTCTCAAGGCATATGAATGGTTTGAGGCACAAACAAAACTATGATACCATTATGAATCAATGTAATAATTTTGTACATGAAACCAATATTTCAAGTTGGAAAAAAAATATTTAAAAAAGAAGTTTACATTTAATAATTAATTCATGTGAATATTTTTAAGACACCCTTTCATTCCCAAAAAACCATGCTATATTTTTAAAATTTTGGTAAACAATTCAATAATATTTAAAATAAATCTACTCGATATCATATTCCTTATTCACCCAAAAATTTATATTCCTAAGCATAAATAAATTCATCACTACACTAATATGTAATTATAAATTGGAAAAATAATGTGTTACAAAACTAAATAAATATATTTTAATCACCAATGTATTGGAATTATATCATTAGACAAAAAAACAATGAAAAAAAATTAATTGGCATAAATCCTAACACAACCACACAATATAATAAAATAATACATAACTCATATAAAAATAAACCAGTAATAAGTAAATATAAAAAATGGGATCTAACTATAAGGTTATAGTGTCAATTATTCCAAAATAATTATTTATATCTTATTAATCCAATATAAAAAGTAAAGAATCTATCTCAATCTTCCCTAGTCTCAACTCCAATGATCTCCCTTGGAATCTTGGACATCTTCTTTGAAGATTGCTTATTCTTCAACCATAAGGGCTATCTATGTCCCTTGGATAGCATCAAGAAATATGCCTCAACCTACTTCCTAAATATTTTATCAGTTATATGGAAAATACACCATTTTCAGTCCATTAAGTTTTCTATGGTCTTAATCCCTAAGTCATTACATTTTCCCCCCAGGCCTTTAATTTACCACTCAATCCAAAACCCAAAAAACATCCAGATTTTACATGGAATAAACCATTTCAAATCCAATTTTACATGACAAATTTCCAATTTTAAAATATCACCATCATTTTTAAAAAATATTTCCATTCAAAACATAATGTATTCCACAAGGAAAATCCCTTTTTATAATCCACATATTAAAATCAATTTAAATGCATATCATGTTCCCATCACATGGTCTGTATAAAATATAATTTCACAAACCATTTATTCCCGTAATATTTCATGAATGTAACTCCATTCAATACTACTTTGAAAATACTTTCAATATTCTATTTGAAAAAAAAATTCACTGATAAATTTTAGCATTCAAATAGAGTTCATTAAATATATATCTATTTTGAAAACCAATTTAAAACATCAAATTTCCAACATAAACCATGAGTAATCCCAAAAATGGATAAAAATCAATAATAAATCCATTTAAATGAAATTTAATAGATAAAAAACAAAATTTGTTAATGAATTATAGGTTATACCTAGAATACACTCCCAAATAGAGATAACAACATAACAACCAAATTCAATATTGCTTCTTTCCACAAGAATCACTAGAATCAGGAAAAGAATGTTTGTACACACATAATATACAAGGAATCAAACCAAACACTATATTATTTACACTAGGATTATACCAAATGAAATATAGAGTTTCTAAATTCTTTGTAAATATAACATAAATGATATAATATGGAAATTTTATGTGAATCCCAGAAGAAATTGTATTATATCACGATAAATAAACAATTAAAAAATGGTAATCCACTAAAAATATAATATGAGGTTATCTCAAGAAAAATTATAGGGTTGAACTTGATGGGGGAGAAACAAGAGGCTAAGGGGAATTAAATATGTCAAGGGAAAATGTAGAAAAAAACTAATTTTTTAATAACCCTGACATCATGCATGGTATGGATGCACAACTACTCAAACCATGTGCTAACCATTTGGGATCCAATACCATTAAAAAACCAAGCTAACTAACAATCTATTATTCCTCTAACAATTTGAGAACCCATTCTCAATTTTTTAATTTTTATGCAAACCATATCTTGGACATAGTTACCCTCATGATTAAAAGATCATCAAAAAAATGTGTTCTAGGGTTTAAAAAACAATATTTTTTAACCCTAATGCTTGGGAACATAGAAAGCGAATAAAAAGTTAAATAAAAAACTATGATTGGGGGGTGTCAATATTTTTCTATTGTTCTCTTGTAATAAAATATTATTATAATTTAATATTATATGTTATGTAAATTATTAATGATATTACAAAACATTTATTCTAGTGTTTTTGGGAGTTTAAATCACGAGCTTATTCATTTTAGATATAATTTCGTGAATGTGATAAATTATGTTCTTTGACATTTTTATGTTATTTTAGTGGTGGAAATATAGTGGAACACAAACTATGTTTATTCCAAAATACACCCAAGAACTATGATTATATATATATTCACCTTCTAATTAGTGTTTATAGATGTATGATATTTTCAAGATAGATAAGCTTTCTCTAGGACATTATCCTTTGAATAACATGTGTAGTTAAGGAATTATTCAAACCACATGATGATAAATACTATATGATTTTCCATGAAAGGGTTATAAAAAACATCACACAATTATATAACAAATACTAAGATATCACCAAGATATTAAATATATTATCTAATAGATATGACTATTATCATATTGGTCCAATTGTAGTGTGGCATTGATCCCCAAATTAATTATTTAATGAGTGATTTTATACAGTGATATTAGGGAATGCTATATTATGATGATTGTGACTTCTAAATGATTAATTTTAGAATATTTGGATTATTTATATTCATGAATGATGTCCTGTGAGACCTTGAGGATGAGATAATCTTCTAGATAAAATTTTACATAGTTTACCACCATGTCATACTATACAGTTATGTCATAACTATATATTATTATTTCATATTATGAATTTTTCTGTTAAGATGTCCAAAAAACCCTACATATATACATATTTATTCATTATTCTTGTTTCTACATTAAATCTCCCAAATAAATCATATGTTGAGAACCCTATGGTTTGGTTTCATTGGTGATTAATTATAAACATGCCCTATTTTACAACATAATGATCATTTCAATAATAAATGGATTACACTAGACTCCATTATATCATATTTAATATTATTATTTGGTACCATTAGAATATAATTCATAGGAAAAGGATGAGTTTTATTGCTTAGTAATGGGTAAAAGATATCTGATTTTAATTGAATCAAAATATGAGTTCATAAACATATATTCTTAAGATGAACGTAAATGTAAAGAACCATAATTCTAGAATCATACCGATAAGGATATTAACCCTAAAACCTAAAATTATTAATAAAATAAAAAAAGTTCATAATATATGAATATTACAAAAACATAAAAAAAAGTATACTATATTTCAAGGATCCTTTCCAACACCATCATCACATAGTTGAAAAACATGTCCCATAACATAATAGAGTAGTATAAACACTGATATCTCATAATATAACATATTATAAGATATAGGATATACAAAATACACTATAATTATATATAATTTATGTTAAAACCATCAAATAATGATATAAAAATTTATTGGTGTGCCACATGAACCTTAATCCATCCATACATATCATAATTAACCCCTGAAAATAAAGAAATTCATATAAAAATATTCATTGGAAATCATGATAAATAATCATAATAAAGAGATTGGATGATTCCATGGAATCATATCCCATATAAAAACATAATAAACATCAATGGGGTATGATGTTTATGTTTACTGATGTATTTGAAAGATTCATTAAAGGAAGATAAGAAATTATGTGAATGAAAAGTAAAGATATGCATTTCATTTTAAAATTCTTCTATAAAAAAAGAGATTACAAGTATAATAATTTTAAAAATAATGGGTAAATTAAATAATAACTATTTTAAATATTCATGGAGTAAGAAACATTAAATAAATTCATTGTAAATAATATAGGACAATGATGTGGTAGAATGATATAGAATGAAAAATGTAAAGGAATATAGAAAAAAATATTTCATTCACACCTTCATGAGGTACATAAATTTTATTTAAAGAGACATTATGAAATAATATAATAAGAGATAATAGTATAGTATACATCCAAAATAAATATAAATAACATGGATATTGAAAATCAATATACCAACTAAAAAATAGTGTTAAATAGAAATCCCCTTACAAATGATGTATTTTATAGAGTACAACACAATGAATAGAGTATGGTAAGAATATTTATAAATTACCAAAATAAACCATAGAGAATATAAATTTTGATTATTATGTAATACAAAATTTAATATTATATATTGAAATTTATATATTGATAATCTTCATTAAGATGATATATTGGGAGAAAACCAAACATTTACTCATGGATTTCTCAAATGTGACTTATCTCTATGTATAATGACCCAAGTAATCTTAATATCATATTAAAAAACATTAATTATAGGATTTAATTTTTATATTAATAAATTATATCCATTTATTACACATTTGGTTTCTTGTTTTTGTTAATTTTCATCCATTTATGTTAATATTTTTTTCTTATTTCAATCTATTTTCATTAATGATATTCCAATCATTGTTCGTTATTAAAAAGAAAAATTCTACATAATAGATATGGAAATTTTATAATAATGTTCCAATTAATTTTAATTTATCTTTTCTATTTCGTGTAAGGTTTTTTTATTATTCTCATGTATTAAAATTATTGTACATTTGTTTCAGGTAACATTACTAATAATATTGAATCACATTAGAATAATTATGTATTTTAGTATAATAATTTTATAACCATACATATAAAATAAATTAGATATGAATGTCATATATTTCCATTATTTTTGTTTTGATTGTAATCTATGATGAATATAATGAATATAGTATAACATCAACAAGATAGTTTATTGAACGGATCCATACAATAACAAGCCATATGAAAGAGTGTGTATGGATTTTATGTAATATGATTATGGTGTTACTTTTTTTATTCAATACGATGTCTATAATACATATTTTTACTGGTCAATAATATTCTTTAAGTGTATAATTGAGATGATAAATTTGAAATATTGAGGGAAGCTTATTAGTTACTTTATTGGAATCACACATTCATGTCACAAATTCTTTCATAATGATGGACTTAGGCCACATTCATGTGACCTGAATCAATCAGAAATTATATAAAAATAAATTATAGTATATTTTTATAGATTCAAAATGAAAAGAAAAAATAAATTATTGATTAAAAATTATTATAGGTGGGTCACTTTCAGAGATGAGTTTGAGTTGAAATTATCCCATATATATTTCTTAATAGTTATGTAATGTCATTTTAATATTACATGTTGACCATTAGTGGTAAAAATATTATGTATTATAGTACCACCATAATTAACATATTAAATCCTTTTTATATTACTATATATCATTTTTACCTTGTACAATATTTTATATTTTTTGTAATCTACAGACTTGAAAAACTATTCACCATAGAAACATTTTTTTTAACAAATATTAAATTAAACTACCTACATTATTTAAATTTCATTATTCAAAATAAGAAATCCATTTTATCAGATTCAATATTTAAAAAGTGACTTTTTTCATTAACATATATAAAAATATATAATTTTTTTACAAAATAAAAACCTTCTTTTACATAATGGATGATTATATTTTACATATTAAAATATCATAACAATTTCATAGAAATTAAATACTTATTGTTCATGTTTTATATATAATTTGTTAAGAATTTTTAATTTTAACAAAATGTTATATTTATATAAATAAAATTTCAAAATACATATTTGTTATATGTAATGATCATATGATAAATCACTATATTTATAATGACTATATAATAGTCATATTTCACATTTTCATTCCAATATTTATCCTTACATAATTATATAAAATATACTCATAATATCCAATTTTTTATCTCAAAAAATTTATACTATATTAATAATTATTTTCATTATTTATATTGTTATACATGGAATTATTATATTCAAGGGAGGCTATAACTATGGAAATTTCAAGCTCATAATAATTTTATTTACTTGATAATTTATTCCTCTGATATTTTTTATAATTATGGTTCATCAATATTTTTTGTAAAATTATTGTCTATTAAAGTTTATATTGTAATATTAAAACATAATGGAATAATATATTTTCATTTCAATTTTTTTATTGTTTTTCAAACCAGTCATTAAAAACATCTAAGAAAATAAATGAGGGGTGTCACATTCTACCACCCATAAAAAATATCCAATCAATTTACATTACACAAAAGATAATATATAAGGGCCATTTTGTCTTTTCATTTATAAAAGTTCCCTAGATCTTCCTCAAACTTTTTATTTCATCATAGAACGTAGACATAGTGAATGGCCTTATTTTATGTTAATTTATATCTATAATCCAATATCTATATTGGTTATTCCTTATACGATGGATCATGTTCTGGTTATATAAAACAATTTTTTGTTGTATATGAATAATCTAGTACGTTTTTTCATCCAAGGTGATACATGAAACAAATAATGAACTTATGTGAGTTTTGAGTGATGTGAAAAAGGATTAGATATAATACTGGAATGATCAATAATCTCTAAGGGGATTAATTATCCAGATATTAACATTCCAATTTCCTGAATATCATAATCAATTAAATAGTGATATTTAGTGGGATACTTGTTTTTTATCCATATAATTAGAAAATCATCATTGAATTTTTATTTAGATTCTTCAAATATCTTTTCCCTACATCAACGCACAACTCAATAGATTGAATCCTTTCAGTAATATCATGATAAATATTTAGTTCAAATATTTTTTTTCTACATGTTGTCATCCATGAAGACTAGATTTATAGATCTCTTACCATTTATAACTTCATATGGAACCCCATGATTACATGGGTGAAAACAATTTCAATATGAAAATTTTACTAGCGAGTGATATTGATCCCAACCACCGTTGAAATTTATCAAGTATCTCAATTTATCATCAAATTTTTAAATGGCCCTTTTAGATTGACCACTGGATTGATATTGGTAAGTAGTGATAAATATTAATTCTTTATCCAAGGATTATTGAATGACCCTGCAAAACAATAAGTTGAATATAATAGATCGATCATATAAAATTTTATATGGTATATCTTATAGCCTTTCCACAATCTCCATTTATATCTTTTTAGGTTGTTCTAATGAAAAATCATCTCAAATATAATTGATTTGAATTTACATTAAAATCAATATATCGTAGTCCAACTCTGGATAGCCAATACCTAGTACATGAACCAGTATTTAACATTTCCCAAAGTGTGTTCCTAGTCATTTCTGACCATAAATTAGTTCTTGGGAAACAAAATAAACATTGTTGGTAATGATTTCTCCCTATTAAAACAATTCATAGAAAGAAGACAACCACTACAATGTCTAGAATAACCACTTTATAAGTTGGAACAACACACAGAGAGAATACATGGTTTATAATGGTAAGTGAATTAAAAATAATCATTTGGGATTAAACATAATACAACTCCATAATTACACCCAAAAAATGTAACATCCCATTACCATATTTTATGTATTTTTCTTCTCTTTATTTATTTTCCTCTTAAATTTGGCATGTCATAGGACTATTAAGGATTTAGACCATTTTGTGTGGAAAATCTCTTAATGTTTATGGGTGTATAGTTTTATGAATTAATGGTGTCCATGTATAAATGTGAAATACCATAGCGGGGTTCCCCTAATATTCAGTGAATTCCCAAGGTGGTTTCTGTTTTTCATGTAGGAATATAATATATCTATTATCTACTAGGAATTTATTTTTTTCACAATTGGATTACATAATTTGTAATTTTCATTAGGATTATTTCATTATATGAGTACATAGAGTGAAATATCACATGATGTGAATTGATTCCATGTTGATTAAGGCTAAAATTAGTGGTTTTAATACAATGTAAATGAGTTTTTTTATGTATAAGGACCCCATGGATTACAGAACATGTATAGTACTTCACACTACGTAAATATAACAAGGATGGATTTTGGGGTTTGTCTTAGATAATTTATTTGAGTCTTTGGATGAATCTCTATACGGCATCAACCTAGAGATCTTCTTTGGTGATTTTGGTAACCTCCATTCATTTTAGATAGATTCATTAACAAATTTCTCATTAGGGGTTTGAATAGTGTCTCTCTAAGTGAGTAATCCTTATAAATTAATCATTTACTTTGATAATGATAATAATGTTTCATTGAGTTATCAGATCTGATGACATGTGATGATGGTTCTCACAATTCCTTTCAAGATATGTTCAGTAATATTTTTCCATGGGTCGATACACTGTTGATTAAAATTCCAGGAGTGTGAATTCATAAGGTATGTTTTGAACATTCAATTCACTAAAAACTTTAGTCAAATTAAATCAATTCTAATATATTTGGATGTATTCTTGTGTTTTTTGTTGTTTTCTATTCTTCCTTGATAGTGGATCTCATTCTGGGCATCTGTAACCAGTGTTTTGAGGAAAGTGGTTTTTTCTCTAGCAGGTGTTGGTGAAATACATTTATCTAGTGTTTATAAATTGTTTCATATATGAAATTTTTGATTTAATGATTTTATTTGTGCATTTGGAAACGGGTTTCTAATAAAATTTTGGTTTCCCCTAGTTTTGTTAAATTAAAATGGGGTTTCAATTAATTGTGAAATGGATTATTGAAATGATTTTCAAAGAGTGGATTTATAAAAATAGTTTTAAACATTGGTTTGGAAAGTAGAGCACATAATAAGCCTAGGATAACTGGGTGGAAGGTTTAGTAATAGGTCTCATCCATCATTTTGGGTTTTCTGATTGGCATTTCCTCTTCTCCTAATCCCTATTATTCGAGGAACTTGTTAGAACTGTTGGGGGGTTCATATTATAGGGTGTTCATCCACTCTATACACTCATTGAAAATATATAATTTATTGATTCTAGGGATTTTATGTGTTAGGAATGAGTTCCATAGATATCCTAACCTTGTGTGATTCCTGGAATGATGTTGCCTATACTTTTGGCCAATTTTTGGTTCATTGGGTTATAATGATTTTGTTTTACTTCCATGAATTTGATATGATTTGGGATAAATTCTTGGGTTAAAATTGATATATCTATTTTATATATGTATATAAAATTAGATGAAATTGATTTACCTATATTTTGGAATTGTTGAAAAAGTAGAAATTAAATTTATTTTCAATGATTTTGATACCACAATTCTAAAATGTATAAAATTACTTATTCTATTTATTGTTTTTAATTAATATGTTATGGTATAGTTACTTTTTATGGAATATATAGGTGATGTTTTACTAATATTGTTAGATCACAACCTACAAACCCCTTATGTGGTGTCTATACCCAGTAATGCCTTTCAATTTTGGAAAAGTAAATGCATTGTAGTGAGGATGTGATTTTTTATTTAATATCAATTTAGGTATCAAGTAGTGAGATTGTTGGAGATTTCTCATACTATCACATATAGTCCATTGGTGTAGTTGTTTGGTTTTTTCATCCATTGCAATTGGACTTGTGTCTTGGATATTTTTTTCTACTTTTTTAGTTATATCATATCGATTTTTTCTCTATGTTATGACATGTATATTAATGTTTTATTTAAGTTATAATTTTTTATATGTTTATGTGATATCTCGTATTCTTTAGGTTTGAAAAAATCATTTCTGTTGGTAGTTTTTCAATGCTTGGGTTTTAATTACCATCCTATAGGGATTATAAACACCCTTCATGTATGTGGAAGATTAGGTTAGGTGCTTTTATTCTAAGGGAAATTTCATTGATTCAATAAAAAGTTTTATAAAATGAGGTTTTTCCTTATGATTCATTAATATTGAAGATTTGATATATTATAGATATAATTGTTAGTACTTAAGAGGTAGATTGTGGTGATTTCTTGTCTACTTTTTTCCAGAAAAATTCTCAAGTTGTAATGGGATGTTTGGATGTGTGTCTTCTGTATTGAGGTTGAACTTATTGTTTATTTTTGTGGGTTTTCTAGTTTGATTTTGGATTATTTTGTGTCTAATTTTTTATTATATTTTGGTGTGAAATAGTATGCCTCCAATACATGTTCCACATGTTCTTCAACTGGGTTAAGCTAATGTTCTTCAGTGAAATTCACCCATTTATGAGAATTATATTGAGTCTATAATGTTGGTATTTTGAAATATCAACTTGTATGTTCCTGGATCTCAAAAAGAATTTGTGGAGTGGAACTAGAGGAGAATTGGATAAATCATAGAATATTATACATGTGAATTCACAGTCATTATGGTACAAATGAACATCAAGAGGACAAGGACAAGTTTTATAAGATCAAACATATTTTTGAATTCATAGATTCACTTGATATTATGATGGTGATGTGTGATACATTCAATCTTGAGGGAACCAACATGAACTAATGGGATTTTATTGTATAGAAATAAATGAACTTTCGATTGGACTCAAATGGTTTTATGACAATCTTCTTTTAGTTTTTTTTTAAAAAGTCTCAACTAATGGCCATGTATTTGGAGTTCATCAAATTGTAGTAGGGAGATCTTTTGGTGTCAGTGTACACCAATTTGTCTACTAAGAGGGGTTTTTTATCACAAGAGGTTGTAAGGAATGACCAGGTTAAATTAAATGAATCATATTTTCAATGAATTATTTTTATATATCACGTGTAATATTTTGAAGACCATGCACTCAGATGGATTGTGATTCAGAAACAAGGTGTTCAGAGAATAAATGTTTGAAATATATTGAATACAGTAATAAAAATCCTACATATTTTTCCTAAAAAGGTGGAATAAATCTTGAATGGAGAAAAAATCCAAAATATGGGGGAAACATTTAGTTCAGAATGTGGGATATACCTTAGCTATAATAAAACAATAGTTACTATCTGGTTTTGGTGAAAAAAAGTCATTTTTGGAACATAATAAATAAAATAATTTTTTTACTATGTATTATTTAAAATATTGATTAACGTTTTTTATATATATATGGTTATAGAGACCATATTAGGGTTTTTTTCAATACCATAAAGACCTAAAGAAGTGGTTGGACAGAATTCTTGGAAAATGATGATAGATTAGGACTAGTTCGAGAATCATTATTCCATAAGAGTTCAAGGATATCATCAATGACTGCAACACATAACCATTCTAAATCAATAATTGATCCAAATTGTTGTTAGGATATTGATTTGAGTTATCAATCCTGTTATTTTTTCCCAGTCAAACACGGATCAATTCTATAAAAAGAATTGATATGTTCATCTTTTGTAGATTAAAATTAACGGTTATTGTTCATTGTTTATCTGTCCAACATTTTTTTAATTCTAGGATAATGGATTGAGGCCAAATAAAATATTTAGATATTTTTTCCTCACATCATTAGGCTTATGGTTTTCTCCCATTGTTCTTCACAAGTTCATCATACGCAATGACTTTGGCCTATGGTTTCATGAAGACTCGGTATTCGATCAATTCATGATCGTTCTATGGTGAAACAGGTTGATATTTTGGGTAATGTTCATTGTTGAGGGTGTGATAAATGTATGATTAAGGTAGTGGGAAATAAATGATATATTGGATATATTTCCTTATCACATTCTCCCTATTTTTTACATGCATTGATGGTTGGGATAAACAGATTATTTCAGAGAAAATTTAGGATCAGAACCCATTAAGTAGGAAATAGTGAGGTATACTAACCTATGATCCATAGGTTTTGATAATGGAGGAGGATCCTGTAATGCACAAAATTATTTTGAGGAAGATCTAAATGAATCTAAAAAATTATGCATTACACGATATTTATTTTTGGATTACTTGTCACATGGAAACCCTAGATATAGTGCAAGTGTTTATAATGGTGTTAAATATCAAACCCCATTTGACATGGTCACACACCATGTGACCCCACTCTGATGGTTCAGCATATACCTCAGAGGGTAAACCATAATGGTCAGGAACACATGGGGATGGACACATTGTATACTCAGACATAAACATGGTCGGGTGTACATGTGAAGACCAACTATATAAGGGCACTACCATTTGATGTGGGAAGGGTTTTGAGTGACCTTTACACTCTATTTTTTTCACTCACACACCATATTTGTTGTGTTTTACATACCGTTAGGTTAACCACTAAACAAGAAGGTCCATGTAGAGTGATAAACCGAATGTACCTCACTTATAGACCATGTAATCCCTTAGAGAAAAGTTTGATCTCTTTGTCACTACAATCTAGAACAATGTTGGATGAGTGTTTTTCCCCATGGTCAATTCCATTTAGGGTATAGTGTGGCATGACATCGAAATTTTAGGACTGTGATACCCTCAATAGGATAGGTACTATATAAGGTTTGTGGAAAACCTCCATGATACTGGAGTGAGTTCCTATATCATCATTATATACAACGAGGGTCTGTGCAATCATCATGGCCTCCTTGATCAAAGAATTGATCCTAAAAATATAAGGTTGTATGGTTTGGGTATTCATGTATCGTTGACCTATGATTCGATTGTAGATTGATCCATATTGGTTCTGTAGTGTCCCACATCAGTTTTAGTTGTGAACCCCTATCTGAGTATCATGATCTTCTGATACCTGTCATCTTTCATGGGTATGACCAAATGATCATGAAATGTTGATTGAGTGACTTTATTGATAGCATGGATCGTGGAGTGTGGTATCCCGGAATGAGAATTGCTTCTAGTATAATCATGGGACGACAAGTAAGTTTTGACTTCTTGGTGGAGAGTTTTCCAACCTGAGTATATCTAGGTGGTTTCTGTTCTACCTTAATTTATATATCTGAGTATTGAGATAAATATAATTGGTTCTTCATATTTACTGTTTTCAAGGTGTCTTATTTTGTATTGTTATACTGACCCTTACATGGGATCTATATGAACGATTGGGGTCTTGTGTAGATGATGTCCCTTTTAACCGTGTCATAGGAGGATACAAAGAAATGGGAGAATATCTTGACCTAGAAATACGAATGAGTTTTATGATGGATTTCATTTGATTATATTATTCCACCATAAAGTTTGTTGTAAATATTATAGTTTTTGTTTGGGCATATATTTGGACCCTTTTCTATTTCAATAAATTACTATCATACTCTGATTGTGGTATTATAGGTACATGCATGCATTGGTTTTAGTTTTTTTATATTTCCAAATATCATGAGATTGGATATATGTGTTTCTGTAAATTCTCATTAGAATAATCCAACCCATTTGTGTGGTATGTCTACTCAGCATTGGTTTTGAGCCCTTATCCTATTGGAGGTGATATTTTTATAGTCACATGTTTCAACCTTGTTCGTCTGGTCATTACAAAGTGGTATCGGTGAATTTAGTTCTTCTATGGAACCAAATTATGTGAAATTTCATTGGGGAAAATGTGTCAACTATTTCGAGTTTCGATATCATTCCAGGGAATCCAGTGTTGGTGTAGAGTCCGATCCATAAATACATTATGACTTTGATCACATCTCATTATAATTGTTCGATGAATTCATTGGTTGTAGGAAAAAACATTAGTACTTTTATCATATAATAATATTTTGTGCTTTTCATTTCCTTCTTGATTCCTCTACCAAAATATACTCTTTCACCAAGGTACAACTTTTATATTTTTAGATACTGACATTGAGATGGATTGCTAGGATTCTACTACGAGATCATGAGGATGATCAGTTTAGTGATGTTTCATCATTACAGGGCCCTACCCCAGAGATAGATTCGATGAGTGTTTTACTAACTATTCCACCACCAATTGAGCGTCATATGGTTCCTGTACTACCAACTAAAGATTCACAGAGATTTAGTGGCATACATGAGTCTAAGAGGTAGCGACCTCTTAGGGTTTAGGGTGATCCTGAACCTCGTGTTTCTAAGGACTGGCTAGTGGTAGTCACTTGTGTTTTATTCCTTGTAAGGAAACCTTCAAATAATATAGACGTCCTCGTGATGAGTTATCTTCAAGAAACTATTGGTGGATGGTGGAGTTTAGTGACATAGCCACATGAAAATTCATCTCTCTCTTGGTTAGACTATGAGTGACACATCTTGGTGTTCTTTTATCCATCCACATAGAGATCAGTTCACATATAATATTTTTGACATCTATAGTATAATATCCTGACTTTAGTGGGGTGTTCTATGAAGACTACTAGTCTATCTCGATACTAAAGCAATATGGTTCATAAATCATTTTTATGATCATAGACCTTTGATAAGGTCTTACATTGGGACATCATGGAACCAGTATTACCCATTTACATTCCCACCTATTTTGTGGTGCTTGAACCGGCCTTGTTGGTGGAGAGTTTCTAGGAAGAGCCGAAACAGATAGTGGTTTCTAGTAGCTGCCACCCAATAGTTTAGATATCTGTAGTAGGTAGCCAAGTAAAGTAGTAGAGATCCAAGCATATCATATGATTCATTAGATGATCCCGATAAATTGGTTCAGTTGTGAAGGTCACCAAAGAAGTCTCAAATCAGATGAGGGAGAGGATGTGTTCCTCCTTAGATAGTTGGGGAAATCTCACTCAGGATTTTGTGACCCATCATATAGATGATTAAGGGATAGTTGAGGGATCCCTTAGGTAATGAAAGAGGCAGGATCGGGGTTGTTTGTATGGAATAATACATTGAAGATGGGTCTTCATAGTAGTAATAGGAAGTCATTGTTTTGATATATTACCACTACCACCTATTGGTGGTCCACGCATGGCTCAGGGAGATGGTGTTTAGTGATTACAGAATCTATATACAATAAAGGCCTATGATCCCAATACTTTAGGGATGGTACATGGTACAATTTGTGTCTTTTCAACCTTACATGTAGTTTTTATAGATACAGGTGAGTGTCATTACATTATTTTCACTTATCTAGTATTATATTAGAGACCCTGGTTGAACCTTTGGCTCAACCCTTGCGGTTGGAGACTCTGATATGTGATTTAATAGTTATTACACTCTTCTGGTGACTATGGGATATAATTCTTGGGGGCATGATTTTTTTTCATGGCTCTCATTGAAGAATCAATGAGGAATTATGACATCATCATTAGTATGGAATAGAAATACACAGTTTATGACCATATTTACAACATTTGGGATAGTATGATGTGTTTATGTAGTGATGGGATGGGGTTTTTTATGGTGAAAAGAAATCCTTGGTGGATCAAGATAATCTCAGGCATATGAGTGTGCAACTGATTACTAAACAGTTGGATAACATAACTCTTGGAGTTGAGAATTTTATGAGCTTCTGGTTATCAATGGTAGAGGTGGAGTATGAGGATGTATTTCTAGTGAATGTACTAGGTTTTAATCTCTAATTAGAAAAATACATATTCATTGAATTACTCCCCAAGAATACACCAATACGTGTTCCAAAATATCAGATGTATCTCGAAGTGGTTTTTGAGCTGATGGTGTATTTAGAGGACCTATAAAAGAGTGGAACTGAGAAACCCAGTGTTTCCCCTAGGTGACCCCAATGATTTTTCCCCAGAAGGTGGATGGGAGTTTGAAGTTAT
This sequence comes from Viscum album, assembly GCA_963277665.1. Classification (NCBI taxonomy): domain Eukaryota; kingdom Viridiplantae; phylum Streptophyta; class Magnoliopsida; order Santalales; family Viscaceae; genus Viscum; species Viscum album. The sequence goes on from OY728137.1 coordinate 365,042,391, forward strand.
GATTGGATTAATTTAACTTAATCCATGTTACTATGGATAATATGTATCCAGTAACAAGGAATGAAAAACTCTTCAATCAGTTGAGAGGGGCGTGATGGTTCTCGATGATTAACCTCTTATTAGTTTGTCCCTAGTTTGAGCACAAGACAAGGATATACTAAAAAAGACATTCATATTTTTAAATATTCACTATCAATACAAGTTTATTCCATTTGGTGAGATGAAATCACCAATAGTGTTTATAGGATTCATGAAACAAATCATTTAGAATTTCATCGACTAATTCGTAGTTGTCTTCTTTATGATATCCTAGTGTAATTGGTGTCCGAGGAGGATCAAACATGACAATAGTATGGTACTATATACACTCTGAGAGATCATGCGTAATGAGAAGATACCTAAGATTAATTTTCATATTTTAGAGGTCCTCTTCCTAGGTTATGTCTTCTCAGAGGTGGAAATAACCTTGGAATTAGGGAAGATTAAGGATGTTCTTTCTTGGGACCCACCCAAGACTGTTACCCTGGTGTGGAGTTTCCTTAGGTAGGTCAGGTACTATAAAATTATTTAACATGATTTCTCAAGATTGGATACACCTTTGGAAGCTTTTACCTGGAAAGGTTAGCATTTCACATGGACAGAACCATGTTAGAAGTGCTTTTGAGAGATCATGTAGAGGAAAATGAGTACTCCCATATCATGATTTATAAAGGATGGTGTCAAGCACGAAGTGTTTTACGATACATCTGGTACCCGAAATTGGTTTTCATTTAGAGGTAGGCAATGATTTCCTATGTTTTATGAAAATTGAGACCACATGAGAAACTATTGGCAACCTATGATCTTGAGTTTGTAGTAGTAGTCATCACACATAGGATGTGTGGACACTACCTGATTGGTGAGTGATTCATTTTTACTCATTCCAAAATAGTCTCAACTATATATTCTGTCAAAATAAACATATAATGGGACTAAGATGACGTAATTATTTCCTCTAGGACTATGAGTATGAGATTTTATAAAATAAAGGGAACATAAACTTGGTGAAAGATGATATTCGCTGATATCCTCTAATCAGTTGTTAGTTAGGGCATCAGGGAAGTTAATCTCTTTACATTTGTTTTTATGGGTAGGGATGGTGCTTCATGTATTCATTCAATTATTATTACCCCACCATTTTTACAACATTTATGGGATGTTCAGCAGAGAGACACCAATTCTGAGAGCTTAAATACTCAGTTACCCACTAGAAATATTTCTGATGGATATTATGAATGTATAAAGAAATCTACCCTTTTCATAGGATATATGATAGTACTTCTAATGTTATTAGAGGAGGTGATGTGGGAGTTTCATACATCCCCTTTTTTAGTATATATAGGTGTGGAAAATATGTACCACGAACCCCAACATATGTTATAGTGGATATTAGTAAATCATTGTGTTATTGGGTTATAATAACGTTTCCTCATTTTTCACATGTTGAGGTGGAGAACCCGGTTCTACGAGCTTTAGCTCAACCCCATGAGGGTCTAGAGTGGAAGTGGGATGTGATATCCTTGGACATTATTATTGGGTTATCACATATGTCCATGTGACATGATTACCTCTGGGAAATCATAGACTAGATAATAATGAAATCCCATATCCATGTTATTTGAGAGTAGAGTTCAATTGAAATATTGGGATGCCTCTACATGTAGGGGATAGTTCAGATCCCTGGAGTTACCTTGATGTTCATTTCAGAACAAGACAATCACTTCACAATAAGATTATTTATATTATTAAATAATGACTTTGTGAATTAGTTATGTGTATTAATGAAATTTCACACCAAAATTAATATCTAGATTGAGTAGAGCATTCTGGTATTGGGGGACAAGTTATGATCTTGCATGTTGGATAATGTCTATATTTGGTAGGATCATCAAAACTTTTTAAGAGTTTTTGTAATGAAATTTCTAATATTCCACCATTTTTATAATTCCATTAGAGGCCTTGTATGTTGACCCTGAATGTTACCACTTTGTTGGGATGATCCAGGTGTGTTACTGATCATGGGCCCATAATTTTTGTGAACTACTATAGAGAATGTGTATATTATCTTGGTGTATATGAATACTACATAAATAAATCAAATTTAATATGTGTATTGATGATAGAGACCTATGGTGTTTGGGTAGGGGGACCACTTGTCCATGATGGTCACTCGTTGACATGGAGGGAGAATATTTTTCCAGGATAGAGGCATGTCTCTGTTATTCATTGGTCCTTTCAATATACTACATAGAGTTGGTGAGGTGGAATACTGCTATGATGTACTACCATAGTTGGACTTGGTACGTGACATCTTCCAAATGTTAGTTCTGGAGGGATATTTTCATGACCTATTACATGTTATCAACATGGGAGCCAGCAATCATGGATAGAGAAACCTTCACTGAGTACCTAGTAGAGATCAAGGATTGGTATGAGAGGATTCTTTTTAGAAGATTGATTAAAATAGTTTATGTCTATTGGTAACATGTTAATCAATTGGAGAGCCCCTGTGAGTGGGATGTCAAGATTTAAGCTGATAACCGTCATCGTTTCTAGTTGATTGTATGTATTTTTTGTATGAAAATCTATAATGTGGGGAAAATGTAATGACAAATATTTTCCATGTATTATTTTTTGTTATTCGGTGGAATATTTTTGAGATTAGGAGCTAAGATAGAATGTGATTTTGATGAATAGTTTACAAAGAGTAATTGTTTGAAATGTATTTAACATATTAATAACATGCACATGTAGTTTTCCTGGAAAAATAGAATAACTCAAAAATTGGTGCTCAAATAAGAAATATGAGGGAACCTTTGAGTACAAAATGTGTGTATTACCTTAGTATTGACATAATCATATTCATCATTGGGTGTTTTTGAAGAATTATTTATGGTTGACGAATAAATATAATTATTAAATTAAATGATTTAATTTATCTTATTTGACATAGTGAATGACTTTGTCTATAAATCCATGGATATGGAGATTGTATCATGCTTCGACTCTAAACCCTATAGATCTAGAGTGATTTCTAGAGATAATTCTTGGAAAATTATGCATGTTCAAGACCATATATAGGATTGATTCACCCAGAGTGTTAATGGAAATACTCAATGAAATCAACATAGAAATGTTCTTCCTTATTGATTGATTCAAACTCTTGGTAGGATATTGATTTTTGTTTTACATACCATTATTTAATACTAGAATAATATGTAATAATTCCATGAGTAAAATTGATATGCATATCATTTATATATTTAAATTAATGGATTATTATTCGTTGATTATTTATCCGATTTTTTTGAGTTTTATGAAAACACATAGAGGTAAAATAAACCTAGGATGAGGTTTTTTCCTCTAATATTGTGCCTTATGGTTGTCTCCCCCATTTATTTTCATGTTCATCAAGGTAAATATATTTAAACGGTTGTTCAAATTATATCTAATAGTCAATTATTGTGTGATCATTCTTTGACATAACAAATAAACACTGTTATTATGGTCTGTAATTGAGTGTGTGATCGAGGCGTGACAATTGTGGTGGATGAACATAGGTGGATCTGATGAATTTGTGGCTCATGTTCACCAAATGTTTTTGATTCATGTCAATGGTTTGGCTCAATGGATCATTTATGTGAAAATAAAGAATTATACCCCCATGTGTAGACAATTTTCAAGTCGGGTAATCTCATGTCCCCTTGTTTTTACAGTGTCGACAGCTTTGATGATGAGCAGAATGATGCAGAGGGATTTCCCAATGAATATTGAAATACCTCTATACACATAGTGCATTTTAGGATTACACTCCATCTGGGACCCCTATATACATTTATAGGCTTTCAAATAGATTTAAATATCACATGTTATATGACATGGTCACCGACTATGTGACCTCTCTAATGAGGATTGAGGTGTTTCTCAAAGGGTACACAGACACAGGAATGACTACATAGGCATGGACACACTATGTACTCAAACATGGACATCACAAGAAGTACACAATAGGCCTAGCTATAACTGAGAATGACTATGAGACCAAAGAAGGGCTCTATGAACCATCTACAAACAGTTTGTGTCACTCATATGTTGTTTATGATAAGTATTTCATGTCTAGTAGAGAAACAACACACTGATAGGTCCAATTTGAGTGATATATATTGGGAACCTTACATACAACATATAGACCTTTAGAGACAACTTGGATATCTTCATTTCATTATTATGTACCCTTATTGTTTTTTTCACCTTGGTCATGTTCCTTGAGGGTACTGTGTGGAGTTACATGAACATACAAAGACTATGATCCCTTCTAGAGGATAGGTCCCTAATAGAGTTCCTTGAGTCCCTCCATGATATTGGAACGATATACTATATCATATTTATTCCATAGGTTTGTTTTTTCAATCACTGTAACCTATCTCATCAAGATATTGATACACCATCTAGTAGGCTACGTCAGTAGGGCTTGCAGGTATCATTGGAATATGATCCCCTACATAGTGGGTTGATCTAGATTGGGTTTATGGTGTCTCTAAATAGTTATAGTCTTGACATCCTATTAATTAATTACGGTCTTATGAGACCAATGACATTTCTTAGGTAGTGACCAATGATATTTACCTCTTAATTGATTGTATTTTGTGACTTTAGGAATCATGGAGTGGGTTTTATAAAAATGAGAATTTCTTCGAGAAGAATCTTATGGCTTATAAATTGTTTTTGCCACCTAGTGGCATGGTGTATTTCTTGAGTATATCTATGATATTTCTAGTAAAAAATGAATTTTAAAACCTTAAATATAGATAATTATAATTGATTCTTTCTTTTTAGTATTTTTGGGGTGTCCTATTTGGTATTGTGATAGTAACCCTTGTATTGACTCTAATAACATGTGTCATGTCTTTAATAATCTAATGACCCTTTTTACGTTGTACGTGGAGGATGAAAATTAGGCGGATCATATGATGGGATTGATAAGCAGAGGTGTTTTCTAGGATTTATGATTTGATCACATTTAACTCCCTTAGAATTTTTTTGACACTATAATATTTTTATTTGGAATTTTATTTGGAACTTTTATCACTTTTAGTACTTTACTTTCTTACCCATATTTTGGTATTATTAATGTATTCATGCATTGGTCTCGGTTGATTTACATTTAATCATTGTATGCTCATTGATATGTGTTCTTTTTTACAGGTGAATTTTTAAAATGCCTCTTATTTGTGGGATATATCGACTAGACACTAGTCACTATCCCATAGCATATTGGAGGCAGGATTGGGGTAATTATTGGTCATACCCCGGTGGTATGCATCATGAAATTAAATCATATAAGCACATAGAGGTTCTGAGAACAGATGTCATAACGTATGTATTTATGTTGAATCTTTAGACCTATATGAATGCATTATATAGGGCTATGATGAATGAGATGAATATTAAAGAAAAGGTTGAATATTATGCTCATTCTCTTCCACTGATTAGAAACTTTAGTGGCTAGTCATGGAAGAAGATAATTTGTCATGATCATCACATGATTGGTGGAAGGTGATTCTTGGTAGAAGACCTATTTTTCACCTCTAGTTATAGCTAGAAGTGTGCCTCTGACTTTCTATCTATGTTGGAAGGTCAGCCAAAAACAGAGTTATTGTCCTTCAATTGTAATGATGTGTACCAGTTTTGGAAGTTACAATCATATATAACATTGCTGTCAAGATATTTCTTCACCTTGATATGGTTAAGGAACATTATATACAAAGTCTAATGAATCCCATTTAGATGCTTCGAAGGATATAAGTATCCATCCATAGGTTTCAAGTGAAAAAAACCTTCACAAAGTAGACGAAATTCTATTAGAGGTAGATAAGAGTCTAGAAACAGTGAGATGTTCAATCTTTATTGAATTAGTGATCGATTTATTTGATACTAGTGTGGAACACTCATTTATTTATTGATATTTTTTTAAATTCTTAATCATCTAATGGATTTGATGTCCTCTTCATATAAAGATATAAAAACATCTCTAGAAGAAGAATGTAATGGAATTTATTGTTTTTATGATATATAAATTTCTAATCCAGAGTTAGTCAATGTTTTCTTCTGTTGAAACTATATTTTTTTAATTCATCATCATGATATATTGCCTTTTTATCATCATGATGAGGCTGAATATTATCATTAGAATGTCGCATTTCACGCTTATGATGGGTAATTATGGGTATTTATGGGAGATAGTGAGCTGAGTTCTGGTCATGTAGGACCTTCCCACCTAGATTAAATTTTTTTGTCTACTTTAATAGTTATTCCGGATGAAGCCCCTTATTTTAAAGATATTCCTAGTATAGTTTGGTGTTTTATTGATGTTTACCTAGTATATTTATCTAGGATTTCTCTAGAGAGGGAGGTGTTATTAAAAATCAAACTTGTTCTAGGTAAACATCCAAGTTTGATGCCTTCTTATAATCATATGGAATCAGAATAGTTGAATGATCTCACGATTTAGTTGGAATATCAGTGGTGAATTTTTTTTCTACATAGTGTTTGACCATGGGTATCCCTAGTGCACTTTTCCAAGATGGTATAAAGTTCAATCATATTGTGTGTGAACTATTAGATGTTAAACCACACAACATTTAATAAAAAGTATCGTTTCTTCTCATGTAGATAACTATTTTGATTTTATAAATGAGGAAAAGTGATTTCCAATGATTCATCTTTGGTCAGGTTATCATCATCTCAGTTTTTAGGAGTCATATATACTGATGATTGATTTCAAGAGTAAGTATGTCCACTCTAATTATTTTCTGATATAATATGATCTGACTAACACTCCTATAGTTTTTATATATTTGATGATTTGAATATTCCATTAGTATCTTGACACTTTTGTGGTACTATTAAAAGATAATATTTTGGTTTATTAATGATCCAAGTGTGATAATGGGAACTATTTGGGTTTGGTTCTCAAAAAACTATGAAGTCATAGTTTGTATGGTAATATTTCATAATGATTCTTATAGACTCAAGAAGTGAAATTATCGTGGAACATGAATTCTGAGCAATGATATTCATTTTATCTTGGAAGGTGTAAGATATTTTGTCTTCAGATAAACTGTGGAATGTTTTTGAGATTTGTTGCTTCCTTGGTCTCTTTGGATACTACTGATATATCATTAAGGATTTCTCAAGGTTGGAGTGACTATTTAATGATCTTAATAGAATTGGGATAAAATTCACATGAGATAAAAATTTCAATCATATTTTTATCAGATGAAAATACTTTTTACATATGCTCCTATTATGATATTACCTAAGCCCAGTAACGGTTATACAGTTTTCCTTAATTCTTCTCAAACTAATTTGGTCTGTATACTCATTCAATACGATCAAGTTCTATTTTATGACTCTTATAATATAATATTTCATTAGAAAAACTACCCCACTAATGATTTGGATATTTTTGAAGATATTCATGTTCTTAAGTGTTGGTGGTAGTATATTCTTTGGTGTAAGATCATAGTTAGTCCTAACCATAACCTTTTGAAATATATATTTTCTCATATAAATACAAGAATATTAGACAGATTTGGTGGGTGGAATACCTTCATATGCTTTAAATCTATAAAAATTATACCATGTGGAATAAGCATTTCACTGTAGAATCTATTATAAGCATATTTCCATTGAAAATTGTTTTGGAGTCAAATGATTAGTGGTACTATTTGGGTTTTTTTCATTGTTTCATCTATATTTTCAATAGATTGTTTTAGATATAGTTCTGACCGTGGTCTAATTACCATCATCCCTACTTGAGTTACTTTTGTAGGGTTATTAGTATGATGGTGAGTATAGAGTAATTTAAGCATCCCTATATGGTGGGGAGACCATTTTTAGTTGGTCTCTCTCATCATATCGTATTCTAATTTTTTTAGGTCTGGTTTGTTATCCAAAAATTGGTGAGGAGATAAGATTTTTTAATAATTTTTCATGTTCCATTCATCCAAGAACTAAAAAGATGTATTATGACATAACATGGAGATTACATTTGATTAGTATAAAGCATGAAATTTCTGATTATGTTTATTGTTGTGAGGGCTTCCAACATATAAAGTTAGAGCATTTGAAACCTTCTAGTATGCAACATCCACTTCTAGCTCTGCTTTTAAAACTGGGATAAGGTATCCATGATTTTTTTATAGATTACCATAGACTCAACATGGGAGGAATACTATCTTGTTTGTGATGGCTCAATAGTTCATGTCTACTAATTTCACTCCAATTAGGTAAACCACTAAAAATGATGATCTGGTTAAGATGTATGTGTAGGATATTGTAAGGTTACATGGGGTTCCCTCGTCCTTTTTTTAAAAGGTATACTAGGTTTATTTTGAGGTTCATTCGAAGTCTCCATGTGGAAATATGGACTTAGCTTCATGTGATTATATACTACCATCCCTAAATAGATGTTTAGATAGAGTGTTTTATTTATATCATATAGGATATACTCCATTCACGTGTCTTGTATTTTGGTAGATCTAGGGAAAACCATATGGGACATGGTGAGATTTATTATTAAAAATGTTCTCATTTGTCAATCTGAATGGGTCATGGCATGGCACTGTATGGTCTCCCATACAGGTCACCAATTTTTGGGGAAGTGGTTGGAGGATATTATTTGGTGGGATAGAGTTCGGTTCAAGAGAAATCACTGAGTATTTAGGATATATGTCAGCGTTTGTTTACAAATCATATTTGGAAGAAATGTTATACGGATCAATGTGGTTGTCCTTTTGAGTAGTCTATAGGTGATTTGGTTTTGTTTAATGTTTCTCCTCGGTTAAGTTACTAGAAAATTCGGAACTAGGTGATGTAGGATCTGAGATAAGTTGGGCCATTTCAGATAACTAATCAGTTTGGGATGTTTTCTCATCATATAGCATTTCTAATGTAGTTGAAAAATAGTCATTATGTTTTTACGGTTTGTAGCTCATGAAAATACAATCTCAACCTCTCTCACGGTATATGTTCGATGTATACTGAGTTAGAGACAAATGTTATTTTTCAGAAGTAAGTAGATATCATTAACTCTCAAGTGAAAGGTTTTAATTGGAAGTCGATTCCATTGGTTAGAGTATTATGTCTTCACAAATTAGACTCTCTTAAGACATGGGAGTGTGACTCGTTGTGGAGGGAGTTGTGGCCTCAAATATTTAACGTAAATAATTAATCTACATGGATTCTTGGGGATTTAATGTATTATGTATGGGAATTTTAAATAAATAATTACAAAATTTTAGGTATTTAACTTATCATTGCTTGTTTTCCTCTTTAATTGGGTGTGTATTTGGATTCCCAAGTATGGAGATAATGTTTTGGTGAAAATGACATAAATTTCAGGGATGTAAGTTTGTATTAATTAATCGAGTCAGGTTATAAATAGGGAATGTATTAGTGGGGTTCTTTCTACATTTGAAGAAATCCCGAGGCATTTTGGTATTTTCGTGAATAAATATGCTATTTTAAATGCCTTCTGAGAATTTACACACCATGTAATGAGAGGGGATGTGGATAAGTTCCGTATAGTAAGCATAAAAAAAGAATATAAATATATCCAAAGATAAATTTTAATAAAAATAAAAATATACACTCATATAAACAAGAATTATAATCATCTAATGGTATGATATATAAGGGTAAATGAATAAATAAAACATATAGACCATATCTATCCCGGGAATCTACCACCACATGTTATGTGAACATCTTCACCCACAACATCAGATACATCTGAATTAGAAAATCCAAGAACCATTCACTACATCCAACAAGAACATATACTAAATCTATAGTATGAATGGAATGATAATATAATTCCCTATGGGTAAGCTCCCAATACACCGTTCATAACCATTTTAAGAAAATACACTTATTTATATTTTGATAATATAACAATAGAATTAAGCTTTTAATTTTTAATAAATATTGTCACATGATTCAATCACATAAATTTATTTTATCCATTTTAAAAAATTCACCATTTAACATTGTAATTATTTAAAAAAATTAGAATATAGGGGAATTTGAAGAAAAGGAAATAGTTTAGAAACAATAATTTTAAAATACTGACATCATTAAAATAAAAAAAACAACCAAAAATTAAAAATAATTCATATTCTATGAAGAATATACCTGACATATAATTTTATATTAATTGATTGATATAAAAAAAATGACCAATAGTCCCATAATAACCAAAAAACAACTAGAACAAAATCATTTTAAGTGAAACCATTATGAGAATAAAATACTATATGACATTACATAAAAAATTTATAACATCCACGATAGTAATGAAACAAAAACCCTACATCATGGGAAAATACAAGGGGATTGAGATTAATACACACTTTGATCCCTCCATAATTATTTATCCCAAATAAGTGTCTCAAATTATGAGAACACCACTAGTAAAAGTGGTATCCAAATATTGTTAGAAATGTTTAATCTTAGTAAAATTGGAATTATAACTAGTGATTAATATGCTGGATAAAGTGGCTTCATTACCAAGAAGGTATATTTATTATGTTCCTACCAATATATTCTAGGATCCCATGATAAAAAAAATTTATGCGATAAAATTGATTCGTCAAATAAGGAACAAATAATTATAATGATAGATAAAAATATTCCCCATATCACCATAAAATACATTTGTCTGATGCACCCACTTATTTCATATATTGTATATGTTAAAGAATAATCTATTAAATAAACCTAGCTATAAATGTCAACATAAAATATAATATGAAGGGTATTAATTTGAAATGTTTCTAATTATTTTAAAGCATTCAAAAAATGTTATATCTGAACGTTTTGTTTTAATCCCAAATTATAAAATATATAAAACATATCTAAAACAAGTTTTTACTAGAAATCATAATTAACTTAAGAGAAGATAACCATTGAACCACCATTACTAGGATGTCATAATAAGAACTAAATGTAAATAAAATTTATTACAAATAACATGATTATTATTCATCAATATTTTAATTAATAAACTAATTAAATATAAAAGATAATTCCAATAAAAAATACACAAATCTCAAAAGAATCCCTTAAACTATTTTATACGATTCTTAAGCCCAACAACTACCATTCATCAAATGATAGGAAAATCATTAAGAAATATAAAAACCAATAGTAATTATAATTCAAAAGAATTATCCTCATAGAAATTTAAAGAAACACATGATATAAATATTTTAGAATAGGTTTCCAACTATAAGTCAAGTAGAATACCATTTATTGAAAATTAAAATAGATACAAAAACTATCTTCATTTGGAAACGATCATTAGATATAAATAATATAATTAAATAATTGTTCAATCCATTATTTAGATATAAAAAATAATTTTTTGGACATATATTTAAAGGTATATTCTAAGTGAAATGAACCTAAATTCCACAATTTTACAAGACACAGTGTTAATAAACCACAAAGAGGTAATATTTTTATTTAAAGTATCAACACAACCCCTAAAAATAAAACAACATAATTGAATTCAAGTCACACTATAACCTAGGTTTATATCAACATCTGATGGGAAAAAATGATGAAAATGAAGAAGAATAATATAGTAGGAGATTAAAATCACTTAACATAAAGGAATCATTACTAAAGAAAAAATTAATTCCATGGAAATTTCAATAGGAATAAAGAAACAAGAAGAGAGTTATGCCTATGTTATTTGAAAATGAATTATAGGGAAATGGAACCAAAATTCTTTTAATTCATATGATGTAAATTTTCAAATTTCAAAACTCTAAAACATCACAATGAAGGTTATGCCATGATCTCCTCTCATCAATACATTAAATACCACCCTCAAGATCCGGAAAACCACTATACATCACATATTATATTACCATCATGACATGGAATCCATCTCAAAGATTGACTTCCCTATCTATAATCGATTTCACACTATGTATGGGACTATTATATATCATCGAACCCATATGTGTGGTTGCATCATGACATTAGCACATAATTCATGAGGTGACATTCCTTTTCCAACCCATCATAAATAATATCCCTTTATGTTCATAACCCTTATGCATTAGCAACCCATTATGTAAAAGGTATCATTTCATTAGGATTGTCATTTTGTATAGGAACCCCTCATGTAAGAGTAATCATTACAAATCTATTACGTATATGTAAGGTTATTTAAACATTTTTTAACATTCTAGATACACATAATGTCATGATTCACCTTCTCAATATAGTGATCCATGATTATCTCAAACCATATAATTATCATCAATACCTCCACATAGTTATTTCCATTGGCCATGTCATAACCTCCTTTGTCAGGCCACAATCTCCAGTATCGTGGAATGGTAATGTAAACAATACATAATTCCTTACATGTACCCTAACTGAATCCCATGGATTGATTACTAACCTACAATGACACCCCCACAACTAAATAGTGTCCATAATCTTGTAGTTGACCCATTATCCACCATAAATCAAAAAATATATAATAAAATGGTAATATATATATATATATCCATTAAAATACTACCATGGGTGCAATAATTCACCGCACCATTAAAACATCCCATCCAAGGAAAGTCACATAGGCTTATATTAGTGGGAAACACATATAGAAGAATGTTTGATTTCTTAAGGGACAATTTTTGATCTAAACCACACAAAGTGGGGTGGTAAATCAGTGTTAGTTACATTTATCCTAATTTATACCTTTTATACATTTTAAATTTATGTACCCCAGTCAATGGTTATAGTGAATATGTCTTTTTGTTCTCCCTACTATCAATGTAATTATTTTTTGAAGCAAACAAAATGTACACACATACCAGAGGCACATAAAATTACAGAATCTAACATTTAATGTGAATTTTTGGTCCACAGTGTCAGGTTGATTCCACCTAAAAAACAAAACCAACTAAAATTATCCATTATTACATACACTTTACTCTCTATATAGTGTTGAGTGTGCATCATGGACACATTTTTAGTTCATTCATCACTTAGGTATATTCTGTAAAATTAACATTATTCACTGGGATAACAACTAGAAATACTAAAAATATCCAAAATTATTCCTTATTTCATATGAATTAATATGTTCTTATTCTTATTATAATTCAAAAATGCATGAAAATTATATTTTTTATGCACAAAATTATGCACAATAGATTCTACTTCTCTTATTGTTTCACTTATACTTATAAAACTACCATACCTCTAAGGACACTTTTATCTTATGAACTTTGGGGATAACTCAGCCAACTTCATCATCATTTTCTTATTCTACATCATCTTCTCCATCATCCCCACACTCTTTTATTCTTATAATTTAGTGAATAGGCATTTTCCATTGGATCTAATATAGCTTCTAAATAGAGAGTATAATTACAAAAATATCATTGTTGACACTCTATTCATATTGGCACACAGAATTAATCTCTCAAAAAATAATAGTGTCAAAAATATTCATCCTCTTATTATTATAACTACATGAATATATATATATATATTGTAATAATAATACCATGAACCATAATTTTTTTCTATTCTATATTTCTTCTTTATTAAAATATTCACTCAAGACCATGGTGAATGTTTTGAATTCAATTCACCCGAATTGTCAACTATAACTGTCCTATAGAAACAAATCTAAACTCTCACTCCACATTTTTCAAAAATATATATAATTTAATGACGTTATTAAAAAAAATATTTACCTTTTAGGAAGTATAAAATTCATTATTCTTATTACAATATAAAAATTTCTCATTTTGGTATAATTTGTAGATGTGGTATTGTCATTAACAATTCACTTATCACGTTTTGTGGTTCCTCATTTTTAGCATCTCCTAATTCACCAACCCATGATAATTGCATGTATTAAATTATTAAATTAATTAAATATTCATATAATTATATTGATAAATTTTATTGATGGATTTATCATCCTTATCTCCATTATAATCAAATGCATTGATATTTTCATATAAATGTGAATGTAATGCATTAGGAACAATCATGGAATATCCTATTTATAATAGCCAACATCGACTAATTTTATTATGTTATCCATCTTTACTTAATATATATAAGGTATATAACCTTTACATATAAATTAATTTTCAAATCCCATTTATGTATATGTGTATATGGATTAACATACTTGATGTATGCATGCATATTCACAAACATGGATATGTAATCGTTAAAAATAACTTCGTATACATCTCCTTATTCTTTGTTCAATTTTTATGCCTCTCTTTACAAAAATTTATATATCAATTTTTTGAGATCTTCATGGATAAAATCATAATATATAGTTCTTTAAAGAATCATGTACCTTATATCATAATAATTTACTATAACCTAATACTCCTCTTACTTAATATAATATAAAGAAAATTGAATTTCACTATCCTCATAATTATCTTTGAGGCATATAAAATATTCCAATTAAAGATATTACATGTAGATATTTGTGTATTTGACAAAAATATCTTGTGATCTCATTGTCACACAACATGTATTGTATTACCATAATATATTTCCATATTTATGTTGTAGATAGGAAATCATTCAAGTTTTTTTTCTGTATTCCTTTATGAGGTTATTTCACATTAATTTTTGTGGTAGATTTCTCATAGTAACATCACATACCATGTTTAGAACATGTTTACTTCTCTTAATGCATGACCTATAATAATACATGAAAATTTTATTCACATTATGTGGTCGATCATCCCAATATATATTGATCAACCTACAATGAGAAACACAATAACTTATCATACCATGTAAATACCACAATTACTTCGTAAATTATATCTCTTCTCATCCACTACTTGAATTCAGTTTTATTCATTTAGTCATAGGAAAAGTCCAAATAAATATTTATATCATAATTCAAGATCCTTGTTCATAATTATTCCATAATATAGTATTCATTTACATCTCATATTCTTATAATATCCACTTTATATGTATTTTTATAATATAAGGTACTTCCTATACACAACACCTAATTGAACTTTTTGTTATACTTTTTAATTCCAGGTTATATTTACACATAAAGAATAAACGTTAAATTATACTTATGTGCATAGTGAAAATTCCAAATCACCTATATATATAATTAAAATTATAAATTACCATTTCCTAGCTATCTAATTTAATATGAAACAAATAAACTCTTTCGTAAATTATTCCCAACCACCTCTTGTCACTCATATCATCAAACATGCGTCTTTATGACTTCGTATATGTGTCTTAAAAAATCAATATATTAATTAATGTACTAAAACTTTTGGATTTTTTTCAATGACATGATTGTTTTAACTATTATTTATATTAAAAAATAATCATTACCATATTCATTCATCATTATACAAGTCATATCTTCTTCATCAACATATTAACTTTATTTTACAACTAATACAATTCGCATAATGTGGCCTAAAAAACTCCCCCTTTTTATTTTTTTTAAATCCTTTATATATGATATATCAATATAAACCATCAATTCTATGTCACCCCCTTTATTATAAAAAATTTTATTTCAATTTCTATCCCCTTTCTATCAAAAAACAATACATGGGAAGGTCATATAAAAATATGCTAAAGAAATGTTCCATATTAAATTACACTTTAAGCCTTTTTGAGCCAAAATTGTCATAGAAAACAATAGGGAATTATTTAGATTAATAATATATCCCTTATAAAATAAAATTATACCAAATGGTATGATAAATCATAGAAATTCTTCAAGTTTTGTTCAACTATTTTCAAATTATGTCAAGTGAAAAATACCAATTAAGGACAAAATTATTATGAATTAAATTAACAAGAACATGTTGTATCAACATGAATAAATATATTAGACCATTCAAAAACATAACTGTATTATAATATCATTTTAACTTATTCAAAAAGATATTGTTATTTCACTCATTAAAATAATATTACCCCTTTATGTTAGAATAAAATTTTAGTAACAATGATTTAGAGGGTTAAAAAATTATAATTTTTTATGCACTCATTAAATAAATTTATAGAATAATCATATTTGCAATAAATGATTATTATAAAAGCATCATCAAAACTCCATGTGTGTCTCACCCTTAAAGAGACACTGTCTAGAATGATTATGACCTATTCAAAGTATATGTAACATAAAGATTCATTCCAGTAAAACTATGAAAGTGTTTATCTGCATCTACATGTCAATATTTTAAAACATCTACATCATCATCAAGGATGACCTACTTAAATTAATTATTTTATAATTCCATATTCAATTTTATACTAATATGCATGGTTCTTCACATTATTGTATAATATTGACAGAATGGACTCCTTCTCAGGTTATCCCCCCAAGACTATACTTCACCATTGATTCCCTATATGAGAAGATGAAATAAAAATCAAAATTGTTGTGATAATAAGGTGGATATACTTGGTACTCAATGTGAATAAAAATGATGAGATATTTTTTTCAGTCAAGTTTCTCAACCCCTCATGCTTCCACATCCACTTTTGAGGTCAGTTTCAATCTAAAGAAGTGTGTAACTCTTCGAATGTTATTCTTATTTTTGTGGGGATTTATTATCTTCATCATCCTTCATTCATGATACATTATTTATTATTTTAATCTATGATTCTTATTCTTGTAGAATGGTTTATAATATTCTATAATTATGCTCAATTTAATTTACATCTCTTGTATATTTGATAACCTTTCATGAAATTTGGGTTCTTCCGTTGGAATTTCATATTCTCCATGGAATATTAAATCTTCTTATTCCTCTTAAATATTTATTTTTCTTTTTTAATAATCTATACAAATAACTAAATTATAATTGGAAACATAGAAATATCTTCTATATTCTTCAAATGTAATCTTTCCAATCTTCTAATCAGTTATATTGGATGATGCACTCCTTAACAAATTCATGGACATTATTTGGTTCAATTTTTCCATTTAATTATTATGAAAGGAAATCCCTTTCTTATTTTGAATATTCTAAGGAAAATGTACCAACCGTCCATCACACATAGTCCAAACATGTTTTAGTATCAAAAAACATCAATAAACCATTATTTTATCATTAAATAAGAATTGTTTCTAGATTTTAAAGTATTTATTTGTGAAATATCCACAGTATACTATAATATTAATAGTTAAATATCATTAATAATTATTCATCTATCAACCATATAAATGGTGGTAGTATCTTCATCATTACTTATCATGCATAATTATAAAAATACTATTTTCAAACCAGAAATGTCAATGAAAACATAATTATAAAAATCATTAAAATAATTTATAAATGGTACCTTCATTATTGAGATTTATTGGGATTTATTATTTTATGATAGATTGAACTTCATTCCATGTATTTTCTGTCATTTAACACCAAAATTACAATCTATTTTGGAATATATGATGGTAGATAATTTCTCCTTTAAATTTAAAGAATAAATATTTCATATCTCCTTTATTGATTAGTATTATTTTCAATTAATGAGACATCATGTTGATAAAATTATGGTAATTTTAGATGAATGACATTAAATCTTCCAAATCACACCTCAACGTTCCAACATCATCATAATGCACATTGACCTTTTCTTCTAAAAATGTTTAATTTCCTTTAATCATATTATATTAAATATCCCATTGTGCATTTTTTATGTCAATGTGATTTTTAATTTTTTTCTCTTATTTCATGGATCATCATTTCAAAATATATATTTTAATCAACATTTTAATGGATTTAATTAAGACACTCTTTATTAAATTTTATGAATTCATGTTTAAGAACATAACTCAAATATTAGTTGATATTAATTTCATTAAAAATAAAAATTCAAGTTAGATCAATTATCTTAATGTTTTCACTGTGTTATCTGTCTCACATTGATGTTAATAGATATATTCCATGTTAATTTTAAAAATACCACAATTAAAAGTAACTATTTATTAGGGAGTGAAACTTATTCTATGTTTTAATTTTTTAAAAGATATATATTTTGAATATATAAATTTATGATCACATCAACATGTTTTTCATCTTATATAAAATTGGAAAATATTTTCCTTATACATCTTCATCACTTCACTACCATGATCTAAATATGGTGGAGGGGATATCGAAAACATTTGTGGTAGTCTAAGCCACATATCATTCTTCAATTATAGAAGATCTATATCATTTTTCATTATGATATGTGTAAAATTATTCATCTTTTGATAAGAGATATAACCTAGTTAATCTATTATTCTTTTTATTTCTATTTTTCATCATAGTATTTGAAAAAATCGATTTCGAATCTAAAATACACAATTGTTCAGTAAAACTACATTTTCTTTTTAATTTGGAATGAAAAATTAAAATCCTTAAAGGAAAAAAATTCAACATATAGAATCCAATTAGTGGTGAATTGGGATATTATAGCATTTTTAGGGACTTGTATGGATATGAACCACACTCAGGGAGAATCATTGTTTGTAACTTTTATTCCACTATATACATTTAATACCTTTATTATTTTCCAATATAATTGGGTAAAGTGAACGATTTTATGTGTTCTATCTTATATCCTTTGTTTTATAACACAACCCAACCAAACATGCACACACACACAATGGGAATGATAATTTATTAGGTTTACCCATAATTGAGAAAGTATTGCCCTTATGGAGAACTAGACTCCTCAATGATAACACAAACTACTCAAATCAACATGTGAGAGTTAAATTATTCTCCCAAAAGTTTATCATTTTAATCCTACAAATTTCTTTAGTTCATATTGTATTTCATTACATTCCATAACATTAGAATGATTTATTATTATAAAAACAATATATTCTAACAAAAATTAAGAATTATTCTTTATTATCGATGTTTTTGTTCTTTCTTCTTCTTCTTCCTCCCATTTGCAATATCACACCACGTATTCTATTTTTATTAACTACACATCACACAACAAATTACTCTTATCTTATAATTTCACTTTTTCCTATGAAAATACTAGAATACACACAATTATTATATATGAACATGAAGGTAAAAACATCTGACATCATCTTAATTATCATATTCTTATCCTTCTTGATACCCCTTTATCTCTTTATCTTATGCATAAATGTATAATCTTATTTATTAGGATTTCTCTTCCAGTGGTGCATAAAGGTTATTCAAAATAATATCTATCTTTAGGTTATCTATTTATGTTAATAAAAAGTTATTCTCTGAAAATTTAAATATTAATAACATCATCAAACACATATTACTTAACCAATAAGAATATACATAATATACCACAAAAAATCAGTTTCTTCTTGTTATATATTTCTTATTTATTTCAATATTCAATAAACCTTAAATGAATTATTTGATTTCAAATCACTAAAATTATAATTAATTTTGGATTTATAGAACTTGATATGAATTCTTACTATTCCACATTCATAATTTCCCAGAACCAAATATTGTCACGAAAATTTAATTTTCATTTATCCATTCAGATTTATCAAATCATTAATTATTCATACCATAAAAGAAATATTTATACATGTAAAATTTATAGACCCATTTATTCATTCACAAATCACATAGAATGCTCTCTTCTTCCTCATTTATTATGTTCTCCTTTAACTATCCATGATGAATACATGTGTTAATTGAATTCATGAATTAAATATATATATATGTGAATATATATAGTAAATTAATTCAAGAATTTATCTTTCTTTATTCTATGATAATCCAATTCATTTATAGTATCATATAAATAAGAATTCATTACACCCAACGCAATGGTTTTGTCTCCATTCTTTATTTTTGATATCATGAAATTTCATTAATATATCATTTTTCGTTACCTTTATATAAAAGGTATGTTACCTTTACATAGATATCCATTTCAAAATACTATACATGGATATTTCTATGTTGATTCACATACATTAGTTATCTATATATATATGTGTGTGTGTGTGTGTGTGATCTAAAATCCTTCAACTAGCTTCCCTGACTACTAATTCCCCTTTATTATTCCTTCTTCATTATTTAAAACATCATATATATCCCATTCATTAAGAATCATTTTGACCAATATGATAGCACATTCTTATCATACATAGATATTTCATTTAAATAGATGAATAATCATTACATTACATAACTAAACCAGATAGGAACCATATGAGTTTAGTGTCTTTAGAGACATAGAAACATAAACAATTGGTTTATAAAACATCGATATCATTTCTTGCTTATTATTTAAATTTATAATAATTTTTTTGGTATCATACTTAATACATTTCTTCGTGTCCTGGGGAAATAAACTTAAGAAAATGATGAGATCATAGGATTAGTATGGATAAAAATATGAGATAAAAATCCATGATCATATTCAATCATAATCTACGATTATGGTTAACCGATCATGATCATAACTTATGAAGTCCATACCAAACATTTCATTGATCATATACACGATTCAATGCATTAAAAATATCATTTTAGCAAAAATGGACCCAAAGATTTAGAAATAATCCTATATAAATTATCATCCCAAATAACATGCCATAAAAGCATGTAACCAATATAACTATAGAAAACCATTCCATATATTAAGTTTAACTACAAATTCTGTCAACATAGTGGATCATGATACACATTTTTCACACATTGGATCAATCCAATCCACTTGTTTCCCATTGTTATATCATGAGATAAAAAGATTTAACCAATAAAATGGTGCGATATAGAGTTCCTATAGATTACATAATGACAACCATACATATTTGTTCTAGAAGAATAGCATTTTTCCTCATATCGGCACCCATGAAAAGAAATGGGTATCATAAACTTTTCATCACAGCATAACTCATAAAAACAAGGCTGGTTTCACAATTATAATTCAATGATAAACATAAACCAACCATAAATAGAATAATAATATTACCCTTGAGTAATATCCCAAATATGGAAAATGTAACATTAAATATTGTTATCTTATATGGAAAATAATATTGATAGATTACATGAAATAATTATTGAAAAAAATAAAATTATATATTTTCAAATTATTTCATTTTAAAAACGACAAATATTTTAAAGTAAAAAAATTTCTATGAAAAGGACATTTTATTATTTTTAAGGTAACATAAAATAATTAATGCTCCATAATGGTGGGAAAATCCTCTCATAACGTATAAGTTAGAAAAAAACATTCCTTTCGTATTTTTTCCAAAAAGTCACAAAGAGCCTAGTTTAGAAAATATAGAGAATAATCACTTCGAATAGTATTCTAAAAATTGAAACATTATTAAAAATTAAATGATTAAAACATAAGATAAAAATGAAATCATTTTCAAGAAACTTGTTTAGTAAATATGGACATTATAGAAAAACTGAGTTTTAAAGGAAACATTTGAAAAAAAACTCTCAAAAGAATGCCCCATATAAATGTTTGATCATTGAAGTGAGAATTAATAAAATTAATTGATTATGTGTATATGAATTAAATATATATAAAAGAAGTGTAAATACAATATAATATACAAATATTTCATCTCTTACATATTCTTAACCTAGATTTATCTATGAAGTAGATGTTTAACCCAATGAATGGAAATAGTGTTACGAAATCCCTTACAACTTTTAAATTAGTCGAATCATATTCCTCATAAAAGTAATAATTACTAGTGAAAAATATAATACAATGAAGATAAGTATATTTATAATATGTTATATCAGTGGTTATTCTATACACTATATAAAATAATTAAGTGGTCAGTAAGGCATATATTTAAGAGATGTAAATGTGAGATGAGAAACCATTACCTCACAAATCCCTAATGTTTTATGTGCATTACCATCTTATATAAAGGTATAAAAAAATTTAATTCATTTAAAAATTAAATTTATATTTATTATACTTTATATGATACTTTTATAATACCTTACCAGTAGTTCATTAAAAATATTTAATTATTTTTATTATTTTAGGGTGGTTTGATTAATGGTTTCATGATCGGTTCATTTGTGTATAATAATGGATTTTCATTTAAAATGTAAATAAAAAACCAAAAGATAAATGAAATAGTATTTATTTAATTTGAGAAGTTTAAATGGTCAGACATATCATTTTTCATTCTAACATGAGGATGATTCATCTGATAAAATGTTAACAAAAATGTAAATTTATTTTAGTTTTTTTTTCTGACCATAATGAAAAGGTTTCATTTTATTTAATATTATGCGTATATATTCGTTAAAATACATGAAATGGGTTATAATATACCAATTATAATATTATTTGTAAAGAATTATATTTTATGACCGTCATTGAAGGAATTAATAGAAAATTCAAAATCATTATCCATAGACACGTTTAATAGCCATAATTTGGACAATATTTTCATTTCATTGAATAAGAGGAGATAAGAAAATGGGTGGATATAAGATATAAAATTATTAATATAAAATTACAGTATATAAATTATTATGGTGTTGTAATTATATTATATATGAATGAGGTGATGAGAATTTAGGGAAAAATAAATTAAGAGAGGTTGTTTGAGAATGTTACCTCTTGAATATCACCTCCTTGAAGGACCCCTTGAGGAACTTAAAATTAGTCTTTGGGTGACACTAGTAGCACATAAATGTGGTGGATAGCCGATAGGATTTGTTTTGTAAAATATTTTAATATATTAATTGATTTTTATTATAAAGGGGGTGTTGAGGATTGGTATTTATAAATGAGGAGGGGTGGTTTTAAGTGATTAAATTAATAATATTTTATATTTAAATCCAACCATATTTGGGTGGAATTAATTCCAATGAAATTTTATGGTCATTAATATTTTATGAAATTTTTAAGGAAAATAAAAACATCCACCAAACATTTAATTTTTCATTTTAGGTATTATAAACTATTTTAACTTTATCATAATAAATTATTTTACCTATTCTAGGATAACTATATTTTTTACCACATTAAAGTTTTTATGCAAAAAATTAAAATTAAACTATAAAATATTTTAAATACCTAATTAAAAATATAAAACACATTTTTAAAAACAAAAAACCCATATGTTTCAAAATTTTATTTCCAATTAAATCGTCATAAGGAAAAATAAATCTTTTTTAAAATGTGTTTTAATCCCAAAAATGTAACTATAGAAAAATAAGGTACCATTATTGTTTACAATAAATGAGTTAGATTATAAATAACTAAAAATTACATATGTTACATTGATAAAAATTTAAAATCATAAAATATGTTTTAAATATAATTTAATTAATGGTTTTAAAAAAATGAGTATTTTTCCAATTCACTAAAAAATTGATCATTTTAGAGAATTATAAAAATTTCTTCCTAATATAATTTTGACAAGAAGATTCCAAAAAATGATATCCAATTTATCAAAAAAATAATTAAATGTTTCAAAAATAATTTTTTTTATTTAATAATAGGAAGTAGTAAAATCACTTTTTGAAGAAAAAATATATTATAAGAAGAAATTTACTTTACACATATTTATGTTTTTATTTTCAAATAATAAATTAATACATTAAAATGACTTGTAAAATTATATATTTTATAATTTAGTTAATTTTATTCATTCCCTCCAATTTAATGGCAAGGTTATAAAGGGCATGATAACATAATATTATTTTGGTGTTTTTTATTCTTGTAGTTCTTTAAAATGTGAGCTATCAAAGAGAATAAAGTAAATTAAAAAGAGAAATACCATAAAAGTAAAGTTTGTTACAAAATACCACCTTTAAAATGAATTTCAACTATAAAATTCATCACTCAAATCCAAATAGTTGAGGATAAATCTACTTAATAATATCCGAAAGTTCCCAACTATCGTCCCTAAATTGGTGTTTTTTCAAAAAACATTAAACAATTGAGTGGTCTTGTTTTTTAACATTATCATTACAATCAAAAATATCTTCCAGTTTCACTTAATAATAAATATCTTGATCAAGTGGTATAACCTCTTTGTTTTGTACATGTGATGGACTAGGTATGTACTTTCTCAAAATAGATTCATGGAACACATCATGAACATGATGGAGATTTGGTGGAATCACCCATCTTTAAACTACCATCTAAGTATGATTAATAATTTCATAAAATGTTTCCCTCAAAATTTAAAATTTCAATTCAAAAATCAATGTTGGATCATTGAAAACTCATTTGTAGCTAACCCACATCCAAAAAAGGTTATTTATAATTATTCATAAAAATTTGGAATTAAAACATGAAGGTCACCACAATACTAGTATTATGATTAGCATTTCATTTGTGGAATGATAAAATTGGCATGGAAGAGAAATCTAACTATCAATTTCTAATGTATAGTTATAGAGAACATGGTAAACATATGATTACTGAGCAGAAAATATTATACCAAATAGTCATGAAACAGGACATTGATATCATAAAAATTTATGATAATATGAAAAACAATTATTTCAAAATCCTTTGAAAAGATAAAATTAATTTTTTTTTATTTTATAGTAAAAGGATAACTCTTTGGTTATGCCTAGATCAATTTCATCTTTGTATCTTACACCATGAAATGAGGTTGAAATTGCAATGCTTATAGAACTAGTGGACCATATGATCCATAAAGGAAGATTTATACATTCATTATGCCTTTAGTTATCAAGATAACAAAATGTCTAGCATATGTTATCATATACACATAAATATTCATATGTTTAAGTGATACATTAATCTCTAAAACCTCATCTAATGATCAATGTGAACCATTTGATAAAGGGATACCCTTATAAACCTTTCAAAATATTGATATCCAAAAATTTCTAATGAAGGTTACTAAATCTTTAAAATATACATATTATTAATCCACATACAACTTTATATAGATTCTAATTGGCACACATTGAACATGATAAGATAATTATCAGGTATTATATTAAAACAAGGTAATAATCTGAATTACCATAATTCTATAGTGAAAACATGAATACTTTCATATATTAATTCTTTCATCATACAATAAATAAATAAAATCTATAAACTCATTTCATAAACAACATTGTCATCATATTAATAATTAGTTAAAATTTTATCAATACCATAACATTTATTTCATAATAATAGAACATATATTTATCATGTTATTATCCTAACTTAATGCACATATTAATGGTTATTTTTCCCCTAATAATGTGTTCTCCAAAAATATCACCTTACCACCTCAATTACTTATCTTGTTTAGTAGTACCATTCGACATATAATTTAAAATACATAAATAAATACTCTAGTGGAACTGTCCAAAAATGTTTCATTATTCAATAAAACTATAAAATCACCTTTATTATATTATTTTTTGAATTCCAATACAAAAATAGGGAATCATTATATTTAGTTCTTAAGACATTAACTAGACTTCATAATTTTATTCGTTAACACTTCTTTCATCTCAGATGTCATTCATAGTCTCTTCATCATCAATAATTTAATCCTTACTCATACAAATTTTCTCATTCTCCTCATGATAATTTCTCAATGGGGATTTATTTACAAAATTCCCAAACATTTGTTAATTGGGGAATTTAAATATTGGTGAGTCCATAAGAATACAATTATTCTCAAACATTATGTTAACTGATCCTTTCAATTTTCCATTGAAATTAATTACTATTTATCCTTTTATTCCAAACCCATAAAATATTCATAGTCCCCTAAAACAATCTCCTTTGATTTATATTTCTATATCTTTTACATAAGAAAATTTGATCTTTCTTTCTTATGTGGTAACCCTGAAAACGCACTATTCACTTACTGGATGGTTTGAGAAACTCACTAGTTTGGAGAGTTTTTATCATAGTATTGGATTTTTTATTAGGAATTGTAGCAATTTTTTACCTTCCTACTCATATATATTTTGGTTTCTCATGAGTAAGATCATTTAATTATCCAACACATTTACTATTAATATGAATCCCTCTGGTCCCATCCATTTTCGAAAATCAAAAAGCATAGTGTGGGAAATATAGTTGGAAACCACATAGTCAAGATAAATTTCATATAAATTTTAATATATGAAACTCTTATATTAATCATAGTTTATTCATGATCATTAACAAAGTTATAATATTATATCATTTGCTTAGAATTATCCTTAATGATATTACATATTGTTTTCTCATCATAGTTTTAAATGGTTAAAAAAGCTTTTTCTAATAACAGTTATAACATCCCTTTCTTTTCATACCTATAAATTACATCTAAATAGATGAATATTCATTATATTATAAAATACCACCACAATATAAATATATGGATTTAGTTATTTATAAACATTGAAGCATAAAAAAATGTTCTTTTAACATATACATTTCTTCCCTCTTATTACATATTAAATAGAACCCTTTTGACTTATCATACTTAATACCTTTATTTGTATCCTAGGGAAATGAAACATTAGAAAAGTGTAAGATCATATAAAAATTTATGTTTAACATAAGAAATTTCAAACCATGATCATATTAAAACATAATATAGGAATTAATTTATGTGATCATAATAATATTTTAAAATTTTCATAACTAACCTATCGTAGATCATTTAAATGATTCATAGAAAAATTATTATCATTTTAGAAAACATGGACCCATAGGTGATAAATCACCATAAATAAATATTGATCAATAATATCATGACATATAAGTTTTTAGGAATCATATATATATATAACTATTTCAAATGTCTTGGTCAACTACCATGATAATCAATAGTGTATTTGGACATAGTTGTTTCCCATAGTGGATCTGGACGCAATTGTTCCCCATAGAGGATCAAGCCCATCAACTTGTTTCCCATTGATATTGCATTTTTCATAAATATTTCCCAAATTAATTTAATATAGATATATAAACCACCCATAACATAATTAAATCCATACATATGTTTCCTAAAAGAACATAAATTATTCATCAAATTGGAACCCATGAAAACAAATGGGTTTCATAAACATTTCAGCATATCATATCACATGGAAAATAATTAGGATTCATAAATATCATTCCATCGTAAATATATAATATCCATAAAGAGAATAAAGATATTATCCTCTATAATACCCTCATCAATAAAATACGTAACAACAAAAAATTTTATCTGAGGTGTATTTTTTTTAAAGATCACTTTAAATAATTCTTCAAAAAATTTCATTACCATTTTCAAATTATTTATTTTTAATGATCCATGATATCATAGAAGAAAATATTTTAATTTAAAATGAAATTTTCATATATTAATGGAAACCATAAATAATTAATTCTTCATGATGATGGGAAAATCCTATCAAGCTTTATCATTTTAAAAAACATTACATTCGTATTTATATCAAAAAAATTAGAAGGGGTGTTTTTTAAAAAATAACCAAAATAACACAATAAAAATATTTTACCTAAAGTAAAACATGATTAAAAATGAATTTAATTATACATATGAAAATAGTAAAAACATTTTCATAATGTCTTTAGAAAACATGGACATGGAAGAAAATGGGAATTTTTAGGGAAGCATTAAAAAGTTAATTTTTAAGTGGACATCACTTATATATATCATATAATTGATGTTATAATTTATAAAATTAATCAATTATGTGCATAATATATAAATACATATTTAAAATGTATAAATACAACATAAAATAACCGAAACTTCCCCCACATATTTTCTTAACAGGGAAAAAACCATGTAGATGTTTAACCCAATGAATCAAAATCGAGTTAAGAAATCCCTTATGACTATGTAATCACTCAAATTATATTACTCATAAAAGTAATAGTTAACAATATGAAACATTGAGTACCATTGAAGTAATGATAATCATAATAATATATATCTAAGGTATGTTTATACACCACATAAAACAAATAAGTGTTGAATAAGGCATATATCACATACAAGTAAAAGTGAGATGGAAACCCCTTACCTCATACTTACCGATAGTTTTTCTTATATTAAACACTTTTATAAATGTTTAACGAATTATATTAGTTAGATAAATAACTATAATCATATTTATTATCCCATTTAAGATTCTTTTATAACAACTTATGACATGATCATTAATAAAATGTCATAATTTTCATTGTTTTAGTTGTGTTTGTTTCATGATTTTATAATTAGTTTATTTTTGTATAATTTTATATATTATTTTAAAAATAAAATGAAACTATTTAATTGTAATAAAATGGAATTCATGAACTTCCATAATTTTAAATGTACATGTTTATCATTTTTATTTCTTACTAAGGATGATTCATTCGATATAATGTTAATGACAAATGTTTAGATTATTTTGGTGGATATTTCATCTATCAAGAAATAGATTTATTTTACTTAATAGTATGTATATATATTATTTTGAAATCATTAAATAGGATATAATAATCTTATTAAAATTTTATTTAACCATAATAATACTATTATGACCATCTTTGAATGTAGTAAAGGAAAACATAAAACCATTATCCACAATGAAGATTAACAACCATAATTTGGGAAATGTTTTCATTTATTTCAATAAGAGGATATATGAGAAGAGGTGGATACAAGAAAATTAATTATCTCTATATAATTAAACAATATACATGATTTGGGGTTATTATTATTTAATTGATTAATGTGGGGAAAAGAAGGTTGAAAAATAAAAGAAATAGATAAATTGTTTTAAAAAGCTACATCATGAATATCACCTCTATGAAGGTACCATTAAATATCATTTAATTGTTATTTGGGTGATACCATTATCACCTTAACATTTGGGAGTGTTGGGAGGAGTGGTTTTTGGTATATATTTTAATATCATCAAGGATTATGGGGAGAAAGGGGTGGTGAAAAGTGGCAAATCGTTTCATACCATGGTTATTTTTTTAGCGTAGAAATGAAAATGGCATTATAAACTAATTTAGACCCAATGATCCCAAAAATGGAATCATTTTTTATTAATCAAAACCACATAAGTTAAAAATTCATATTATAATTAAACCGTCAAAATTAAACAAAAAAAGTTATTTTGAAAATATGTGTTTTATGCCCAAATATGTACATATACCAAAATAAGGTTAGAATACTTTTTAAATTTCTTTAATTAGATTATATTAAAAAATTATTTTAATTAATTTTAAATATACTTTAAATCAAAAAAATAATTTGAAATTTATTAAAAATAGGGGATTTATAAAAATCCTTATTTTTTAAAATTCATTAAAAATAATGATTTTAAAAAATTATCCAAAATTAATCCAAAGAGAACATTGACATGATAAATCCAAAAATTATATTCTTTTAGTAATATACATTTTATAAAACATTTAAAAATTAATTATAATTATTTTCTGATGGAATGAAATAAATATCACTTTTTTATGAAAAGATATATTTAAAGAACAAAATGAAATTAATAAAAATTATCGGTTTATTTCATAAGAATTAATTAATACATTAACAATTAGTTAGAAAATTAAATATTTAATAATGTGGTTAATATTATTCATTCCCTTTAATTTAATGGGTATGTTATAATGGATGTGTTTAAATAATAATATTTTGGAGTTTATTTAAGCTCGATGTTCTATGAAACATAAGCTATCAAATAGAATATATTTATTTAAAAAGAGTCGTACTTTAATATCATGTGATGTTCCAACTAATATTGTGATATATAATTCACTAAATAATGGTTTATAATAAATCATTAAAATTAAAATTCTCATTCTCCTCATCTAATATTTTATAATAAAGTGATAATTTTATGTCACTATATTCATAATAAAATTTCCACATATTTGAACATCCATTCCTTGATCTTCTATATGCTTAATTATACTATCAATAAATAAATTGTGAAATCACACAGTCACTCATACTACAATTTATACCCATTTCTATTAAATTTTATATTTGGTTGATTATCAATATTTCATGCGATAAATCCTCATTTATTCATGTGGTTGGTTAACCTTACTTTTTTGTTGTCTGATGATCATTCTAAATTCACCGATACAGTGTTCGAAATTGATATTTATCTCCATTATTAACCAAAAATAAGACATGTGGTTTCTATTCACATCATGTGGTTGATCATTTGACCATGTGGCTTATTTACCTACTATGAATACCACAATCACTTGACATGGTCACTTGATCTATGATAAAAATCCCATAGTTACATTATTGTCTCTAGATCATCTCACCCATTCCTTACATGAAGAATTCTTACTATGATTTTTAGCACTTATTTTGTAATGGCTCGGACCTCCCTGGTCCATTACTTTGTGAAAATGTGGTGTTGGAGGTGTTCCGGGAGGTCAAGGTAACTTATCCCCCAGCTGCTGCCTACCGATAGCCGGTCTACCAGTAGCTGCTGATTACCGGTAGCCCGGTCTACCGGTAGCTGCTGATTACCGGTAGCTCGGTCTACCGGTAGCTACTGATTACTGGTAGTTCGGTCTACCGGTAGCTGCTGATTACCGGTATCTCGGTCTACCGGTAGCTGCTGCCTACCGGTAGCCGGTCTACCGGTAGCTGCTGATTATCGGTAGCTCATTCTACCGGTAGCTGCTGTCTACCGGTAGCCGCGTCCTTCCGGTAGCTGGGTTTACCGGTAGCCGCGGCGTACTGATAGCTCGGTATACTGGTAGCTGCAGTCTAGCAGTAGCTCGGCTAACACTTTGCAAAATTTCCAGTTCTGTGAACAATGTTTCTATCGGTGAGGTTCAGTGAACAGTGTTTCTATCGGTGAGGTTCAGTGAACAGTGTTTCTATCGGTGAGGTTCAGTGAACAGTGTTTCTATCGGTGAGGTTCTATCGGTGGACTTCTATCGGTGAGGTTCAGTGAACAGTGTTTCTATCGGTAGACTTGAACAGTGTTTCCAGAATCCTAAGAGCTACCGATTCCATACTTTGCCAAATTTCACGAATGAACAGTGTTTCCAGACTTCATGAGAGCTAACGATTCCATACTTTGCCAAATTTCACGAATGAACAGTGTTTCCAGAATCCTAAGAGCTACTGATTCCATACTTTGCCAAATTTTGAGTATGTGAACAGTGTTTCCAGCTTCACAAATTTGACATTTTCTTTGTCATAAAAACCTTTTAAAACCTTATTTTTAAGGACTTTAAGGCCGATTCAAAGGCCATAAATCCTATATTAATTATTCCTAAGGCCGAGATGTTTTTACCTGGTCAAACCGCGTGGGTTAATGCGATCTGTTTTTAATGGAGAATAAATCGGATCTTAAACCGTCTCCTATCTAATTTATTTTTTTTAAAGGGAAGGAGATATCATTCTTCGTTGTTATTCCTCCTGGTTCTCATCTATGAGATGCTAGAACCTTGAAATCATTCCCGTAGGAGTTTCACAATCAAACGTTACTCGGATCAGTTCCGCTCTGTTTGATGCAACCAAGTTGTGTCGATCGTTCTTCCATATAAGGTATGTTTTATCATCGTTCCTTCGGGGATCACCTTCTCTTGTTCTTCCTTCCATATTAGCATGTAATCTCCATGGTTCTAATGGGTTTTCTTGGGGTTGGTTGGTACTGTCATACCATGGCATCCTCCGGTGGATGCAGCTGTCGTGAGGAGAAGAGGACTGTGACCCATTGTGTGTATAAAGGACGTCAAGAACTCTTCGAGGTAGGGGATTCATGGCTTCTCTAATTGTGTATGTGCAACTGTAGAATTAGCATGATTTAACCCTTTGGATCACAATGAAATTGACCTAATTAAATACTTGAAACGGATTAAAAGAATTGGTTGATCGCATGTTGTTGCTTTGTACCGTGATAACGGTTTGCCTCATGTTTTCCTAGATAAGAGTAATATCTATGATTTTCTTTAATTAGTTGCTCGTTAATGATGGAAATTGATAAAGAACGTAAAGCTGGAATTATTTGTTAAATAATTGGCTAAAGATAAAGAGGAATGTTAATGAATCTATTAATTCAAGATGGATTAAAGAACTATTAGTTCGATAATTTCAAAAGGGTTCTGAGTTACCTACTTGCTTGTAAGTCTGAATGCCTTGTGGTTTGGAGCTTTGAGTGCTCATCTTGTATGAAGGCCGAATGCCTTGTTAAAGGGCCGAAAGCCCATTTTGTGATCTTTAATTTCCTACTGCTTGTGATTTGATGTGAGCCTGGATGGCTGTTGTGATATGTGGAGGCATGGGGACTTGTGGTTGTGGCAGCGGATGACGCCTAGTGTGGCGAGATGCATCGGTTTATGCATGTGGGTATCGGGGAGGACACCAAGGATGATGGTATGAGTTGAATGTGATGGTTTTATTGTTTATCTGCTTTACTTTTTCCCACTGCTCAAGGCAGCTGGTTTTTCTTACCCTCTTTCCGAAGGAGGCGTAGACATGCGGGGTATGCCACGTGCTTTCCGTGTTTAGTCTCTCGATGGAGGATGCGTCTATGCTCTTGCTATAGGCGGCAAAGACCCGATGGGTAGTATATCTACTCACCGTGTTGAGCCCTTTGTGTTTAGTAGCATAGGATGCTTTTCTAGAATGCCTGGGAATATGGGGAAGGTAATTCCATAATGAAAGTTTGTTTAAATGGTGATAATCCACTGGGATGGAGAAACTGGAATTTAATAGTGATATGAATCCTAAAAAGGAGCAGTTTTTTAATGTGATGCCAATTTAGTTTAATGTGGTAAATTGTTCATGGTTAATTAATGTTTAAAGAATTAATTAACGTATAGTGGAACTGATAAAATGAGAATGGAGTAATCTAATAAAGATCTTCAAATGGTTGTGTGCTTATAGGATACCTAGTCTTAGAAGTAGCAGCCTAGAGTCTGAGAGACGTTAGCTGCAGTTGTGCCAATGACTAGGTAATGCCCATAGTGTGGTTGTGAGTTATATATGATCTGTACTTTTTGTGTTTCTATACGCTACTCCACTCTGTCGGTAAGGGCAACTAACACCCCAGGGATTCTGAGCCCTGGGGAGGTGTTTTCCCCAACATTCTGATGGGAGGTTGAATGGCTGACTACCCCCTTTGGCCCCACTCTCTTCTCTTGGTAGATATTTGTGCTGGTAGGCACAGTGGTTAGTTTTACCCATATATGTGTGTAGAGGGCTGTAATGGCTTGTGGTTATTTCACACACATATATTCTGGATATAGTATCCTATGGACTACTATAGGTGTAACGTGTATAGGTTGTGATGGCTTGAGGATCCTTACTCGGCGTATGGGCTGTGATGGCTCGAGGTATAATACTCGACGTATGATACACGTTATACGAGCTATGGTGGCTCCCGGAAACTACCTGGTTACTTTGGTTGTGAGGATGGTGTGGTGCTTAGACCAGGTGTCTGCGGGAAAGCCTTTGTGGTGCACGTGGTGCAGGTTGTGGAGCTTAGCCCAGGTGTCTGCGGGCAAGCCTTTGGAGAGAGATGCACAGGACGTATGTCGTTGGGGAAAAGCGGAAAACCAGTGGGGAAGTAGTAGCGGGGTACCATTAATATTCTTTACTATATGCTATATTCTTTTATGCGTTACTTGGTGAGAGTAGCCATGGTGAGGTTGGGAACTTAGTATTTCTGTTTAGGTAACGAGTTAGTTTCACTTGTTGTTCACTGGGATTTAGCATGCTTTCTTTACTTTTGCACGAGAGGCTTGGGGAGGATCCTACTGAGTATACTTTTATACTCACCCTATGTACATATAAACTGTTTTTCAGGTCACTTGGAGCAGTTTGGAGGTCAAGCTGGTTACTTCTAGCTTGTGGTTGGAGGAGGAGCTGTTCGGGCTTGTGGTCGCTTCCGTTTCACTTTCTTTTGGGTACTTTGAGTTTTCCCCCTTTCAGTTGTAGTACTTTTTCATGACATTTCATATATGTACTTGGTTTCCTTTTATATCTCAGTTCTAAGTTGGAGTTGATTTGAGTCAATTCTATATCTCTCTTCTGCATGTGTTCTCTTAGAGGGTAATGCCTCCCATTTGTGTGTGTATTATACCCTCGGTGCTAGTCACCAACCCGGGGCCTACTAGAGGCGGGACTCGGGGGTCATTATCTCCCTTCTCACATTGCCGGCCCAGGAGGGGTACACTTTGTGGGGAGGTGGTCGTGACATATTTCTATAGTGTTATATCATACATAGATCTCAATGTTTTTCATTCTTTCATATTTCATACATTGTTTTCATCTCATATTCATAAATGTGTCATTTTTCAGGTATTTTGGTAATATAAGGATTTACCTACATGTATCACCTGAATGATCATTATGTGAGAATTTCAAATTAGATTCATCTTTATGCATAAATCACAACACTTTAATTACACATATGTTCATATTTTTACTTAATTTTTATCTTAACATGGATGTTTCAAAATACAAATTACATTTTTATAGGATGCTAAATTAACATGAAATCATTTATAGAATTATTAAACACTCCACAACCATCTTAATTCAATATTAATCATACAACTCAAGGCCTTGAAACTTTTAAGATTTTTATAACCATCTAAATTTAATTTAAAAATGTAAAATACATTTTGTAATGTCACAAATCCCAAGAGTGTATTAATCATAATTTACGTTGAACAATTCATTATTTCCATCCCCATTCAATGTCTTCCATGATTCCACTTCTTCATCAATATGCTGTAATTAATTGATATAAAGATACATTCACAATATGATCTTGAAAATTTAATATTCCATGATGGTTTATATTAAACATTATATAGACAATTATTAAAATCCCATAC
The DNA here is from genome assembly GCA_963277665.1 of Viscum album. Classification (NCBI taxonomy): domain Eukaryota; kingdom Viridiplantae; phylum Streptophyta; class Magnoliopsida; order Santalales; family Viscaceae; genus Viscum; species Viscum album. The sequence continues at coordinate 365,077,317 of OY728137.1, forward strand.
CTAGATAGAATTCTACCAACCATTTTGTATTTTTCTTACTCTAAAAACAACATATCATTAAATTTATTGACTCGAAAAATGGAAATTAAATGATAGTTAAAAGTAAAAATAAAATAGAGTTATTTCAAAATAATCAAGTTCTCTTATAAAAGATATATCATATATATCAATATAATCCTAAAGAATTAAACCATTTTTAACAAATAAATCTATCTAAAAACAATATATTACTGAAAAAAACTATTGACATTTAGTCATGTTATGTTTTCTAGCAAAAAACCCTTTTTAAATTAATGATAAGGACATTTGAAAATTGGAAATAGATAAATCATCAAAAAAACTTCTATAATCAACAATATTAAGTGTATACAATTAAAATTAGAAATAAAAAATCTTTATTAATATATTTCAAACAATTTTAATACCATTTTATATAAAATGGTAATCTAAATGTAATCCCATTATTACAAACTCTATCAAAAAAATATTCAAGAAAACATAGCTCCTAAAATGTTCAAGTTTATGAGTGAATACCTGGGTATTATTTTTTATTTAATGCCTAGTAGTACATAAAATGAAAGGGTAATCAATTTTTAATATATCTTTTATTAAAATACATTGATTAATTAAAGCTATGAAAAAAAATTACTAATTACTAAATTGGCTTATGCATGGTTCTATATTATGGTGTATTTCTATGAATAATATATCTTAATATAATGACTGATAACCAAAAATATAATTTCATCAATAAAAACATATAAGGAAATTCCCCATGACCAATAATTATAGTAATGTCCAACCATTTAATAATACAGACACATTAAAAATGATTATTTCAATTTAATGATTTTAAAAAAAAAACATTAAAATAAATAAATTTTGAAACACTAACATCACAACTATTAAAATATTATGTCATAATATAAAAGAATTATTAACATAATATATTTATATTATCCAACTAATGTACTCTAATAAATAATTTATTAAATTATAAAAAATTCCAAGAAATCAAAACATAAAGTTATTTACACCACAAAATATCACATGTAAAAATTTATAGAACATAAGACATGACCAACTAAAAACATTTTTTTAATATAAGGAAACAATATCACCATTTCCATAATTATTTATCATGAAATTCATGGATTCCTTCCTTTTTCATTAATGAATTTAATTATATATTCATTGATATACTTTATAAAATTTCCAAGAATGATTTAATAGAAAATCTCACCACTTGAAACCAATGAATATCATATATGGGAATCAATCATAAAAAGGGAAAAAAATTAGAGAAATTTAACAAAATATTATAAAATATATTATAATTAATAAATTTTGATTCTAAAATGTGAAGATGAAATGTCAAAATAAAATATATGAAATGAAATATTAATAGATAAATTTTTGAAATTATCTCAATTAACCTAAAATTTTAAATAATCTATAATAAAGTTACATTGGGATCAAATTAACATAATTAATATTTTTTGAAATTAATCCACTATAGTAATATGAATCATTTAGAATCATCAACAATGGAAAAAAATTATACCCTTCCAGGATGTATGACCTATGTGAATGGACTACAGTCCTCACAAACTATCCACATAACTCAATTGTTCTTATTTCACCTTCTTTAATGGAAAATATCTATCCTATAATTAACGGGAAAATCAGCCCAAAAACTAAAATTAAACCTTCTTAACATCCCTTGGAAACTCATAGTTTGGTATTGAAAGTACTATCTGAAGACTTATTCATACATAACTCATGAGTTATAGTGATCATATCCTCTATCAACCACGACACTCCAAATCACATAAATTAAATCAGAGCACTAACAAAATATTGTGTGGTCTAGTTTTGGTACTAGGATTCATGTATCCTGGGTTTTCAATGGAAAAATTTTATTAACTTCAACGGTGTAATTTTTTTACAATATAAATGATATTTCCCATTAATGGTATTATAAATATCAATGATAAAATCCATACTGATGTTCTAAAATATTTATATAGGTGTGGGTAATGGATCCATAATCCCATTAAACATTGAAAATTATTTTTTAACTTTCTAGAAGACCATTAATTGTAATTTATAATAAAAAATCTCACTCTTTATTTTTCAAACTTGATTATCTCCCTGAGATTATTATACATACTTACGGTTCACTGGTGAATAGAGAAGGATGAATTATGTTCATCATCCATCACCTCATTATTTAGTTCTTATATTATGGGAACACATATTCATTTTCAAAATCTAATAACTTTTTTGTTATCATGGTTTTACAAGGAAATGATTTTTACCATATTTCATTGATGTATATAATATTTGTGTGCCTCCATAATCATCACATATATAGATGTTTCAGAAGTATACTACTACATAACAAGGATATAACCACATACCTATAGCCACAGTTTTTGAAAACCACGGATATATGTATGTATACCAAAGCTATAGTACAGAATTTATATAAAATTTTGGTTATAGGGTATATTTTCGAAGGCTATATCCATGGTTCAATTAAATTATGGCTATATATTATTTTTTATATTTATTTCCACATTTATGAAAAAGTGTGGCTAAAGAGTGTTTTTATGGATATAGCCACATTTTGTATAAAAACACGTCTATAGAGTGTCTTTCCAAGGCCTATAGCCATTTTTTGTAATACTATAAATATAGAGACACTTTTTAGAACTATGGCCATAGTTTTTGTAAATATATGGCTATAGAATTTTTTTCAAGGGCTATAGACATGGTTTTTCTAAACTATGGCTTATGAATATTTTTTCCATTTTTATAGCTAAGATTTCTCAAAACTATGGCTATAAGTCTTTTTCCCTTGCACAACCAATTATTAAGATGTAAAAAAACAGCAGGAAGCACTATATCAATGGTTTATATTCTATATCCATGGTTTTTAAAAATACATATAACAATATATATATATATATATGAAGATGTATGTGGTGTGTTGGTTAGGCTGCTAAACCCCATCGGTGAGGTTCATAGATAAAATCCCACTGAGAACATATTATTTTTGGGATATAACCACAATTTACTAGAGTTTTAACCACGCTTTTCCATCATCGAAATAAACATATATATTTGGTTTCAAACCATTCTTATAGCTCAAAATCTATGGTGGAAACCTATGGAAATATCCTAGAGAAATGTGGTTGTAACCTTTAGTTATAGCCACTAAAATAAGTTCCACGGACAGTAGGAACCATTGCTATAGATTACAACCTTAGTTTTTACCCCTATATCAATGGTTTGAGGCCATTTATATATCCAAAATATATACATCTAATAATTTTGGAAAGTTATTAGTACAACTGTTCCCTTATGACTTCCATGGTCATCCATTGAAAACAAATGTGTGTGTTGTCACTATTATTCGACATCATGGATATAGTACCAAGATACTTTAATCTAAGAGAATAATCCTCCTTGATCTCCTTACCCAAATGGAAATATATTGAATAGTCATAATGCATAATCAACATTGACCATCTTATTTTGGTAAATTTTTGAAACATTTATTCGAATATAAACTATCAGATAATATGATTGTTATATACATCACAGATATAGGAATATGGATAATTCATCTAAATATTTATCAAAAAATTACCATTGATTACACTAGATCACATTCTAGGTAATGTTTATTATGGACTATTAATTGATAGAAGGAAGATTAAAACACCATTTAGTTTTGTTTATGTATACAATGATAGACGATCTTTGATGATCAAATTCACATCAAAACCACTTCTACAATATTAGGTAGTGTTAGTATAGGTGTAGTGACCAACATCATCTTGTTCTCTTTGAAATTATCATGACATTTTTTTCGAAGAAAATCACGACTACCTTCAATGTTATTATGGTTTAGATTTGATAATCAGGATCAAGTTCTCACAATGATCAACAATATCTGAAAACACTAAAAAATTATATATATTTTTACATAATATATTCTATATAATTTTTCATTAACTTATATTGTGGAAGTATTTTAATATATCACATCTATTATCATTACATGACCAGATAATTATACTTTATACATCCAAAAATCTTACTTTCTAAATTTTAGAAAATAGTTCATCTTTCATAAGATCATTAACACAATCAATAAATTCTCCACATATTCACCAATATTCTAAGTATATTAGAAAACATCTCCAATAATTATTACCAAAATACTGATCATGGTGACCTATACATATTCTATAAATCAACTCCATAAAGATATCAAGGTTATTTTTGTGTCCAAAAGTCATAATAATGAATCCATAGTGGTTATATCTTAAACACATGGATATATTATTTATATCCAACCTTCTAATATTTACATGATAATACCTAATTAGTGTCCATATTTTATAAGTATTTTTCCCCATGAATTTGATTAAAAAATCAAACAATTTGATGCATATAATACTTTTTCATGATCATGATATTTTTAAGACCATGACTACCAATTGAATTAGGAATTGATCAATCATTCATATTAATAAATTGAAATCTTGAAACCTATAGTGATATAATTTGTCATATAAACCCCTTTATAAATTTTAATTTCATTAATTATTTAGTTTCAATATTTTAATAGGAGATATTATATATTTACTCTATGAAGGAAGAATGATACCTTGTATGAGTTTAATAAAGAAGTCAACCACACAATCTAGAATGACATTGGGAAACTCTTTGAAAAATATTCTATGATATTCATTTATAATTTTAATGTTATCAATATTTATTTTATCCCTTGAAATTTGAGTTTTATATCCCTCGTTATTGAGTATTAACACCTATAAATGAAATTCAGTCATCATATGTAAGTGATATTCACCAATGAATTAATATATGACCATGGTGTAATTTGGGATATAAAAATTGATTTCCCTCTCTCAATAGAATTTATATAAAAAGATCTATTCCATGACCAACATCACATCAGATTTTTCTATAGAGGTTATAACATGATTTTCAGGAAACACCTTCCAACCAATGTCGAGAAGAGAGGCGAAATAGTCCAACAATTACATCATCAAACATTATGTGTTCTTATAGATAACTTAACATTAATTTATTTGTGATTTAAATAAATAGTAAAATCTAATAATCGATATAAAATATACAACATTCAATTAGATTCAAATAATATATTTTTAATTCTAAAATGCATAATAGTATTAGTAGTCACTACATAATTTTCAGAATTTTTTTCCATTAATTTACAAAAACCCATATGGTGAGTGTGTATTAATTAATAATATATTAATTAAAATTAATCCTATGATGTCCCAACCTATGAAACCATCAATTAAAACTATGACACTTTTGGTGTCACCGTTTCTACATTAATTTTATTCCCATTATTCTCTATTACCTAATATCTGAAATAAGAAAAATCTCACTCAGAAAAAAATAGAGATAAAAAACAATAAGATACATATGTATTTTATCATTACACTTTTTTATATATTAATAAGAACAAATAAATTACCCCTAACAAAATGGTTCAATATCTTTGGGGATTAGCTAAAAATTTCATATTTTACAACATAACTATCATTTCTTAGATAAATTCCACACACATTACTCCCTTGTATCATATATAATATTATTTATCCCAACATATTGAATAGAAATAATATAAAAGGGTTAGAACATTCCATAAATAATGGGTAAAACCTAAGATATGTGCATATAATCAACATAGGATATCATAATGAAAATTATAATTATATATGTATAAAAAACATTTACATATGATACCATAATCATAAAACCATACCAAAAGGAATGAGAGACATGTAACCTAACGATAACCATAGAATAAATATTTCATGTAAAGTAAGATTATAGAACATGCATAGGTTTAAGAAATCATTATATATTTCATGTTTTACGTGAATACTATTATCAAAAAGTGAAAATACATGTCCCATAACATAGTAGACTAGGGTGACCTCAAATGTCTCATTATATAACATCATATATATTATTTACTCAAAAAATCTTATTACACATAATTTATTCCCACCCATCACATAATTATATAAATAGGAATATGTTTTCTATATGAACATTATCCCATTGAAACATTTCATAATTAACCTATAGAATTAAAGAATATTATATACAAATTTTCATAATTCATAAATTTCAATACTCATTATAAAAAAGTGTATGATTCCATGATATAATATCACCCTAATAAAAAGACAAGAAATATTAGAACCTATCATATAAGGGTATTGACACTAATGAAACTTTATTTATATGAAGAAAAAAAATTGCATAAAAATAATGTAAAGATACACTCTTCCTTTAAATATTAATTTTCTAAAAATAGAATAAATAATTTTTTTTTAAAAATGTAAGTATAATTTTAGTGATAATATATTAAATAATAATTATTTATGAATAGTTTATTGAAGATAAAAGAAACAATGCGAGAAAGTAACCCAATCGAATATATAAAGGAGGATATATCAAAATATTCCCATCAAAAATTATTGCTTAATGAAATTTCAATAAAAATAGATCATATAAAATCATATAATAGTATAAAATAATATGGAATGGAAAAATTTAATTATATAATGCACATGAATATATTAAATATATATTCCAGCTAAAATACAGTGATAATGAATATTCCCAATAAAATTTTTATAACTAATGATGTGTTTATCAAAGGTTAGGAGATTGATAAAAATATATATATATATCCATATAAAAACCATAAATTTATTAAAATGTTGACATAATTGTAATTCATATATAAATTCCCTAAATAAAAATATTGAAATAAATAGCCATAATCAATAGAAGATAATATGATGGAAACCCTTACCATTACTCTTGAATTCCATTGAAATTATCGAATTCCCTATATAAATAATAGAGTCTTATAAATAACCAAATTAATATTATTATTAATATCAAAAAAATTGTATAATTTTAAATTTTAGGTACTTCTTCAATATACATATGATTGTTATAGATTATTTTTATCAACAAGGGATGTTTGTTTTTATTATTTGAATATACTTTTTATATTTTTTTTAATATTTATTGGTTTATAAGTAAATCAAATAATTAATATAAATCATACTAGAATCAAAATTTTCCAATTATATTTAATTCGTTATGTTTATTTTAGTAATGGTATGGGTGTGATTCAAAAATTAAAAATTTAAAACAATCATGTTTCCAATAAGATTTTATCTAATAATATATTACATTATAATGATCATTCATCTTAGTTACGCCATTTTAGAATCATTATAAGAATATATTTTACAAATTATGATAATATATTACAAGTAATTATATTTTTTATGTTATCAATTCTATAAATACTGGGGATGGTATAGAGTAATTCATGTTGGTGGTTCAATCACCCCAAACAAGAAAATGTAACACAAATTACTGAAAATGTTAAGAACATATAGGATTGTAAAGTAATTTTTTATAATGATAATGATTCTAATTAAAAATTATAATAGTGTTGGATAGTATTTATCAAATGTGGAGTTTTAATGATAATTATAAAATAATGAGGGAAACTGTAACATCATATTACCATTTTATCAGGTAATCCTATAACATTATCATGGTTTTCCCCTCCTTTGAAATTTTTAGTATACTAATAATGGTGATGTTAGAGATTTTTTGGACTTTCAATAATAAATATTTTATTATGTTGGATTTAGAGTTGTTACACATTGTGTAACTATGTTACATTACATGTAATTGTTGCTAGATGTATGTCATGAAAGACAACATCACAATGTGAAAGGTCAGATATTATGACCTAACTTACATGATGGGAGTTATTAAAAGGTCAGTTTTTAATCCTAGGTGATAAGTTTTTTTTGGCATATGTGGATTGTGGGGGTTAAAATCATTTAATTGGGTTACACATCTTGTAAAAACCCATGACCATTTTTAAAAACATTTTTAGGTTGTTTTGTTTCAGATCCATCATCGCTTCTTCATGGATCACAACCTAACTATGTTAAATTCTGTTTTTGAGAGACTCAACCACTTCTAGATCAATTTTTTCGGCACTCTATCTTTGTTAGGGTTATAGTGAATCTCTTCGAGTGGGTAACCTTTTTGTTCCTTCATTATGTTTGATCAAGGTATCACTTTTGGATAGCACCTTCAGATCAATTGGTCTAAGGTTGGTGATTATTCTTGGTTTCTTCCTATATCAGTTTTGTGATATCATTATAGATTCATCTTCTTCTATTGGTTATGGTGTGGTGGGAATTTGTCTTTGAGTTATTTGGGTTTTCTCTATTCCATCGAAACCTTCTCTTTAAATTTAATCAGTCATGATGTGGATATTATTCAAGGTCATTCATTGACGTTGAAGGGTTTTTTGTGGATTCTATTGCAGGCATGTAAGACCCATGTTTTGAGGTTAGGGGTTCTATCTCTAGCCTAAGTTGATAATCCCAATTGTTTTTATTCATACAATTTTACATATATTTAAATTGGAAATATTATTTTGTTTGTTTTGAAAAGGGTTTTAATGAAAAATGGATTTTCCTTGGTTATTAAAAAATGGATAGAAAATGGGTATTTTTAGAGAATTAAAATGGAAATTGTGAAATATTTGTGAATTGGTTTTAAAAGGATAAGTATGAGTTGTGTAAAATACCACATGTGTTACCTTGTGTAAATAGGTGGATGTTATATCTTGGGGCTATCGTCCATTTTTCTTTTTGATTATTATGGTGGGTTTTCTTGGTGGTTTTCTCTACTTCATAATCCCACTGTTCTAGGGGACCTATATTGATATTATGGGGGGTTTACTAATGGGTTATTATTTTTATTCATATACATGTGTTCTCAAATCGTATTACTGCACATAATATTAATGGTATGAGAATTCTGCAGTATGCACCTATAGTATTCCTTGATGTTGTGATACCCATGATTGTGTTTTGTATTTCATGGCTTTCAGACTTGGCCTTGATATACATGATTACAATTTTGAAGAATTATTTTTAAAAGGTGATTTTAAATTGATATAAAAACTTTTGTTTAGAACTATGGGACAAAATTAAATGATTACCATGTTTTCTATAAATCTTATTTATTGCTTATCATGAAATGTTTTTTCTCAAAATGATAATACATGAATTTTTATACAGAGCAATTCCATGGAACACCTAGGTGGGATCCTATTGATATTTTTATCCCACATCGTATGCACCTATTCGGTGGTGTATAGATCGTTGATTATCTTCTAGTGCAGGGAGTAAGAAGGTGATGTAGTGAGGCAATGAGGTTTATGTCAGATGGTTGGGTAGTTGGGGGTGATATGGTGGGTGTCTGTCCCACCAATATTTGAAGTAGATATTTGGTTTTAGTCATTTTTTGTTGGACATGTCTAGGAGTTATTTTCTACTTTTACAATTGTATGTTTCCATTGTTTTCTTACAATTATTTATAAAATATATCTTTTTTATCTTCCATTATTGTTTCCTATTATATGTGTGTGTGTGTGTGTGTGTCTGCCTTGGGGTTCTTTAGGTTGAGTGAAATTGTTCCATCTATTGTGTTGTTTAATTCCTCGGTTCTTATCACCAGCCTCTATTGATCTTGAATTCCCTTTAGGTATGTTGAAGATCAGTTCAAGTGCCATTTTTGAGGTTAAACAGGGCCGATTCAACACAATTTGGTATTACATGTGGTTTTTCTTCAAAGTATCATGTCTTGGGATGTATGTGAGACTAAAGATAGGATTTTTGGGACATGAGATGAATGTTGCAATAATTTTCTATCATGCACTTGTCATAATCTAACTCAAGTTTCCATGTTATGTTAGGAAGTGTGTCTCTAGTATTATTTTTTATTTTAAAAATATCAGTTTTTGTTTATGGGTTTTCTAGTTTTAACTGAGTTTTTTTCGGTTGTATTATAGTTCTTAGGTTTTGGTGTGCAACTTTATGCCTCCAATATGTCTTCCACAAGTTCCTTAGGAATGTGTAACTAATGAACCTCAATGTAGCCCACCTATAGAACAGAATATCATCGAGACTATAATGTGGTGAGCCTTTGATATTGATCAAAATGTACCAAATGTTTAGAATGTCGTGCTTTAGGTACATCCTGTAGCTACGGGAGAGAGAGAGATAATGATAATTCTTGCGTGAGAATAGACCGTCCATTAAAGGTATGAATGAACCTCATGATGTAGAGGTTTTTTTGATAGGATTGATCAAATATCCCACATTCTGGATACATCTAAGAAAATCGTGGTAAATTCTGAAACATTCATACATAAGGGTTCCAGCTCTCAATGGTGGGATTCTAGTTTCTATGTAGAAAGATATGTATACTTGGATTGGAAGAGTTTCAAAACCCTATTCTATAAGTAGTTTTTTCTTAAGTCCCAGATTTTGGAAAAGAATCTGGAGATCCTGTTTATAAAATAGAGAGAGTCTTCAGTGTCAGAATACAAAAATCATTTTTCTGAGATTGTTTATTTTTTCTTGGACATGTTGAGTAATGGCATTCTGAAGGCACAAATGTAACTAGAGTGTTTGCAACTGAATATCTGATCATATTTTTTATAATTGAGATTTTGACTTCATCGAAGATACTCAGATAGACTCGTAGCATGAGTATAACCCATGCTCCCCAAAATTTATTAAGAGAAAGATAAAATTCAGTTGATTACACAAGGATCAATGATCTCGTACCAGCAAGATAAAAGTGAAGAGAGGAAAGAAAATGGAAACAAGAACCTCAAAAATCCATGCAAAGTCATAAGAGTTGGCATGTCAAAAAGAAACCTGCTTTTGAAGCACATACACTTTACTGAAAGCCTCCACCAAGTTCTGCATTTATGTTCACACAACGTAACATCCTCTGACTTGGAAAAACAACCTAACTTCAGTTTCTCTAATGAAGAAGAATCAAAATAGAAAACAGTGAAAACATGCCATTTGGACCAACAGACTCCTTTACTTCATGAGTGACACAATAATCATCCTCCAAGGCATGAAACGCAAAAGAACACAACCCACAAGTACACATGACAAGGTCTGAAATTCCCAAACTTGTGTTATGGCTGTATGGTGAGAGTGTGCAAGAGAAAAATAGCAGGCTTGAGGCCTCCATTTCTATAGCACTAGTCCAGGACCTTGGTGCACTGCTTTCTTTTTCATCCATGCTAAAAAAATGACTCAAGTTCATCACTATTTTTATGTTGATTCTCTGCTTTGGGTGCTGTTTTGTTCCCCTTCCAAATAGAAAAATCCTCCATTTTATCCGTTGAGGATAGAACTGAACTCCTGGTGGTGTCAAAGGTTGTCATAGATCATTCGTTCAATGGTCTCTTGATGACGTTTCTATCTGGCTCCACACCTATCCTCATTTTCTATTTCGATTTCCTGAAATACTCTAGCAGACATTCTAGATCCAAACATAAATGAAAAGTCATCAATTTAATTTATTGAGGATGAACCCCTCCATGTGTCCGTCAAGGGGCCAGCAGAATTACTATGCATCACCTCCGGCCCTCTGTCATTAAACAGATCATCAAACACTATCTCTGGCATGGTAGATTTTCGCCTTGGTACGCTACATGCCTTGGCATTGATACCAAATATCAATTCAAGATCATTTTCATCAACTTGATATTTCTCTTTTGCAATAGAGGGTCCACACACCCTCCTAAACCTACAGAACCATGAAAAAAAATCAGTCCAAGAAGTCCTACGAGATATCTATTCCTACAGAAGTTGAAGGTAATTAAAATCAGGGTCTTTATCGAGCTCAAATTCCACTCTATCAAACATTATATCCCTAATACTAAGATAGTCATCAATAGATGTTTCATTGTTACGATATCTTCCAAAAGACAACCTTTCTTGTTCCTCAATCCAAGGGTAAAGGTCCTCCTTGTATCCTTCCTTAATTACACAAGTGCAATTTATAAGCATAATTATATCCTCCTGTTCCTCAATCCAATGGTAGGGTTCTTCTTTACCCGATGAGGAGTCCCCCTCTTCTGGATTTTCATTGGGCACTGGATGTGGTGGAATGATGAATTCCATTATTCAAATCCCTGAAGATCTAGTGACAATGGTTCTCTCCATCTTAGAGTAATCAATTCCTTTTTGAGTCTTCTTGGGATGCAGAGTTATGAAACCATCAGAATCAGTAAGAGGTTTCTTACCATTTTTGGCACTCAAATGCATATAAGCATCCTCAATTTGAAGTGCATTCTAATTGTGATCTGTATTAGAATCACCAGAAATAGAATGAGTCTCTTGGTAAGCTTCATTAGAAGGTGGAATAGCTCCTAAATTGTCATTAATATGTTCATAATTAAGGACCACATCTACAAACCCAGAAAAAACATCGACCTACGCACACTGAGGCTGCACTGGAGAAGAATCTGGGACCGATGGAGACAAAAATGGGGCCTTAGCATTCAAGGGTCCATATTGTTCAACAAGAGGCCTTCTCTCCTACTCAACCCAAACTGATTTCCTTTTACTCGTCAGAGGTTTTCCAACATAACAATTATTCAAAGGGTCCTTCACAGGGCCAAATCTCCAAGGGAGTGTCCATGATGTAGGCAATTAGAGAAGAAGCTAGGTAAGTTTTCAAAAACCACTTCTTGAAAAAAAACCACATCACCCTTCTCAATCCAAATAATTGAAGTTTGTTGCTTTGTAAGGTCAACCTCAACACACACATTCACAAATAATGGCCTTGTGATATTTTGAGTAGCAGAATCCAACTTAATGGGATGGCCTATAAGTAGGAATAGGATAGAGGCCATGTTGTTTGAAGAAGTGAAACGACAGTCCTGGGAACCCTAACCAGACATGGAAAATTGGGGATTCAGTTATCAAATCAACGTAGGGGACCATTTAAGGACCTCATCATACAACCCAAAAAAATCCAAGAACCCCTAGACTATAGCTGAAAATAATTATTTTCAGAGGAGAAACGAATCACAATATTCAGCGAGTTGAGAAACCCAATTTCAAAATCAGTAAAACAAATGGATTTGAATGCTTTTAGAAAAAATATCAGAGAGGGAAGACGCTTAATGTATTTACCAAAAAGAACAAATATGAGGTCAGAAGATAGAAAATGAACCTTATAATTCAAAAAAGGCAATGGTCGTGTGACCTCTGTGGTGAAATGTCTGTGGATGAAAGGAATCAACGGGTGTCGGGTAGACATCAGGAGCAACATATCTGACATGAGTGTTCCCAGAAACCACATCTGCAAAGCTTCGAGAATCATGGCATCTGCGCTCATTTACCTCTCTCGGCTGCTCCATCATCTCTGCCATTTTATTTTTTATTTTTTATTCTTTATTTTTTTAAATGATAACTGATATAGAGTTGGTCTGGTATTTTCACGCTCTTGATTTGGATCTATTTTATTTCATCATATATATGGAATTTCTTATCACTCATAGAGGTGATGTTGATTTCTATCCTCGACGTGTCTGGTTTATTGCTGATTATGGGAGATCTTATGTGTTTTAGGGTGAGTGGGACCCGATTTCGAGACATACAAGACCTTCACGCCGGGATCTGAAGAACTTTTTGGTTGGTGTTTGATTGGTTCCATAAGATGTTTCTTCTGTTGGTGAGCATCCCATTTTCATTTGAGACATTCTAGATGTTTTCCCAGATGATTTCATTTATATTACTCCAAAGATATAGGTAGAGTTTATGATTGATCTGGTTCCAGGTCTGTAGATGATAGCAATACCTTCTTATCATATGAAACTAGTAGTGATGAAAGAGATTAAGATTAATTTGGATGACCTGATGGGAAAAGGTTTCATTCACCCTATAATTTGGCCTTGGTTACCCCATGTGCACTTTTCTAAGAAAGAATATGATTCAATGCATTTATTTTTGGTCTATCGGATTTGAAATCTGGTATTATTTCATAAAAAATATATCTTTACAAGGGTGGAAGAACTGTTTGATCAGTTAAAGGGTGAAAAGTGGTTTTCAAAGAATGTTCTTCGGTTGGGTTATAATCAACTCAGACATCGGGAGTCAGATATACTGAATATGTCTTTTTGGATTAGTTATGTCCATTATGAATATCTTATATTCCCTTTTGATATGACAATTGATTATTTAGTTTTTATGGCCCTGATGATTTATATATTCCAAAAATATCATGACACTTTTGTGTTATTATTCTTTGATGATATTCTATTTTATTCAAAATCATAGAGTGATCATGAGAACCATATGAGATTGGTTCTAATTTTTTTGAGAATTCATTGTTTTCATGGAATGATTCCGAAATGTAGTTTAAAAATCTATGAAGTGATGTTCTTAGGGGACATAATTTCTAAGCATGGCTTATATATTGATCCAGATAAGGTAAAGGCTATTTTTTCATGGAAGGAACCAAAAAATTTAATTGAGATTTGTATCTCCCTTGATCTTGTAGGATACTATTGTTATTTTGTCAAGTACATATCAAAGATGGCCTCACCTTTGACTACCCATACTGGGAAATAGGTGAAATTCACCTAGGATAAAAAGTGTCATACTTTTTTAGATGATCTGAAAAGGGTTTTGAAAAAGGATCATACTCTAGTGCTAATTGAGCTTGGTAGGGGATATTTTTCATTTAGCGATGATTTTGGTGCTAGGATGGGATGCATGCTTATATAGGATGACCATGTGGTAGCTTATGCATATCATCAAATTTGAAAACTTGAGAAGAATTACCCAACTCCCAATTTATAGCATGCTCAAGTCATGCATGTTCTTAAATGTTGGACCATTTCAGGTCACTGAGCGTTTCAGAAAAGTTTCATATTAGTTAGAATTTAAGATTCAGGTGAAACATATTCATGATGATTTCCATATATATCATCTTAGGAAATATCACCCCGACCCCTCTCACATTCTGAGTTGGAAAAAAATGAGTTTGAACCTAATGGTTCTATTCGGAAGAAACCTGTTATGATTGTTGACACTCAAGATAAATTATTTCATGGGAATGCTCTTCCATTTTTCCGAGTTCTAAAGAAATAAGGAGCTTATTATCATGAGACATGGGGAAAATGTAGATGTGGAATCAGTGGCCTCATATCTTTCCATGGATTACATCTTCTACGTGACTTCCCATGGATGGAAAGTCATTATGGTGGGGATTTTGTAACATATCATTAAAATTTTATCAGTTACAACCTTATATTCATCATATTTTACCCTATTTTGACATTAGAAGGAATCATATAATTTTGATTTATGAAACTTGTGGGAGTTCTTCTAATAACTATTCTTTTCTAAAGGCATTAATGATTTCAAACACTATGTAAATATATTACATGATGTGTAGTGGTTGATGTTTGTAATTCGTGAAACATGAATTCAAGATGTGAATGGTTACACAACGTGACCATGACATACAAGACATGAGTTATTAAAAGGCCAGTTTTTTGTTCATTGAGATTGGCTTTTTGAATATGTAGATCATCTGGGTTACATTTTATGTAACTGGGTTACACACTATGTAACGGACCGCATAATTTTTTTTAAAATATCATGAGGATGTTTTGTTTTAGTTTATTTTCTAGTTCTTCATGGCTCTCAACCTTCGGAAGTTCCAATGCATTTTTTAAAGACACAACTCCTCCTATATCGATTCTTTCGACACTCTATCTCTGTTGCGATTGTGGTGTGTCTCTCCAGGTGAGTATCCTTTATCTTCCATTATTTCCTTTGATCACGGTAACACTGTTAGGTGGTCTCTTTGGATCGGTTGGTTTATAGTTGATTATAATTCATAGTTTTTTCATAGATCCATTGTGTGATCTTGTTCAAGAGAACATTTCTTCCATTGGTAATGGTGTGGTGGGAATTTTTCTTTATGGTATCTGGGTTTCTTCTCTTATGCAAACCCACTGTCTTCTAAGTTAAATAAATTTTGATGTGAATTTGATTCTAGGGCCATCATTGTCATTGTTTGGTTTTTTTGATTTTGTATTATGTTGTAAGTATGTGCGACCCTTATTTTGTGGTAGGTGGTTCTGTATCTATACTACGTTGATGAACCTGATTGTTTTTATTTATAAACTATTGTGTATATTGTGATTTTCATGGTTTATTTATGTGTGTTGAAAAGGGTTTTTAATGAAAAATGGGGTTTACCTATTTATTGTCAAATGAATAGAAAATATGCGTTTTCAAAGCATTGAAATGAAATTTTTTAAAAGGATTTAAATTGGTTTTAAAATGGATTTCAATTCATTGGGATGAATTTTGAAAACAAGAACATCGTTTACCTTTGGTACACAGGTAAAAGGTTTTTCTTAGGTCCATCATTCATTTATTTGATTATGGAAGTTTATCATGGGTCTTTCCTCTATTTTCTAGGTCAATTGTTCTAGGAGACCATTATTGACATTTTGGGGGGGGGGGGGTTCAATCATGAGGTATTCCAATAATTCCAAGGCATGTGTTTTTAGATCAGATTTGTGCACATGATTATTGTGTTATGATTTTTCTAGGGCTTGGACCTATATTATTCGCAGTTTTTTATACCTGTGAATCTATTTTTTAATTCCTCAATTACTGATTTAGTATTGATATGCATGATTATTATTATGAAAAATGGCATGGAAAAAGTTATTTGAAATTGATATACCTTCTTTTCTTTAAAACTATGTAAAAAGGGAAATTATTACCACGTTTTATATAAAACTGATTTTTTGCTTATAATGCCATGTATTTAGTCAAAAAGACCATACATGAATTGTTCTACAGAGGCTTGTTATGGAACAACAAGATAAGATCCTACTGAGCTTGTCAGCTCCCACACTTCAAACATCCTCTTTGGTGTGTAGACCTTTTTTGTCTTCCAGTTCAAGGAAAGGAAAGGTTCCATAGTGAGGTAGCGAGGTTCAGGTCAGCTGGTTGGGTATCTTACTGTGATATAGAGGGAGTCCATCTATACTATCATTCAAAGTAGCAGTTTCGTTTTCAGTTTTTTTCTATAGGACATGTCTTAGAGTTATTAAATACTTATGAAGTTTTTTATTTTCTCTATTTTCTTAAAGTTATGGAATATATATATGGTTCTTCTTCTGTAGTTATTTCATATTATAAATATATATATATGCCAAGTGTTTGTTCTCGTTGGCTGAAATCATTCCCTATGTCGCATTGTGCGATTCCGAGGTGCTTATCA
The DNA here is from genome assembly GCA_963277665.1 of Viscum album. NCBI lineage: Eukaryota > Viridiplantae > Streptophyta > Magnoliopsida > Santalales > Viscaceae > Viscum > Viscum album. The sequence continues at coordinate 365,094,582 of OY728137.1, forward strand.
CCAATCTTAGGGGATCAGGAATTCCCTTCGGGTATGTGAAATATCAGGTTGGGTACCAGGTTTGAGGGTAACCTAAGTCATTTGGCTATAGAATCTTGTTTCCTAATATGATGGAATCGATCCTTCTCAAAATAATCATAATTATAATAAATGATTTCAAACCCCTTTTTATGTGAAGAATATGGAAACTTGTAGATTTATATGTCACCATTCTAAGAAGGAAATATTTTTTCCATACAGAATCCATGAAATACCCTAATATATTAATACCGAATACTATATTTTATAGTGTAAAAGATATAAAACCCTAATAAAAAACAAACAATGAATTATTATTTAAACGTAACCATTATAAAAAAATTCTAAATTTGAGGGAATAAATAGTATTATCAAAATTTTCAAATATATAATTGGCCTTTTAATTTATAATTTAATAATTAATTATTTGTATACACTAAAATTATTTTTAGAAAATAAATCTTATTCCTCAATTTTTTATATAAATATATTTTATTTCTATTAGAGAGTGGATATGAAATATATAATTTTTCAATGTTATGATTTTTTTGGAAAAAAAATTATTTTTATTTTGAACTCCCAATTTCATAATTATATTAAGATGAATTTTTGAGGATTTTCTAAATTGATTGATTTTTCAATGAATTGTGATAAAAAATATTTTTTTATAAATGATATTTTTTAATAATTTACGATGATAAATTATATTTTGAATTAGTTATATGTTTAATTAGATCCTTATAATATAAAATAATCTAGTAATGTTTTTGGAAATTTATTTTGTATATGAATTAACAAAAAAGAATTATAGATTTTTAAATGTTATTTTTCCAAAAAATAGTCCTTTATCACTTTTCTCTGACTTCATTTTAAATTATATAAAAAACATCTATGTTTTAAAATTTGATAAACTAATTCCACATTTTGAATCCAAATGAAAACATTTGTTAAATATTTCGACTATAATTTTTGTGAAAATGAAAACGAAATGTTTGTAATTTTTGTTAGCTCAGTTTAAGGTAAATTAGGAAATTAAGGGTTAGAAATAATATAATAAAGACTATAAAAACCCGGAATACATGAATAAATTTATTTTAGTGAATCAAATTCATCCAATCTCATCAAATATTTGGTTATATCTTTTTCTATTGGGGTATGATTATGATCCTTAAAATATTTTAAGTAACTAAAATTCTTAAATGTCACACTCTTATTTTTAATAGCTATAATTTTTGTAATGTAATGATAAAAAGAGGGTATTTTATGTTATAAATAGCAATTTTAAATATAAATTATTTATCTTTATCATTGTAATTTAATTTAATTTATTTAATGTGTAAATAATTATTTTAAATGATTAAACAATACTGATTCAATTATTATTCAATTAACATAATGCTCAAATAAATGATATCAAAAATAGAAAAAGTATGAAAATTTGAGATTATTAATGTTATAAACAATTCTTTCAGTTGAAAATTTCATGTTAGGGATGTATAAAATATTTTTATTTTTATTTTACTTGTTTTTATGATTTTACTAATATAAATGTAATGAATCGTTCTACAAATTTACATTAATAATATTTTATAATAAATTTCATTTAATGAAAATATCTAATATTATTAAAAATGGTACATTAATAAAATTAATTAGGTTATGGTTCATAATATCTAACATTGTCCAATTATGGGCCATTTTCCCATTTATAATAACTATCTTGACTCTCATAATGTAAAAACCTAGTTTTGATAGTTAGTTTAAAAGGGGTTAATAAGCGGTTAAAACTAAATGATTACGTTAAAAACATACTAAACCATGTATATTTTTTATTTAATTAGATAATTTAGAACAATAATTATCATATATTATAAATAAAATAGTTTGGAAACATATTTAATTTAATGTTAATTTATATTATTTTAATATTTTGTGAAATTTCATGAATTCCCCTACACTCTCTTATAATTGAATACATTTTATTATCTTTAACTCACACTAATTTTTTTATCCATGGTCTACCCAATAAAATTTCCAAAATCCAACCCTATATTATATTGCATTATATTTTGTATAATACCAATATTTGAGGTCTTAATTGGTTTATTAATGGGGATTTTCCAAACAACGTGTATTGCTTTTAACCACATGTTTTAGTTTGGTTTCATCTTTAACATCCTTCAAATATTCTTCAAAAATGGAAAAATAAGAAAAAATATTATATATATACTAATATGTTATAATTATACTATAATAACCTAAATGTTTCTACACAATCCCTCAAATGGGATTAGAATCCATCGTTCGTGTGTATGCTAAACTAATGCCTCGCAAAACATTGATATTAAGTTTCAGTCACTATATCTCCCAACGTGTTTTAATTATGGAAATAATTTATATTTATGATATTATTTAAATATTTACATTAATTAAAAGACAATATATCATTTACGTACTTCATTTCAATTCACTCAAAAATGAAAACATCATTTCTATGTACATGTGGACTTCCACCTCTAAGAAGCGATGTGGTTCACTTTCATCACCACATTACATGGAGTATATATATATATATATATATATATAATTAATATGATATTTATGATGTTATTATCATATTTATAGAAAAATAAAAGATACCTTATTTTCACAATGATCATTGAAATATGTAAACATTACTCATGCATAAGTATGTTCTACGTTCTCTATATAATTATTATGTAATTAATTTTTCATTACCATCATCCATGATTGGTTATAAAAATATAATTAATTTATTAAAATAGTAACTATTTCATGAATATTACTATGGAGATGATTTAATAATGACCCATTTGATCATAGATAGCACACCAAAGTCATTTGGGACTAATGAACAAAATATTTTCAAAACATTTTATGTTGAAAGTAAATTATTATTTATTTGTTATAACATGGAAATAGGTGAGATAAAAGAAATAATAAATTAGAAAAAGGTTATTAAGAGATTCAGTAACTAGCCTAATTTTTTTAATCCATAAAACATTGAATATAAATATTGACTCAATCTCAAGGTAAAGGAATTTTATTTGAAAATACTATTTAAAATTATCCATTGGAAATTCATTTTTTTTCATAACTATATATTTAATATTACATTATGGATATATTTTTTATCTAAATAAGGTAAATATAAAATAAAATTTTTTGTTTCTTCTGAGATTCCATCAATAGTTTTAAAAAGGAATATTATCATGGAATTGGGTTATGGTTCATGGGAATTATTTATAATAATGGTTTGTTCAATTATAAACAATTTTTAGGAGATACCATTATAGATCTTCAATGAATTGTTTATGGGATAGATTTAATTGATTAGGTTTCTCCAAATTGATTTTTTGAATATAATGTGATGGTTATTCAAAGTATTACCATAGAAGTTATTTCAAATGTAACAACGATGGTTACACCATGAAAAACCATTAATGACATTCCATTTTTACGTAAGATGATTCCTCAATTTACCAACATGATTTATCAATGAATTATATGGTTTTTAATGGGGATCTTATGATTTCACAATGTAAATGAAAGTGTATGATACTTCATTTTTGTAAAATGATAACTTTGAGATAAAGTTATTTTCAGTTTTTAATGTTTTTCTAGAATCCATCATGAGTTTTATTTTTTACATCATGATTTATTATAATTTTTTAGAAAATATTTGAGCAGGGGTATTTATTTTATGGTTAATAAAATATTTATTTTGAGCCTAATGTATATTTTGAAAATGGAAAATTATTATAATTATGCACAGACTAAGGATTTATTTCACTCTTTTTATATACCTTCCAATATTTTTGTGTTGAAATACCTTTTTAAAATGTTTTCCAAAGGGATTAAGGTTGGGTGAGATAAAGGTATAAGTAAAATTGAAATCAGTAAAGATTTATTGGTAAATTAAATCATTATTTATTTTAAAAGATTTATATTGTTATAAAAATTGATATTAATTAGAAGTTTACCCTTTTTAAAATATTATTTTCTTATGTTATATTTTTTGTCTAATTCTATAATATGTAAACCAATACGATAATTTGGAATGAAAGAAAACAAATTATCATCTATAGAAATTAGATTATAATATTTTTAATGTTGGTTTCTTAAAAATTCTATCAAAGTATAGTTATGATAACAATAGATATTTTAGGATAAGTAAATTGTTCTCTATAACAAAAATGATTAGTATGTTAGGTAGAATCATAGTTATATTTCATAAATTTAAATAGTTTTTGATAACATAAATAAGAATATATTAGTGTTTATTCTTCTTAAAAGAGGGTATATTGTGATTTTATATTTATGATCACACAATAATTTTGTTTTTAGTGAATGGATGGATTAAAAAAGACTAGATGTAACAATGGATGTGAAGGAGAACGTGGTGGTTTTATGAATTAGAAACCAACCTGAATGTGATAAATAGTGAGAACTCTTTTGTTTATTCATAACCAGGTATCATGAGTAATCAATAAAATCTTGAACCTTGGTGGGATTTCTAATACCTAAAATATGAGAAAAACGAATCCTCATGGTTGTTAAAGTGACAATGATCATAACGATTAAAATATTAAATGACCAATGTGTTAATAATATGGTATAAATTAACCAGTACAATGGTATAAAAATGGGAATGTCACAACTTGTCCTCGGGGCCCGTGCCATGACTACCCCAACCCCGCCTTCCATAGGCCAGGGGCTGGCGACAAGAACCAAAGGTGTAAATCCTGATAAAAATGGAAGACCTTGCCTTTATAAGAGTGAACAAACACAACAGAGTATGCAATAGAGGTAATAACTAAGTAATACTAAAAACAAAAGTAAGTGATGAAAATTAAATGGGCCAGTGTACAAACAATACTGTAAAGTACAGTACAACTGAAAAGCTAGTAAAACCATAGTAAAGTAAAATAGAAACCACTGAGCCGTCCTCCGGGAATCCCACCAGAAGGGTGGGTACATATGGACTCCTTAGCACCTTGGGTCTAGCTGTTGGCTCCGTGTACGTCTCTCCAAGTGGTCCACCTCCGGATATCGTCCAGCTCCACAAGCCTCAACCTCGATCAGTGTTTTCCGTCATCTGCATCCAACACAACGTAGTGCGGGCATAGCCCATGCAGGGGTGAGTATACTATACTCAGTAAGGACCCCGAGACTGCTGAAGGTCTCCCAGAATCCATGAAGGATAAACCAAAAAAGAAAGATACAACCACAAAGTAACAACGAACCCTACTTAGGTATATTCCCATACATATACCTAAGTTATCAATCTCAGTTTGGCTCCAACTCTCGAGCCCAAGCACAAGCCAGTCCACACAGGAAAGAAGTCGATCATATCGATGATATTGATTGCATTTCAAGACTAAGCTCACACAGGTATACATCTTTTTTAAAATGATAGAGATGATCATATGTAGTCACTGATTCATCTAAGTTGTCATACCCACGTAGGATACCAAACCAGTTAAGCTGTCGGACCCACATAGGATACTAGACAAGCTACTCTGTCGGACCCACGTAGGATACTAGAACAGAAGTCAAACAGTCAGACCCACTTAGGATGCAAGTATAGTAGTCGTTGTTGTCGAACCCACAGAGGATTCCAGTATAGTTGTCATTGTAATCGAACCCACGGAGGATTCCAGTAAGGTAGTCGTTGCAGTCGATTCCAGCTCAAGGGTTTCTGCACACAACACGCTCGATTCCAGGAGGGTCCGCTCCTCAAGAAAAGGGTTTGTTACATAAAATATCACAATGTCCAGATTTGATGTACCCCAAAGTTATGTGTCATAAAAAGGAACCCAATTCGATAGATGGCGTGTCAATTAGACACCCGATCTGAGAGATATTGGATTTTATGTTCCAGGGGCCTGGTTGTAATTACGCTCATTCCAAACCCAGCCATTTTCCAAAGTATTCCAAAACTCACTTAGAGTATTTCAAAAGGACCGCCTCGTCATGAGGATCCCAGTGTTGTAGACGGCATGTCAATCGGACGCACGGTCGTGAAGTTATTTGCATTTAAGTGTAAAGGTCTCGACCCGTTAAGCCCAGTGGACTGCCAGGTCGGGTCGACCCTGTTTCGGAGGGTCTGACCCAACTGGTGTCGGACCAGAATGGAGAAGTGCATGTCCCGGACTGGCGGGGCGCGGCCCGGTGCGGCACGGCGCGGCGGGGCGCGGCACGACGCGGCCCGGCATGGTGCGGCCCGACGCGGCGCGACGCAACGGGGCCCGACACGGCGCGGCGTGTCCCGGCGAGGCGCGGTGTAGCCTGGCGGGCCGCTTCTCAGCCTGGATGGCCAAACAATGTGTGGGGTGGGGGGTCTCGACTTCTTGAACCGGCGGCGCCGAGCAGTGCCACCCTCCTTTTCAGCCGGAATTCTCTGCACGAGCGGTGCTCGTGCGGCCTAGCTTGTCGCGGCTCGGCCCGGCTGGTCGAGCGATGCGGGGGGGGGGGGGGGGGGGGGGGCTCAACTTCCTGAACTGGCGGTGCCGAAGGGCGCCGCGCTCCTCATCGGCCGTCCAAAGCCGGTCGGACTTCGCAGCGCAAGCGGTCCGCATGAGCGGATTGCGGTCCTCCGGCGCGATACCTACGGGTGTTGCGACCTTCATCAACCTGGCCGACCGACGAGCCGGCCGGTTTGCCTACCGAAGTGGCCCGTGGACCATGGGACCCAGTCCTCCACAGCGTGGCGCCATGGGGAACCATGGTTCCACCAGCCTAACCGGCTACGGCCGACCGGCACTTCTTCGACTGAGAGACCCATGGATGCGGGCCGCGGTTCTTCTCTAGGCGGTCGTCACATGGCTGCTGCTTCCTCCGGTCACCGCCACCTCTTCCATCAATATGAAACAGGGGTCAACATAGGGTCATCGGGCCATGTTTATTTGGCCCGCCCCCTCCACGTTAGTCTATATCATAAGGCCAAATATAAAACATGGTTTCAACGAGGGATGAAGAACAATTATAATCAATTAAAATTGAAACAAAACCCCTACCTCGAAAAAAGGTTCATTCGTAGATGAATTCGCGGGGAGGCGGTGTCAACTCATTGACATCGAGGAAGAAGGTCTCAAGGATGGCGCGTCATCGGTGTTCCTTGTGGGTGGGTCCTTATCCTCTGTCTTGGTCGAAGATCGAATGAGATGACCGTCGTTCTTCAGCGGTTCTTCGTCGAAAAATGAACTCTATTCTTCTATTTCTCAAGAGCTCTCCCAAAATTCTCTCAACACAATGAGTTCCAAACTAAAATAATAGCTCAGGATATTATTTTATTCAAACAAGAATATTAAAAATTCAAACACTTTAATTAATTAATTTTAGGTTTCATTTCATTAACCAAAAGTGTTGGAAAAAATTAATGGGAGAGAGGGATGTGAAGAGATCACATTAATTATGGGGAGAGTTGTCAAATTAATTAAGGGGGGGTTGATGGGGAGTTTAAGGGAGTTGAAAGGTTAGGGGTTCTTGTGGTCCCCACCTCACATTATCGTCTCATGGGAGGTTATGTGGGTGTGGGACCCACCTATAACTTCCCCTAGTAGGATATAAAAAACATCATTAAATAAAATTGTGTACAACAATTTTATTTATTTTATTCTAAATCCCCAAAAATTAACTCTCAACCCGCATAAAATGCAACTATGGTAAAGGTCCCCTTAAAAGAATACTGGTTCTGCGAGTTCATCGGTGTCCTCAGATTTTAATTCCGAGCATCGGTTTAAATTATAGAAAAACCTGCACATATGTTTACTGAACGTACCCGAACAAAACTTCAGAAATTGATTCCAGGCACACCAGGCCTCAGAATCAAGTGCCGTCAAAAACCGTAAACTCATAAAATTCCAAAGTATTTATGAATAAAAAATTCCCTTGAAATTTATGGGTCTTTTCATTACTCCCACCTCAGGGCTTTACATCCCTGTAATGCTACAACACACACTAGGTAACAAAGGGGGGTACTGAGCTCACATCTGAGCCTCCCGCTCCCAAGTGCTCTTCTGGAGGTTCCCGTGTAGCCAGCAAATGTGCACCAGAGGAATCAACCATCCACATAGGACCCACTCCCGTCGATCCTCAATATTCACCAGGACCTCTTTGATTGTCGCCCCGACATCGATGTCCAGCTCCCCGTGGTCGATGATGTGGGACGGGTCATGCACATATCTCCTCAGCTAAGATACATGGAAGACATCATGCACCCAGTGCAACTGAGGTGGTAGAGCCAGGCGGTAAGCCACCGTGCCTACTCTACTGAGGACCGGGAAAGGTTCGATGAAACACGAAGATAACTTTCTTACCCTGCCAAATCTCGGTAATTCTCGTCGATGTGAGACCCATAAGAAAACGTTGTCTCCATCCTCGAACTATAGTGGTATCCGTCTCCTATCAGCATAGGACTTATGTCTGCTCTTTATAGTATTCATCCACTCCTAGATGATTTGCACCTTCTCTGTCATAGCCTGAACCATCTATGGTCCTACAAGTGCGGACTCCCCAGGGTCAGTCCAGCATAGAGGTGATCTGCAAGGTCAGTCGTACAGTGCCTCGTATGGTGTCATCCTGATGGTGGAGTGGCAGCTGTTGTTATACGCAAATTACACCAAGGGTAAGTGATCCTCCCAGCTGCGACCAAAGTCAAGTACACATGAATGGAGCATGTCTATGAGAGTCTGAAGGGTCCTCTCTGTCTGACCATCCGTCTGAGGATGGAAGGCGGTTCTCAAGCAAAGTTGCGTCCCAAAAGCCTCATGTAATCCCTTCCATAGCCAAGAAGTGAAACAATCATCTCTATCGGAGACGATAGTGGATGGAACACCATGAAGTCATACGATCTCGAGAATTTAGAGGCCTCCCAAGCTCTCTACTGAGCCCTGATCTCTGATCGGTAGGAAGTGGGATGACTTGGTGAGTCAGTCTATGATCACCCAGATAGAGTTGTGTCCCCTGGATGTACATGGATGCCCTATCACAAAATCCATGGATAAATCGTCCCACTTCCACTCCAGAACCTCTAAGGGCTCTACCAAGCCTTCTGGTACCTGGTGCTCCGTCTTCACTTGCTGACAATTGAGGCATTGTGAAACGAACTCTGCTACTACCTTCTTCATATCGGGCCACGAGTGCTGCTGTCTGAGGCCCTGGTACATCTTTGCCACTCCTGGATGTACTGCTAGAGGGGAAGTGTGGAATTCCCATAGCACCTCCCCTATAGTGAAACTTGTACCAGCAGGCTAGGTACAACCCTTAGATGTTTCAGAGTGGATGTGGGACGGGATATCCATGGATTTCGTGACAGGGCTTCCACGTACATACAAGGGACATGACACTATCTGGGTGATTGTAGACTGACTCACCAAGTCGGCCCACTTCCTACCGATCAGAGAGTAGGGCTAGTAGAGAGCTTTGGTACACCTCTACATTCAATAGATCATACGACTTCATGGTGTTCCATCCACTATCGCCTCCGATAGAGATGCTCGTTTCACTTCCCGGCTATAGAAGGGATTACAGGAGGCTTTTGGGACATAGCTTTGCTTGAGCACTACCTTCCACCATCAGATAGATGGTCAAACTGAGAGGACCATTCAGACTCCCGAGGACATGCTCTATGCATGTGTCCTTGACTTTGATCACAGTTAGGAGGATCACTTACCCTTGGTGGAGTTTTCGTACAACAACAACTACCACTCCACCATCAGGAAGGCACCATACGAGGCATTGTACGGCCGACCTTGCAGATCACCTCAGTGCTGGACTGGCACTGGGGAGTCAGCACTTATAGGATCAGAGATGGTTCAGGCTATGATGGAGATGATGCAGATCATCTAGGAGCAGATGAAGACTGCACAGAGTAGACAGAAGTCATATGCTGATATTATATGGAGACCACTGGAGTTCAAGGATGGCGACCACGTTTTCTTATAGGTCTCACCTTGATGATGTATACGGAGATTTGGTCGGGGCGAAAAGTTATCTATGAATTTTAATCAAACCTTTCCAGGTCCTTAGCAGAGTAGGCGAGGTGGCTTACCGCCTGGCTCTACCACCTCAGTTGCACCGGGTGCTTGACGTCTCCCATGTATCTCAGCTGAGGAGATACATTCACGACCCATCCCACATTATCTACCATGGGGATCTGGACATCGATGATGGGACGACATTCACGGAGGTCCCAGTGAAGATCGAGGATCGACAAGAGCGGGTCCTACGTGGACGTTCGATACCTATGGTGTGCATTCGTTGGCAGCTCGGGAACCTCCAGGAGAGCACTTGGGAGCATGAGGCTCAGATGTGAGATCAGTACCCCCATTTGTTTCTGTAGTGTGTGTTGTAGCTTTATGGGGATGTAAAGACCTGGGGGGAGAAATTTAATGACCTGAAAATTTCATGGAAATTTTTTTCATAAATACTTTGGAATTTTACAAGTCTGTGGTTTCTAACGGCACTTGATTCTGAGGCCTGGTGTGCCCAAAATCAATTTTTGAATTTTTTTTTTGGGTACGTTCATTAAACGTATTTATGGGTTTTTCTATCTCTTGAACCGGTCCTCGGAATTGAAATCTGGGGACACCGATGAACTTGCAGCACTAGTATTCGCTTAAGGGGACATTTATCGCAGTTACGTTTTATGCGGGTTGAGAGTTAATTTTTGAAGATTTAGACTAAAATAAATAAAATTGTAGTACACAACTTTATTTGAAGATGTTATTTATATCCTACAAGGGGAAGGTATATGTGGGTCCCACACCCACATAACCTCCCATGAGAGGATAATGTGTGGTGCGGCCCACATGAACCCCTAACCTTTCAACTCCCTTAAACTCCCCATTAATCTGGCCTTAATTAATTTTACATCTCTCCCCTTAATTAATGTGATCTCTTCACCTCCCTCTCTACCTTTTATTTTTTCCAACACTTTTGATTAATGAATTGAACCCTACAATTAATTATTTAAAGTGTTTGAATTTTGAAAATTATTGTGTGAATAAAATAATAGCCTAAGCTATTATTTTAGTTTGGAACTCATTGTGTTGAGAGAAGTTTGGGAGAGCTCTTGAGAAATAGAAGAATAGAGTTCTTCTTTCGACGAAGAACCACCAAAGAATGACAATCATCTCCTTCAATATTTGGCCAATCCAAAGGAGAAGGAGCCTCTCATAAAGAATCCTGATGATGCACCATCCTCGGCCCCTTCTTCCCCGGCGTCAATGAGTTGATGCCGCCTCCCCGCAACTCCGTCTACGAACGAACCTTATTTCGAGGTAGGGGGATTGCTTCAATTTTAATTGAATAAAATGTTTCTTATTCAATCATTTAAACCATGTTTTATCTTCGGCCTTGTGATACCGCTTAACGTGGAGGGCGCGGGCCGAACGAACATGGCTCGACGACCCTCCGTTGACCACTATTTTATTTTGATGGAAGAGGTGGTGGTGACTGGAGGAAGCAGCGGCCATGTGCCATCCGCATGGAGTAGAACCGTGGCCCGCATCCGTGGGCCTCTCGACCGAAGAAGAACCGGTCGGTCATAGTCAGTCAGGATGGTGGAACTGCGGTGCCCCATGGCGCCGCACTGGAGAGCTGCGGGCTGCTTTGGTGGGCGAATTGGTCGGGTCGTCAGCCGGCTGGGTTGATAAAGGCCGCGGCCCGCCCATGCAGGAAGCTCACACCGGAAAGACCGTCCGGTGTCAGCCGTCCAGATAGGAGGGCGGATCCACTCAGCGCCGCCGGTTTGGAAGGTTTCCCCCCCCCCCCCCCCCCCCGCATCGCTCAGCCACCCGAGCCAAGCCGCTCCGCCAGCCGGGCTGAGCCGCAGCCCACCAGGCCTCACCGTGCCGGTCCATGACCCTCTGTGCTAGGCCGCACCCCTAATGTCAGTCCATTACCCACCAGGCTTGTCCACGTGCTTCATTGGGACGGTCCGACACCAGTCGGGTCGGACCCGCCATCCCACTGGGCTTATCGGGTGTGGCCCGTTACATTTAAATGTGAATAACTTCCCGATAGTGTGTTTGATCCACACGCCGTCTGCGGCACTAGGATCCTCGTAATGATTATATCTATTTGCGATACTATAAGTGACTTTTGGATGACTTTGGAAAACATCGGGGTTTGGAAGGAGCATAATTCCAATCGGGCCCTAGGAACGGAAAAGCCAAAATCTCTTAGACCGAGCATCTGATTGACGCGCCGTCTGCCGGGTTGGGTTCTCTTTGATGAGACGAATCTTTAGGGTACATAAAATATGGACTTCATGATAGTTTATGTAAATAACCCTTTTCTAGAGGAGAAGACCCTCCCAGAATCGAGTGTGTTGTGTGCGGAAACCCTAGAGATGGTTGTGATTGCAATGACTACCATACTGGAATCCTCCGTGGGTTTGAGAGTGATGAATACTGTACTTGTATCCTAAGTGGGTCTGACATTTTGACTTTTTTCTAGTATCCTACGTGGGTCTGACAGAGTAGTTGGTCTAGTATCCTACGTGGGTCTGACAGATTATTTGGTCTAGTATCCTATGTGGGTCCAACAACATAGATGAATGAGTGACTACATCTGATCATCTCTACCACTATAAAAAATATGTATACCTGTGTGAGATGAGTCTTGACTTGCATTCAATATCATCGATATTATGGACTTCTTTCCTGTCTGGATTGGGTTGTGCATGGGCTCGAGAGTTGGAGCCGAACTGAGATTGATAACATAGGTATATGTGTGGGAATATACCTAAGTAGGGTACATTGTTACTTCATGGTTGTATATTTCTTCTGTGGATGATCCTTCATGGATTCTGGGAGTCTTTAGGGGTCCCGTGGTCCCTACTGAGTATCGTATACTCAGCCCTGCACGGGCTATGCCCGCACTACATTGTGTTTGATACAGATGACGGACAACACTGATCAAGGTGGAGGCCTGTGGATCTATATGGTACCCATAGGTGGACCACGTGGCGAGACGTATACGGAGATGATGGTCGGACCTGAGGTGCTGAGGAGGCCATCTATACCCACCCTTCAGGTGGGATTCCTGGAAGACGACTCAATGGTTGTTATTTTAGTTTACTACAGTTGTACTAGCCTTTCTGTTGTACTGTAATTTACAGTTGGGTTTGTATACTGGCCCATTAACTTTTCAGAACTTTTGTTTTCAGTATTATTTAGTGCTTACCTCTCTTGTATAATATTTTATGTTTTTTTACTTTTATAAAGGCAATGCCTTCCATTTTTATCAGGATTTATGCCTTTGGTGCTAGTCTCTATCCCCTGGCCTATGGAAGCCGGGCTTGGGGTAGTCACGGCACAGGCCCCAACCACAGGGAGTTGGTGAATTGAGGTGGGCTCAGCTCCAGGCAGCCGAGGCCTAAGACCATGCCGCACTAGAGATGATTTGAGGTACTATATGTTTCTACTCCACCCTTTCTGCAGTTCTTATAGACACATGTGCGAGTCATTATTTTATTGCTGCTTCCCTTGTTTAGAGTTCGTAGATTCCGACGGAGCCGTTGGCTCGATCCTTATAGCTAGAGACTTCTACAAGAGAAGAATCGATGATTATGCACTGGTGTCAGCAATGTGAGCTTACTCTAGGAGGCAAGGGTTTTGGCAGGGATCTTGTGGTAGTGGCGTAGAGGCCTTACGATGTTATCTTGGGTATGTACTGGTTGTCTATAGTCCGTGCTTAGATTTACTGCATTAGGCGCAAAGTGTTGTGTGTCTGCACGGATGGCACCAGTTTCACCTTCACCAGTGAGAAGGGAGACTTTGTAGCGTAGGATGGACTTAGGCAGAGGAGAGGGCATCCGATCACATATCAGTTGGCTAGTCACATCATCGGATCAGTTGATGTGCGGAGTCCGAGTTTTACTGTTGTGGTGGATTACTATGCGGATGTTTTTCCTAATGACGTTCCAGGACTACCTCCTCGCAGAGAGGTAGACTTTTACATAGACTTGTACCTCGAGAAAACACTTATATCTACTCCAGTATATCAGATCGTTCCCGCCGAGATTCGTGAGCTGCGGGTATAGCTAGAGGACTTGTAGGGGAAGGGATTCATCTGACCCAGTGTTTCACCCTGGGCTTCCCCAATTTTTTTCTCCAAGAAGGCGGATGGGATCTTACGACTATGTATCGACTACCATCGCCTGAATCAGGTGACCATGAAGAACAAGTACCCACTTCCTAGGATTAACGACCTCTTTGATCCGCTCAGGGAAGCACAATGGTTCCCGAAGATAGACCTCAAGTCCGGCTATCACCAGGTCAGAGTTTGAGATGAGGATGTACAGAAGACGGACTTTAGGTGTCGATATGGCCATTATGTTCTTGGTTATTCCCTTCGGTGTCACCAACACTCAAGTTTTGTTCATGTGTCTCATGAACAGGATCTTCTAGCCTTACCTCAATCATTTTTTCGTAGTCTTCATCGACGACATACTGATTTACTCGACTATTGAGGATGAGCACGCCTACCACTTGCGGGTTGCACTGGACACACTCCGAGAGCACTAGATTTATGGTATGCTCTCAAAGTGCCAGTTCTGGATTCAAGAGGTTCACTTCTTGGGAGACATCATCTTGGAGGCTGGAGTTGCAGTGGATACAGTGATGATCAAAGCAGTACTTTCTTGGGAGCCACCCAAGAGCATGACAGAGGTGTGGAGTTTTCTTGGGTGTGGCTTGGTATAATTGGATATTTGTGTCAAACTTCTCCAGATTTGCAGCACTACTTTCAGCCTTGATGAAGAATGGGAAACACTTTGTGTGGTCAGAGGGATTCCAGCAGAGCTTTTAGGAGCTGAGGCAGAGATTGACGAGTGCACCCATCTTGAGGCTACCAGAGGAGAGCGTAGGGTACGTAGTTTATTGTGACGTATTAGGGACCGGACTCAGGTTTTTCCTGATGTAGGAGCGAGAAGTGATCGCTTATGGTTCACAGCAGTTGAGACAGCACGAGTAGAACTACGCTACCCATGACCCGGAGTTACCAGCAGTGGTCTTCACCTTGATGATGTGGTGACACTTTTTTATGGGAGATCAATTTACAGTCAACTCTGACCACCAGAGTCTCAGGTACATCTTCTCGCATAAGGACCTAAACCTGAGATAGTGGTGATGGCATGAGTTCCTCCATGATTATGACTTCGAGATAGTCTATACTCATGGGAAGGGGAACGTTGTAGCAGATGCTCTCAGTAAGAGATCAGGCATTCACCAGCTAGGAGAGGTCATGGAGAAGCTAGTCGCGTTGTAGATATCCTTTATGGATAGAGATAGAGAAGATTTTCAATAGTTTCTCACATTCACTCCTCCACTCCATCAGCGAGTCAGAGAGGCACAACATGGGGACGTTGACTGTGAGATGCGACGTGCTCATAATTCCTCAGGGCAGGCACCTGATGGATTTTCTGAAGGAGGGGAGCATGTCATCTTCTTCAGGGGACGTACCATGGTACCAGTTCCAATATAGGAGGAGGTGCTTAGGAAGTTCCACACATCCCCTATAGTGGTACATCCATGAGTGGAAAAGATGTATCACGACCTCAGACAATAGAACTGGTGGTCGGGTATGAAGAAGGAAGTGCCAGAGTTCGTTTCACGATACCTCACCTGTTAGCAAGTGAAGGAAGAACACCATGTACCAATAGGCTTAGTACAACCCTTAGAGGTTCCGCAGTGGAAGTGGGACGGGATATAAATGGATTTTGTCATTGGGGCTTCCACGTACATCCATGGGACACGACTTTATCTAGGTGATCGTAGACAGACTCACCAAGTCGGACCACTTCCTACCGATCAAAGAGCAGGGCTCAGTAGAGAGCTTGGGATGCCTTTACATTCAAGAGATCGTACGACTTCATGGTGTGTCATCCACTGTCATCTTCGATAGAGATGTTTGTTTCACTTCCAGGCTATGTAATGGATTACAGGAGGCTTTTGGGATGCAACTTTGCTTGAGCACGGCCTTCAATCCTTAGACGGATGGTCAAACTGAGAGGACCATTCAGACTCTTGAGGACATGCTCCATGCACGTGTCCTTGAATTTGGTCACAGCTAGGAGGATCACTTAACCTTGATAGAGTTTGCATACAACAACAGCTACCAGTCGAACATCAGGATGGCACCATACGAGGCACTATATGGCCGACCTTGCAGATCACCTCTCTGCTGGACTGAACCTGGGGAGTTAGAACTTGTAGGACCAGAGATGGTTCAGGCTACGACGGAGAAGGTGCAGATCATCCAGGATCGGATGAAGACTGCCCAGACCAGACAGATGTCCTATGCGGATAGGATACAGAGACCACTAGAGTTCGAGGATGGTGACCACTTTTTCTTACAGGTCTCAACTCGACGAGGTCTACAATGATTTGGCCGGGATGGCAAGTTATCTCCGCGTTTCATTCGACCTTTCTAGGTCCTAAACAGAGTAGGTGAGGTGGCTTACCACCTGGCTCTACCACCTCAGTTGCACCGGGTACATGACTTCTTCCACTCATCTCAGCTGAGGAGATACGTGTACGACCCGTCCCACATCATCGACCACGGGGTGATGGACATCAATGACGGGGTGACATTCACGAAGGTCCTGATGTAGATTGAGGATCGACAGGAGTAGGTCATATGTGGAGGGTCGATTCCTCTGGTGCGCATTTGCTGGCAGCACAGGAACCTCTAGGAGAGCACTTGGGAGTGAGAGGCTCATATGCAAGCTCAGTACCCCCATTTGTTTCCCTAGTGTGTTTTGTAGCTTTACGGGGATGTAAACCCCTAAGGTGGGAGTAATTTAAAGACCCAGAAATTTCAAGGAATTTTTTTTCTTAAATACTTTGGAATTTTACGAGACTACGGTTTCAACGGCCCTTGATTCTGAGGCCAGGTGTGCCCAGAATCAATTTCAGAAGTTTTTTTCGGGTACGTTCAGTAAACGTATATGAAGGTTTTCCTATTTTTTGAACCTTTTCTCGGAATTGATATCTGAGGACACCGATGAACTCACAACGCTAGTATTCTCTTAAGGAGACATTTACCACAATTGCGTTCTATGCAGGTTAAGAGTTAATTTTTTCAGGATTTATAAAAAAATAAATAAAAGTGTAGTAGACAGTTTTATTTAAAGATGTTAGTTATATCCTACAATGGGAAGTTATAGGTGGGGCCCACAACCACATAACCTCCCATGAGAGGATAATGTGAGGTGGATCCCACATGAACCCCTAACCTTTCAACTGCCTTAAAATCCCCATTAATCCCCCTTACATAATTTGACAACTCCCCCCTTAATTAATGTGATCTCTTCACCTCCCTCTCTCCCATTAATTTTTTCCAACAGTTTTTATTAATGAATTGAACCCTACAATTAATTAATTAAAGTGTTTGAATTTAGAAAATTCTTTTCTGAATAAAATAACACCCTTAGCTATTATTTTAGTTTGGTACAGGTTGTGTTAAGAGAATTTTTGGAGAGCTCTTGAGAAATAGAAGAATAGAGTTCATCATTCGACGAGGAACTGCCGAAGAACGAAAATAATCTCATTTGATCTTCGGCCAAGCCAATGGAGAAGGATACAACCGCAAGGAATGCTGATGATGCGCCATACTCAGACCCTTCTTCCCCAACGTCAATGAGTTGACGCCACCTCCCTGTGACTCCGTCTACAAATGAACCTTATTTCGAGGTAGGGGTTTGTTTCAATTTTAATTGAATAAAATTGTTCTACGTCCCTCATTGAAACCATGTTTTTTCTTTGGCCTTATGATACCGCCTAACACAGACGGCGCAGGCCGAAAGAACATGGCCTGACGACCCTCCATTGACCTGTTTTATTTTGATGGAAGAGGTGGCGGTGACCGGAGGAAGCAGCGACCATGTGCCAGCCGCATGGAGAAGAACAGTGGACCACATCCGCGGGCCGGTTGGACTAAGAAGAACCGGCCAACCATAACCAGGCGGGATGGTGGAACCACGGTGCCCCATGGCGACACGCTGCGGAGTACCTCGCCCCGAGCTCCGCGGGCCACTTCGGCGGGCGAATCAGCCAGATCGTCAGCCAGCCGGGTTGATGAAGGTCGTGGCACCTGCAGGTACCGCACAGCAGGACTGCAGACCGCCAATACGGGCCTCTCGTGCCGGGGTGATTGGCCGGCTTTGGCCGGTGGGACAGGAGGGCGGTGTCGATCGGTTCCGCCGGTTCGTGAAGTCCCCCCCCCACCCCGCATCACTCGACCTCCTGTGACAAGCCGCTCGGCCTATCAGGCCCAGCCGCTGCCAGCCATGCCAGGCTGTGCCACACCGCGCTGGGCCACGCCCTGCCGGGTCAGGCCGCGCCCCGCCGGGTTGGTTCGCGCCACGTCGGGCCGGGTCACGCCCCTCGAGCCGGGCCACGCCCTACCAGGATGGGTCACGCGCTTCATTGGGCCGTTCCACCACCAGTCGGGTCGGACCCACCAAAACCTGGTCGACATGACCCGGCACCTCACTGGGCTTAACGGGTCGGGCCCATTACGCTTAAATGTTAATAACTTAACGACCGTGCGTCTGATTGATGCATCTTCTTGCGCCTCTAGGATCCTCATGATGAGGTCGTCCTTTTGCGATACTCTAAGTATGTTTTGGATGACTTTGGAAAATGGTCGGGTTTGGAACGAGCATAATTCCAATTGGGCCCCTCGAATGGAAAATCCAATATCTCTCAGACCAGGCATCCGATTGACGCGTCGTCTGCCGCGTTAGTTTCTTTTGACGAGACAACAATTCTGGGTACATCGACTCTAGACTTCGTGATAGTTGATGTAACGACCCCTTTGCTCGAGGAGCGGACCCTCCCAGAATCGAGCACGCTATGTGCGGAACCCCTAGAGCTGGATGCTATTGCAACGACAACCGTACTGGAATCCTCCATGGGTTCGATGACGATGACAACTGTACTGGAATCCTCCGTGGGTTCGACAACGATGACTACTATACTTGTAACCTAGGTGGGTCTGACAGATTGACTTCTGTTCTCGTATCTTACGTGGGTCCGACAGAGTAGCTAGTCTAGTATCCTACGTGGGTCCGACAGCTTAGTTGGTCTAGTATCCTACATGGGTCCGATATCTTAGATGAATTAGTGACTACATCTGATCATCTCTATCGCTATATGAAAGATGTATACCTGTGTGATTTGGGTCTTCACTTGCAATCAATATCATCGATATGATTGACTTCTTTCCTGTGTGGACTGGGTTGTGCTTGGGCTCAAGAGTTGGAGCCAAACTGAGATTGATAACTTAGGTATATTTATGGGCCTATACCAAAGTAGGGTTCATTATTACTTCGTGGTTGTATCTTTTTTCTGTGGTTAATCCTTCATGGATTCTGGGAGACCTTTGGGGGTCTCGGGGTCCCTAATAGGTATTGTATACTCAACCCTGCACGGTCTATGCCCGCACTACATTGTTCTATCCATTCATAATTTATTAAATAATTATTATTAAATTATCACTTATTTTTTTAACCAAGTCATTTTATTCCTAAAAAATGTGTTTTCACCAAAAATGGGTTATCTTGTTTTTCATGGGTGAAAAATAAAAATATTTTTTGGAAATGTTAGAAATTTTATTTAATAATATATATTTATTTTTTGAATTTTTTTGTTATAAAATTATTTAAGGTTGAATTTTGGATAATTTTTTATAAAGTTTGAATTTCAACAAATAGGGAATTATATTGATTTTTATTAGAAAAAAAATATGTTTAAAAAGTAGAAATATATTTATAATTATTTATAACATTTAATTATTTCTTTATGATTTAAAATATCACAATTATGGGGTTTTAAATGTATTTTATAATCTAATTTAGTTTAAAATATTTTTATATTTTAAAATGACATTTTTCTGAAAACCATTTATTTATCATGTTCATCCGTTTTAATTTTTAATTAATTTTAGAAACATATGTGAATGAAATTTTGATAAATGGATTTCTAATTTAGAATTATAATGTTTAAATTTGGAAAATAGGTTCATTTTTTATTCCGAAATAATTGTAATCTCGGTAATTTTTAATACCACAGATATGGGTAAATTGGGTAATTAAGGGTCAAAAGTATTATGATAATCACTAAAAAACCTTAATAAATTACAAAATTATATTTTATGTGTCCATTGCATCCATAACCATCTAATATGAAGTTATATGACATTTTTAACAATTTTTATAAGAATATGGCCATTATAATATTTTCTATAAAGAAAAGTAATAAATGAATCACTCTTGTTTTTAATAACTATTATATTCCTAACATTAGGAAAACCCAAGGAAATTTTAGGTTATAAATATAAATTCTAAATACAAATATGTTTTTATCAATATATTAGTTTATTTTTAATTTTTAGAAAAAAACTATAACTATAAATTCTTACCCAATGCTGAGGTAGTAATTATTCGATTACTGAAAAAATCAAATAAATAATATTTGAAATTTTATAATAATTATAATTTAAAATAAACAATGTGATAAAAAATTTATATGAACATGACATGTTAGGAATTAACAAAAATATATTTTATATTACATGTTTGGACGATGTTATTAAAGACAAAGTATTGAATAGTTCAAAAAAGGTCATTATTGATATTTTATAACAAGTAATATTTTATTAAATTACATAATTTTTAAAAAATATTATATTCATCCATTTTATACAGATATGTCTGGTAATATGACAAGTGTTCCATTAAAGATACTTTATTCTATTTATAGTGACTGTCTTAACCATCAATGCTTTAAAATTTGTAATATCATAGTAAGTGTGAAAAGGGGTTAATGAGGGTATAAAATCAAAAGATAAAAGAAAAAACTTAGCAAAAACATGTTTAAGAATTATTTAATGAGATTATTTATACCTATAAACATCTCATAATATATTTAAATCACATTTGATCCAGTTATAAATTTAAATTAAATTACATTAATTTAATATTTTGAGAAATCCCAAGAGTGCCCCTCCATACTCTTATTAAAGGACATCTGTTATTTTATTTACATTAAAATAAATGACCATTTTATTTAGAAAACATCTTATAAACACATTCTAAACATACATCCCCTTGATTCATAGTTCTTATTTTGGGTAGAATAATAATCATAGAATCCTTAAGGTGTCAATGAGAGAAGATTTTCCAAAGAATATGAAAAATTTTATACTGTGTGTTTTAGCTTCGTTTCTTATTGAATATCCATAAAATCATCATCAACCATGAAAAATAATAACACTAATATCTTGCACATAATTAGATATTATAATATTAATCTAAAAACATGTATCAATCTCCAACATCTATCAAATGGGAATGGAATCTGTTGTTCATATGTACGGAGAAGTACCACCTCACAAATAGATGCAATTTGTTTCCCTAACCATATATTACAGAAGGTTAAAATAATGGAATTAATTGTTATATATGATATTAATTATATATTTATCATTATTAAAAGATAGTATATAATTTTATTTTTTACCTTTGAATTCACTAAAAAATCACAACGTCGATTGTACATACGTGTGGACTACCTCAATCATTATTTTTTTATTGAAAGACGGAAATGGAAGCAGAAAAGAAAACATGGGCCTTCAAGGGGACCGAATGTAGTGGAGACCCATGGCATCTATGAGAATGAATGACCTATACTCATTTAGAAGAGAACTCATATTATCAAAAACAATCATGGCTTCCGCCTGATTTCTCGAATGTACCTGTGATTCCACCGCAAAATTTGATTTCCTCCAACTGTGATGGAGAATTTGTACTCTCACTGATTCCCTTGAACATCTAATAATGATATAGCTCAGTTATCAAGGAACCGTGTGACTCAACTAGAATGATATAACTAGGATCTCTGAATCAGAACCAATCTCTGCCAATAGAAGACCGCAACCCCTAAAAACCAGAAGCCCTAAAAGGAGAGCATGTGCCTCCGCACCCAAAAAGATTCTCAGGCCATAATATGCACTAAACCCCAACATCATCGAACCCAAAAAGTCTATGAGAATCTATCCACCCCTCTTATCCCCTTTCCTGTAGAATTCGTCGACATTAAGTTTCAGGCCACCAGGAGAAGGTTCTCATCCGACCCAATGACCAATCACAGTTCTCGTACTACATGGTTTTATATGGAACTTGAAAACTGTATCTGACACTTAGCCACCTTTCAATAATTAAATCAGTTCAGCAATTAGAAACCTTTACTGCATCTGCAAATAGAGATGAGACTAACTATTTCCTAGCCTCTCTTGATTGAAAGTAACCCATATAATCTAGAAAATGGAAACCAGAATAAATGATTGCACCTTCTATTCAGAAACCTCAGAAGCAGTGACACTAAAATATGAATCCAAAAACATATTCATGTATAAATTCTCACCTTCTAGGAAAGGGTGAGGTATAAAAAAATACCAAATAATATTCTCCAAATTTATTTGGAAAAAATAAATGAAGATAGGACTCTGACATGGGGTACACACAGCAGAAGCATCGTTAGGCCAGGGGAATACTCTTCCTTTAAATATCATAATCACTTGTAAGGGCCCTATTTTGAACACAACATACAAGGAAACTCATTTTTATTGGGATCTCTTTGCACTAATGTTTGGGTTCCCATTTATCTAGAGCACTCTTAGCATGAAGAAGCCTCCAGTAATCCCGAGCATATAACCTTCTCAAACACGAACCTGTAAAACAAAATCTATCAAGGCCCCCACACATTAAAATATATTGGAACACTTTCATATGACCAAGTGAGAGTGTTTCCTAAATTAGATCATAGTTCCCTATAGCCTCACTAAATGAGGTCTCTAGATAAGGGAAACCGGGATAGAACAGTGATTCTCCGACCTAATTGGTCATCCAGAAGTTAATTTTCTCATCCCCAATAATCTATCGATTCACATTATTTAAGAGTTCTAGATGATGAAACATGTATCACGTTAGGCTAGATAGCTTACCATTACACGTATCTTGGATTTCCATGGCATCAACATAACATTCTTTGAAAAAATATTCCCACAAGGACACTCCCACCAGGTTATCCAACGCTATTCTACCCTTCATGCTATGCATTGTAATATGAAAATACCTTAGACTAACTCCACATTCAACCACTTGTTTTTCCAGATGTTCCCAAGAGGACCAGTGAGTGTGACCTGTGCAATTCGTATCCCAATAGAAACTCGTAAGAAGCCTCTCCATCCTTATGAAAACCCCTTTCAGTGGATTAATGAATCCAAAAACATGCATCGGTATAAATGAGTGGACACTATTGATCAAGGTGACACGACCTCCAAATTAAAGGTGTTTTTTCTTCAAATTAAAAATCCTTCCCACCAAATGGTTGGTAATATCATCAATGTACATCTTCTTAATGCACCCGCAGAAAATAGGGACAGTGAGGTAGAGAATCGGTAATTGTATTTGTTGACATCCAAGGATGTTTTAAATATATCTACATCTCCTTTTGGAACATTATTTTGATATATAAACCATTCTTTTCACTGAATTGATCCTATTCCCACTCAAACGTCCATATAAATTCAGAATTTCCATGATTTTTGATAGGCACCTTCCCCTTAAATTAGAAGAAATTAAAATGTCATCCGCGAACATAAAATGGGAGACTCCTTTAAAACCACTCCTGCAAGTATACGGAGAGATCTAACTATCCTCTAATCAATTATGTAAAATCTTAGAAAGAGAATATTGTGTGAAAATGAAAATACCAGGGGATAGAGGATCACCTTGAAAAAACACCAAGGACTAATTTGAAGAACCCAATGTTTTTCCCAAGAGAGACAAGAAAAGCCAAGGGGAAGAGTAGCATCTGAATCATAGATTGAAAAACCTGTTCTGGAACACAAATTTCCTTGTCATATGAAGGATGAAACTCGAATCCATTTTATCATAAGCCTTATCCATCACAAATTTGAAGATCACGTTGGAACCTAGAGTTTTCTTATGCATGTCCATCACCATTTCATAATCAATTCTAACGGCCCCTTGAATACACCTCCACGGAACAAAACCATTTTGCTCTATCGAAACCAACCATGGACTGACCCCATTCAACCTTCTAGAAAGAATATTAGCTGAGATATTATAGGTCAAATTTCATAAACATATAGGTCGATACTTACTGTTAAATATGGTGTCCTTTGTTTTGGGAATAAGGACCAATTTGGAAGCATATGAACCCATGTTCAGCCCCCACCTCCAAAGAATTCTTTCACTGCCTCGATCACCTAAAGACCAACCACTTCCCAAGTAGTAGTAAATAATGACGTTGTAAATCCATATCGAGGTGCAATGTCTGGTGGCATCCCCAGAAATACATCCTGGATCTCATCCATAAAAGGAGAAGAAAAAAGTGCCATGTTTTCAGCTTCCCCCATAAAGTAGGGAACCCATCTCAAGAAGTCATTTCATTCCCTAACATTATGAGATAACACATCACTTTCCCCCTGGAAAAAAGACCCTCAAAATGCTCTAATGGAAATTTTCCTACCACATCCATGTCCGAGGTGAACACCATATTTCCAAGTCTCAAATTAATCATCGTACTCCTCCCCTCATTCAAGAATACATGAAGAAAACCCATTATTATGATCACCTTCCCTTAGCCATCTCACTCAGGATCTTTGTTTGTAGAGTGTTTCAATCTCTAGTAGTTTCTCCACGAGTGCCTTTTTTATCACAAAGATGGATGAAGTTGTTCTCATCCCAATATGATTGGAGTGTCTCTTCCATTCTGTCAACCTCATCTTGAATAGTGCTCACCCCAGTACTATCATTTGGACTACTGGACAACAAGAACATAATATCCTCTTTATGAAGCTTGATCCTAACTTACAGTCCCCACAATGACCCACTAGATTTCCCCTGCACCCATGATTGTTTCACCAATTTCATGAAAGACTCCTCCTAATGCCAAGAGTTGGAATACTAGAAACCTTGGCTACTAGAGGTATCCCGCCTAAGGTTAACAAGATGTGGAACATGGTCTAAGAGATATCAGGACAAATGAGAAACTAATGCATGAGAGAAATCATCCAATCCATGAAGGTACATAAGGCACCTGTCCATCCAACTATAGATGTTGTTGTTGCCCGGTTGCTTATTACACCAGGTGTATTTAGAACACGAAAACCCCAGGTCCATTAATCCCGTTGCTTCCACGAATCTCTGAAGGTCATGTGAGCCACAAAGGTTTCTTGCTGAGCCAACTCTTTTCTCAGAGGGATCTAGGTTGACATTAAAGTCACCACCGATAAACCACGAAAGATGCCCTGAATCGAAGAAATCCAAATGCTACCAAAGATCTATTCTCCGAAGAGGGTGAGTTTCATCGTAAAAAAAAGAAAAAAATACCCATACCATTTTCCAAGATCCTGATCTGATGCACTGTGAAGTGATACTCCTCACCTCAACTGACAAGAGACCCCTCCAACAAATCCAAATATGCACATTGTCTGGGTTCCCATGAATAGAGTTCAAGAACCCCATTCCCCTAGCCAAAGAATAATGTTTTTTGGTGTAGATACCCAAAGCCTGGTGTACATGGACATTACATTTCTTTTTCTGAATACTTAATAAATAAAAAAAATAGACACCAAAAAACCGTAAAAGTTTAGTGTCTTTGGAAACTCGGAATATAATCTTCTAATCTTGGTGAAAGATCATCAACATCTCCAATAAAGATCTTCCTTTTTTTACCTAAAACCTTTCTTTATATCTCAGGGAAAAGAAAACATATAAAGGGTGAGCTCAAATTCTTAGTAAGGGTAAGCATGGAGAAAATAAAACAAACCATATAACATTGAACTTCAAAAAAAAAGATCATAATATTTAAACATCAAAATCATGAGCAATGACATAAAACATGGAAGTACGTAAGGCATAGATCATAATGGATCATCAATCATGATAAAATATAATGGGAATAAAACATGTAATTGTGTCAAACCATTAAGCACATGATATTATTTCCATAGTAGCCAAGGAATTGCTGCCAAGACCATCTTAGTGGACAAAGTGCCTTTCTGAATCGAGTTCACTCCTTGTTCCAGTCCTGCAATACTAAACCAGATTAACATACCATTCCTTCCATGTCTATCTCATTAGATATAAATATTTACCCAATGAATTGGAGGGAGATATAGGTCTCACCCATCTCATATTGAAATCATTCTTTCGTGTGCCACAAAAAAACATAGATCATTCATAATAACCCAATAAATAAAATGGGTTTCATAAACATCATTCCTTCATAAAAAAATCAATATAAAAGAAACGGATATAATTTCATCATAAGAAAATTCAAACCATGTAAATTATATAGACATTATATTTGAAACATACACATATGAAATAATTTCATCTTAGATGAAAAATGGTTTTTATAAAACACTTGAAAATAATTCTTGAGGAAAATATCCTTTCTTATTCGAAATCATTTTTCCTTTCACAAAATGCAATGAAATTTTAAAAGAATGGATTTTTTTGAAAATATTCATGAAATACTGTAGAGTAAGTTTTATGAAAATAAGGTGTTTTGAAACCGTAAAATTCTGTTCATGTCGTATAAGTTAAAAAAACATTCTCCTCATACTTGTGTCAGAAAAGTCAAAAAGTTCCTCGAATGGTAAACAAAAGACATATTCCTTCCATAACATGTGGTAAAAGTAAAAATGGGTAAAAAGGACTTTAAACATACATAAATACACTTTTAGAAAACATGTACATGGATGATAACAATAACCCCAGTAAATACTTTCGAATAAACAATCTTGGATAAGAACGAGATTGAAATAATTATCCCTTACCTTAGGTCCAATTTATTCTGTACGTGTCTGAAACACCTGTATAGTGGGCTTAAACATATTTTTAACTTGTAAAAAAACCAAAATATTTATGATATCATATATGATTCACTGATGACTTTATATTACCCGTTATTTTGTCAATTCCATGTTAAAGCATTGTTTTCTGTTAAATCGTTTCATTTAACGTACATGTTTGGACATGTTGATCGTGATATGATTATTACTTATATCATGATTTAATTACTTCCAGAATGTAAATAATGATTTATATATCATATATATTTAGTATATATATATATATAATAGATAGATAAATGAAATGAAATACACCGTTCATGGAGACGGTAGGCCGTATGTACGCATGAACGTTGTTTTCCTTTCCTTATTAACTTGAATGGAAGTAAGTAGATGATTTATATATATATATACATAAATCTAGTAGCTTTTTCATGTCATATAATTCTTTATTATTCAATATATATACTTTATAATCATTCTTGAATGGTTAACATGGAGAATGTATCTCATCGCGTCGTGGAGACGGTAATCCGTACATACGCACGAGTGAGATATTGTTCCCATAATTATTGAATGGAATTGGAGTGGATGATATCTCAGAATCCGTATCATGTTATAATAATCATATATAGTTATTCTTTACACCATTATACCCATCCAAGTAAGGTGGTGGTGGAAAAACAGAATACACCACGACGTGGAGACGGTATTCCGTACATATGCACGCGCGGTGATCTCATTTTCTGTAGGATGGATAGAAGGTTAATTGGGGTTGTTTCATATTTATAATAACATATAATTATATTATTGATACTTATGTTATTAATTTATAATGAAACAACTAAAAAATAATAAGTTTAAGAAGGATGAAATTTGAAATAATCGGTAGAAGAGATTACTTCTTCTTCGACACACCTCCTTTAATCTTCCTCTTAAGGCACTAGAGTTGGAATTTTGAGGAGACCAAAACGTCTATAATGTTTCTAGGTATGTTGAGAAGGAAAATGGGCAGGTTTTGGCCGAGCTTCAAGGGTCAAAAGGGTGTGAAGAGAAGAGGGAAAGGGTGCCCTTTTATAAAGGAGGAGAGGGGTACCTTTGAACAAACATGAAATATTATTTTCTAATAAAGTCATATTCGGTTTTTATTAGATATAAATAGATTTATTTATAAGATAAGGTTATGATGGGTCAAAATACACTCAACCAATAGGTTTTAGACAATTTTAGGTTACTATTTTTGCCTTATCATTTAGATTTAACTATAAGTTAATTAATTTAACTTTTACCGTGTCTTCTTGTTTTCTTACACTAAATGGTTAATAATCTTACTATAACAAGCCAAATGGACCCCAAGTGGTTCATTATTAATATATATAAACATATCTATATCATTTTTCCGAACCATATATTTTTAGGAATAAAATAACAATTACTAATATAATATTTGTTTTAAAAACTATTTTATGTCAATTTTGACACTATTTGGTAATAGATTTTTGTGAAAATCATAACAGCGTGATTAGTTCGAAAAAAGTTAATTTAATCAATAATAACATGTAATATTCACCTAAAAAATAGTTTAATATATAAAAAGTCTCAAATTACATTTATTTGGGCATTTATAACATCAATTATGGTAATATTTCATTAATAAGGTAATTACTGCATCATCAATGTGTCACAAGTAAATTAAATTAATTAATGTTGAAAAATTTTAAATAAAATACCATTAGGTAGGAAATCAAATTATATTTCTAATGAATATTTATAGTCGAATTTATCTTATGTATACACCTATATTTAAAATGATTTAGTTATTAAACTTTGATTTTAACTATTTTAACTCTTCTTTACATAAAATAATAATAAATGTCCTAATCTAATCCAAGTGAAACTAAAGGGTAATATTTTATTCCAAATTTTTTTTGGTCGAATTAAACTTATCCAATAGAATTAGGACATGTTTTAGGGTAATAATAATATCATTTTTACCCTTAATTACCCTATTTACTTTTAACCGTGGTAAATAAAAGTAAAAAGTTACTATTCACCAAAAATTATTTTTATCTTATTAAACCAAATTTTACTCCTTGATATTAACCGTGTCTCTCGTAATTTCAAGATTCCACTCACAGAAGTGGTAAAATTATGTTTTATGTAAATTTTCAAATTTTCCAAGGAGGTGGGTAAAAGACGGTGAAAAGTTCAATAAAATTTTATATATATAAAATTATTATAAAATGAATCCAATGAATTAAATTGAACTTATATAAGTATTATGTATATATTTTGACCTAAAATAAATTTAAATAAAATAAATGATTATTTAATAAAAAAGTCGGTTTTTAAATAGTAACCTAGTGTTTTCACTATTCATCAAAAATTGAATGTTTTCAGTAAAATACCAAAATTTCACCCTAGGCTAATTTCAATATTCTGAATCCAAAAATGATGTCCATTTTGAAAGATAAAATTTACAAAATTTCTAAAAGTGGTTATTTCTATTCATAATGGATAGTTTATATAATATTTTAATAACATATCGTTGTTTAGTGAAACTCGGTATTGCGTACAGCACACGCTATTGAGGAAGGTCGTGATTGTGTGTAATGCAAGCCAAGTAAAGGTAATGTGTAGGGAAAGATTCCTTTGTTGTTATGTATAATATAATCCAACCAAATTTCATTTATACATTGAATATATATATATATATACTCAATGTTGCGTAGAATAACTTCTATCAAACGAACATGAAATTTTGTGTAACACTATCCAAGAATAGTGTTGTGTATACTGCAAGCTAATACGGTGGTTCATATAGTGTATAATAATCATGGTTTAGCATACAACACAAGGCATGAAATAAATTAAAAAGAATATATCTTATAAAATCTCGGGGCGTTACATTCTACCCCCCTTAAAATGAATTTCGCCCTTGAAATTCATCGGGGTTATAATTGGTTTATTACATGAGAGTTTCTTTCCTAGAAACCCACATCGTAAAAAGGAATACCAAAACTTAACTTTAAAAAACTAAAGTATGAAATGTAATATTCACCCAAATTAACTAATCCATGGGTTTCCACATTGGAGAACATAGGTGAAAATATGGATATGAAAGAGAAATCTAACCATCACATTCTGATGGATAGTGGTAGAGAACATGGCTTCGAAAATGCCATCAATCCCAAAGCCATATATATCTATTGATCTAACGTACCATCAGATTCATCAGATATAAGAGCACTAGGACAAAATTTTTGGTTTTCATTATAATTTCCCTAAAGTTGAAAATTTTGAATTAGAAGAAATACTTACTTGATTTTGGTACAATATCACTGTTGTTTTTGCCTTGAACAATTTTCACTTCATCTCTTACAGAAATGGAGTTGAATATGTCTTTCTTGAAGTGTTATCAGATCATGCGATAGAATGAGAGGTCATTCCATCTGTCTCAAACATAAGGTTAGGAAAAGATATATACATAAGTCCATATATGGTGAGATTAATCGTATATGGTTCATAAAATGGATGTATACTTCGTATATCATACCACATAATAAATTGAAACTAATTTATACTAACCAGGGACTTCATGTTGGCTAGTTGTAGGCAATAAAGGCCTGTCGCACTTCGGTTGTGGGTTTGATTCCTACAACCTTGACACAACGGGTTGTCGTCCGTCCTGCAGGTTGTCCTTTTTCTAAATCTTCACCACTATAAAATTCCAAAAATAATATCGAAAAAAGGTCAATCCTTAAACAATACTATCTTATGTCTAACATAATACATTCCAATATTTATGCTTATCCAAAATACATTTGTCCAATCTCATAGTATAAATAAAACTATTACTGGAAATGTCATCTACGGAGCATGTGAATACCATCATTTATCATACGATATATCATTTTGGTCACATTCCAAATATGTGAATACCTTAATCATGTATTACCATAGAACCTTAGTGAAAACATGAGTTCTATCAAAAGTTAACTCTTTCCACATACCAAAATCCCAAAATTTCTATATACTCAAACTGTGAATCACTTTGTCCTTATATCAGTCATGATCTCATGAATACTATCATAAAAATTATTTTCTCCTTATCCCTTCATTATTTTCATTTCATCTGCTTTAAAAAAATATTTCAATCACTTTTCATGGTTACTGGTACCATAAAATTATTGAAAACCAAAATGGAATAATACATAGATATTCTCATATTCCAAGATAATAAAATGACATTCCACACTACAATTTTGGAATCTCGTTACATAAACACATAATCATTCCACCACATCATTTTCATACTCAACATCACCAATAGTGATCACATGTGACTTCCCTTTGTCCTTTTCCTTAATAGGTTTCTCATGTTGATCATCATTAACCCTTAGATTAGGGCATTGATTAGCATAATGCCCCATTTCCTTGCACTTGAAGCATTGAAGTGTTGGTGGAGAGTTATCTGTAGTCTTTTCTCTATTCACGTCATTAGAATCCTTTTTCCCATTACTTCGACACTCAACTTCTCGATGTCCTTCTTTTCCACACTTGAAAAATTTTCTAGTACCTTTTCAACAATCTCCACCATGCATGTTTGCACACATTGAGCATAAAAAGACATTCACCTTCTTTTCAACATTGTTCTGAGGTTTTTTCCTGCACTCCATATTTCTTTTCTTTTCAAAACCATGATATGGATATGTAAAACCAACTTCCAGTTCTACCTTGGTAGAAAAACACACGATTTCTTCATATCTACTGATGTCTCTTATAGCTAATGCCCTTCGAAGACTTGGTTTTAAGCCACTGAATAATTGATCAACTTTACTTTCAGGTTGGATGATAAAGCCAGATGCATACCTTTCAAGCCTTGTAAAATCCCCTTTGTATATACCAACATATTTATCATCCTTTTTATTAAGCTCAAGGAACTCCTTTTCCATCTTATTTCGAAGAATATGAGGGATTTACTTATTGAAAAAAATGTTTTTGAACTCATCCCATTCCATGGATGCAATTTCATCTTGGGGCCTTGTGTTCTTAATTAGAGTCCACCACTGGCCTGCTTCACCTCCTAAATGGTAAATATCCAAAATGAATTTTTCATTCTCTGAACAGTGAAGTATGGAAAATATCTTTTCAATGCTACTTATCCATTGTTCAGCAACAAGTGTATCAGAAGACCCACTAATAAAAGGTGGACGTTGCCTCATAAAGGACTCAATAGAATATTGTTACCTTCTCTGCTCATTCGGAAGTCCAGAAAGATTCATATCTTGTGTAAGTATAGAAATAATATTTTTCACTCCATTTCCCATAACATTGGTTTGTTCAGAAGGAAAATCGTTGCATTGCCCATTTTTTGGTCAACACGGTTCCTTCGACTTCCAACCATTGTCTAAAGCCCAAAAAAAATAGTGTGAGAGGCAAGAATCATGCTAGGTAAAACAACCTAATAAAGGGGGAGTACCTTCAATATCTAACATATTAGGTTTAATTATAATATCAATACTATAATTCTAGGACTATAACCTATACTTATACTTAACCTTAGGGACATCCCTAGACATACATTAGAAATATCTCTAGGGATCTCACCAAAGTTTTTCCATCCTAGTTTCCAAAGGTTAACTAAACCTTTCCTCGGATACCAACTATAGTAGTCTAGAATTACTTCCAGTGGAATATAATTGATACCTATTACTCCACTCCATGTATGGCTACACCCCCTGGGCGGGACACACCACCATCCCCAGGGGCTGCCATTTCCTCATGAAGCCCTTGTGCTGAGAGTCATGCTTCATCCAACGATCACATGTGAGAGTTCCCAAGGATCGGATTCATTCCTTCCTCCTTTGCCTATCATGCCAACTGTTGAGACCCAAATCTTGGCATACATTGGCATTACATTACTTTTGCGGAATACTTAATACATAACAAAATAGAAACCAATGGACCGTAATAGTTTAGTATCTTTGGAAACTCAGAATATAATCATCTAATATTGGTGAAAGATCTTCAACATCTCCCATAACGTTCTTCCTTTTTTACCTAAAACCTTTCTTTATATCCTGGGGAAAAGAAAAAAAATAATGGGTGAGCTCAAATTTTCATTAAGGGTAAGCATGGGTAAATAAAACAAACCATATACATTTGGACTTCAAAACATGAGCATAATATTTAAGCATCAAAATCTTGAGATATGACATAAAACATGGAAGTGCGTAAGGCAAAGATCATAATGGATCATCATTCATGATAAAATATCATGGGAATAAAACATGTAATTGTTAAAAACCATTAAACACATGATATGATTTCTATAGTAGCCAAGGCATTGCTTCCAAGACCATCTTAATAGACAAAGTCCCTTTCTGAATCGAGTTCACTCCTCGTTCCAGTCCTATAATACTGAACCAGATTAACTTACCGTTCCAGCCATGTATATCTCATGAGAAATAAATCATTACCCAATGAAATGGAGGGAGATATAGGTCCCACCCATCTCATATTGAAATCATTCTCACGTGTGCCACAAAATAAACATACATCATTCATAATAACCAAACAAATAAAATGGGTCTCATAAACATCATCCCATCATAACATAATCCATATAAAATAAATGGATATCATTTCATCATAAGATAAATAAAACCATGTAAATAATAGAGACATTAATCGTGAAACATACACATATGAAATAATGTCATCTTAGAAGGAAAATGGTTTTCATAAAACACATGAAATGAATTCTTGAGGAAAATATCCTTTCTTATTCAAAATCATTTTTAGTTTCAAAAAATGCCATGAAATTTTAAAAGAAAAGGATTTTTTTGAAAATAGACATGAAATCATGTAGAGTAATATTCATGAAAATAAGACATTTTTAAACCTTATAAATATGTTCATGTCGTATAAGTTAAAAAAACTTTTTCCTCATACCTTTTTCAGAAAAGTCAAAAGGTTCCTCGTATGGTAAACAAAAGAAATATTCCTTCCATAACATGTGGTAAAAGTAAAAAATGGGTAAAATGACTTTAAACATACATAAAAACACTTTTATAAAACATGTACATGGATGATAATAATAACTCCAGTAAATACTTACAAATAAACAATCTCAGATAAGAACGAGATTGAAATAAATATCCCTTACCTTTTGTCCAATTTCTTCCATACGTGTTGAAAACTCCTATATAGTGGGTTTAAACATATTATTAACTTGTAACAGAACCATAATATTTATGATATCATATATGATTCACTTATGACTTTATATTACCCATTCTTTTGTCAATTACATGTTAAAGCAATGTTTTCGGTAAAATCATTTCCTTTAATATACGTGTTTGGAAATGTTGTTCTTGATATTATTATTACTTATATCATGATTTAATTACTTCGAGAATGTAAATCATGATTTATATATCATATATATTTATTATATATATATATAATAGATAGATAAATGAAATGAAATACACTGTTCATGGAGACGGTAGGTCGTACGTACGCATGAACATTGTTTTTCTTTCCTTATTTACTTGAATGGAAGTAAGTAGATGACATATATATATATATATACATAAATCTAGTAGCCTTTTCATGTCATAAATTTATTTATTATTCATTATATATACTTTATAATCATTCTTGAATGGTTAACATGGAGAATGAATCTCATTGCGTCGTGGAGATGGTAATCCATACGTACGCATGAGCGATGATATCGTTCCCATAATTATTGAATGGAATTGGAGTGGTTGATATCTCAGAATCAGTATTATATTATAATAATCATATATAGTTTTTCTTTACACCATTATATCCATCCATGTAAGGTGGTGGTGGAAAAACAGATTACACCACGGCGTGGAGACGGTATTCCATACGTATGCACGCGTGGTGATTTCGTTTTCCGTAGGATAGATAGAAGGTGAATTGGGGTTGTTTCATATTTATAATAACATATAAGTATATTATTGATACTTATGTTATTACTTTATAATGAAACAACTAAAAAAAGTAGAGTTTGAATAAGAAATAAACTTGATAGAATCGGTAGAAGAGATTACCTCTTCTTCGACGCACCTCCATTAAGCTTCCTCTTAGGGCACTGGAGTTGGTCTTTTGAGGAGAAAAAAACCTCTATAATGTTTCGAGGGAAGTTGATAAGGAAAATGGGCAGGGTTTGTCCGAGATTGAAGGCTCAAAAGGGTGTGATGAGAAGAGTGAAAGGGGTGCCCTTTTATAAGGGAGGAGAGGGGCACTATTGGAAAAACGTAAAATATTATTTTATAATAAAGTCATATTCGGTTTTTAATAGATACAAATTGATTTATTTCAAAGATAAGGTGGGGATGGGTCGAAATCCTCTCAACAAATAGGTTTTAAACAAGTTTAGGTTTCTATTGTAACCTTATCATTTTGATTTAACTCTAAGATAAATAATTTAACGTTTATCGTGTCTTCTTTATTTATTACACTATATTGTTAATAAACATACTATAACAAGCCAAAAGAACCCCAAGTGGTTCATTATTAACATATATAACCTTATCTAAGTAATTTTGCAGAACCTTAGATTTTTCGGAATAAAATAACAATTACTAATATAATATTTGTTTTAAAAACTATTTTATGTCAATTTTGACACTATTTGGTAATTTATTTTTATGAAAATTATAACAGCATGATTAGTTCAAAAAAAGTTAATTGAATCAATAATAACATGTATTATTGACCTAAAAAATTAGTGTAATTTATAAAAAGTCTCAAATTACATTTACTTCGGCATTTATAACTACAATTATGTTAGTATCTCATTAATAAGGTAATTAATGCATCATCATTGTGTCACAAATAAATTAAATTATTTAATGTCTAAAAATTATAAATAAAATACAATTATGTATTAAATATTTTTATATTTTTAATTAACATTTATAGTCGAATTTATCATATGTATAACCCTATATTAAAAAGTATTAGTTATTAAACATTTATTTTAACAATTTTAACTCTTCTTTAAATAAAAAAATAATAAATGTCCTAATCGAATCTAAGTGGACCTAAATGGTAATATTTTATTCCTAATGTTGTTTTAGGTCTAATTTCACTTATCCAAGAGAATTATGACATGTGTTTGGGTAATAATAATATCATTTTTACCCTTAATTACCCTATTTACTTTTAACCGTGGTAAATAAAAGTAAAAAGTCACTATTCACCAAAAATTATTTTTATCTTATTGAACCAAATTTTACTCCTTGATATTAACCGTGTCTCTCTGAATTTCTAAATTCCACTCACAGAAGCGGTAAAATTAAGTTTTATGTAAATTTTCAAATTTTCCTAGGAGGTGGGTAAAAGACGGTGAAAAGTTCAATAATATTTTTATATATCTAAAATTATTATAAAATGACTCCAATAAATTACATTGAACTTATATAATTATTATGTATATATTTTTACCTAAAATAAACTAAATAAAATAAATGAATATTTAAATAAAAAGTCGGTTTTTAAATAGTGACCTAGTGTTTTCACTATTCATCAAAAATTGAATGTTTTTAGAAAAATACCAAAATTTCACCCTAGGCTAATTTCGATATTCCGAATCCAAAAATGATGTCTATTTTGAAAGAAAAAATTTATAAAATTTCAAACAGTTTTTATTACTATTCATCAAGGCCAATTTATATAATATTTTAATAACATGTCGTTGTTTAGTGAAACTCGATATTGCGTACAACACACTCTATCGAGGAAGGTCGTGATTGCGTGTAATGCAAGCCAAGTCAGGGTTGTGTGTAGGGAATGATTCATTTGTTGTTATATATAATAGAATCCAACCATATTTCATTTGTACATTGACTATATATATATATACACACTCAATGTACATTGAATAACTTCTATCAAACAAACTTGAAATTTTGTGTAACACGATCTAAGAATACTGTTGCGTATACTGCAAGCTAATATGGTGTTGCGTATAGCGCAAGATAATATTGGTTTAGCATACAACAGAAGATATGAAATAAATTTAAAAGAATATATCTTATAAAATCTCAGGGTGTTACAGTTAGGATTCAGTTTGGGTTTGATAATAACAAAGGGCGAGGAGTGGGGATTTTTTCTTTTAGAGGAGATGAAAGCCCTCTTCGATTGGGATTCAAAGACTCACGCATTCCATATAATCAGAGAGATCATTAATATTGGATGTTCCAGCCCTTTTTTCTAAAAGAGGGAGTGAGAACTGGGGAGGAAAAAATCTGGTATCTTTTGACTTGGAACGTGTGGTAGGCCCTGTTATCTGATCCACTGATGGTCCCCTTTTAGGAGAAAGGATCTTGTTCTTGAAGGAAACTTCTGGGTCGTCCACTAGGGACAACTTCATAGTAGATCATGGCATACATGGCGCCATATCCTCCTGTATCAAGTTGACCAACAGAAGGCACTAAGGAGATGACCACCCAACCTGACTCTTCTTCTCCACCCCCTCGAGCATCTCTAAAGGAATAAACTGATCAACTATAGATGCAAGAGAACTAACCAAGGATCACTGTAGAAACTCTAGGGATATCTAGTAGAAGATAAAAAACTCCGATGAAGGCATTTCTAGAGACATACATGGGTTCGGACTGGAGAACCGACTAAAAGCATATGGCCTTGGAGACAGGACAATAAGGTCCGCCTCTTTAGAAGATGAGGCTGACTGGGGACCCAATGCATCAGAGGTAGAACCTAATCATGAGTTTCCAGTCACGTGAGGATTGTTAACAAAATTTGAATTTGAAAAGTTCTCTATAATGATCACAGGATCCATCTCCTTTGCCAGGTATCTACGGGGCCAACTGCCAGACCAGCCTAGGATCCGGAGCTAGACAATCTCTCCTTCATAGGTTTCTTCTGGCATACCACCTCTATGTGGCCATTCTAGCCACAAAAGACACAAAAACTTGTGGGAGACTGGTAAAATACCTTCTTCCACCAAATAAAACCATCGCTCTCCCTCACCAAAAAATTCTAAGGCAGTTTCATCAAGAGATTCATTTACACACAAAGATGCAGGTTGGAGGAGGCCTGAAGACACTTTGTATTCTCATCGATCACAAGAAATAACCCAAGTAATCTCATATATCTTCTAGAATCACTAGGTTGTGGAAAGGAAGTGGGAGACCAGGTAAACAAACCCAAATGGCTTCTTTTAGAGATTCCTTGCCGAAGTGGCAGTCTCATGGCCATATGAAAAGGGAGGAACTCCAGGATCTGCACCTCCTGTCTTCACAAGCCCACGCCAACACTAAATCATCAATATAAAATATATAAATGAAGAAGGATGGCCAATATAGCTCCGAAACAACCACAACATGACGAAGGTCCCAAGAGCTAACAAAATCCTTAAAGAACCCCATAGATGACTTCTTACGCCCAAAGAAGGATACCAGAGGAAGATCATTGAAAAAAAAATCCTCCTAATGTTCTATTGCTACAAGGTCCACCACAAGAGACCCGTAGGTCACCCCGGGTATCCTGACATCCCACAAAATCGGGGGAATCAGCTGGGTTCACACTGAACCAGAACAAGTGTTCGCCTTTCTAGAAGTTGTTGGACGAGCAACACAAAGATCATATTTAAAAGAAATCCATTTGGACTCCCTGACCAGAGACCCATGCACCGAATGGACCGATGGAGTATTGACAGTGATATAAGAAGCGTTCCATCAATGGAGGAAGGATCATGATTCGAGAGTGACACCGAAGTTGAGAGGAAGCATTCCATCTAAGCTGGCTCGAATCGTGTACGTGTGGACTACCATCACCACAAAATAATGTGATTCATTTTCAATAACCACTTCAATTTGTTGGAATATATAATAGTATTTAAATATTTATTATGATATTTATGATATTATTATTATTATACAAAAAAAAATTATTATTAACTTATTTACATAGTGATCACTGAAACATGTAAATGATACTCATGCGGGTTTACGACCCACTGTCTCCATGATAAAAACATAGGTCATTTTTTGTAACCATATTTAATGATTGGTTTTAAAAGAATAATTTATAGATAAAAATAATAATAATTACTTTATATTAATACTACATATGATGAAAAAATAAACTCTTTGACCATAGTCATCTTATCGATTTCATTTTTGAGTTATGAACTGAATATCATGAAAACATCTAACGTAAACATAAAGGATTGCCTAATTCAGTTAACATGGAAATAAGTTATCTAAAAAAGAATAATAAAATTAAAAAATGTTCTCCATTAATTTAAAAATTAATCTATGGTCATTAGTTAGGAAGACAAATAACATACATGATGATTCAGAGTCATGTTCAAGGATATTATTTTAAAAACATATTATAATGTTTCCAATAAAAATCTATTTTTATTCCATTCGAATATTTTTAAAATTTTGTTATGGATGTATTTATATATAAATAAGTGAAATATAAATTTATATTTTTTATTCTTTATTACTTTCTTTCAATGTTTTTGAATATAAAAATTTTTATAATTTTTTTTGACTTTCTTTATGAATGACAAAAGAATTTTTGTAATTTAAAATATACAAAGATAATGAATATTCCAACAATAATTTCAATTATCTAATATTTGGATTCATTTAAAAGATTTAATTTATTATTTTATGAAAAACCCTCTTTCATTTTTTTCTGGTCACTTTGAAGGTGGGTTTAAAAATTGAATGAATATTTCAACATAAGAAAATGTTTTCATATGGGTATAAGTTATGTTTTTAAGATGAAATATTTTACATATTGTGTTATAATTATTTGGAATTGTTTATGATGATTTTTATTCCATTATAAATAATGACCAGGTGACCCTATTATATATCTACAAAGCATTGGGTAAAGGTATGAAGTTAATTGATTAGGTATCTCATAAGATATTATGGGAAAATACTACGATATTTATTCCATGTATTACCATGATGGTTATTTCAAGTGTAAAAGTGATGGTTAGGCCATGTATAAATTTAATAGTTATTCTAAATGAAAGTAGAATGATTACTCAAGTTATCTACATGACATTTTAATGATTTCAATGGGGTATTAGGGAAATATTATTTTTTTACATGATATAGAAATTATATGCTACTTTGTAAGGTTTAAAAATATAATTTTTTTAGAATGTTATTAAATGTATTTTGTGGTTTCAAAAAAACAATTAGTAGTATTATTTTTACTTATAATATGTTATAAAAAATTTTGTTAAACGATTTATGTATAGAATTATATTTATTGGGAAATAAAATGTCTATTTTGAGCCAAATGTTTATTTAGAAAAATGTAAAATTCAGAAAGTATTCATGTAATAATGATATCATTCTTTCTTTGTATTCCCCTTACAGTTCTTTTTGTGTTCATACCACATATGAATTTTTTTTACAGTTTTTAAGTATGTGAAATGGAATGGACGAAATTAAATAAAAATTCATGAATATTTTTCAATAAAATAATTCTTGATTTATTATAATGGATTTATATTATTGAAAAGGAGAAAATAATAAGATGTGTAAAATTCGTAAAATATTGTTTTGGTATATAATATTTATTACCTAATTATCTAAAAATATTAACCTAAAATATATTTTGGAATTATTGAATAATAATTATATCTTAAAGACACTAGGTTATATTTCATTTAATGTCTGGAATTGACATTGTAGTTTGTTTTGATAAAAAGGCCTCAGACAAGGGTTTTGAGTGTCTAAACACACATAATGGGTATTATTTTTTGTAGATTATGGTTAAGTGGGATTATAGAGTATTTCGAAGAGTGTCCAAGGTGAGAATGGGTGTTATCATCCAAAAGTTACTAGTTATCGTGCATTAATATCAGAATTCAACGATTCATGATGTGAAATATTGAGATAGTGAGGAAGAGCCCCTAGCTTGGTGGATCACAGTGTAAACCATGGTATGTAATTAAATGAAAATCTGGGGTTTAAAAATAAAATAAAATGGTGGTCATACTGTTCAACCAATAACACATGAGG
Organism: Viscum album; assembly: GCA_963277665.1. Taxonomy (NCBI): domain Eukaryota; kingdom Viridiplantae; phylum Streptophyta; class Magnoliopsida; order Santalales; family Viscaceae; genus Viscum; species Viscum album. The sequence goes on from OY728137.1 coordinate 365,135,591, forward strand.
AGGGCCTTAGGAAAGATCCCCCTTCTCTTGCTACCCCCTCCCCTTCGATTACGGATGAATCAGGATGAATTAAAATGGTTATCATGGGTGAGTCTCTCCTCTTCCACGCTTTTTTATTAGTTTTTTTGTTATCACTTATTCTTAATATAATTTAGGTTATTTTGTGTGATCAATTACACAATATCATGGTGGAAACATGAAAAATCAGCATGGATTACTTATATGGTGTCTATAATATGTATATGGATGATGTATGTTCATTGTTCATCACTATTACATTGATTGTCTATTTTCCACATTATGTTTTTAAATGATTTTCCATAAAAATGTAATTAATTGGTCAATGAACCATGTGTAATGGATTATTATTTTTCATGGAATGGGTTTTGATGTGTTTTGAGAGTGAAATTCAGACCATTTTTTGTTGTTTCAGTAAGATGATTACTTCTTGTATGTTATTAAGAATTTTTACATTCCTCATTAATCTTGAAAAATTAATTATAATGTAATATTATTAAATATTATTTTTTATTGGAATGATATTGGTTACATAGATCATTTATAATTCTTAGTGTTCTTAATCGATCATCAACAATGTTTGGATAGGGGATAAAAATGGTATTGATATAGGTGGAACTATAAGATAACTCTATATATTTACATTTTCATGGGTTCAAAAGAAATTATAATATCATGGGAATGGAAATACGGTCCAAGGATAGATAGTGAAATTGGTTTATATGATAGGGTGGTTTTAGCCTCATGGTATGTTACATAGTACTCTTTTTAACATATATAATTTTGTATAACCCGATACATACTTTTCAAATTACTTATGGTTTCGTTTGATCTTGTGAGTGAAAAATAATAGTTCCTAGTATATTAAATGAGATATATTGACGGATTATGGTGGGTTAGTAGGATCTGTGGGAATGAATTATTGTCTGGGGTATGATTGATTATGAGTGAGATAGTTGTACAGCTCTCGAGTAACTAAAAACTCCCACATAATGTTAGAGCCAAGACATGTGGTACATAGGTAATGTGATAATTAATCCAATACTTTACATGTGGGATGGAGATGGTGTTACTATATGTAATGAAATGGGATATTCCACTTATTAGAAGGAATACATTACCTAGTATAGGTCTTGAGGTCATAACGGGACATCACCTAGGGATTCCAGGGGGTTTTGGATGGGTGATGGACCTCGCCTGTTGAAGGTAAGTTCAAGTAGAATGTGATTCCTTATGACAGAACCTAGGTAGTGAGACCAAAAGTTAAATATTGAGTTGATTATGGTGGATAAATCCATGAGGTCTGTGTTGGAGGAGTTCGTAGGTAGTTCTGTCACTATAGAGTTAGCTCCATGAGATTGTATCAGTGTGGAGAGACTATACTGAGTCTGGAGGACCAAATGGCTTCCCTAAAATAAAATTAGAGACATCCTATGATGAGGTGACATGACTAGTGATATTGTAACAATGATATTATAAGGGAATACATTTAAATAGTTTCTTTCCTTTTTTTATTTCACTCCTATGTGGTAGAAACACACCTTCTAAAGGCCTATGATGAAGTACTTAATGTGACCTCCCAAGATCCTATGAAAATGAGTTAGTATACTTTTTGTGACCACATATGGTTATGGAGGGATGGATGAATGTGAATTGTGTTACCTATATCTATTCTGAGAGGATGGTTTTATGTGCATGATATGACCTCTAATGAGTTTGTAGGGATAGGTTGGTGTTTAGTTTGTAGACATTTCCATGAGTTTCTTGGATCATGTCATAGAACGTTCCATGAGTGTTATGGGTACAATATTTACCTGGGGTTGTTTCATTGTACAATGTTATGTGATTCATGGTTGATATTCCTTCAATATAGTGATAAATTAGTTATTTGAGATGTTTATTTATGACTATCCATAGTCTCTTCGAATATTGGTTCTAGGTTTCGACACAACAATACCTTCAGTCATTAGGTAACAGACTTTTATTAGTTACAATATCAATGGATGACATCATGGAACCCTGATCATGGTAATTTACTAAATATTTTACCTCATACACACACTTACATATGAAGGTGTGTGTTAAAGTTTTTTTTATGTTATATTTTTTTATATACTCACACCCTGTATGGAAATTAGTTTTTGCTTAAAAATATTACATTTAAATTGTTTCCTAAGAGCATAAGTTGCAGTCGATCGGGATGATGTATCCTGAGCGCAATATAGACAAGGTGTGTCAGACCTCCGGATGGAAATTGTTCCAACATGTTTATTTTTTTGTATTTCATTATTTATTCTATATAATCCCTATGGATTATTCATGTATTTATGTTTTGAATGATCCAATTTAAAATTTTTATACGATTCCATAATATTTTATATTTGGTGTACTAAAATGTTTATAGATTATGATGATGCTTAGGTTTTTTTGGATATTTTTTAACTCTATTATAGGGAAATAGTTTCCACATTGTGTGGAATAGGCCCTCATTTCTAGTCATTATCCAATGATATATCGGAATGGTCACTTGAGGCTACATGGAATCCTTGGACTGTGCACTACTGAGTGGCATAGGATCTGGGTGTTACAAAGTGATATCAACTGGATTTTTTTGTTTGATGAATTATGGTTATAGTGGATAACATCTAAAGGAATGATTCATATAATTTAATGGATATTTTATGATTATATTGAGAATACATTTTTTATATATAATCTATGTTCTTGGGTTGTGATGTTGCTATTATTGGTTTTCGATGTTATAGTTTTTTATTTGACCATGGATGAATCATTTTTGTTTTCTAGTTATGATTTTTTGTTGGAGTTTTACTTTTGGTAGGATTCTATTTATATACATCATTATGGTAATATAGTATTCACATGACATATATGTTCTTCATAGTGGGTTTTTATATGATGAAAGGTTTAGTGGTTTACTGTTTTATTAAAAACATAAATGATTTCTTCTTGTATAAATTTTTTGGTTGTATTCAACTCAAATAAATCTTGAGTTATATTTTATGAAGGTAGGTTGTGTGGGAAAAATGCTGGGATGTTCTCCACATATGTAATATATAACCTTCATCATGAAATGTATAAAGAACCATACAGGGTTTATACTATAATTTGACGCATTGATAATGAATTGATGAGGGAATTGTATGACGTAGATGAGATCTAGGGATGGGAATGAATTTCCCATTAGATATAGAACCATGTGGATCCTTGGGATCTATTTGGTTTTTTTAATTTCCAACAATAACCTACATTGTGTTTTCACATATAATTTCTTGGTTTAATTCTAGTTAACCAAACATGGTAGTTTAAGAAATTCATTTAAAATTGATTGGGATTTCTAAATGTCATGTGATTGAATGATTTTGGGTATCAGGGATTGGTTAGATGGAATGATCGATATGGATCCTAAAATGTGGTTCATGGTAATCACTTTTAGGTTACATGGTGTAAGCATGGGTGGATGCAAATGATTTTGGGATGATGTGATATGGTAGGTGATTGTGTGGGTAGTAATGGAATATTTTAGATTCCTTGGGTTGTTAGATAAGACTAATATGTGTATGGATAATAGTATGTGTATTAATTACATGAGCCTAGTTTATATATGATATGACTCTTGGGATCATAAGCCCAGGGATGTGTGATCGGAATGTATGGGATAATGAAACTGTTGGTTTCATGTGAGATTGGGGCACATGATGGGATATGAACCTATGAGAAGATTATTTGTGGAACACTACTCCAAATGATGAGATAGATCATTGGACTAACATTCATGGATATGTATAAATGTGTGTCGGAAGGTATGTACTATTCAACCATGTTTCCCATAATTTTTTTTGAATCACTGAACATGGTCCATTTCTGTGTGTGTTGATATTATTTCCAGTTGTAGATGAATAGGGTGAAAATATAGTGGTAGTTTGGTATTGAGAGGTGTGTTTTCATGTCATCCTATAGTTGAGTGTGATGATAAATGTCCTTATATGTTATGAGATGACACCAGTGATATATCAAGCCATCATAGTGTATTTGAACGGTGTTAGTCCATGATACGAATTTTTTGGGATACATAGTACCAATTGTTGACCCTATGGATATGATTTTGGATCATGATTAGAATCACTGAGACTCATTTGGCTTAGCAATTGAGGATTATTGTAAATGGATCTATTGGTGGGGATCCCACTAATGGTAGTTGGTGTTTAGTGTGGTCTCTTTGAGACGAGTGGAATGGTCAGGTCCAGTAAATGAGATTGGTAATGGAAAAAAAGAGTAGTCCATGAATTTATAGTTTTTTCATATACTATAGAATGATTGTGAAGCACCATTTTGGGTAAAATATATTTTTCATTGGTTAATGAACATATTTATTAATAGTTTAGGAACACTGTGAGATTAGTTTGGGATGATCTTGTGTGAACTGAAGACACAGACAAATGGGGTGGGTTATGTAGTATTAGGTGGTCTTGATATTAGGATATGGTGTGGTTATAGTGTGATTTTTGAATTAAATCATTATTATTCATGTGATTGAGGGGGATAATCAAGTGGAGAATCATTGTGATGGTGTCTACTGGGAAAAATATTCTTGTGGAAGAAATTAGAAAATCATGTAAAGTTAGTGTCATGCCTCTTAGTTTGAGAGGAACCCTTCATGTGTGGGTCAGTAGTGAAAATGTTAAGATAGAGGTAGGTTATTTTTTTGATGAGTTGGTGGGTTGAACATGTGTATTTTTGGTGAACACAAAAAGAGGAAAACTAATTATTATTCTATAGTAGTCTATCTATTTGGACGTGGAACTAATATTCGGAATATCCATTGGGACATGGTTAATGATATCTAGGGATTGATTTAGGCCTTCATGAAAAAATATGGGGTATTAAATCATAGTGTTTAGAGATTCACAAAGGAAGTGGATTTTTAAATTGACGATAGAACATATTATTTTTCTTTAATTAGAGGTATTGGTAGGATGAGAGGCATGATTTGAGGATTGACATAGATTCTCAGGGTTGAGAAGTAATATAGTTGGGAGTTTGTAAAGACCAGTATATTTTTTGGTTGTTATTTTTAGAAATAAATTTATTTTTTTATATAATTGTTTTTGTTTTTTGGAAATGAGATAGGAAAATGATTTATTAGAATTTAAAAAATCCTTATGTGGTAATTTTAGAAATGTTATATGTATTGGTGGATTTCCCAGTTGCATAGGAGCGTTTAATAGGTAGAATGAGTTTTCAGGGCCAAAAAAATTGATGTTATAGGGAATTCATTATATTAAAGAATTCTTTAAGAATATAAATATTAAGACAAAGGGTTGGATGTCCCCCTACCTTGGTAGTTTATTATAAGAACCAATTTCACTCCTTGAATTTTTCCTATGTGGTTTTAAAAAATATGGGGGATCAGTCCACCTAGATTTGGTTAAATGCGTCAGTATGGGTAGGGACTTATAGAAATTCCCTACCCCTCATCCCACTTTGATCTAGGGTGATTCCTGATGTCTTTTAGTGGTTGTTATAGATTATCTTTAATGGGTTTATTTTAATAATATTATGATTAATGGAAGAAGAAATATACCACAACACATTTGATATATTATTTATAAAATCAATTTATATCTAAAATCATAAAATTGAGTACCTAGAAATTAATAATTTGTATTGTTAGAACATAAAAATTGATGGAATAAGATTGATGAATATATGAAGAATATGTAAACAAAATAACCATACCTATGAGGTCATACAAAATCCAATGCTACAATAAATGCTTTAGGATGGTACCCAATCTATCAAATGGGTGCTACAATCCACTTAGGGGAGATTAAATGTAATTAACAATGAAGAAATATTTTGACATATATTAATGAAATTGATAATATCATAGTTTCTAAAGGAACAAGATAAGTACACAACTGCACATACCAGCATGGAACTCCTCTCTTTCATATGATGTTCTTGATACATCACCTATTCACAATTCATATGATGACTTACAAAAAATTGGGAAAATTATTCACTGAACCATTCAATAAATATATGACAAGATATTTAATTAACCAAAATTTTGCATGAAATTGAAAAAATGGCATGGGTGAAGTAGTTGTGCACACAGTGCAACACATTCATCTATATAAATCCAAGACATTTTGAATTTTATATATATTTATTATATTTATTTAACATGCATCACATGAATTTATGTCATGTTCACATTGAAAAATTTATTAATCCCACTTAAAATCCATTATAACATAGTACCAAACGTCAAAACTCTTTAAGAATACTTTCGAACTATTTTGGATATATTTTTATTAATATCTCAATATTAATAAAAATTAAAAATATTATCCATATACAAGTGTATAACTATGTAAACCTATATTTCATTATATCATTAAAAAATATGACATCGCCTTTTCATATATTTAGGGAAATATAATCCCTTAATGAAGAGTCTATGTTAATCCTGCTACTATGGTGTCTGATGTGATCTCAATCAAATATAAACATATCTATGAATGAAAATCACCACAAGAATATGTATCATAGACAACATAAATAAATGTATATAATCCCATTATCAATGAAATTAGATGAACACTAGACATGGATTTCCTAAATCTGTTATAGATAACTCGTATTTTCGTAATTCTCCTCAAACACATACCAATTTGATCAATACACCACTTAGAATTTATAACTATGAGAATTATATAACATGTCACTCATCCAAGTAGTCGATAACATCACATGATACACAACTATGAATGGACATGTATTTCTTTAGTCTAGTAAAATTAAAAACCATATGTCATTTCATTTCATATAAGTGGGAAAATATTTTATTGTGTATGACCCTACTGATGCCATAATTAGAAACATACCAAAATATAAATACCCATTAATTTTAAAAATATAATTACATGATTTGTAAAAAAAAATTTATTAATTGAAAACCCATAGATCATAAGTCCCAGTGTCTTTGGAAGACTGGGATGCTAAAACCACAATAGAAACAAAAATGTTGAATTCTATTTTTTCTTTTCCATTGTACATTCCTAAATACATTTGATATCTTAAGATACATAGGATAAATTAAAGAATACCTAAAATAAAGGGGTGAGCTAAAATCCCTTCATGTAACTAAAAATTATAAGGAATCATATCATTTGAATCAATGGAATAAAATGATATCATAAAATATATGGTTCATGAGTTATTTCATGGAAGCATAATGTAAAGAAGATGATATCATAAGATTATGGAAACATGGGAAAGAGGAAAGGAAATAAAAAATTACATACAAATAAGTCAATGATAAATTACAAGACAATATAACATGGTATAAATAGTAACATATTAAATTAGTATTACTCTCTACTCCCATACATGATGTCTCACGAAAATAAAACATTACATAATGCATCAAAGGCCATATAATATCTGGTCCACCCATCACATTAATATTATGCAATTAATATTTGTTCCATACATGTAAAACAATCATAATTCATAATCAATGAAAAATACCCATGTTAATAAATTGGTTTCATAATATTGACTTATAACATAACAAAAAGAGATTTTATAAAGAATGAACTTGAGAAATGGACTTCAGGAATGAATTATAGCATCAAGGGGTGGGGTAATGATGTATTTATATAATTATGATATATATATATATATTAGAAGCATTAAATATAATTATAGAGATAGATAATGTGGGTTGAATAGATAATGTCCCTAACATGATGAAAATGGTTGTTTAGAGAGATCATTTACCTTGAGCCAGATTCATCACGTGCATTGTTTATATCCTAGAAATTAGAATATAAGTTAATTAATTATGATATTTATAAAATTTTATGGATCATTATTCATCTTATTTCATTTATTACTATGTAATATTAAACTGTGTAATCATATTGTTTCATGTAATATGTTTTGAAAATGTTTGCCTCATATGTCCAAAATCACTTTGGTATGTCAGCTACTGTAAGAACCCAGTTTTTGCAATAAAATAATTCGGAGTATTCTTGATGTTATTCCAGAGAAGCGCCTTTAGATGGCGTGCGTTTCCGAGCCCCGGTGTGGCCAGAATTAAATTTTCAGTGCGTTCACACTGGGAATGCCAAATAAATGGGATAACTCCTAAACAGTGCTTTGGATCTTAAATCTGAGTGTACGGATGGGTCTGTAATGGGTTTTTACCGTAGTAACTACATAAAACATGTCAGTAAGGGATGTTTGGACCCCTTTCTCACTACCGGAATGTTAAATGGATAAATTAATTAATTAATTAATTCGTTTAACGGCTTAACTGAGGTATCTCTTAGACGGTGGCTCAGATTGGAAAACTAGGGGCACCATTGAGTTTGGAGCATTCCGTTTAACCTAAGAGGGGTATAAGTTTCTTGGGCACGGACCGTCTGTGAAAAATGGCCCCAGGGGCGTTTTCGTAATTTGGAAGCCGTGGGCGTTCAGTTTAATAACTTCTGAATGGGGCCTCGGATTGAAATTCTAAGACCTCCGTTGTGCTTGGGAGGTGGTGTTTACCCTAGGGGAGGCTTAAACTCGACCCCGTCGAGAGTTTCGAATGTGGGTTAAAATTAAGTATTAAATTAATTAAAATTTAATTAAGTTAATTTTCTTTTTAAACCAAACACCCCCTCCTTATCCTTTGGCACCCATCTGGCGGAAGAACCCTCAAGGCAGCTCCCTCGAGCTCCTCCTCTCCTCCTCACCTCTGGTAGGGCAGCGGCGCGGTGACGAATCGCGCGGGAAGCGTCAGGCGAAGCCCATCGAGGTAGGTGGTGTTTTTTTGAGTTTTAAATCCTGAACCTCTCTTTGAGTTCCATTATACGCATTAAGTTGTTGTTTGATCTTCAAACAAATCCCATAATCGTGTAGTATAATTTATGAGCTTTCCATCACCCTATTTAGAATTGAAAATGGAGTTTGGAGGCGATAGTCATCGTCCGTCGAAGATTGCGGGTTTTGGAGGTGTTTCCAGTCGGGTTGGGTGTTTCGGAGGCCCAAGGTGCGGAAGCGAGGGGTAAGGTGGCGACGGTTTCCCTCGGCAATGGTGGTCCGACTTCGGCTTCCTTCGGCTCCCTGGTAGGGCGGTCGATGCGAGCGGGCTCCTCGGCAGGGCGGAGCAGTGGTCGGCGGCTGGGGTCGCGCGGCGTAGGCGCCTGTGTGCGGAGGTCCAGGCGGAGGTTGCGTCTCGGCGGCAGGGCGGCGCAGGCGGTCGACACCGGCTCGAGTGGAAGAGGGTGGCGGGCTCTAGGCGGAGGCAGTAGTCTCGGGGGAGGAAGGCCCACCACACGCGGGTCTCCCGGTCGATGCAGGGGACCAGTGGGGTCCCGAGGCGCCGCCTGCCAGTGGGGTGCTGCGCCAGCGAGGCACGACTGTCGACCGGGTCGGCCGAGGCAGGCCGGCCCAGGTGGTTGGGTCCGGCCAAATTGGGCCGGACCGGCCCGATTGGGCCCCCTAGCGTTCGGGGGGCCCTTATTTCTAAACAGCGCGTCCGTTTGATGCGTTATTTGCGTTTGCAGATCCATGTTAGAGGGATAGACTTTTTAAAATGGGTTTCAGGGTTATTGGGTCCTGCACCAGAAGTTGGGTGCCCTGAGACGCGTTAATTCAATAATATTAAAATATTATTAAAGTTGAGAAGGACGTGGCTCGCGAGCTGGACGTTCGTTTGACGTGTCGTCAGAGGCCCGGTGGCCCCAGAGATGAGACGGTCCTTCCAAGGTTGTTTCGGAGCCCTTGCGGGTTGGTTTTGTTGCTCGGTAGCACAAAACGCTAAATGTGAAATAAATAAATAAATAAATAATTAATTAATTAATTGTCGAGTCAGGCCTAACTCTTGTTTGGGATGTCTGATTGATGCGCCGTCAGCGGTAGCATGACCCCAGTCCTCATGTGGACTTTTTGAGATGTTTTTTGAATCACTCGGGTTGCAGACAATGTGCGGGCCCCACATGGCCCAGTTCGCACATTTTACGGTGAAAAGTCACTTTTTCACCCGACGATTGTTTAGGGTAAATGATCACTCGTTTATAAATTTTTTTCCGAGGGGATTGCAATGGAGAAATCCGCCCGCCTAAATTAGGGCTTGAGGTGTGGGCCCCACGGGGTCCCGTTTGCGTGTAATGCAGGATTTTGCAGCTTCTACATCTGGAGTTCGTTTTAGGCGTCGTCAATGGCGTTGTGACCCTAGCATCGAGGAAAAATTGTCTGGGGTGGTTTCAGGATTCGAATCCAGAGTTGAGGTGTGGGCCCCACGGGCTGTCTCTTGAGCTATGTGTAGCGTTTTCGCGCCATTTTCACCAGATGTCCATTTGTGGCGTTCGAGTTGTCATTTCAGTGTTTTTTTCCGAGATCATCGTGATGGCGTAGTTCGCCCCACGAGTATCAAAGTCGAGGTGTGGGCCCCACATGGGTTGGTTATGGTTAATAGTAACTTTTTTACTGGTTGATCATTTCGGGTGAGTAAGTAATCTCTCTCTCATGTTTTTTCAAGAGGATTTCAACTGTGTAGTATGTTATGGCGAGCAGAGCCTCTTACGTGATCTTATTAAATGTGGAAATGTGAAGGTGTCTCATGGAGGTTCTTCTACCGTGATTTTAGCGGACCCTTGGCGTGTGATCGCGTTCAATTCTGGGATAGTGAGTTTGGTGTTTAAAAAGATGTGGTTGGTTGTGCCTCAACCGTTGAGGTGAAAAGTTGGAGTTGATACGATTATGCCTTTGCATTGACGTTGGGGGCCATGTGCATATTAGACTTTGGGCTGAATATGTGGCATACTCTGGGAGTATGCGAGAACGCTGGGAGGTACGTGTGGATGGTTGTGCCCGAGAACGCTTGTGCGCTTGGTTGGGGTTAACTTGGGGCCACACATCGTGTGGGCCCCAGGTGCGTACCGTGTTTTGTTTTGCGTACTTTTGACCTCTCACTATGTATAAGGTCCATCAGTTCTCGATTGATGACCAGCAGGGTTGAGTTTTCTGCTGGCTCTTTGCGCGATGGTTTAGATCAGCAGGGTTGAGTGGTTTCCCCTGGATTTGTTCCGGAGTCGGGTGGTTCCACGATACCCACTCAGTGTTCCGTTGGCCAATGTTGAACCCTCCAGTAGAGATAGCCAGAGAAGTTTTGGGTTTACCCACCCGTAGAGACTGGGCAGTGGGTCGCTCATCAACTTCCTTGGGTTTACCCACCAGTAGAGATTGGGCAGTGGGTTTCCCACTGACTTCTAGGGTTTACCCTCCAACAGAGACTGGGTAGTGTGTCACCCAACGACTCTCTAGGCTCTACCCTCTAGTAGGGATGGGCAATGGTTCGCTCGTCGTCTTGATTCTGGTATACCCTCTAGCAGGGCTAGGTAGTGGGTCGCCTGTCGACTTGTTCCAGGTTTCCCCTCCAGCAGGGCTGGGCAGTGGGTCACCCGTTGACTTCTTCAAGGTCTACCCTCTAGGAGGGCTTGACAGTGGGTCTCCTGTCGGCTTATTCCATTTCTACCCTCCAGCAGGGCTGGGTAGTGGGTCACCTAATGATGTATTAGGGTTTACCCTATAGCAGGGCTGGGCAGTGGGTCACCCGATATCTTATTAGGGTTTACCCTCCAGCAGGGTTGGGCAGTGGGTCACCCGATATCATATTATGAATTACCCTCTAGCAGGACTGGGCAGTGAGACACCTGTTGACATTCTAGACTCAATCCTTTCTACTAGGCCAGTCTGTGGCTTTCCTCCGTGATTACTGGAGCGGGACTCTTCATTGTACGGGTCAGTGATGGAACGACCTTGAATTTGAGGAGGCCTCTTGACTACGGGGCAGTGAAGAGGTGTGGTTTGACTTAACCCAGAACTCTCAAGTATGAGGGGTGATTTCCCCATTGAGATGTGTCCTTGTGACGTGACCTAAAACCGTGTGGGTTTGTCAGTGCCGCCCAAATCAAATAGTGTCAAGGAGCAGTGATTTGAGCCCCTTGACTTGTAGTTCGGGGCAGACGTGCAGGATGTTGGGCATCGATGGTGTTTACTTCCGGGGCTGTTGGAGACTCACTTTTCTTGGGCTTAGCTAGGGGATGGTGATCCCCTTATGACCTTTTTTAGGCTTATTTTTGAGCATATGTATTTGTATATACCTTGTTACAGTACACACTTCTTGGGTTTGGTTACTCTCCTTCTAGGAGAGGTGAAGATGTGCGGGGTATGCCATGTGCTTTCCGTGTCTAGCTTCTTGTGGTTATATGAGTCTGCTCTCTTGCAATAGGTAGCGAAGACTCAATGGTAAGCTCATATTCTCACCATTTCTAGCTCCTTGTGTCTGGACGAGTATACCTTATTTCCTCTTCATGGGTTGAGATGGACTCTTTACTATTCTCCATTACTCTACACTGTTTCATTGACTGTGCTGCATGTGTGTGTGTACAGGTACATAGGCAAATGCCTCTCTGAGTTGTTGTGCCTTCGGCGCTGGTCGCCAGCCCCTAGCCTATGGAGGTAGGCTTGGGGTAGTTGCATCTTGAGCTCTGGTAGGGTCGGGTCATGACAAAGTGGTATCAATGGTGGTTCGTTCCTTGGGACATTGTTCAGATTTCCCTAAAGTAAAAGGGAATTGGTTGGGATTTAGGGAAACAATGTTAACGTGTCTTAAGAGCATCTCTCAAGCCAGGGAGTCTAGTGATGGTGTGGCGGCCGACGTATCCATTCTCCAGGACCCTGACAACCCGCTTGTCGACTCGGCATGCTGAGACAGTTGTTGTAGGGAAAATTTGTTTGTGCATCACATAAGATTGAGTCTTTGACTGTACTTCTTGAGTCAGCTCCCCATTGTTGTTACCACTATGTACATATATGCTCATCTGACCACGGAACACCTTGATAATATTCAGGATGTCTCTGCGAAGACAGCCAACCAGGATACCAGCATTGGTTCGTGACGACAACCCTGTGAGTTACAAGGCCACAGTCCAGAACCCATCACGCGAGCCCCTTTCTCTGGGTGGGCTAGTAGCATCAATCGCATCTATTGAGTAGAAGATAGCTTCAGTAGAGCATACGGGGCTTGAGCGCAGGTTGAGCATGCTCCGTGAGTTCCAGCGGTAGAGATCGCTGAGGTTCAGTTGTGAGCCAGAACCTCAGGTAGCAGAGGTTTGGCTAGAGACAGTGGTTCACCTCTTCAAGCTTGTGTAGATGCCGACAGATCTTATGGTGGCTTTAGCTGCCAACCTTTTCCGCGGAGCATCTTGGCGTTGGTGGAGTCTGGTGACTCAGTTTCTTGATGAGTCATCACTTTCGTGGGGTGAGTTTCAGTTGTTGTTTCGTGAGGATTTTTACCCCTCCTTCTTGCGCTCTGTTCGGATTCAGGAGCTCCTTCAGTTTTAGTAAGGTGGGATGATGGTGGCAGAGTACGCATCTTGTTTCGTAGACCGTGCATGCTTTTACCTGGACTTCGTCCATGACAACAACATCCGAGTGCAGAAGTTTGAGCGGGGTCTCCCCTGAGAGATTCATACTGTCATAGTACCCTTGTGCATTTCCACATATTCCAGGGTGCTAGAGCAGGTGCTGGGGATAAATAGATTCCTGTCACGTTCTAGAGTTGGTGGTGGCAGCAGGCACGTTGGAGCCGAGACGTCTTCCACATCTAGCGGGCGTCAGCAAACAGAACCTCGACGCAGGTGGCTTTCTGAAAACCATACTCAGGGTTGTGGTCGTATACCACAGTTGTGTCAGAGGGAACTAGTACAGCCCAAAGAGAGTCAGTGTTATGTTTGCGATGGTCGAGGTCACCTGGCACGAGACTGCCCGACCAGGCATGCTGAGAATTCCGGGCAGGTAGCAGGTGCACCGCCATGATGGAGGCAGCACCGTGATCGGAGTAGCGCCCGGAGAGGTGGTTCTAGCAGTGGAACATGAGGAGCTGGTAGTGGGGGACGACTTTACGATGTCTTCCCATCACCACTAGGCAGTCCACCTGAGGCTCCGAGAGTTGACAGTTGGGACCACGGACAACCACGAGCTTTGGATGTCTACGATCCTGCAGATCATGAAGTGATAAGAGGTACGCTATGCAAATCTTCTACTTTTTGTAGTAGAAATGTTAGACTCTGTGTTTGAAATTCTTTTCTCCCTTCTCATTGTTTGAGTTGTTACTAGGGTAGCGTGGGGTGTCGGTGTAACCCTATGTTGGTAAGGTAAAAAGGTGTGGGACCTTTTCTATTAATCGATGGCGTTGACTCCAATGCTCTTCAAGCATGTAAGAGAGTCTTGGTTACGATACATCGACTGTGAAACCTTGTGTGACCAGATATCCTTGGTTGTTTCACCATATGGATATTCTGAAGGAGGGAATCACCAGGCCTTATTCCAGGTGTGGGTGGTGATTCAAGTCATGGCGTGCGGTGAAGAGGTTTGGTCGAGGAGGTGAGCTACCCCCAAGAGCCTATGGACCGTTTGAGATCGTGCAAAGGGATGGTGAGGTTCCCTACCGCCTTGACATATCCCCAAGGTCGGGTGTGGGTGCACGACGTATCCCACGTGGCTTACCCGACAAGAATTGTGCATTCTCTTATGCACATCATCGGCATGGTCAGACCTCGTGTGAATGGATCAATCCTTTTTTCTGTGTGTGGTGGTGCAGAGCTGTGCAAGAGTTCATCTGGGTACGGGAGAGCCAGGTGTGGGCTTAGTAACCTGAGTTGTTTCGTGGTTTTTATTTTCCAGGACGAAAATATTGAAGGATTTAATGATGTAAGAACCCATTTTTTGCTATAAAAGACTTTGGAATATTCTTTATTTTTTTCCAGAGCAGCAACTTCAGACGGCGTGCGTTTCCGAGCCCCGGTGTGGCCGAAATTAAATTTTCAGTGCGTTCACACAAGGAACGCCAAATAAATGAGATAACTCCTAAACAGTGCTTCGGATCCTGACTCTAAGTGTACAGATGTGTCTGAAATGGAGTGTTTACCCTAGGAACGACATAAAACATGTCAGCGAGGGATGTTTGGACCGCTCGCTCGCTGCCGGAACGTGAAACGGATAAATTAATTAATTAATTTATTCGTTTGACGGCTTAACTCGGGTATCTCTTAGACGGTGTCTAAGAATGGAAAACTGAGGGCACCGTTGAGTTTGGAGCGTGCCATTTACCATAAGAGGGGTATAAGTTTCGCGGGCGTGGGCCGTCTGTGAAAAATGGCCCCAGGGGTGTTTTCGTAATTTGGAAGTCACGAGCGATGAGTTTAATAACATTTGAACGGGGCCTTGAATTGAAATTCCAAGATTGCAGTTGTGCTCGAGAGGTGGTTTTTACCATAGAGGAGGCTTAACCTTGACCCCATCGAGAGTTTTGGATGCGGGTTAATATTAAGGATTAAATTAATTAAAATTTAATTAATTTAATTTTCTTTTTAAACCAAACCCACCCCCTCCTTCTCCTTTGGCACCCCTCTAGAGGAAGAACCCTAAATGAAACCCACTCAAGCTTCTTCTCTCCTCCTCCCCTCCAGCAAGGCAGCAGCGCGGTGGCGGATCATGCGGGAGGCGTCGGGCGAAGCCCATCGAGGTAGGCGGTGTTTGTTTGAGTTTTAAACCCTGAACCCCTCTTTGAGTTCGATAAATGCATCAAGATATTGTTTGACCTTTGAAAAAATCCCATAATCGTGTCGTATAATTTATGAGCTATCTGTCGCCCTTTTCTTAATTGAAAACGGAGTTCGGAGGTGATCACCGTCGTCTGTTGAAGTTTGCGGGTTTTGGAGGTGTTTCCGGCCGGTTTGGGTGTTCTGGCGGTCTGAGGCGCAGTGACGTGGGGTAAGGCAGTGGCGGTTTCCCTCGGCAGCGAAGGTCCGACTTCGGCATCCTTCAGCTCCCCGGCAGGGTGGTCGACGTGAGCGGGCTCCTCGGCAGGGCAGAGCAGCGGTCGGTGGTCGGGGTCGTGCGGCGCAGGCCCCTACGTGGGAGGTCCAGCCGGAGGTGGCATCTCGGCGGCTGGGCGGTGCAGGCGGTCGACTCCGGCTCGAGCCAGGAGGTCGGCGGGCACTAGGCGGAGGCGGCGGTCTCGGGGGAGCAAGACCCGCCTCATGCGGGTCTTTCGGTCGACGCAGGGGACCAACGAGGTCCCGAGGAGCTGCCTGCCAGGGGGGTGCTGGGTCAGCGAGGCGCGGCTGTCGACCGGGTCGACCAGGGTAGGTCGGCCCAGGCAGTTGGGTCTGGCCAAATTGGGCCGGACCGGCCCTGTTGCGCCCCCTAGCATTCGGGGGGCCATTATTTTTAAATGGCGCGTCCGTTTGACGTGCTGTTTTCGGCTGTGGATCCACCTTAGCGGGACGGAATTTTTAAAATGCGTTCTGGGGTTTTTTGGTCCTGCACCCGAAGTTGGGTGCCCGGAGACGCATTAATTCAATAATATTAAATTATTATTAAAGTTGCGACGGACGTGGCTCGCGAGCCAGACGTTCGTTTGGCATGCCGTCAGAGGCGCGGTGGCCCCGGAGATGAGACGGTCCTTCCAGGGTTGGTTCGAAGCCCTTGCGGGTTGGTTTCGTTGCTCGGTAGCATGAAACACTAAATGTGATAAATTAATTAATTAATTGTCGAGTCGGACCTAACACCTATTTGGGATGTCCGATTGACGCACCCTCAGTGGCAGCGTGACCGCAGTCCTTGTGCGGACTTTTTGAGATGTTTTTCAAGGCACTCGGGTTTGAGACAATGTGCGGGCCCCACATGGACCAGTTTGCACGTTTTACGGTGAAACGTCACTTTTTCACCCGACATTTGTTTAGGGTGGACGAGCACTCATTTCTGAGTGGTTTTCTGAGGGGATTGCAACGACGCAATCCGACCGCCAAAATTCGGGCTTAAAGTGTGGGCCCCACGGGCCCCCGCTTGCGTGAAAGGCGGGATTTTAAAGCTTCTACATCCAGAGTTCGTTTTAGGTGCCGTCAATGGTGTTGTGACCCTCGAATCGAGGCAAAATTGACCGGGGTGGTTTCAGGCATCGAAGTCGGAGTTGAGGCGTGGGCCCCACGGGCCGTCTCTAGAGCAATGTGTAGGGTTTTCGTGCCTTTTTCACCAGACGTTCGTTTGTTGCGTTCGAGTAGTCATTTTCATGTGTTTTTCTGAGAGCATTGCGATGGCGCAGTTCGCCAGACAAGTATCAGAGTCGGGGTGTGGGCCCCACACAGGTTGGTTACGGTGAATAGTACCTTTTTCACCGGTTGACCATTTCGGGCGAGTAAGTAGTCTATATCGTATGTTTGTTTGTGAGGATTACAACTGTGTAATCTGTTCTGGCGAGCGGAGCCTCTTACGTGATCTTTTTAAATGTGGAAATGTAAAGGCGACTCGTGGCGGTTCTTCTACCGTGTTTGTAGAGAACCCTTGGCGTGTGATCGCGTAGACTTCTGGGAGAGTGAGGTTGGTGTTTAAAGAGATGTGGTTGGATGTGCCTCAGCCGTTGAGGTGGAAAGTTGGAGTCGATACAATTACACCTTCGTTGTAACACCCCGAGATTTTATGAAAAATATTCTTTTTAATTTCATTAATGTCTTGTGTTGTACGCTACACCAAAAGGAGCTTACACAACATGCATCCCTGACATGGCTTTCATTACACGCAATCGCGACCTTCCACAATAGCGTGTGTTGTACGCAATACCAAGTTTTGCTAAACAATGATATGTTATATAAACTAGCCATTATGAATAGTTATACCCACTTTTTGAAATTTTATAAATTTCATATTTCAAAGTGGACTTCATTTTTTGATTCAGAATATCGAAAGTAGCCTCGGGCGAATTTTTGGTATTTTTCTGAAAACATTCAATTTTTGATGAATAGTGAAAACACTGGGTTACTATTCAAAAACCGACCTTTTATTTAAATAATTATTTATTTTATTTAAATTTATTTTAGGTAAAAATTGACACATAATACCTATATAAGTTCAATTTAATTCATTGGAGTCATTTTATAATAATTTTAGATATATGAAAATTTTATTGAACTTTTCACTGTCTTTTACCCACCTCCTAGGAGAATTTTCAAATTCACATAAAACATAATTTTACAGCTTCTGTGAGTGGAATTTCGAAAATCTGAGAGACATGGTTAATATCAAGGGCTAAAATTTGGTTCAATGAGATGAAAATAATTTTTGGTGAATAGTAACCTTTTACTTTTTTACCATAGTTAAAAGTAAATAGGTTAATTAAGGTTAAAATGATATTATTATTACCCTAACACATGTCCTAATTCTATTGGATAAGTGTAATTTGACCAAAAAAAACCTTAGGAATAAAATATGACAATTTAGGCCCACTTTGATTAGATTAGGAAATTTAATATTATTTTATTTAAAGAATAGATAAAATAGTTAAAATCAAGGTTTATTAACTAAAACATTTTTAATATACGGTTATATATAAGATAAATTCGACTATAAATATTCATTAGAAAGATAAAAAGATTTATACATAATGGTATTTTATTTATAATTTTTAGACTTTAGATGATTTAATTTATTTATGACACAATGATGATGCAGTAATTATCTTATTAAAGAAATATTGACATAATTGATGTTATAAATACCTAAATAAATGTAATTTGAGACTTTTTATGAATTACCCTAATTTTCTAGGTTAATAGTACATGTTATTATTGATTTAATTAAATGTTTTAGAACAAATAATTATGTTAGGATTTTCACAAAAATCATGTACCAAATAGTGTCAAAATTGACATAAAATAGTTTTTAAAACAAATATTATATTATTAATTTTTATTTTATTCCTAAAAATATAATAAGGATATATATATTAATAATGAACCACTTGGGGTTCTTTTGGCTTGTTATAGTAAGTTTATCAACCATATAGTGTAAGAAAACAAAAAAGACACGGTAAAAGTTAAATTATTTAACTTAGAGTTAAATCTAAATGATAAGGTTAAAATAGTAACCAAAACATGTCCAAATTCTATTGGATGAAAGTATTTCTACCCATCCCCACCTTATCTTTGAATTAAATCAATTTGGATCTATTAATAACTGAATATTACTTTATAATAAAATAATATTTTTTGTTTTTCCAAAGGTGCCCCTCTCCTCCCTTATAAAAGGGCACCTCCTCCCTCTTCTCCTCACACCACTTTGAGTCTTCATGATCGGCCAACCCCTGCCAATTTCTCTTCTCCACTTCCCTAGTAATATTATAGAGGTCATGGTCATCTTCAAAGACCAATTTTAGTTCCCTTAGATGAGGTTTCAAAGAGGCGTGTCGAAGAAGAGGTAATATCCCTTACCGATTCTTTCAAATTTATTTCTTCTTCAACTTCCTCTTCATTAATTTTTTCATTATGAAGTAATAAAATCAGTATAAATCATATAATGGTATGTTATTATAAATATGAAACAACCCTATTTCACCTTCTATCCATTCTATGGAAAACGAAATCACCGCGCATGCGTATGTACGGAATATCGTCTCCACACCGTGGTGTAATCTGTTTTCGACCACTACCTTACATGGATGGGTATAATGGTGTAAATAAATAAATATATATGGTTATTGTAAAGTTATATTGATTCTATAATATTATACATACACTTAAATACCATTCCATGATCATTGGAATGATATCATCGCTCGTCTGTACGTACTGAATACCGTCTCCACGAACGCAGTGAGAGTCATTTTCCAGGATTAACCATTCAAGAATGATTATAAAGTATATATAATGAATAATAATGAAATATATGACATAATGAAGCTACTGGATTTATTTATACACACACACACACACACAAATATATATATATATATATATATATTTCATCTACTTACTTCCATTCAAGTCAATAAGGAAAAGAAAACAGCATTCATGCGTACGTACGGCCAACTGTCTCCATGAACGGTGTATTTCATTTCATTTATCTATATATTATATATATTTATTTATAATGAATATATGATATATATATCATGATTTAAATTCTGTAAGTAATTAAATCATGATATAAGTAGTAACAATATCAAGAACCACAAGTCCAAACACGTACGATAAATAAAACATTTTACCAAAAACGTTGCTTTGACAGGAAATTTACAAAAGAACGGGTAATATAAAGGCATAAGTGGACCATATATGATATCATAACAATGAATATGATTCTTTAATAAGTCAATGACATTATTTAAATCATTATATAAGAGGTTCGGATACGTACGAAGCATATCGTACCTAAGGTAAGGGATAATTTTGGAAATCTCATTTTTATCCGAGATTGCTTATACGTAAGTATTTACTGGGGTTATTGTTATCTTCCATGTACATGTTTTCTAAAAGTGTTTTTATGTATTTTTAATGTCTTTTTTACCCATTTTGACTTTTACTACATGGTATGCAAGGAATCTTTCTTTTGTTTACGTTACGAGGTACTTTTTGACTTTTCCGACAAAAGTACGAGGAGGATGTTTTTTAACTTATACGGAATGAAAGGATTTTTACGGTTTTATAAATCCATATTTTCATGAAGCTTCCTCCAAAATATTTTACGACTATTTTCAACAAAATAATTTTATTTTAAAAAGTGTATTACATTTTGTGAAAATAAAATGATTTTGAGGAAGAAAGGATATTTTTCTCAGGAATTCATTTCTAATGTTTTATCAAAACCATTTTCTATCTAAGATGACATTATTTCATATGTGTATGTTTAAAGTATAATGTCTCCATGATTTACATGGTTTCAATTTTCTTATTATGAAATGATATACATTTCTTTTATATGGATTATGTGATGATGGGATGATGTTTATGATACCCATTTTATTCGTTGGGTTATTATGAATGATGTATGTTTATTTTGTGGCACAAGTAAGAATGATTTAATTATGAGATGGATGGGACCTATATCTCCCTCCAATCCATTGGGTAAAGATTTATATCTAATGAGATATACATGACGGGAATGGTAAGTTAATCCGGTTTAGTGTTATAGGACTGAAACGAGGAGTGAACTTGATTCAGAAAAGGACTTTGTCCACTAAGATGGTCTTGGCCGCAATGCCTTGGCTACCATGGAAATAATATCACTGGCTTAATGTTTTTTCACAATTACAAGTTTTATTCCCAAACTATTTTATCATGATTGATGTTTTATTATGATCTATGCCTTACGTACTTCCATATTTTATTCCATTGCTCAATATTTAGATGTTTAAACATTATGTTCATGTTTTTATGTTCAAATGTATATGGTTTGTTTTATTTTCTCCATGCTTACCCTTACTGAGCATTTGAGATCACACTTTATATGTTTTCTTTTCCCCGGGATTTAAAGAACGGTTCTAGGTATGAAAACAAAAGGGGAAGATATTTATGGGAGTTGTTGAAGATCTTTCACCATGATCAGAAGATTATTTTCCGAGTTTCCAAAGACAATAAACTATTACTGTCCTTTGGTGTCTGTTTTTGTTATGTATTAAGAATTCTGAAAAAGTATTGTAATGTTCATGTACGTCAGGCTTTGGGTCTCTACAGTTGGTATCAAAGGAAAGGTTTAGTCAACCTTTGGAAACTAGGATGCGAGAACTTTACTGAGATCCCGAGAGATATTTCTATGGTATGTCTAGTGATGTCCCTAAGGTTAAGTATAAGTATAGGTTATAGTCCTAGAATTATGGTAACAATTTTAGAATTAAACATAAGATGTTAGATATTGAAGGTACTCCCCCTTTATTAATTTGTTTTCCCTAGCATGAGTTTTGCCTCTCACACTATTCTTTTTGGGTTTGAGACGATGGCTGGAAGCCAAAAGAACTGTGTTGATCAATTTAATGGACAATTCAATTATTGTCCTCCTGAACAAAAAATGTTATGGGAGATGGAGTAAAAAAATCTTATTTCTATACTTACACAAGATATGAATCATTCTGGACTTCCAAATGAGTAGATAAGGAAACAATATTCTATTGAGTCCTTCTTGAGGCAACGTCCTCCTCTTTCAGTGGGTCTTCTGATCCACTTCTTGCTGAATAATGGATAAGTACCACTGAAAATATATTTTTCGTTTTTCAATGATCTGAACATTATAAAGTCATCTTAGCTGTATATCGTTTGGAAGATGAACCCGATCAATGGTGGAATCTTATCGATAATACGAGGCCAAGAGATGAAATTGAGTCCATGGAATGGGATGAGTTCAAGAACGTATTTTTTAATAAGTACTTCCCTCGTATTCTTTGAACACAAATGGAGTAAGAGTTTCTTGAACTAATGAAAAAGGACGATGAATCTCTTGGTATATACGAAGCGAATTTTACAAGGCTTTCAAGGTATGCATCTGGCTTTATCATCCAACTTGAAAGTAAAGTTGATCGATTATTCAGTGTCTTAAAACCAAATCTTTGAAGGGAATTATCTATAAGAGACTTCAGTAGATATGAATAAATTGTGCGTTGTGCTATCAAGGTAGAAATGGAAGTTGGTGTTACATATCCATCTCATGGTTTTGAAAAGAAACGAAAGATGGAGTTCAAGGAGAAATCTAATAATAATGGTGAAAAGAAGATGAATGTTTCCTTATGATCAAAGTGTGGAAAGAAGCATGAAGGAGATTGTCTTAAAGGGACTCAAAAATATTTTAATTGTGGAAAATAAGGTCATTGAGCAGCTGAGTGTCGAAGTAATGGAAAAAGGGTTGCTAATGATGTGAATAAAGAAAAGACTGCAGAGAACGCACCACCAACACTTCAATGCTTCAAGTGAAATGAAATGGGGCATTATGCTAATCAATACCATAATCCAAGGGTTAATGATGATTGACATGATCAACCACTTAAGGCAAAGGAAAAGGGAATCCACATTCGATCACTATTGGCGATGTTGAGTATGAAAACGATGTGGTGGAATAATTAAGTGTTTATGTAATGGGATTCCAAAATAATGTTGTATATAGTATCATAGAATATTGGAATATTTATGTATTGGTCTATTGTGGTTTTCAATAATTTTATGGTACCGGTAACCATGGAAAGTGATTGAGATATTTTTGGAAAGAAGATCATATTCTCATAATGAAGGAATAAGGGGAAAATGAAATGTTCGACAGTATTCATGAGCTCATGACTAATATAAGGAAATAGTTATATCATGATTTGAGTATATAGAATTTTGGGGTTTTGGTATGTGGAAAGAGTTAACTTTTGATAGCACTCATGTTTTCACTAAGATTCAATGGGTATTCATTTTTCAAGAGAATACATGATTAAGTCCTTCGAATGTTTGGAATGTGACCAACAAGACATATCTTATGATATATGGGGATGAACGATGGTATTAACATGCTTGTTGTATGAAATCTCTGGTAATCGTTTTCACTATAATATGAGAATGGACTGCAATATTATGGATAGGCCTAACGATTGGAATGGATTATGTTGGACATAAGTTAGTATTGTATTTTTAGAAAAAAAAAGGAAACATGCAGAACAAGTGACAACCCGTCACGTCAGACAAGGCTATAAGAATCGAACCCACAACCGATGTGCAATAGGCCTTTATTTCCTACCACTGGCCTACAGGAAGTCCATAGTTAGTAGAAACTTGTTTTATTTTATTAAACAGGATGATGGATGAAGTATAAGTCAATTTTGGAACCATATATGATTAATCTCACAATAGATGGAATTATGTATATAAGTTTTTCTAACTTATGTTCGAGACATATGGAATGACCTATAATTCTATCACATGATCTGCTAAAACATCAAGAAAGAAAAATTCAACTTCATTTCTTAAAGAGATGAAGTGGAAATTGTTCAAGGCATGAACAACAGTGATATTATACCAAAATAAAGTATGTATTTATTCTAATTCAAATTCTTCATCTTTAGAGAAATGATCATGAAAACCAAAATATTTGTCCTACTGCCCTTATATCCGATGAATCAGATGATACCCTAGATCATCAAAAATATATGGCTTTGTGATTATTGGATTTTTTATAGCCATGTTATCTACCACTCTCCATCAGAACATGACGGTAACATTTCTCTTCCATATCCATATTTTCACCTATGTTCTCCTATGTGGAAACCCAGTGATTAGTTAATTTGGGTAACCATTATGTTTCATACTTTAGTTTTTAAAGTCGTGTTTTGGTATTCCTTTTTACGATGTGGGTTTCTATTAAAGAAACTTTCGAGTAGTAAACCATTTATAACCACAACGAATTTCGAGGGCGAAATTCATTTTATGGGAGGTAGAATGTAACAGCCCGAGATTTAATGAAAAATATTCCTTTTAATATCATAAATTTATTGTGTTGTACGCTACACCAAAATAATCTTGCACAACACGCATCCCTGACTTGGCTTTCATTACAAGCAATCACGACCTTCCACGATAGCGTGTGTTGTACGCAATACCGAGTTTTGCCAAACAACGATATGTTATATAAACTAGCCGTTATGAATAGTAATACCCACTTTTTGAAATTTTATAAATTTTAACATTCAAAATGGACTTCATTTTTGGATTCAGAATATCAAAATTATCCTAGGGTGAATTTTTGGTATTTTTCTGAAAACATTCAATTTTTAATGAATAGTGAAAACACTAGGTTACTATTCAAAACCCGACTTTTTATTTAAATAATTATTTATTTTATTTAAATTTATTTTAGGTCAAAATTGATACATAATACCTATATAAGGTCAATTTATGTCATTGAAGTCATTTTAAAATAATTATATATATATATATATATATATATTTTATCGAACTTTTCACCATCTTTTACCCACCTCTTAGGAGAATTTGCAAATTCACATAAAACTTAATTTTACCACTTTTGTGAGTGGAATTTCGAAAATCCGAGAGACATGGTTAATATCAAGGACTAATATGTGGTTCAATGAGATGAAATTAATTTTTGGTGAATAGTAACTTTTTTCTTTTTTAACCACGGTTAAAAGTAAATAGGGTAATTAAGGGTTAAATGATATTATTATTACACTAACAGATGTCCTAATTCTATTGGATAAGTTTAATTCGACCAAAAACAACCTTAGAAACAAAATATGACCATTTAGGCCCAGTTGGATTAGATTAGGACATTTAATATTATATTATTTAAAGAATAGTTAATATTGTTAAAATCAACGTTTAATAACTAAAACATATTTAATATAGAGTTATACATAAGATAAATTCAACTATAAATATTCATTAGAAATATAAAAAGCGTTCCTACATAATGGTATTTTATTTATAATTTTTAGACTTTAAATGATTTAATTTATTTATGACACAATGATGATGTAGTAATTATCTTATTAAAGAAATATTGACATAATTTATGTTATAATTACCCAAATAAATGTAATTTGAGACATTTTATAATTGAAATAATTTTTTTGGTTAATATGAAATTTTATTAATGTTTTAATTATATTTTTCTGAACTAATCATTCTGTTAGAATTTTCACAAAAATCAGGTACTAAATAGTGTCAAAATTGAAATAAAATTGTTTTTAAAAAAAATATTATATTATTAATTGTTATTTAATTCCTAAAAATATACGGTTTTGCCAAATCACTTAGATAGTGATATATATTAATAATGAACCACTTGAGGTTATTTTTTCTTGCTATAGTATGTTTATTAACCATATAGTGTAAGAAAACAAAAAAGACACGGTAAAAGTTAAATTATTTAACTTAGAGTTAAATCTAAATGATAAGGTTAAAATAGTAACCAAAACTTGTCAAAATTCTATTGGTTGAGAGGATTTAGACCCATCCCTACCTTATATTCAAAATAAATCAATTTTGAGCTATTAAAAACCGAATATGACTTTATAATAAAATACTTTTTTCAGTTTTTCCAAAGGTGCTCCTCTCCTCCCTTATAAAAGGGCACCTCCTCCATCTTCTCCTCACACCACATTGAGCCTTCAAGATCTGACAAAACATTCCAATTTCTCTTATAAACATCCCTAGTAATATTCTATAAGTCCTGGTCTTCTTCAAAGACCAATTTTAGTGCCCTAATAGGAGGTTTCAAAGAGGCGTGTCGAGGAAGAGGTAATATCCCTTACCGATTCTTTCAAATTTATTTCTTCTTCTACTTCCTCTTATTTAGTTGTTTCAATATGAAGTAATAACATCAGTATTACCCATATACTAGTATGTTATTATAAATAGGAAACAACCATATTTCACCTTCTATCCATCCTACGGAAAACGAAATCACCGAGCATGCGTACGTTCGGAATACCGTCTCCAGGTCGTGGTGTAATCTGTTTTCGACCACCACCTTACATAGATGGGTATAATGGTGTAAATAAATAACTATATGTAGTTATTTAAAAGTGATATTTATTCTTTAATATTATACATACACTTCAATACAATTCCACGATCATGGGAATGGTATCATCGCTCATGCGTACGTACGGAATACCGTCTCCACGAACGCGGTGAGATTCATTTTCCATGATTAACCATTCAAAAATGATTATAAATTATATATAATGAATCATAACTAAATATATGACATAATGAAACTACTGTATTTATGTATACATATATATAAATATTTCATCTACTTACTTCCATTCAAGTCAACAAGGAAAAGAAAACAACGTTCATGCGTATGTACGGCCTACCGTCTCCATGAACGGTGTATTTCATTTCATTTATCTATATATTATATATATTTATGTATACTGAATATATGATATATATATCATGATTTAAATTCTAGAAGTAATTAAATCATGATATAAGTAGTAATAATATCAATAACAACAATTCCAAACATGTACGATAAATAAAACATTTTACCCAAAACGCTGCATTGACATGAAATTTACAAAAGAACGGGTAATATAAAGTCATAAGTGGACCATATATGATATCATAACAATTAATATGATTCTGTAATAAGTCAATGGCATTATTTACATCATTATACAATAGTTTAGGATATGTAGAAAGCATATCGGACCTAAGGTAAGGGATAATTGTTCAAATCTCATTTTTATCCGAGATTGATTATACGTAAGTATTTACTGGTGTTATTATTATCTTCCTTGTACATGTTTTATAAAAGTGTTTTTATGTATGTTTAATTTCCTTTTTATCCATTTTGAATTTTACTACATGGTATGTAAGGAATCTTTCTTTTGTTTACATTATGAGCTACTTTTTGACTTTTCCGACAAATGTACGAGGAGAATGTTTTTTTAACTTATACGGCATGAAAGGATTTTTACGGTTTTATAAAGCCATATTTTCATGATGCTTCCTCCAAAATATTGTATGATGATTTTCAACAAAATGATTTTATTTTAAAAAGTGTAAGGCATTTTGTGAAAAGAAAATTATTTTGAAGAAGAAAGGATATTTTCCTCAAGAATTCATTTAAAATGTTTTATCAAAAGAATTTTCCATCTAAGATGACATTATTTAATATGTGTATGTTTCAAGTATAATGTCTCTATGATTTACATGGTTTCAATTTTTTTTATTAAGAAATGATATCCATTTCTTTTATATGGATTATGTGATGATGGGATGATGTTTATGAATCCCATTTTATTCGTTGGGTTATTATAAATGATGTATGTTTATTTTGTGTGCACAAGTAAGAATGATTTCATTATGAGATGGGTGGGACCTATATCTCCCTCCAATGCATTGGGTAAAGATTTATATCTCATGAGATAGACATGGACGGAATGGTAAGTTAATCCGGTTCAGTGTTACATGACTGAAACGAGGAGTGAACTCGATTCAGAAAGGGACTTTGTCCACTAAGATGGTCTTGGCATCAATGCCTTGGCTACCATGGAAATCATATCATGTGCTTAATGTTTTTCCACAATTAAAAGTTTTATTCCCAAGCTATTTTATCATGATTTATGTTCTATTATGATCTATGCCTTACGTACTGCCATGTTTTATGTCATTGCTCAAGATTTCGATGTTTAAACATTATGTTCAGGTTTTTATGTTCAAATGTATATGGTTTTTTTTTCTCCATGCTTACCCTTACTGAGCATTTGAGCTCACCCTTTATTTGTTTTCTTTTCTCCAGGATTTAAAGAAAGGTTTTAGGTATGAAAACAAAAGGGGAAGATCTTTATAGGAGATATTGAAGATCTTTCACCACGATTCGAAGATTATTTTATACATTTCCAAAGACACTAAACTATTACAGTCCTTTGGTGTCTATTTTTGTTATGTATTAAGCATTCCGCAAAATATTGTAATATCCATGTACATCAGGCTTTGGGTCTCTACATTTGCGTTGACGTTGGGGGCTGTGTGCATATTAGCCTTTGGGCTGGAGACGTGGCATACTCTGGGAGTATGCGATAACACTGGGAGTTATGTGTGGATGGTTGTACACAAGAACGTTTGTGCGCTTGGTTGGTGTTATCTTAGGGCCACATGTAGTGTGGTCCCCAGGTGCATGTTGTGTTCTTCTTTGCGTACTTATGACCTCTCGTGACGTAGAGGGTCCCTCGGTCCTCGATTGTTGACCAGCGAGGTTGATTTTTTCCCTTGGATTTGTGCTCGATAGTTTATATTAGTAGGGTTGAGTGGTTCCCCCTAGTTTTTTTCTTGAGTAGGGTGGTTGCACGATACCCACTCAGTGTTTGGTTGGCCAGTGTTGTACCCTCCAGTAGAGATGGCCATAGCAGTTCTAGGTTTACCCTCTAGTGGAGACTGGGAAGTGGGTCGCTCATCGACTTCTTCGGTTTTACGCTCAAGTAGAGACTAGGCAGTGGGTTTCCCACTGACTTCAAGGGTTTACCCTCCAGCAGAGACTGGGCAGTGGGTCACACGACGACTCTCGATGTTCTACCCTCCAGCAGGGCTGGACAGTGGGTCGCTCGTCGTCTTGATGCAGGTCTACCCTCCAGCAGGGCTGGGCAGTGGGTCGCCTGTCGACTTGTTCCAGGTTTACCCTCCAGCAGGGCTGGCCAGTGGGCCACCCATCGACTTCTTCCAGGTCTACCCTCCAGCAGGGCTGGG
The DNA here is from genome assembly GCA_963277665.1 of Viscum album. NCBI lineage: Eukaryota > Viridiplantae > Streptophyta > Magnoliopsida > Santalales > Viscaceae > Viscum > Viscum album. The sequence goes on from OY728137.1 coordinate 365,164,708, forward strand.
AATGGGGTCGCATGTTGGCTTATTCTAGGTCTACCCTTCAGCAGGGATGGGCATTGGGTCACGTGATGATGTATTAGGGTTTACCCTCTAGCGGGATGGGTAGTGGGTCACCCGATATCTTATTAGGGTTTACGCTCCAGCAGAGCTGGGCAGTGGGTCACCCGATATCATATTATGAATTACTCTCCAGCAAGGCTGGGCAGTGGTACACCTGTTGACATTCTAGACTCATTCCTTTCTACTAGGCTAGTCTGTGGCATTCCTCCATGATTACTGCAGCGGGACCCTTGGTTGTATGGGTTAGTGATGGAACGACCTTGACTTTGAGGAGAACTCTCGACTGCGGGGCATTGATGAGGTGTGGTTTGACTTAACCCGGAACTCTCAAGTACGAGGGGCACTTTCCCCACCGAGACGCGTCCTTGTGACGCGACTTAAAACCGTGCGGGCGAGTCGGTGCCACCCAAAGCGGATAGTGTCGAGGTGCGGTGATTTGAGCCCCTTGACTTGTAGTTCAGGGTAGATGTGCGGGATACTGCGCATTGATGATGTTTACTTCTTGGACTATTGGCGACTCACTTTTCTTGGGCTGAGCTATGGGATGGAGATCCCATTATGACCTTGTTCGGGCTTCGTTTTGAGTATATGTATTTTTATATACCTTGTTACAGTACCCACTTTTTGGGTTTGGTTAGTCTCTTTCCAGGAGAGACGAAGACGCGCGGGTTATGCCACGTGCTTTCCGTGTCTAGCTTCTCATGGTTGGATGAGTCTAATCTCCTGCTATAGGTAGCGAATACTTGATGGAAAGTTCATCTTCTCACCGTTTCCAGCTCCTTGTGTCTGGACAAGTCTACCTTATTTCCTCTTGTTGGGTTGAGCTGGACTCTTTACTGTTCTCTTTTACTCTACACTGTTTCATTGAGTGTGCTGCGTGTGTGTGTGAACAAGTACTTTGGCAAAGGCCTCCCTGAGTTGTTGTGCCTTTGGAGCTGGTCTCCAGCCCCTGGCCTATGGAGGAGGGCTTGGGGTAGTTGCAGCTCGAGCCCGAGTAGGTTCGGGTCGTGACATCTACTTTGAATGAGATTATAATCTAATCATATAAAGAATGGTAATCATTAAATAATTATCATTTATAAACCTAAATTATAATATTAAAACCAATCATGAAATATGGTTTTGAAAATTTTTAATATGTTACAATATTGGAGATGGTATGTCATACGTATGCATGAGTAACAATTACACTTTTCAATAATCCTAATTGATATAAGGTAAGTGTCATTTTATCATTCCTTAATTATAATTATTTAATAAATATGATACTATTTTTTTAAATACACATTCATAAATAATAAATGTTATGTAGTAATATAAAAAATAATCACATCACTTTGTGAGGTGGTCTTCCACCGTACATAATAATGATGTTATCATTATTAATAGACATTAAGGTAATAAATTATAAGATATATTAAATTTTCATAGAGGTTAATATTCCATTAGTATCATATATAATAATCATATTAATCCATATTACCTTTATGTAAATATTAAGTGAAAAAAATTGTATTGCTTCATAATGAAGTAATTTGACGTACTCAAGTGTGACCTTATAGTATACGATACAGAATAAAAAGTAAGAAGGTTTTTCTGATGTTATAATTATAGAAGTTTAAATATATCATATATATCATATATAACCATTAAATACTTCATTATATCACACCTTATAAATTAGTGATTGAAAATGAAAATATTCAATTTGTGAGGTGGTTATCCACCGTACACACTATCAACTAATTCCTTTCCCATTTTGAGTATTGAGGAGATGATTGTAGGTAATTAAAATAATAAAACATAAAATTTAATTTAATATAATAATAATATTATATAATTTTTCTCTTAGATGATTTTAAGGATGTGTAAGAAGAAGTAAAATTAAATGATTAGTTAAGGATGTTACCTCTTCTTCTGACAACATATCTCTTTTTTCACCAAAAGCACTTCTACAATGGATTTATGTTCAATCTAAGGATTAAATTATGAGATGAGGGAATTATAAAAGTTATTTGGGTAGGTATGAATGAAACAATTTTTTTGAATGTTTTAAGATAATATGATATGTGTGTTCTTTTATAATTGTGGTGAGTGGCACACTTTGTAATTTTCAATGACTCTCAATATTGTCATGTCACATTAATAGAAATAAGAATCCAAAATGGGAAATATAGGTCCCATAAAAGATATAAGGCATAAATACATCCTTTAAATTTTAATTATACAGTTCTTTGGTCATTTTTAACCCTTATATTTTTATTTTTACCCCCTAATGAAAAATTGGCATTACCTTAACCACAATTAAAATTTTCTACTGTTTTCACAATTCATTATGTTAAAAATTACGTTCACCTTATTAGAATATATAAATAATTTAATTCAATATAAGGAATAAATTTTTCATATTTCATCTAATGAAAGTGGAAAAAATTAATTTATATTCATCATGAACATGTGTTGAAAAATGGGTTTTTAATAAATGAATTTTTAGGAAAAATATTATCTCATATTAACTATATGATAATTAATAATAAATAAATAAAATTAATTTTATCTTTATAGATATATAATCTATAAATTTAATTTAATTCATCCATAATTAAGGGTTATTTTAATTATTTAAAACTGAGAAACCTTATGCACATTAAAACAGTTCTCCTAAAAAAAGGTTATAGAGCCTAGAAATAAAGCTATAATAAAATACAGTATAAAGATAATTTAAATGAAATTAATTTAATTTAATTATAAACAATAATATATATTTCAATTTAAAATCATATTAAAGTAATAATGAGTTAATTAATTTACTTAATTTATTAAATTGAAATGATAATTTTACCAAAAATCACCATTTTCACTATTCATTGAAAAATCAATATATTCTAAAAAAATTCAAAATTTTCACCTGAAGATAATATAGAAATTATGATTTCAAAAATTATATAAATTTTTAAAAATAATATTTATAAATTTTCCATAAATTTATTATAATAATTTATCATAAAATAAATAAAAAATATTTTTGACGGATTTTTTTTTGCTAAATAATATAACATTATTAAAATTGAATTACTATTTGTTAAGAATCCATAAATAAATTTATATTTATTCGGAACCATATATATATTTCATAGAGTAGTATGTACACCACTGATAACTCAATTTAATGGACATGGTATATAGTTCATGTTTAAATAATAATATTTTAATATTATATCATTGATCATTTAAAGAAAATATTTTAGTTAACATGAGGCATAAAATAAATACAACTTATTTAAAGATAAATATATTGAAAATTATCAAAGTTCTATATTCTAAACCCTAAATAAATTTCATCCCCATAGTTTGAAATTGTACTCAGTAATAAAGGGTTGGACATTTAATAATTCCTCTTTAGAAAACACACATCCTAAAACAAATCAACGAAAATTCATCTTAAAAAGAGTGAAAACAAAATTTTATAGTCATCACAAATCTTGGTTATAACAGAAGATGACAGTGGTGGAAACTAATGACATATAATTAGAAATAAGATCAATTTAGGATAGAATGATATACTTTTATTTAAGAGTGGTAAAAACAAAAATTTCAAAAGAATCAATGAAATTTTTACATCATTATACATTACCTATACATGATGGATATTGTTTCATCTAGATTATGAAAATAAGGAAATATACTTACGTGATGACTAAAATTTCATTATTTAATCATCTTTCACTATATTCTTATATGTTAATCCAAAAGAGGAGTATTAATAAAATTATGTGCGAATAAAAAAAATTAACATCTAATAGATCAAATGGATCCACAAAACGAAATCAAAATATTCCTCTTGTATTAATGTAAATTTTTGAACTTTTTTAAATAAAACACCCTTGTGATTAAATTAAATCTATTATTATGTAATACTATTATATAAAAAATCACTTCTTTTGATTTATTATATCCAATAAAATTAAAAGGAAATTTTTTCATCATTACTGTTGATAATTTAACTATTGAGTATCCATTACAGGATTAGTAAAAATATAGGGTTTTAATAAATCTAATTAACATGGGAAAAAGAAGTGATGGCCCCATCCAGTAGGATTGTACCATTTAAATCCCATTTATTGAATCTTTCAAGAGATATATAATCATTCATATTTTCCCTTGAAAAATCCCATGGTGAGATCCAAGAAATTAAACATGAGAGAAATAATTTATAAAAGAATTTCAAGATCATCATGATCACTTCCAAAACCATGTATTCCATACTATCCCATGAAATTATTATAGTCATGAACCTTATCCTTTGGGTTTTTTCTTTTTAATTATATATATATATATATATAACATCACTAAAAATAGGAGTGTGTACATTATTTTTAATATAATAATGAGTATATGTTCATCATATTATTATTACATTATAATTTTTTTTATTTTTATATACTAAAATTAACATTTTATTTTTTGTGAAATATTCAACATCGATTGAGGGAATTTTTTTGATGAATTATTGGATTTTAGAAGTAATTTTTCTAATAATATATTATTATTAAATAATTTTTACCTAATATAAAAGATCATATGTATTTTATAAAGTGAAATGTATTTTTTAGAAGGGGTTGAAAACTGGTATTGTGAGAAGACATATAATTTATCAATAAATGTCAATTATTGTTTTAAAAGTGTAAATCCACATATTTATAAGATTACTTAGATAATATTATTAATATTTTTTGAATCATAATGTTGAAATTATACAATGGGTAATTATTAATAATTTTCTAGGAATATAAAAATTTAGGATAAAAATTTAATATGGTATGAATATACAATGTTTATTTTGACATCACAATGACAAAAAAGTCATTTAATAAATACTCTAAATGTTATAGACGACCATATAAAAGTATTATATTTATAATAATATGATTTATGTTTATTTGATAAATATTACAAATCCATTATGAATCCTCCAAAACAATTTAAATGTTTTATGGGTATAAAAGAAGTTTTCCTAGAGTATGACCCATTACACATAATAAAGGGTATAATTTTTTATTTTTTTCATTGAAAATGAAAAATAATTAATTAATATACCATATAAAAAACACCACTGAATAAAAAAAAGGTTATATTTGTGGGTTGGGTTATTTTATTAGATAGTGTCCAAAACATAAGTTTTAGAAAACAGAAAAATTTCCCACTCATTTCCAATAAAACCCCACCCAAAATACCATTTATCTTCAGTAGAAATTCTTAGAACATATCCTTATACTTTCCTCACATCTATATACTAATTTTAAGGATCCCAAAACTCTCAATATTCTATTAACAAGCATTTGGAGTCCCAGAGTCAAGTAAGGGTTCTTTTCATTATCCCTTTTATTCAAGAATCTTATTCATTTTATTCCATTTTAATTTCATTTCCTAATGATGGGGTGTGTTTTCACACATCCCATATACTTAAAATTGGATTTATAAATGACTATAGTCCCATTCATCTATCATTAATCCCTACCATTAACATTTATGGGCCCCCTTTATGCTACCAAAATTTCACCGTGAGATTCCATGCCCAAAACTGTGTAGTGAATACCCATACCAAAATATTATCGTTTGTGTTGACCTTTATAAACATATAATTAATTCATTGTGGAATTAAATGTATTTAATCGAAATTCCTTTATCATGTAGTAAAATGTGATTTTTATTGAATCGATTTTTATGACCTATGTGGAAAACATGTGAAAGGGAATGAAATGAAAGTGACTGGTTCACATAAAATTATATAGTTCTCCAATTCTTTGGGTAGTGTTTCATCTCATGAGATTTCATGTTCGGATATAGAGTATTACCGATTCCTTTATGAGAAATTTTACAACATGATTTATTTTATTTCATCCATTACTAATTATTATGATGGCGTTTTTTATGTGGTTTCCAAATTTCCCATGTCACATTTAAGATTATAATACTATATCATGTATCATTGTTCATGTTAATGATTATCACCCCTTTTAGGCCCCATTTGTATACCTCACAAATACCATGTATTACTTTCTTTAGGTTATTCCTTGTTTATTCACTTAATTGGATTCATAACTCACCCTTTCATATCTATGTCCCTAGGTTATCCCAAGTAGTTTTAAGTAATAGCTTGTAAAGGAAGTTTCAAATAAATATAATGTATTTCATACTTTAAGTTTTTATGTAATGTAACTAATTTACAAATACATGAGGCTTTTTTATCTTTTGGTTTGTATTATGTATAATCTTATGTAGTAAATCATGAATTAAGGGGTAATAAAAAATATAGTTTTTAATGATTGTATCAAAGGAAATGTTTAGTGATTTTTAGGATTTGGATTAGAATAATATAGTGAAATCCATAGGGATATTATTAAGTATAATAAAAAATCCCTAAATTATATAAGTGTTGAGTAAATGGTTTATCAATAAAATACATCCCCCTCTAGATACTACATGTAGACATGGCTCTGGAATAGATGTACATAGAGTTAAACCCTAAAACACCATGTTGAGATAGAATCTATAGGGAAATGGTGAATGTTTATGAGCCTTGATGCACAGTTATTTTGAAACTCTAAAGATATATTATATGGTAAATTTAATAGGGGGACTTGGAAATGATTTAGGTGTGGGAAGGATGTAAACCTTGCTAGCAATTACCAATAAGAGAAACCCACAAATACATTGGAAGAAAGGAATGCAACAGTCATCGCTCAACACATTTTTCATTGATACAACTACAGGGAACTAGGGAACATTGTAAGTCAATTCACTAATCCAATTGTTTTCATAGAAAACTAATAACCTACAAGGCAGTAAGGGAGAGCTTTCTCAATCACAACAACTATGGTGGACCCTGAAAATGATGTGGTGAAAGGTATGCTAGATATTCAATCCAGAATATTGAATTTACTTTTTTATTATAATTCTATGAATTCTTTCATATCATGAATTTTTAGTAGAATTATCCAATTACAACAACATATCATATAAGTTAATTTTTCAGTGAAAATGGTAAAAGTGGATATTATTTAATCCCAAGTATATAACTCCAACCCTATCAAACTGTTTCAGCTGATCTTCTCAATAATCCATTTCATCCTACCTTTGGTGAAATTTTATACAATTATTGTTCTATATTATGTTTCCATATATAATTCTTACCTAAATTACTACAATAAGGAAATCACACTCTTTATCATGAATCATCTTCCGATTCGATACAAATTTAATGAGATGGATTAATCTTCATTAGTAGAAAAATCTTATGAATAGAAATTATTTACAAATGAGAAATATTATCTATATCTAATGAATTATTATGTAAAAGGATCATCCTCAATGACATTCCAAATATTAGGGAATACATTGATGTGTTTCTTAAGGAATTTCCTTAACTTCCTCCTAGCCAAGAAGATGAATTTTCTATAGAGCTTATACATAGTGGTGTTACCATTATCTATGACACAATACATATTGGATTTTTTTTAACATAAGGAGATGAGAAAATAACTACAAGATAATCTAGATAAAGGGTTCATACGCCCATGTGCTTTACCATGGGGGGAACCATTCCTCTTCATCAAGCATAAGGATTGGTCAAGGCTCCATTGCATTGATATTCATGAGATCAATAATACCTTGAAATAGAATACCTATCAACTTCCACTAATTGATGACTCATTCAATCTGTGGTGTGGGGATAAATACTTCTCCATGGTTGATTTGCAGTAAATATATTATTGGGAAAGGGTGAATAATGAAGATATCACCAGCGCTACTTTTTATAAAAGGTCTATGCACTACGAGTTCATAGTAATAAAATTTAGACCGAGTAATGCTCCAACAATTTTGATGGAAATGATTAATATTGAATTTATAGAATACCTAGACAAAGTTTCTGTAGTATTTATAGATGATACTATAATATACTCCAAGATAAAGGAGGAGCATGTAGAGCATCTGAGAACTATGATAAAAACCTTAAGAAATGAGAGGATTTATGGAATGTACATAAAATATGCGTTTCAATTGAAGGAGGTATCATTGTTGTGAAATATTATCATAAAAATGGGATATATATATATATATATGGACCATTAAAATTATAAGAAATTGATGGGCAGTTGATTCCAAAATCTGTGATATATATCCATATTTACTACATATTAGTTGGTTATTAACATTGATTTTTGGGAAATTTCAGATGATTATGAATACCTATAACCAAGCTAACTCATAAGGGAGTTAGGTTTTCTTAGAATGATTAATGTGAAGAGAGTTTCAAAGAGTTGAAAGTATGTATTATCACTACACATGTGCTCACACTACAAAAAAGTGGATAAATTTTCATGGTATTCAATGATGCTTCAAAGAAGGGATTGAGTTTTATGTTAATTCATAATGAAAAATTAATAGCCTATGATTAAAGGTAGTAGAATATTCAGGAATAGAACTAAAAAACACCTGAACTGGAGTTGGATTTAGTGATCTTCTATATGAAAATATTTTGAAATTATCTATTTGGTGGGGAAGTGTGAAATATATATGGTTTAAAAAATCCTCAAGAAGAAATTCAGATATAAATATTTTAATATGTTCAAAAAAATATGGTTAGTGTCGATCAATTATAGTGATAGCTCAACTCACTACCATTCTTAAGAATTAAAATATAGTGGTAGATGCTCTTAGTAGAAATGATCTAGAAATTATATAATTGATGATGATTGATAGGGATTTGATCTTCATATAATTTAAAAGGATGGTCAAGGGAATATTATAATAAAAACCTCATCAATCAGTTCAAAAATGATTGCTCAACCATCCCTTATAGATGAGATAAATGATTAAAAAATATTTGAAGTTGGAATTTAAGGGAATTTTGTAGCTATATGAAAAGTGAAATCCATAGAGATAAATGTTAATGAAGAATGTTTTTTATGAATTTTGACACAACTATGTGTACCATTAAAACTGGAGTTAAAGATAGAGCTATTATATAATACGCATAGCTTGAAATTCTCTATCCTTTCATGGTGAAAAAAGTTTTTTTAGGATCCTTGAAAGAACTATTGGTGTGATAATATGAAGAATAAGATCACAAAATATACATCAATAAGTCTTGTATGTCATCAAGTGAAGGTGGAATAGAAGATTCCCAAGGTGGGTATACAACCATTACTCATACATATATATAAATTGGAAAGCATTAGCATGAACCTTTTCACTAGTCTTCCAATGAAATCAATAGGAAATGATGATATCTGGGCTGTGGTGGATAATCTTGCAAATATTGAACAATTTATTTCTATTCCAAAGGACTGCACAATCAATCATCTTTCATGAATATAAAATAGATTAGTGGTTATGCTTCATGGAACACTATTAATTATTGTATACAATCAATATCCATAATTTACCTCATTTTATGGAAGATACTTGGAATTTGTATAGGTATTTATTTTAACTTTATCATGGATTATCACTCTCAAACTAATTTATAATCTTATCAAAATATCCAGACACTCGATAACAAGTTGCGAGCATTCTCAATTGAATTATATGGAGGAGGGGACCAATTTTATCCTTGTTTTAGGTTCTAATACAATAACAGTTTTCACCCTATCATCCCAATTCCCCCTATATACACCTTTATGGGAAGTGGTGTAGAACACCTACGTGCTATGATTAATTTGGGGAATGAAAAATGCTAGCTCCTAAAATGGTTGAGTAAACGGTTGAAAAGGTCCAGTCTATTAAAAAAACTACAAAGATGGTCAGATTAAGGAAAAGAGTTATGCCGACAATAGTCAATGAGACCTAGAGTTTGATGTTGGAAACTTGATATTTCTTTTCATATCTTTATGGAAGGAAGTGAGTATATTTTAGAATAAATGAAAGATTAGTCTATGACATGTCAGTCTCTTTGATGACCTTGACCACATCAGAACGTTTTCCTATCAACTAGCACTCTCAGATAAAATATCTCAAGTAAATAATGTATCCCATCTATCCATCATGAGGGAGTACATACCAATCCCCTCTAATGTAATCAATCTATAAGTAGTTCCATTGGAGAATGATCATTATTATAATGGGAAGATGATAAAATTCTAGATCATTGAGTCAAAGTTATATTAAATAAGACTATTCCTCCAGTGAATGTGTTGTGGGAAAATTAAAAGCTTCATTAAGAGATGTGGGAATCTAAGGAGGAGAAGAAAAAATGTTACCACTATCTATTTTAGTCTATAAAATTAAAATTCTGATGGTGAAATTTCTAAAGGGGAGAAGATTGTAACTACTAGAACTATAATAAATAGAAATACCCTCGTAGTTTAATTAAATATTGTATTATATAATATGGTTATGGAAAATACAATCCCTTATTTTGGATTTATTATAACCAATCTGATTTAAAAGAACATTATTCCTCATTTCCATGGATAATTTATTTATAGAATAGTGATAACTTTATTAGTGTCAATATAGGGTGATAACAATTACAATTGACACATACAATGGAGGTGATTGCCTCAATCATTAAGATCTTACTCTATAAAGAAAAATTATTTCAACATACAAGGGAGATAGAATAAATGGGACTGTTATATGACCAAGACTAATTTAACAAACAATACATTAGGAATTATAGAATCCATTTACTATATAATTTCAAGTTCATAGAGATTATGAACGAAACCATGTATGTCGAACCACCACATGAAAGTATCAATGTCACAAACCTTTACCTTAGAGAGTCTGATAGTTAAATAAAGGGATATCTATCAAGAGAGTATCAATATTGTTATGTGGATTATTTTTATATAATAATGAATATATATTCATCATATCATTTTTACTTTACAAATGGTTTTTATTTTGATACAATAAAAACAACAATTTTATTTTTGGAAAATATTCAAATTCAATTAAAGAGTTCATTTTGACAAATTAATGGATTTTTGTAGAATATACTATTTTAATAAAATATTAATATTTAATAATTTTTATCAAATATAAATTATCATATAATTTTTATGAAGTCAAATGATGATTATATACAGGATTAAAAATTATTATTGTTAAAAGACACAACATTTCTCAATAAATGATGGTGATTATTTTAAGTGTAAATAAAAATATTTAGGAAATAATTTATGTAAAATAGAGATTACTTTGTAAATTTTAATGTCAAAACTATAAAATGTGGAATTTTTCACAACATTCTAAGTTAGTCTAATTTGCAGGTAAAAATTATATACGGTAAAAATATACTCATTTTATTATGAAATCATAAGGACCCAAAATTGATATAATAAATTAAATAAACTCGATCCAAGAATAAATAAATTATTTTACATTTAAAATAATGTGATTTTAAATTTAAAATAATGTGATTTTACATTTATTTTAATAAATTATTAATGTTGTTATTATTCTTCCAAAACCATTAATATATTTTTTGGTTTTAAAATCATTTCTTTAAGATAATGAATCACCTCAACATAAGAGAGGATATTATATTTTATGTTTTATCATTATTCTTATGAAATAACAAAATCCACTCCCATTAAGTAGAAACATTGTGAAAAAACCATTGTATGGTTTCTGGGTTCGTTTGTTTTATTATATTGGGTACAAAACCTATGTTTGAGAAATGATAATGACTTCACCACTCATTTCCTATATAAACCCGCACACACAACCATTTTTCTTCACTGAAAACCAAATGATAAAGTCCTTAATTATCCCTCCCATCTCAAGTGTCCTATCCCAGCACTATAAAGCTATCAAAAAACTCATCCCAAGCATTTGGAGTAAAACAGTCAAGTAAGGATTCATTTCATTATCATCTTTATACAAGAATATTCTTAATTTTCTGGTATTTTATTTTCATTTCCTAATGATGGATTGTGTTTTTCCACATCTCCCATACTTCAGTCAGGATTTATAAATGATTATAGACCCCTTTATCAATCATTATTCCATTCCATTAGAATTTATGTTTCCTCTAATGCTACCTAAAGTTCCCCATGAGATTCTATAACAAAAAAATGTGTAGGGAATACCCATACCAGAAACCTATCAAGGGAATTCACCCAATTAAATAACACATATTTTATTGGTAATTACAAGTATTTATTCCAAACAACTTGATGATGGAATAAAATATGATTATTATTGAATCCATATTTTATGATCTATGTGGAACACATAAGCATAGGAATGAAATGAATGTAATGGGTGCACCCAAAATTATATAGTACTCCAATGCATTATGTAATGATTTGTCTCATGAGATTTCATGTTGTCACTTAGGGAAAACATGATTACTTTATGAGGATTTTTTCATCATGATCAGTTGGAATTTATCCTTGACATATGTTTATGAAGTGTTGTTTTATGTTTTTAAAACATTTCCAAGTTAACCTTAATGATTATCTTGATATATCATCTCATTATTCATTTTTATAATTATCACAATTTTTTATTACATATTTATATTCGCATTTTTAGACACGATTGACATTCATCATGTTATTCTATATTTAATCCCTTACTGGGATTTATATCCCACTACTTTATTATGTATGTCTCTAGGATATCCAATGTAGTTTTAAGTACAAGAACATGAAGGATACTTTTAATAAAGATGTTATATTTCCTCATTTATGTTGTCACATAATGTAATTAATTCACATGGAATCTAGACTTATTGATCTTTAAGTTTTTATTTTTTATCTTTTATATTAAATAATTAATTAATTTCTAATAATGAGTAGGGTTTTAATGATTTAGACACTCACCCAAACCATAAATGGCCTAAAGATGTGAAAATTATACCCAAAATGAATATGAGTATATTTATCTAAAAAATTAAACCATAAAACCAATGTTTTAGAAAATATTATTCCTGTATAAAATACCCTATTTCACAAATAAACTACTACTAAAAATTCTTATATATTATTTTCTAGAAAGACATTTTTATGGTTCTAGTGGAACCTACATAGAAAAAAGACACAAAAAAATTCACAAAAAAACCCAAAAAAATTAATTCAATAGAATAAGTATAACATTACTCAAATAGACACACACATTTCCACTCCATGGATTATTTCTAAATAAAAAAAATTACTATAAAAAAAATTAATCTAATAATGGAAGAAAACCAACAGAACATAAAACCACATACGGGATAACCAGAACATTCCAAAAAACAATATAAGAGTTTAAAATTTTTACCCTATATAAGAACTATTTTATGGAGTCAACCTTTATGTCTAGACATTAATTGATAAGAATAGAAAATTTTTGGGCCATCTTTTTTATGATCTGAACAAGTTCTTCAAAGATTCTTCCCCACATTGATGCCTCATATAAAATGATAACTCATAACCTTAAACATATATCATTAAAAACATAATATATTTCATCACAAATTACCTATTGCGTTAAATAAAAAGGTCATATATATTTCATTACAATAAAAATTTCCAAAAATATCATCAATCACCACAAACTTGTAAAAAAATTAAAAAGAATCAATTCTATAATATCTTTCCCAAATTCACCTTAACATTTATCCACTAAATCATTTAAGTAAAACAAATTTGATACCGACTACTACATTATTTAGTAGTATATTAGGTTTTTCACCCCTATCACACTTCAGTTGTGGGTTATATCCCAATATTTTTTTGAGAAATGATGAGTTTCCTCAGGCATGTAGTTTTTTACCCTTTGTAAAATTATATAAATATAATTACTACAACATTCCCATAACATTAATCATTAGATCGTTTTAAAAAAATGTTTTCTATATAGCTTATTTTTTCCAAAAAATCAATTATTCTCAGCTGAATAATATTAACTTCATATCATAGATAGAAAAACAATAAAGGATACTAATACGATTTTACTTATTACCACAAAATGTAAAGGAATTATACCTAAAATAACATTTTAAACTAAATTACTTAATAAACCCAAGGGTCAAATTATGATAAATATCTACAAAAAACTGTTACTGATCATAGTCAGCAATAACATAAATACTAATATGTGGTATTTATTCCACTAAACTTTTGATAAACATTAGAATTATTAATATAGAAAACATTATGTTTATACTAGGTCATCCATGATTATCAATTATTAAGTCCTTCTTGATGGTTTCAGAAGAGTATGTGAAGTTTCAAAACCAATCTCTTAGAAGATTGAAACTCAATGAGCTATATGCCTTGTTTTTATTTACTATGTGATGCTTGAGTCATGCCCAAAAAACATTTTTCAATGTCATTTTTCCTTGGTGTATCTATTCCTAAACCACATCCACTTGTAGTATTTACTATGGGATATAATATCTTAGAATCCACTCTCTCTATACTTCAAAATAATTCCTAGATAATTTCATATATATAGGATTATCCTTCAATAGATCCTTAGAGTTATCAATTGATTTTTTAGTGAACATTTAACCTCCACATATTCAAAGGAATACTGAACCTTTTCTCTAATAGTAACTATAAAGACCCAATCATTTTACACTTCTCATAACATGTTTTTTAATGTAAATATATATTTATTACGACCCAAATATTGTGATTTTTAGTGTCCTTATAAGGCTACTACATAATAGATCAAAGGAAACAAAAACATGGAATCCATATTTCATTTAATTTCCTTAGTGTGATCCTAAATCCATTTAATCTCCTAAATTGCATAGGATAAAATGAGGAATACATAAATGAAAGGGGTGTGTTAAAAATCTCAATAATTTTATGAGAATGCTGAGGAATCATAACATTAGAATCAAAGGTATTACATTATATCATAAAAAGAGCGGGATCATGTGTAATCACATATATACATAAAATAAAAAACATGGTATCATAAGATCAGGTAAAATGGGAAAGTGTTAACAAAATGAAACTTGACATAAAAATAGGTGAATGTTAACTTCCAAGACAACATTACATGGTGTAAAGAGTTCCATGAAGGATTTGGTTCACTCCAAAATCCCATACATGATGTCTCTTGAGACTAAATATTTACCTAGTGAATTGGAAGGATATATAATTCTAGGCCCACATTTCATATTAATATTATGTACATTCATATGTTTTCCAAGTAATGAAAACAATCATTAGGTATAAGTATAAAAATTGCATATGGAGAGAAATATATTTTATAAGCATGCCTCATAACATAATCGAAAGATATTTCTTAAAGAGATAATTTGAGAAATAGTAATAGAGGATGTGTTATCCCATAAAATGTAGGTATAATGATATAGGCATATATGTAAGAGACATATATACTTAATTTATTAGTGTTAAATATCATTAAAGATATGTAGAAAATGTGGGTTAGAGAGAGAGTGGCCTTAAACCGATGAAAATGATGGTTTAGAGAGACCCCTTACATTTAGACCGATTTGTAATGCATATTAATTATCTACCTAAATAATTAAAGTAGTTTATTTATTTATTTTTTATGAACATTTTAAAATCTTTTTATTCCTTTTATTTCATTCATTACCATGCCATATTAAATTACTTAATCATATAGGTTCATGTTGGATGTTATGATGAAGTTCGGCTCATTTCTCCATAATCACATGGGTAAGTGGACTAAGGTCAATGATAAAACTTCATAATCATATCTTGAATTATCATCAAGAAATAATGATAATAATTATAAATTTATAATTTTCAAAAACCCCATTAAATAAGGTTATTAAAAAACCAATAATTTTACAATAATTGAGATGGGAGGGCGTACGTATGCATGAGTGACATTTCCAATTTTAAATGTCCATGATGAAAAGAAAATAATTATTTTTATATATTGAAATAATTATTTTTATTTCATAAATGACATATTATTTAATTAAATACACATACATATACCACCCATGTGGTGCAATAGTTAAAAATTAATCACATCGCTTTATGAGGCACTAGTGTGTCATACACATGAACGACTACATCATTTTAAATTTATGGTAGGATAATAAAGTATATAACAAATAAATTTTAAATAATGTTTTATATTTCAATATTATAAGATAAAGACATTAATTTAATCTTTATTTCCTTCAATATAAATCATTTGTGAGAAATGAATTACATCACTTCACGATTTGGCAGTACTCCATACACATGAGAGAAGTAAACATATCACATAAGGAATTGAATGTATGAATAAATATGTAATTATAAATTATATAAGTATTATAATTTCATATATGTATATATATATATATCATATATTATCATGAAATAATTCATTAAAACCATCCTTCATAAATAATATATGATATATATATATATATGAAATTTTTTTACTTATATAAATTATAATTGCAAATAATTCATTAAAACCATCCTTCATAAATGAGTATGGAAAACAAATTACAACAGTTTATCGGGTGGGAGTTCACTATACCCACGATCAACTATTTGTTTATAATTTGAGGGAGTAGGATATGGTTTTAGATCATTAACATAACATAAAAAAATATAATATTATGGAATATACCTATATCATTATATAATAAAGGCTTCATATGATCTTTAATATATTTAATAAGATATAAAATAAAACGCTTGGTTTGTGACGTTACCTTTTATTCTGTGAACCTCTTTATATTTGTATGAAAAGCCAATATATTTTGTATTTTTTTTATCAAAATCAAGGATTCTAGGATGATTTTAGTAAAGTAATGAAGTGATTTTATTAGGTATTGGATTAACTAGTGGGGTTTTATGTTTTAAGAGAATAAGTGAGTTGGTGGACTTTTGTAATTGACGTGACTTGCACTCTTTATAATTTTTAATGTTTCTCAATAATTCCATTTCAATTTCATGTAAAAAGGGATATAAAATGAGAACATTCCAATCCATGAATGATATGAGGTTAATATATTTCAATAAAATAATAATTATAAAATTTATGGTTCATTTTAAACCCTTATAAATTTTTATTAACCCCTGGTAAAATCATTTTTACCGTAACCACTATAAATAATTTTTACTGTATTACCTAGTATTTATGTTGAAATATAAGGATGTACTTATAATATATAATAAAATATTGTTATTAAAAATTATGAATCCATTTTTTTTAAATTAGAAACACATAAGTGGTGGAATTTAATATAAAATTAATCCCACATAATTGTTGAAATATTAATTTCCATGAAATGCAATTTCATGGAAATGATTATGTTATATTAACTATATCTAAGTAAATTCTAAATAAATGAATTTAAAATCATATTTATATATGTATAATCAATATATTTCACTTAAATTATTCCCCATTAAGTTTTTTTAATTATTTAATTGGAGAAACATTATGAATTTTAGAACAGTTATAAAAAAAATTTAATCCAAAAAACAAATGTAGACTAAAATATTCTATAACGTTGAGTTGAATGTAATATTTTAATTTAATTTAACTAAATAATAATTATTTTAATTTAAATATAAATAAAATAATAATAATAAATTTCAATTAATTAATTTAGTATAAATAAATGACTGTTTTTTCATAATTTAGAATTTTTTCCAATTCACTTAAAAATCAATATATTTAAAAAAAGAAAAATATCATCTCAATTTAATATTTAAATTATTATTTAAAATAATTTTCTAATTTTTTAAAATAAAATTTCTAAATATTCTATGAATCATTTATAATATTTTCACACAAAAGAAATTAAAATCATTTTTAAAGGAGACCTATTCTTGGTAGAATATAATTATATTATTGAAGATGAGTTCTTATTTATTAAGAATTTTATATAAATTTATACTGAATATGAAATTTATATATATTTCATAAATTTTTTAATACTATTTATACCCACCAATTTACGGCTTGGCTATGTCGGTCATGTGAAAATAATAATATTTTTTATAGTATATTATGGTTCAGTTGAACAAAATTTTACGTGTCAGGAAATCTATCAAAGGAATAAAATTGATTTAAAGATAAATATATTTTAAATTAAATTCTGGTTACACAAATCATCATCAAATAATATAAGTTAATTCCAAAAATTCATTTTCAGGGTATTAATGTATTTTGTTTATACATTTTCTCATAACTATAAACTCAAATAAGATTGACTGAAAACAGGAATTGTAATGACCACGACCCCAATAGCCTAGTTTCAGTGGTTACGACATTAAATTTTCTCTACGTACAAGGAATGCCATACAAAAGGACTAAATGGTCAACTATTCATGATAAACTATGCACAAACATAAAATTCATATTAAATTTTGAACATAAAACACGAAAAGATGTATTCGTTTAGAACAGAATTATTATCTTCATTATAACAATACATATCAATTATAAAACACTTCTAGTGTCTTGTAGAAAAACATAATAATGGGGTGAGTTAAGACTTTCAGAAATTTTAAGTGCAACAGAATATGTCATGAATCAATAATTATAATAAAATTGGGATAATAAATAACTAGACACAGATTCTTTTTAAATAACATGACTATCTGGATAAGATATATAATAAATAATATAGAATTGTAAAAAACTAATACACATGTTATCTAAATAAATTTACTATCTTGCTAACATACGAAAAAATAAATATTTTAAAGTAAATCACTGAATCATAATATATTTGATCAATAAATTGAGAATAACATCGAAGCAATAAAATATTTTCAATTAATTCAATATAAATAATAACATGATCATGAAACATAATAATGGATATTCTAACTAACTATCTAATCACATTGAATATTAAAAACTGAATTAATAATTATTGATGGAATTACGTTGGACATCTAAAATGAATGAGAAAGGAAACATTCCACGACTTAGAATTATAAATACTATGTTGTTTTTTGGTTTTATTTTATGTCAATAGATTAGTTTTTTGATTATATTGATGAAAAAAAATATATTGACAAGATTTTGGATGGAAATATAGATTAAAAGAAATCAACTAGTTGATGTAAATATAGATCAAATAATATAATCAATCAAATTGTTATGTTGATAAAATTTCAGATGCTTCTAGAAATTGAAATCACCATCATACTCAGGAAAAAGTTCATGGGTAATGTGTTATGCTTGAATAGAAGAAAGGTATTTTTAATGACTTTATTTTTGGTCAAAATCGTACTAAAAATAATCTTCATAAATTCAAACTCAAAAATCATATTCACAAATTTAGACTCAGAAATCATGTTGAGGAATTCTAACTAAACAAATCCAATTTAGGAATTGTGAATATAAAAAATATTTATAAATTTAGACTCACAGTTCTTATGAAATTTCACTGTATTGATAAGAATTTTTTTTGGAAGGAATGTTTCGTCGATCTCACCATGGGTCTAGTATTTATGAATTGGGATGTTCTAATATTTCACATTACAATCATGGTGATGGATTTTATGATATTGGTGTTTTGATAAATCAAATATATTCTGTAAGAAATCTAATGAAACGTTGATAAAATAAATAGGGATTAAATGTGTTTCAAACTATTTTCAATCTAGTCATAATCATGCCAATCAAATTCAGGCTGAGAAGGAAAGAAAAAATGTTGATGAAAGATAGAGAAGATCCAATAATTTTCATTTCAAAGAGAGATGATTTTGAAGATGATGTTAATCATATTCAATTTCACAAAGTTAGTCATGATTCTATCTTAACGTTGTAATAAGAAGATAGTTGGTGAAGTTGAAGACTTCCTATCAGCATAAGGAGTTCCTCATATTCATATTTTCTTTGATGGTTGGGAAGGTTTTTGGAAAAAGTTAGAACCCAAAGGTGCTAGTTTTCAATCATAAAAAATCCAAAGGATATAAACCTTATTAGAATGAAGTAGAGGTGAATCGTAATCAAAAATTGAACTAAGATGAGTATTGAAAGATTATTGGTAACATATTAAAAATAAATATAATCCCCTGATAATGATCCATGGGATTCATTATGTCATCGTATTCATTTGAGGAAGATTTATTTTCAACCAACAAAGAGGAAAAAAATTTGTATTACAAATGGGTCAGGAGACATAAGATTGAAGAAGACTCTAGGTAAAGCCATGAATAGTCATCGATCTAGAGGAATGAATAAGAACAATCTCAAGTTAAGATTGATTGATGTGTTTGTAAAGGGAGATCTTGAAATTCGAAAAGGAATATGTTTTTATTATATAGAGAAGCGTAATGATGAAATTGTTGATTTACATTTTTCACCATCATAATGATTCAGATCATAATAAAAATAGTGAATCAAAATAAGACATAGGTTTTCTATGAAGATAAAAGAAATCTATTTTGTCATATATTTGGAACAAATCGTCGTAATAATGAAATCAAACTGAGACAATTGGACTAGAGAATCCTAATCAGGCTAATGTTTATGATGGAAGTATGAAGCAGAGATAATGTAGTGAGAATATTCAAGGCCGATTCAGAAGAGTTGAGAAGAATTAAAAATAGTCAAAAAAATTTCTGAAATTTAAGGAAACATTCTAATTATGATAATTTGTTCAAGAGGGAATCTATTTTTGAAACCATCCAAAACCATTTTTTGGTAGAGTATAAAATTTTTTAAGTACACTATACTTTTATACTTATGTACTTATCACCAAAGGTAGGGATAGAAGATCCTATGTTCTAGGGAGAAGAAGTTTATAGATTATTTTTCAAAAAGAAGTCATGATGGAGAAAAAGTGAAAGTATAAGAGACTAGATTGAAATGTATTTAGATGGTCACCATATTCATGTGATTATCATATTCATCTTGTTATTATATTTAGTTCGCTGTCATATCAGGATAGATAATCGGATCAAGATCACTATATTTGATTTTATTGACTAAAGAATAAAGCACACATAATTTTTTCAACTGTATTCTGATAGATTTATATATTTTTTTAGAAACACTGATTTGAGATCAGAATTTAGAATTAGATTAGGATTTCTAGACTCATATTTGAAGTTGTTTATATTGTTTTAATGGTACTATGAGAAAGCTATATTTCCATACTAAATAATCAGACATAGGAATCTGATTGGGAAATCAAATTGAGTATCATTTTGAAGTCCATAAAGTTCATAATAGCTTCTAGGTAAGAAATTGAAGAATTATTTTGTAATATAATATTTTGGAAGGATGATCAAGAAGAACCGTAACTCGTTTTCTACTACAAAATTGCTTTACATCATTTGTACTAGAAAAATCACACACACTATTAGATTGTTTACATAATGTTAGACATGTGTAAGGGAATATACTACTTTTTGTATTCCACACAAATGGATTGTTTTCTAGTGGATTTTATGGTATTGTATTGATTCCATACCATACCAGGGATGTATTTATTATTTTATAAAAGTGAACATTATAAATATGTTTGTTCCTATGGGTGTGTTATTTATTTGTTCTTTGTGGGAAAAAATAATTAATTTGAAGGAAAGGTTTTTTATTAAGAAATTAATTTACGTGAGAAAAGGTATCACTGATTCACTCCTCACCTGTTCTTTGATACAACTATCCTAACTAGGCACATACAATTGGTATCACATCTAATGGTTCATATCTATTACCCTTTTTAGAAGTATTTTAAGAATATTCTTTATAGAAAATATGAGTTTCATGAATAGTAAGGGGATTTTGATCATTAATTATAGTAAGTATCATATCTAGGGAAAATAATATCACTATATCTTATGTCCATTAGGTATGGTGTTTCAAAATCTTTTATAGATGGTTTCCTTAATTGTATATCGAATGATCCTCTAATAATTGATTTTAAGGAAAACCATGATAATGATGGAATAACTAAGAATACTTTACTCTCATCAGTTTTAAATAGTGATTTTCTAACTATAAAAGGTGTTTCCATCTCCAAATGTATTTGTGATAAGTTTAATAACATTTATGATGGGAATAAAAAAATGAAAAATGAAATATTACAAATATAGAGATAAAAGTATGACGATTTGAATATGGGTGAGTATGAATATCTTTGTGACTTATTTACAATGGAGAATGAAATTTTTATCACTATAATAGGTTTTGGTTAAATGTTATAAGATTCTAATATTGTTTAAATGATCTTCAAAATTAATCACAATTTTTTTGATTCCAAGGTTTCTTCATTGGAAGATAGTGATCTAGAAATTTTATCTCTACATTATTTTTATAGTAAGGTCATTAAATATTTAATGATAATGGATAATGATATGAAATAAATAAAAAAATATGACAATGAATTTTCTTTCAAGGCTTCCATGAAATAAATGTCAAAGAATATTCTTGAAGTAGAATAATCTAAATAATCTAATTCTAAAAAAGAGTTATGTAAAAATATTGATAAAATTTTATCCTTGTTTTTAAAAAATGTGAAAAGTAGTATATGAAGGTATAAAGGGATAATTCCCTTAAAAAATATTGGTTGTTGAGCCATTCAAAACTCCATATCCAATTCTACACAAATAGGATATAATAAAGAAAGTGATTAAGTTGAAAGTGATAAATAATAAAGAATGCCAATAAGATTTTGGAATAAACAACATGATAAAGAAAGAATAATATTCCAAGAAGAAAGAAAAGGATTTCCCCAAATGAAAAATGATAATATTTTTAATTAATTATGATTATAGTGAAGAAGTATCAAATGGTGCTGAAGAAAACACATTTATTTGAAATGTTGATGATGAATTTATTTCTAATGGTGAAAGATGATATTCTAAAAAGAGTATAAAAAATCTAAATTTGAAATATCCACTCAAAATGATGGATAAAATACAATTTTTTCAATAGATCACAATGTAGAATGTGAATGTAATATCTCTGAGAAAAATAATATCAATTAGAATATCTTCTTATATAATAATTGAAATAATGTATGAGGAAGATTGGGATATATGAAAAGAAAATCAGGTAATTGAGAAGTGAAGAAATTTACAACAAAATATCAATAATATATTCCTCATGAGGAAGTTAGTCTGATTTAAGAGATAGATGATTTGAAAAAATATCTTGGGGGAGAAAAGTATCATAAGGGACATCTGGAAGTAAATAGATGGAAAAAATAAGAGGAGTTGGATCTCATCCATCAAAAAACTTATAATGTTGAACATAAAGGTAAAAATTTCAAAAACACTATATCTGATGTTGGTGAATGTTCTTGTCAGAAGAAACTATAGAAGGGTCAACATAAGTTAAATTCCAAGGTTGAGAAGAATGATGGAATTTTTTCTCAAATTTTTTTTTGGGAATGTTACATTCATGGATAAGACTAAAAAAGTGTAGATATCCAAAATTTCTAAAAATCATTTTTCTGAAAATGTTTCCAAACATTATGAATAAAAAAATGGGTTGTATTACTTTTGGTCTTGATAAGGCTAATAAGAAAACCATGATAAAGAAGATGGTTCTGATTGAAAATAAAAAAAATTCTTAATGAAGAATGTATTGTTAAGAGTGTTTCTATAAAAGTTATTTAAAACGACTTTTAGTATGGATATCATAGAATAAAATAATCATTCTATGGATATTTCTGGTGTTGTGCTGGATTTGGTCATACATATAACATGTGTTGGTTCAATCAAAAACATTACAACTGTTACGTGAATTATTGAAGGAAAATTTTGAGGGAGATTCAATCCCCTGAAGGAAAAAAGACTAAGATGGGTGTTCAGAAGAAACATGATAATATTAGTGTGAAAATTCTATATAGGTTATATCCTTTATAAAGTGTTTGTTTAAGATGTGAGAAACCTAGGCATATTGATAAAGGATATATAGTTTTGATACTAGAAGAAAAAAATGTTTCTAAACAAATTATAAAAGGTGGATTTCTTTGAAATTATGAATAACAGATCATTTGAGCCCCAAAAGAAATAGTTCTTAGTTATCTATCCAGAACACATTGACTTTTCTAGGATGTTAGAGTAAGAAAAAATTCAGTGATAGAAGTGGATAAGGAACAAACATATAAATATATAAGGAAATCTATAAAAAGTTATCAAAGAATTTTGGATATGATCATGAAAGGAATGATATAAAATGTTGTTCAGCTATCTGTCCATATCATAATATAGGAATTTAATAAATTCTACAAACAAATTGTATAAAAAAGGTTTCTAAATTTGAAGAAAAGTACACATCATTATCAAAATATTCTAAAGTTTAAAAGAAACTTGTTACAAAATCTAATAATGATGAAAAGAAGGAAAAAACTAAATCCAATGAAAATTCTACGGAGAAGATGAAAAACTCAAGACTAAGAGAAGACTCTCTGCTTGATTGTTTCATGTATGAAACAACCAAAGTTCCTCCTTATTCCCAAAACCATTTAAAACTTATACTAAATTGCAGGGGGATGAAGGGGTTGAAATAAGAAAGTTGTTATTGATGGGTCTTATACTATTCTTATAAATGAATATAAATAGGTTACAATATATATATATTTTTTATAGTCCTTTTTATACACCTGATCATTATGATCTATTTTTTGAGATGGGTGGAAGTTACATTTTTCTTAAAAAAATTGTTTTAATAATTTTTCCAATCATTAGAATGTTAAAATAAACATGAGGAGGAAATTAAATGAAATTTTCTCAATGGAAAATATTTAGAACCTTGATTATTCACTCTTGTTTTCTATATTGGTTTTTCCCACTTAGTCCTATAGTTGTTTAGTTAAAGTTTCTTTTTTATGAATCACATTGGATAACAATGTTAATTAAATGTTTCAAGATTTGGAGACGAAAATTTACAAAGTATATAAATAAGATCATATATTAAAAAGGTAGGAACATTTAATGAAAATCCATTTTTAATTTATTTATAATAATGAAGATATATAAATGTAATGGGAGTAAGAAATAAATCTTGAGATGAAAACATGAGAAATGAAAACAAGACCACTTATTTTTTTGAAATGATTGAAGTGGGTATTGATAACAAACAAAATAGGGGAAATTGTTAGGACTATGTTATGATTTAATTGTATTTATTTTAAATTTATCATTTTTTTTATTGTTTTTAAAAATTAAATATATTGATAAGATGATGAAAGGAAATACGGATTGATGATTTTTTTCCATCATGTCCATATTATCTTGATGAGTCAATAAAATCCATCAGATTTGGATGTTGAAACAATTTATGAAGATGATGAAATAGAATTCACCATATTAAAGAGGAATAAGATTGTTTGTGATCGGTTTTTCTAGAAAACATTAATGAATTTTGAATAAATTTGAAGTGAAAATCAGATTGAAAATCCTATTCATGAATTCTGACTAAAAATTCATATTTAAGAATTCTACCTCCAAAATCATATTCAGAATTTTTGACTCAAAATTAATATTCAAGAATTCTGACTCAAAAACATATTAAAAATTTTACACTCATAGTGCGTAATTATTTCCATTGTATTGAGAAGTTGTTCTTGGGAAGGAATAGTTCATCCGGATCACCTTGGGCCCAGTATTAAAGGAATGGGAATTTCGAATACATTCATTTAAAATGTGATGAATCCATTATTATCTTAGAGTTATCCTAAATGATAATTATTTTGTACAAAATGTGATGCAATATTGATAAAAGAAAGGGGAATCAATGGTTTTATAAACCATATTTAGTCTCATCATAATCGTTAGAATAGTATTCACACAACGAAAGAAGGAAAATTTTTAATGGAATATAGGGATTTAACAACACAATCCATGGAAAGAAATATGATGAGAGTATTGATCATCAACATACTCAAAGTTATGAAGGAATTCATGATACATTATTAATGTTAGAATAGGAATAAAGTTGGGGATGTTGAAGATTTTCAGTCAGTGTAATGATTTCATTATATTCATATTTGTTTAGTAGGGAGAGATGGTTTGTGGAAAATGATATAGACCAAATGTGTTGGTTTTCAGTCAAATCAAAAGGAAAAATATATAAATCTTCAAAGAATTAAATTTATGGGAAACATAATCCTAAAAAATAAAGAAGTCTATCACAAAAAGATCATTGGAATAATATTTAAAATTAAAAGGTCATAAATACTAATCCATCATTTTCAATATGTAATCATATTTATCAGAGGCGTAATTGTTTTAACAAATGAAGAGGCACTACAACATAAGCTGCATTTAGTGAAGGTTTTGTGGTGACAGTTCACAAAACCAATCCTAAATGTTTTTCTAAAATGGTTTCGCAGTGGCTTTTAATAAACCGCCACGAAACCCATCTTTTTTTAAAACTCTTGACCCTTCCCTACCCTAACCCCCATTCTTCCCCCAAACCCCCGCGACCCCGCACCCCTCTCTTCTTCCCCCAACCGCCTGGCGACCTTGGGACCAGTGTCTCCGGCAACCCTGTGACCTGCATCTCCGGCAGACCCCATGGCTGGCGACCCCAACGACATCGCGACCCACGACCCTGGAGACCCGCAACCCCCCTTCTCCTGATGACCCCTTCTCACAGCAACCCGAGGATCTTCCCCCACGACCCTAACATCTCCCCCACCCCTGCGACCCCAGCTTCTGTCCTAGAATCCGGTGAGTTAGAACCCTAGATCCGGCTCCCCACCCGTTGCACCGATGACTGGTTTCATTATTGGTGTTTATATTTAGAGGTAGTCACTTGAATTGATTGATTTTTTTGAAGTCAATTGCATTTTTTTATGTTTTGAATGGGGATTACCATAGCTTAGGGGTGTAGTATAAGCATAGTTCACATTTTTACCTATGTATCATTTTGGGAATTATCTCCCTATATTTTTAAATTTTTGTGCATATCCAGTTTCACCCTAAATTGAATTAAGGGATTTGTATGTTCCTTCCACTTCCGTTTTCATCACATGTCCAAACTATTGGATATATTAAGCATAGATCCACTTTACCTTCCATTGCTTCCAATATCCCCTCTTTTATTTTTCATGTGGTTTGGATAGTGATTTCCCCATTATCTCTTCTTTCTCCAATCCCTTTACCATCCCCTAAATTTTCACTTTTCCCTAGAAACCTAACTCCACTGTTGGAAAACATTAGTTTTTGGTTATGTTATAATCTTTTTGTTATGATTTCTATGTATTTTAGAGTTTGTTATTTTCCGGGATCATTATTTTTCCTTCAAAGATGATTGGTTGTGAATTTTTTTCATAATTGATTTTGGTGTTTTTGTGTGATTCATTAATTTTACATATCATGAAAAGATTACAATTTCTAATTGATTTTACTATTATGTAAAAGATATAAATAATACTAATGTGGGGTTATAAATTTTTTTCAATCACTTCTATACATGGCATAAAAGTGTTTTCTATAATTTATTTGTTCTTGTTTTCTTATGTAAAGGTTTATGCATTCCATGTAATTAAATCAATTATTAAGAGTCTCTTTTAAATTAATTTAACTATTAAGAGAGGTGTATGATATTGATTGTGTCCTAAAAATTGTATTCTATATTATCATTCACTCTAGAAACATAGATTGTATAGTTATATTTCGTTATTGGGGAAGAATATGAGAGTTACTACATGATCAAACTTGTTAGTTGTCTTGGAAGACTAGATAAATACATAAATAACATTTTAAAATGTATGATAAAAAATGAACACATTTCAATAAAATTATTATATCTTACTTTATATACTTTTAAATTATATATTGTTCTTCTTTAGATATAATGGGGAATGTAAAAAAGGTAAATTTGATCTCAGATTCTTAGTAACATTTAGCATACATTGGATGTTTTCAAAAAATAAGCATAGAATAAGTGATATAGTTGGAATAAATGAAAAATATGAATTCATACTCAACTAAAACTAGGGGAATTCTATATCATTGACAATTAATTTCTTTCTCTATATAGTAGTAACTATGTATTTTAATTTTTTTATTATTATGTAGGAACATTGTGATATACATGGATAAAAGATGGATCCCATTACCGAGGAACACACCTCAGTATGTTAAGGGTTTGAATGAGTTTTTAGATTTTGAAATTTCTTATCGAACTGGTTTCTAAAGTCCATGGGAAGGAGCATCCTCGTAGAGTGCACGGGATGGGTTTGTGACCCCTACCATCTGAGGTCTTTGGAAGGCCACCATGGATTCGAGCTGCATCTACTCTTGGTTATAGTCAGTCCATACCCAAAGATGCTCAGAGGAAGATTGCTTCTCTACGATCCACAGCTCAAGACCAGGGGGCTTAGATATCCACTATGTAGAAAGAGTTGACTAATATATATCAGCAGATGAGTAGATATTCCCTTGCCGGTAGTGCGTCGAGTGGTGGTGACAAGGTAAATCACAAAAAAATAAAAATCATTTATTTTGAAAAATTTTATTGGTTTTATGTTTAATTATAAATATGAAACAATATTTAATTTTCAATATAATGTTCTTACAGGTGGCAGCAGGAAGTGGAGATGGAGGTGGAGAGGGAGACTATGCATCATCGAATTGTGAGTAGTTGTATTTTTTATGTGTTGAACAAATATGGGAAAATTTGGTTTGTATATGTAACATGTGTGTCACATAGTTTCCACCAAAAATTCTCATCTCCTAACATTTTATTGATTTCTCATGTTTCCTTTTATGCATTTTATTGATTTATTATATTTCCTTTTATGTCTTTATTTCTCGAGTGTGGTATACATTATTCCATTTAGGCCTGTGTTTGAATTAGTAGTCGATATTTTGGATTACTAGGGGTTAAACCCATTGTTGACATGTTTAACAAATTGGGTCATTTCATATTGATCAACTGGATAATGTTGTGGACACTTTGGTGTGGTAGAATGTTTAGATAGTGAATCTTCATGCATTGTTAATGGTTATAATATTCTATTCAGGAGGATAAAATGTGGTCATACCCTATATAAAACCTAGATTACTCTTAATGGGAGATGGTATTAAACTGTATAAAACCGGGATTCATTGTACGATGTGTATTGGATGATCTAAAAGTCTTACACTATATAAAAAGTTGATTCATCTTATGATAATTATGATATGTTCAAAACCATTACCTCATATAAAACATGAAAGCATCACATTATGTGAGATGAAAAAAAAATCATTTTCTTCAAGCTATGAAATTAAACTTTGTCCTTATCTCATTCCTTCAAAATGCGATGCCTCATGATAATCATTTTATTCCAAAATTCCCTCTATATATAGGATTACCCCTAGTTCTAATGTTGTTGTTATACAATACCATATTATAGAACAACATGTGTCTTGATTGACACTCTCATGGGATATATAATGATGCTTAGATGTCCTTTTTTTGGGTCTAGATGTAAATTTATTAAGCCTTTGTCCCCATTGCTCCATTTACGGTCCACATATTATAACCATAAATAATGTTCAGTTCATATCAAAATGTTCATTTTGTACCTGGGACTACATTAACCCCATATACATTGGTTTTTACCCATACCATGACACATAGATACCATGTAGAGAATCATCATCCTAGTCCATGAATCATGACGTTAAATTTTTCATCATGGTCTTGGTTGTATGATCTTACACTGTGTGCAATCATATTTCGCATTTTTTCATGGGTTGAAGGGACTATTTTATCCTATAACCCCGAGTTTTATTCAACACAAAAACATTCTTGATTCCCCCACCTCACAAATCTATACTATAACAGTTTATGTCAAGATATCCCTAGTCCAAGAATTATGACAATAAAATATGCTCATACATCCACCACATCGGTTTATTCATCCTTGGAGTTTCATCAAAAATCTATTTCCACAACATTTTAGAACTTTGGGTGGATTTATTCCTATTTCCATGGGATACGTATTGATTCATATATCTTCTATCATTGAGCCTAGCTGACGATTCACCATATAATAATCCATTACATAACATGTCATTTCCCCAAAACACTCACATGATCCTCTTTTTTAGAAATAATCTATTTTCATTTATGTTGACACATCTGTGGGCCAAGATGCTCTAATTTCTTAATATGATGAAGTAAATAATGGGTATATAGATGCAAAAGAACTTCTAAAATCCTAATAAGATTAATTTAAACTATATCATTACCCCGTGTAAAATATATATAACAATTAATGATAGATAATTTAACCCCATAAAAAATTGATATGTCTCTTAAAGAGAGATAATTTCACCTCTTATAAATTCTCAATGCCTAATATTATAATATTTAATTATTCAATATCATCATCCAATAAGGTAAACCCTTCTAGCGTTGGTATCCTATGACACGGTGAATCATAAAAACATGTGGATTGATTCCAATAATCATGATATAAGTAGTTACATATAAATATTTAATCTAGGGAACAACCCTATCACCGAATAATTATAGGTTTCTCCCTTTCCTATCTACTTTGGTCAATGCTTGGAGACCTTTAACTCAAACCTATTCCTATATTTGGAGCACTAGGAATTTAACAGAGTTGTAGTCATAGTCCAGGTTGTATAATTTTAAACATCAAAGCCCAATGTCCTCATCAAACAATGTTAATTAATAATCATACCCTATTAAATGAAATAAGGATACCTCTTCCGATAAGTGTGGGATGATTATAAAAATAATTACCACATATAAAACAGAGATTCCTCAAATGATAAGTATGAAATGAACAACACATTACATGTATAAAACATGTATTTCTTTGAATATGAGATGATATGATATCCTTTCCAGAGATGAAATTACTCCACCAACAATAGTCTCTTACCATGTGACACATCAAAACTATGTTTTTCTTGATTCCCATTATAAGGATACACATATTGATGCATGTATTTTTCATCTCAGTCCCATCCCTACCAGCAACTCATCATGGGGACTTTTCCCTCTAAGCCAGGATTGAATCTTGTCAACCCCCAAGTTTAAATAGAACATTTGAGCACATGAGGAAATATCTCCCATGGAACCTAATATTCTATATGGTACATCCCCACATACACTTGTGTGGTCCACACATTATACTATTTTGATAATCCTCACCCTACTAATATGAAAAGGATCTCTAATGAAATGATTCATGGACATAGTGTCTTACATACCATCTCAGGTTCATTCAATGAAGTAGATTTACTGATAAAAAGTGGATCTAATGCTTTGATCTCCATGATAAGTAGATCATGATATTTTTCATCATATCCTCAACCAGCTCAGGTATCCTATGTTTCAAACATGGTTAATAGTAATTCTATTTCTGTCGATTACTCCCATTTCACTTCCCTATTCTCAAAAGATGTAATTGTCATCATGATATTTTTCAGGTCAATTATTCCCCTCATTGGGTTCACCACTATAATCAATTATAACTATATAAATATCATTTATTCTTAAATAAATCAAGGCTCACCAGGGCATAGGGGTTGGGAGGAAGTCCACCTCAAGCATGGTTGAGTTGCATGATCACCACATGGTCCTAATTCTATAACCTTAAATGAGTATTCAATGTCCATGAATCACTAATCTAAACTAATTTTAAATCAACCTTATAATGTGTTTTGTGTTGTTGTAACCATTCTCTATCTATTCATGCCATTTTTTTACTCCTCCTCACTACACAAATCCATTTATGATTTTCCACTATATTTTCCAAACATCACGACCATAATTTTTTTACTAGTTGTCTCCATTATTGTTTAAATTTTGTGTGCATTAATCTGTTAGGATATTGGTATTTCTGGTTTTATTTTTTTAGGGAAGTGCTGCAGTGGAAGCAAAATAGGTTTTTTTCTATTCAGATTTTTGCGGCGGTTTTAACCGCCACTAAAGTATACTAGTACGACATTGGCAGTGGTTAAAATCACCGTTAAATATAAGTATTTTTTACTTAGCGGCGATTATAACTGGATCTATTGTCATACATTTAGCGGTGGGTTTAACCTTTTCTATAGAGTCACATCACCCGCATGCATTCCCTGACGGTTTTCATGACTTTAGGGGTGGTTTTACAGAAGCTTGATTTTATTTTATTTGCGGCGGTTATAACTGCCGTGAATAAAATAATATCCAGAGCCTGTAAAAACTGCCACTAAACTCCGTAAAACCACCACAAAATGGGGCATCTATGACCCTTCCATTAAACAACAGCTAAATGGAAATTACTACCGTTAATATATTTACAATGACCAATTTAGCGGTGGTTTCTATAAACCTCCTCCCATCCATATAGCGGTGGTTTAAACCGCCTCTATATACAAAAATTACCACTGCTAATAGGAGGTTTTTTTGTATTGTGGAAAATATGTTTTCTATTACAAATAGGTCCAAATCTATAAGATTGATGAAGACACTAGGTGAACCCATGTCCAATCATTATTCTGTAGTAAGGAATGAAAATAAACTCAATTAAATATGGTTCGATGTGTTTTCAAAAGGGAATCTTGAAATTCAAAGAAGAATATGTATATGTGGTGAAGATCAATGTAATGAGGAAATTATTATTTTACCTTGGTGTAAATCATTATGATGTAGATCATAATGATAATGGGGAATTAGAATTAGAAAGGGGTTTT
The DNA here is from genome assembly GCA_963277665.1 of Viscum album. NCBI lineage: Eukaryota > Viridiplantae > Streptophyta > Magnoliopsida > Santalales > Viscaceae > Viscum > Viscum album. The sequence goes on from OY728137.1 coordinate 365,197,344, forward strand.
CTAAGAACATGAATGCTGTCTATTTTTTCATACTCTCGGTATAGAGAATCATAATGAAGAAATATTATTGATAAAATCAGAATAGATAATTGAAATCAAGTTTATGTTTTTCACAAAAAATATAAATAAGAACTGATGTTGTGAGAATGTTCGTGAAGGATCAATAAGAGGTGAGAAGCATTAAAAAAGTAATAAATGTATCCAAAATTCAAGGACACATTCAAATATGGAAAATTTGGTTGTGCGGGATGTAATTTCATGATCCCTTCCAAAACATTATTGGAATAGTATAACAGGTTAGATTTATATTGTACTTTTAGACAAATGTATAGTTCAGGAAAGGAAGAGGGATGTAACACCCCATGTAAATAAAGTGTAGGAAATTTTCACATTTATCCATATTTGTGAATAAAATATTAATATTACATTAAAGGTAACGCTATGCTCGATGGCGTACCCAATATGCAACAACAAGTTCCTTTGAAATCATACTTTGCACTCTAATAATAAAATAATATTATTTTAAATGGTAGTTAACACATAGCCGTTGCATTGACAGGAATGAATATAAATAACTAATATACGATTAAATATGTTTGTTAAATGTTTTTACTTTTATCCAATAAATTTTAGAGGCTTAAAATACAAATGAATGCAATCTTAAGCATTGAATATACTAGTATTTTTAAAAGATTGTTTTACTACCCTTTTGATGGAAAACCATTTTTAAATCAAAATTTTGACAATTTTATGAGCTCTATTTCTGAAAATAAACATATTATTTATGATTGGGACATTGAAATTTACATTGGGTTAATTTTTGGTATTTTTCTGACAATGTTCATTTTTCAATGAATAGTGAAAAATACTGCATTTTACATCAAAACTGCTTTTTCATATAATTTAATTATATGGTTAAATTATATTTTTAATTTGTTTTAAAGTGTAATTTGAATATATTTTTACCATTTAATCTAATGATGTTCATTGGGATTGATTTCACTTTTTAATTGGGCATAAACAAGTGTAAAACTTTTCATAAATATTGTTTCTAAAAAACCTGCTATTTGTTTTGACAACGGGAAGTTTTTTTAAATTAATTATTGCAATTTATGTGTTTGAAAATTTGGTAAAATGGATTACATATTTCGAATCAGAAGGTCCAAATTATTTAATTGAGACTCTTTTGTTTTTTGGACATTATGAATAGTAACGACGGTAATTATCATTAATTATCTTGATTAATGAGTAATCGGGTAGTTAAAGATAATAAAAGAATATCATAATAATACAAAATGACCACAACATGTGTCCTAAGGCTAATGGTTTTCTCATGTCCAACCATGGGATTCCTTGTTCCAAACATGGGGGCCCCATGGAATCACTTTTGTGAGAAAGTGACTTTTTATCTTTTTATTTTTAAAGAATGTTAAATGTAACAAAGAATATATCACCTAAGTAAAATATTTTTAATTTTGTATACATAAATCATATTTTGGACTATAAATATTAATTAGAAATCTAAAAAGATTTCCTACATCATGATATTTTTTTATAATTTTTAGACATTAAATTTATTACATTAATTATGACATCATGATGATGTAGGGATTACCTCATTACTAAAGGATTTAAATAAAATGAAAGATAAAGTAAGATCTAAGACCTACACATGTCCAAAACCTATTGGATGGGTGGATTTTGAACCCTTATGACCTTATCCTCGAAACACATCAATGTGGGACCATTAAAATCCGTAACTCATTTGAAAATAAAGTTACATTTTATACCTTTCCAAGAGTGCCCCTCCTATCCTCTTATAAAAGGCCCCCACCTCTGCCTCCTTACCCACACTTCCAAAGCCTTTGGTTTGGCCAACCCCTGCCCATTTTGTCTCTCCACATCCCTCTATAACTCCTTGAAGCCTAACTTTGGGCATAATCCTTCCCAAGGAAGCCTTTGATCTCAAACCAAAGTGAGTTACCTGATTTTAAGGAGATTAAAGCACGATCGAGTCAAGTCGGACCCGAGGTAAGGGATCCTACTCCACTCTTTCTTTTTAAGTACACTCTTTTATGTCATTCCTTTTAAAGATCATCTTTATTGTTATTGGGTTGTTCTTTTATATTAATCTTACTATAATTTTTATGTTTATGTGATGAGAGACCCTATTCTCTCCCATCAATCCACTTTGGAAGTTTTGAGTGGAGCCGTTAGGCTGCCGAATTTTCGTAAGAGATCTAACCTCTCTCTTTCATTTTAAGTACTATCTGTCATGTCACTTATTTTAAGTTCCTATTTGTTATGTTGGGGGATGTTCTTTTATATTCCTCTTTCTATAAACTTTATGTTAATATGATGAGATACCCTATTTGATCGCATCAATCCATTTTTGTAAGTTTTATGTGGCGCCGTTAGGCTGTCGATTTTTCGTAAGGGATTTTTCATATCACTTTTATTCCCCTAAGATTTATGCTACATTTTCCACAATTTCCTTTGAGTGGTGTATGTAATTCCCATTATTTTACTCATTGTGTAACATACTTTATTTTATGAGTATTTACATCAATGTTGTATTGTCCTTCTTTCATGAGGTGTATGTTTCGAAAGATACCCATGTCGGTAAGGTAACCTTTCACCCTCCTCTTTTTAAAAGACTTATTTTGTTGGGTCTTTTAATTTACATATTTTTATGTTGGGATATGTTCTCATATATCCTTATTGATGTAAATTTTATGTCCAAGTGATGAGATACCCTTTTTTTATCTCTTATCAACTCTTTTTGATGTGACGTCGTTAGGCTGTCAAGGGAACTTCTTAACCCAATTTCGATTTCTTTGGGTTCAACATGTAGCTATTGAATATTTCATCCTTTGAATATGTGTGAATTACCTTTGATTATTTTACACTTAATATCCATTTATATTTGGTGTATTTCTTTTGTCACACATAATTATGTAATTGACTTATCCTTAAACCGAGGATACCGTCTTTGTAAGGGACTTCGTCTCAATCTCCATTCATTGAGGCATATTTTGTTTCATACAAAACCTTCTTTTATATGGTTTATAAACCACTTTTACTTTTACATTTATCCAAAAAAGAATCTTTTTTATACGAATCGTTTTACTAAATGACAAAAGAGAATGTTTTTGTCGTACGTATGAGGCGACAATGACTTCTCCGCCTCCGTGACCATTATTTGAGTTTCGGATTCTTCTACAAGCCATACCTTCTTTTTAAAAGAAAAATAAATACTATGTTTTACTTTTCTTTTATTTTGGTATTGAAAATGGTTTTCATAATGTTTTTATATCAATGTGTTGTATTGATATCTTGTTATTAAAAGGTGGAAATGTTATGTTTCCTTTATGCATGTTTTATGTGATAAGATTATGTTATGGTTCTTGGGCATTGTTATGAAGACGGGTGGTTCCATGATAAACTAATGGCGGTTGAGCCCGATATAGCTCTCCAATGCATTGGGTAATGCGAAGGAGTGAAACGTTAAGGTTTCTCTGAAGAGATTTAGGGAATATACTGTGGTGGGTATTCCAAACGTAACCAAGAGGGTTACTCCCTACGTAATAATGTTATGAATGCATCAAGTTACCTTTTATGTCTTATGATTTCTATGATTTATTCATGATTTTATGAGGTATGTTAAAGTGCCTATGTTTTATGGGTAAAGTATGATTTCATTCTTATGTATATATGAACTCATATTTTTATAACCCTTACTGAGATTTTTATGCTCATCCCACGTTTTTGAAATGTTTTTCACAGGTCAAGGAAAAGGTACATGATGTGATGATAGTGTCAAGGATGTGTCAAGAAAGAATCCATGTTTTATTTTAAATATGTTTCCGTTGATGGGAAGAATGAATACTGTCTTTTATGTAACCACTTTGTTTAAATGTGGAATGTAATGCAAGTTTCATGATCTAATTCTCTAAAACTCTAAACCTGAAACGATCCTCAATGTGTAATCTTGTAATAACTCAAGATTAAGTAAGGTTTAAGGCTGGGGCCTTATAGTTGGTATCAGAGGTCGGTTTAGAAAACTTTAGAGGTTAGGGTATTCTTTAAGCATAAGTGACATTACCATAATGGTTAGGATTTCAGAAAGAGTCCTAGTTTTAGATAAAGTTAATGAGTAAGTATATATTAGTGTTTATCTTCCTCATTAGTACATGATGGTTTTTTTGATATAATCACAATGACATTTTTAGTTTTAGTAAATTGTTGGATCTAGCAGGCACCAAAGTAACAGTTGATGTGAAGGAAACTGTGACAGTTTTTTGAGCAAGCAATTGAATGATATGGGATCTGCAATGATAACTCTTGTTATTATCCTCAACCAGCTATCTGGAGTCATGATTGACCACCAAAACCTTGGTGATTTCTCTAAGGCATCATATATGCGAGAAAAAAATCCCTACTTAATTACATGTAATAATCATAAAGGTAAGTGTGTTCAAAAACCTATGTGTCAAAGATGTGGAAAGAAACACCTAGGAAAATGTTTCAAAGGGACAAAAATATGCTATAGACATGGAAATGAAGGTCATAAAGCAAGAACCTTCCATGGAAAAAGGAAGCATCCAGTTGACTTGAGGAAAGGGAAAGAAGTGCTTTATGAGGGATCAATTGAATGTTTTAAATGTGGTGTGCATGGTCATTATGCAAACACATGTCCTCTGAAGAAGTTTCTTGAATGGGATCACCAAGATTGTATAAATGTTCATTTACCAATACCGAATTCTATTCCGATTGAGGATGAAGAAACTGACAATGAATAATCAAAGGTATGGATTATTTCATATCTATTGTTTTCCTATTTTAGAATCTTAGGATATGATTCATGATTTTGTTTGTAGGAAAGAAGTATTTCAGAATAAGTTGGAAAGGAATGGTTAATGGATCATGAAGAATGTTGAATGAGTAAGAAGTCACCATATAAGGGCTTCAAGAGTTATGGTGAAATTCTTAAGAGTATTAAGTCTGTTTTGATTATGGGGTTACATTAGAAGACTTTTTATAGTATGTGTAACCCTGATGTTTAATATATGAAAATTTTATTCGAGGAATATTTATCTGTTCTTTTGTGGAAATAGTTATAAAGAACCATTGGGGTTTATATGATCCTTACTTTTGAGGTAATTATGGGTTATTATATGTTATGATGGAAAATGAAAGGCATGAGATAAACTTGAGGTTAAAATATGTTATGATTATTTTTGAAGATTTTATCTCGTTTTGGGGAATGTTTTGAGAATTATACAGTTTTGGAAAAAGGACAACACGCAGACCATGTGACAACCCGTCGCGTCGGACAAAGCTGCGGGAATCGAACCCACAACCAAAGTGCGACTGGTATTTATCGCCTACCACTGGACTACGTTAAGTACCTGGTTAGTTTGACTGATTCTATTTAGTTAGATGATTTTATGAATTAAGAGTAAGTTTATTTTGGGTTATCTATGGAAATTTATTAACCTATCATTGAGGATATTTGATTAGGTTAATTACTTTTCAATACGAGACATTAAGAGCAACTGATGTTGTTTGGAGATAAATGTTACAATTTAACTTGGAAGACTATGTGACTAAATCCTTCAAATATTTGGGTTTCAATCTTATTTTGGTTTAGTTTGAAGAATTTTTATGGAATAATTGTTTATTGAATGGTCCTTGTTGAACTTTGGGTTTTGTTGGACAAATTTTGGAGATTAAGAATAGATTTTCTTTTTATAAAGGGTTATCTTTTACTGGATTATCTGATCTTGTACTAAACTTTTTGGTTTTGGTTTTAGTTAGAGTCTAAAGACATGGGAAGTATATAGTTCTCTTTTGTGGATTAGTTTATTCTCTAGAAGTTGATTATAGTGAACAAGTCTTCCTAAATGCTCGTCTTTTGGAGAAAATATGAGTTTGTGTAAGAAATCTAATAAAAGTTAAAAGTCAACATGATAAGTAATTATGTTTCCTTATTAATAAATTTCTCAAAAAAAAGTAACTTAAAACAAAAAAATTTTCTATTAACTTTTCCAACTGGGGAATCGAATACCGTTTAACCCATCAAAAGTTTGTGATTTTCTTGTGGTTAACTTTCTCCTAAACATGTTTTCTATCACTCTCCATCAGAATATGACCCTATGTTTTCTCCTCCATGTCCATGTTTTCCTACATGGAATCCTAGTATGGTTTAACTCGGGTGACCTCTATACTTCTCTTTCTTTATTTTAAAGTGATTGTTTTACCGACTCTTGTTCCGATGTGGGATTTTCAATGATGTTTCCAAGCCCGGTTTTATAATTGTGAGGACGCAATTCCCAAAAGGGGGGAAGCATGTAACACCCCAGGTAAATAAAGAGTATGACATTTTCACATTTATCCACATTTGTGAATAAAATATTAATATTACATTAAAGGGAACGCTATGCTCGATGGCGTACCCAATATGCAACAACAAGTTCCTTTGAAATCATACGTTGCACTCTAATAATAAAATAATATTATTTTAAATGGTAGTTAACACATAGCCGTTGTATTAACAGGAATGAATATTAATAAATAATTTACTATTAAATATATTTTTTAAATGTTTTTACTTTTATCCAATAAATTTTAGAGTCTTAAAATACAAATGAATCCAATCTTAAGCATTGAATGCACTAGTATTTTTAAAAGATTGTTTTACTACCCTTTTGATGGCAAACCATTTTTAAATAAAACTTTTGACAAGTTTATGAGCTCTATTTTTCAAAATAAACATATTATTTATTATTGGGACATTGAAATTTACATTGGGTTAATTTTTGGTATTTTTCTGACAATGTTAATTTTTCAATGAATAGTGAAAAATACTGCATTTTACATCAAAACTGATTTTTTATATAATATAATTATATGGTTATATTATCTTTTTAATTTGTTTTAAATTGTAATTAGAATATATTTTTACCATGTAATCCAATTATGGTAATTGGGATTAATTTCACTTTTTAATTGGGCATAAACAAGTGTAAAACTTTTCATAAATATTGTTTCTAAAAAACCAGCTATTTGTTTTGACAACGGGAAGTTTTTTTTAAATTAATTATTGCAATTTATGTGTTTGGAATTTGGTAAAATGGATTACATATTTGGAATCAGAATGTCCAAATTATGTAATTAAGAATCTTTTGTTTTTGGACATTATGAATAGTAACGACGGTAATTATCTTTAATTATCTTGATTAATGAGTAATCGGGTAGTTAATGATAATAAAATAATATCATAATAATACAAAATGACCCCAACATGTGTTCTAAGGCTACTGGTTGTCTCATGGCCGACCATGGGATGCCTTGTGCCAGACTTGGGGGGCCCATGGAATCACTTTTGTGAGAAAGTGACTTTTTATCTTTTTATTTTTAAAGAATGTTAAATGTAACAAAGAATGTATCACCTAAGTAAAATAATTTTAATTTTGTCTACATAAATGATATTTTGGACTATAAATATTAATTAGAAATCTAAAACTATTTCCTACATCATGATATTTTTTTATAATTTTTAGACATTAAATTTATTAAATTAATTATGACATCATGATGATGCAGGGATTACCTCATTAATAAAGGATTTCAATAAAATGGAAAGATAATGTAAAATATAAGACCTACACATGTCCAAAACCTATTGGATGGGTGGATTTCGAACCCTTATCACCTTATCCTCGAAACACATCAATTTGGGACCATTAAAATCCGAAACTCATTTGAAAATAAAGTTACATTTTATACCTTTCCAAGAGTGCCCATCCTCTCCTCTTATAAAAGGCACCCACCTCTACCTCCTTACCCACACTTCCAAAGCCTTTGGTTCGGCCAACCCTTACCCATTTTGTCTCTCCACATCCCTCTATAACTCCTTGATGCCTCACTTTGGGAAGAATCCTTCCCAAGTAAGACTTTGAGCTCAAACCAAAGGGAGTTACCTGATTTTAAGGAGATTAAAGAACGATCGAGTCAAATCGGACCCGAGGTAAGGGATCCTACTCCACTCGTCCTTTTTAAGTACACTCTTTTATGTCATTCCTTTTAAAAATCATATTTCTTGTTATTGGGATGTTATTTTATATTAATCTTACTGTAATTTTTATGTTCATGTGATGAGAGACCCTATTCTCACTCATCAATCCATTTTTGATGTTTTGAGTGGCGCCGTTAGGCTGCCGAATTTTCGTAAGAGATCTAACCTCTCTCTTTCTTTTTAAGTACTCTCCTTTATGTCGCTTCTTTTAATATCCTCTTTGTTATGTTGGGGGATGTTATTTTATATTCCTCTTTCTATAAACTTTATGATAATATGTTGAGATACCCTATTTGATCTCATCAATCCATTTTTGTATGTTTTATGTGGCGTCGTTAGGCTGTCGAGTTTTCGTAAGGGATTTTTCATATCACTTTTATTCCCGTGATATTTATGCTACATTTGCCACAATTTCCTTTGAGTGGTGTATGTACTGCCCATTATTTTACTCATTGTGTAATATACTTTCTTTTATGAGTATTTACATCAATGTTGTATTGTCCTTCTTTCACGAGGTGTATGTTTGGAAAGATACCCATGTCGGTAAGGTAACCTTTCACCCTCCTCTTTTTAAAAGACTTCTTTTGTTGGGTCTTTTAATTTACATATTGTTATGTTGGGATATGTTCTCATATATCCTTATTGATGTAAATTTTATGTCCATGTGATGAGATACCCTTTTTTTATCTCTCATCAACTCTTTTTGATGTGACGTTGTTAGGCTGTTAAGGGAACTTCTTAACCCAATTTCGATTTCTTTGGGTTCAACATGTAGCTATTGAATATGTCATCCTTTGAATATGTGTGAATGACCTTTGATTATTTTACACTTAATATCCACTTATATTTTGTGTATTCTTTGGTCACACATAATTTTGTAGTTGATTTATCCTTAAACCAAGGATACCGTCTTTATAAAGGACTTCGTCTCAATCTCCATTCATTGAGGAATATTTTGTTTTATACACAACCTTCTTTTATTCGGTGTATAAAACCCTTTGAATTTTATGTTTATCCAAAAAGGAATCTTTTTTATACGAAGCATTTTACTAAAGGGCAAAAGGGAATGTTTTTGTCGTACGTATGCAGTGACAACGACTTCTCCAGCTCCGTGACCATTATTTGAGTTTTGGATTCTTCTATAAGCTATACCTTCTTTTTAAAAGAAAAATAAATACTATGTTTTACTTTTCTTTTATTTTGGTATTGAAAATTGTTTTCATAATTTTTTTTATATCAATGTGTTGTATTGATATCTTGTTATTGAAAGGTGGAAATGTTATGTTTCATTTATGCATGTTTTATGTGATAAGATTATGTTATGGTTCTTGGGAATTGTTTTGGAGATGGGTGGTTCCATGATAAACTAAGGGCGGGTGAGCCCGATATAGCTCTCCAATGCATTGGGTAACGCGAAGGAGTGAAATGTTATGGTTTCTCCGAAGAGATTTAGGGAATATACTGTGGTGGGTATTCCAAACGTAACCAAGATGGTTACTCCCTACGTAAGAATGTTATGAATGCCTCAAGTTACCTTTTATGTCTTATGATTTCTATGATTTATTCATGATTTGATGAGGTATGTTAAAGTGCATATGTTTTATGGGTAAATTATGATTTCATTATTATGTATATATGAACTCATATTTTTATAACCCTTACTGAGCTTTTTATACTCATCCCAAGTTTTTGAAATGTTTTTCACAGGTCAAGGAAAAGGTACATGATGTGATGATAGTGTCAAGGATGTGTCAAGAAAGAATCAATGTTTTATTTTAAATATGTTTCTATTGATGGGAAGAATGAATACTGTATTTTATGTAACCACTTTGTTTAAATGTGGAATGTAATGAAAGTTTCATGATCTAATTCTCTAAAACTCTAAACCTGAAAAGATCCTCAATGTGTAATCTTGTAATAACTCAAGATTAAGTAAGGTTTAAGGCTGGGGCCTTATAAGGGAGATGCTCCAATGTTCTAGGGAGAAGAAGTTTATAGAGTTTTTTCTTTAATAAGTCATGCTATACACAAGTGAATGAAGAAGAGACAATATTGTAATGTATTCTATTGATCAACATATTCAGCTAGTTATCATATTCATCTTATCATTGTATTCAGCTAGATATCATATTTGGTTGGATAATCTTAATTATATTATCATATTGGGTTTTCCAGACAGAAGAAGAAAGTGTTCGAAATTTTTTATCAATCATATTATGAAACAGTTATATTATCGTATTGATAAAATAAAACATAGAATCAGACTGGTCAATCATACTAGGATTTTCATACTCACATTTCAAGTGGTTTAAATTATTCTAGTAGTATCCTGACAAATCTATATTTCAGCACTAAATAATCGGACTTCGAAATTAGACTGGGAAATCAAACTGAGTATCATTAAGAAGTCCAAGAAGTTCTTACCAATATCTATCTAAGAAAATAATGAATTTTTTATGATCATATTTTTGATGATTTTTCAAGAAACACCATAACCGATTTGATACTAAAACATATTATTATATCATTTGGGCTTCAAAGATCACACACACTATCAGATTATTTACATAGTGCTACATGAGTGTAAGGGAATATCCTACCCATTTAATTCCACATAAATGTATTTATTTATAATATATTTTTTGTTATTGGATCATTTATATATCATACCAATGTGGTAGCTATTTTTATTGAATGGTGAACCTTGTAAATACTTGTGTTCCTATGGATGTGGGTTTGATTTGTTTTTAGTAGGGAAATAAATATTTAAAATGAAGAGAATTTTCATTATTAATAAAGAAACATAATATAAGAAGGTATAATTGATTTAACCCTCCCCTCTCAGTGTTACAACTATCCTGACTGAGAACATACCCAAATAGCATCTGGGCTTCATGCGATGACTTATAATACTATCAAAGAATTAGGATAAAAATGTAGTAAATATTTAAGGCCTCATCTAAAACCCTATCTATTTTATCCCAAGAGAAATATCAATTCATTAGGTGGATATAGTACACCACACCCATCACATAATAATTAAAATGCATTCCTCATATAGATAAATAATAAAACTAAATCAATGTTCCTTAACAAAATCAATAACTAATTATATTGGATGAACTGGTCATATAAAATATAAGTACTTTCCCCAATTAAGATGACCATAAACCATCCAATGAAATATGATGAATGGTATCACCCCGTAATAATGTTAATAAAATGATGTTTCCATTAATGCAGAAACATTAAATGATTTTATAGAATATTTCGTGAGGAAAATTCTATTTTTACTATAAAAATAAATTTCCAAATAAAAAAACAATGCTTTTAAAAAATAATTTTATTTTAAATGAATTGTGTAAATTTTTTAATTATTTTAAAACAAAAATAGGTGTTATAATGGAAAAAAATTCCATTCATTTCATATATATTTAAAAGGAATTCCTTTCACACTTTTGTAAGAAAAATAAAAAAGTACCTTGATCAAAATACAATAGGAAGAATCCATATAAAATATTTTATATGAATTAAAATGTGATTGAAAATGATAATAAAAAATATTTGGATAATATTAAAGGAATTAAAACATTTCTTATAAAACATGGGAATATAAGATAAATATTCATCAATGAAGACTAAATCATAAACAATCCCAAATCATTAAGTGATTGTTAAATAAATTTTCAGTAATTGGGTTTCATTGGAATCGTAAGACCAATGAAAAAAATAATTTCTATTGGATCATTAAATTCCAATTTAAAAACAAATTTTTAATATAATATATAATTTTTTTGCATATGTAAATCATACAAGAATAAGTGGTGAATATGTAATATATCTCACGAAAGGAGAAGTGAGATGATAAACCTTTAACATTTTGTAATTCATTGAATCATATTACAATTGAGTGAATAAAATTTAACCAAATGATAAATATAATACCGATGAATAAATTCATGATATAAAATTTCAAAGGGTAATTATATTCACCTCATAAAAGAATATAGGTACAAAACACCCAAATATTCCTCAAATAATGAAAATTGGGATGAAGTCCCTTACGTCACTATTAAAGAACAATAATCATATATGTAATACCATATATTATTTACTTACAATATTTTTATCACGTATTTATTATTAATTCATTTTCAAACTCACTATTTTCAGTGATAACTGCTTCATTTTTCATGTATATTTTGATTAAGAAATTCTGGTACTTATAATTTTATCAAGATCCCATCATCCCTAGAATATTATTTATAGGGTTAATATCATAAATTATATATATATATATCCTTAAATAAATACAATGATATAAAAATGAATTACATCATTTATGGAGATGGTAGGTTGTACATACACATGAACACTATTTTTCTTTTTCAATGAATGGAATGATATAATGGCAATGAGTAATTAAAATTTCCATAATAATAATTATTAAATAAAGATAAATTATATTAATTATCTTTAAAATTATAAACATTCAACTAAATTGTTGATGATAAATGAATTACATTAATACAGGGAGATGGTAAGTCATACGTACGTACGAGCGATGTTTTCACTTGTCCTATGATGGGAATGAGATGGAATATGTGGTTCCCATTATAATAATAACATATAAGAATATTAATGATACATTATTTATTATTTATTATTATTAAAACACGTGAATATGAAGTGGATGATGAATTAAACTTGAAATAGTTGGTGAAGATGGTTACCACTTCTTCAGCTGCATTCTTTTATATGTATTCTTAAGGAATCTAGGGTGGATTTTCTAGAAGAAGAATAACCATTGTAACTTCGATAAGCATGTTTATAATAGTAATTAAAAGGGTTTTTTCTTCTATAAAGCCCAATGTGATGTGATGAAGTGGAAGATGTGGTGCCCTTTTATAATTGAGTTTGAGGGGCACCTTTAGAATTTGTCAAAACATTAAAATGTAATAAGGCAATTCTTGAGACAAATACTTCCAAATTCCCTATAAATGAACATGGGATTAATTTTAAGAACATATTTTATCCTCTTTGTGATTATTTATTATTTTTAATATTTTTAAATGATCTAAAAGAATATTAATCCCATAAAATTTCATTCCTTTTAATTTTGATTCTATTATTTACATAGATTTGAAAAATATCAATATAATATATAATATTAGAAAACAAAATATTATATTATATCCCATACATGTCAATTTAATCTATAAAATTATTTAATATCAATAAATTTATCAAATAATATTTATTTTAAAATTTTTGTTATCAGTTATTACAATTTTCCAATAATTGAATAATTACTTCATGAGTGTTTGACAAGCATTTCTGTTAATTTTTATTAATAAAAATTTCCAAAAAATTACCATGAATACAATAAATAATTTATAATTCATAATAAGTTTTATATTGTAACATATACACTGGTTAAAATATTATTAATGCTATTATATTTATTAAAAACATGAGTGTCACATCATTGACTTTTTCTTAAATAAAATATTACAAATATCATTATCACATCCAAATGAAAATAGGGCCATATATTCAATAAAAAAAATAATTATGGATAGATAATACTCATAATGAAAATAGGAATAAGTTTTAGGGTCATTTTATTGTTCATACCATACTATTTTAACCCTGAATTACATTATTTACCCTTGGTTGTAGTAAGACAAATTACCATGGTTACTTTTAGTATTGGATAAAATTAAAACTTATATATTTAATAAATTTGGGCCTCTTGATTCCAAATTATGAATCAATTTTTCAATTTTTAAGACTCATATATTTTAGAATTTGATTTAAAATTAATCTAAAAAAACACAATGGGAACCAGTTTTTCAGAAAAATGACCTTTTGTGTATAAACTATTTTCATAATAAATTAATGTATAAAGTTCATTTAAAATAAAAAATTAGATTTATAGTAACTAATAATTTTTTAAAAAATAATTAATAATATAATTATACTGTGTAAATTATTTAAAATAATGTACACTTCTCTATGAAAATATTTACATTTCAGTATTTATTAAAAATTTAAAGTTTTCATAAAATTCTACAAAATTAATCCAAAGATAATTTTGATATGATGAATCCAAAAAAGAAAATAGTTTTTTCGAACAAAAATTCTATAATTTCTATAAAATAAATTTAAAAATATCAAAAAAATAAATAAATCCCATTTTTAATGATATCATATTATTAAAGAAAAAATTTACTTTACCAAAAAATTAGTTTTTTTTCAAAAAAAATAAATTATTACATTTTTACTGAGTATAACCTATATATGTTCCATAAATTTATTAATACTTTTTATACCCCATAATTAAATGGTTTGGTTATAATGGTCATATTTAAATATTAATTTTTGGGGTTTGTTTATGCTCGATGTTGTATGTCATATACGCTATTGAACCTAGAATTAGTTTAAAATCAGGGGGTATTACAAAGAATTCACACCTAAGAATGTTGATTATTGTATGAAATTCCCATATATATACTTGAGCGGGTCAGTTCAAGTAAAAGGTCTCAACTTAATCATAATGAATCCCTCCTTCAAACCGCATATGTTACTCATTAAAATGAGTGCATGAATATATTTAATATTGCAATAACTTTTGATTACATCACATACTACTCCATAATGAGTACAAGTTATAAATAAATCAATGTTATAAATTGAAGTATTATTTCCTTTTGTCTATATATATATATTATAGATTGCACAACTCATGATTGAATTTCAAATGGAATTTGTATTTATTATAATAACATGATACCTTAAAAACTATTAAAACCAATATCTCAGGTTTATTATACACATTGATTCTAAATGAACCTCATATTTTTTTATTCAATATTTTATTAATAAATGGATCAAATACATCTTCCTGTACAACTTCACAACTGATCTTTACATTGCACCACATAGTATCCTCCAATACAATGTGATATTTTTATATAGTATGTTTCATCCACTGGTGAGATCAGGGTTCCTTGTCTTATAAACAAACACTATTGTTTTTATAATATTTTTGTATTATTACCTTGATGTTGTGACCCGCACCATGTACAGAGGTGGACTTCTTGACCAAAACATATTCCTTCAAAGCATCTGATGCAATGACATAATCTTACATTATTATCATGTATTTTAAGGTGGATAGTAAGCAACTATACCAACTAATATCTCAAAAAGTTTAGAAAAAATATAGATAAATATCATAGAACATATTTTTGGATTGAAAAATAACCTATGTGTAACTCTACACAAAAATTTCATCTTATCCCCCCAAGAACAATAACTTATTTGTTTTCATTATTAGGTAAATATAAATGTTCTTCACAAAAATCTAATGAATCTCGCCTAGATTATATTGTTATTCCCTGGTTATTCTAAATTTATATAAGGCATTGTTCAGAGTACATAATATAACAAAGATAGTAGATCCAATGGAAGATATATAAGGAATATTTTCCACCCTTTGAAACACTTTTTATGGATCTTGAATCATCAAAATATTCATTCAGCTAAACATCGGAAAAGACCGTTTTTTAGTTCTCCATGGCATAATTATAAATTATTTTACCACTATATGTGTTCTAACATAGTCCAAAAAACCTATTATATTTATCTCTATAGATCTTCATACCCAGTATTTTGGTTGGTTTACACATGTGTTTCAAAGGAAATCGTTTACTCAACCATGACATTATTCAATTAAATTTTGTGGAACCATTTATGATAAGATGTATGCCATGTAAATATAGTTTCAAAAATCCAAATATAATACCAAAAACCATATTATTAAAATTAAAAATCAATCATGTTTTTGATGAATCAAACTCAATGATTATAATGTCCTAGTCTTGACATGCATTAAAATTACAAAACATTTTTAAAATAACTAAAATATCATATAAAAATTTTCCAAAATACTATATTAGTTTAGTGCATTTGGAAACATAGACACATAAACCCGAGTGTGTGAATGAGCTAAATTATCTCCCACTAGGTTCTTCTTGACTATCACCCTTCTTAGACACATAAAAAAATAATACATATCTTCATAAAATGTGGAAGGAAACATAAAAAGCAGTGAGATAAAATTATTAGTAATGGTAAAAAAATGAGATATGTAAGAATTATCATGAGCATAAAGGTATGAAAATATGATAATTAAAATTAAATATCATACCATACATATTAGAGATAATATAAATTAATCATGGAATTAACCTTGGTAGTTCATAAGACATGAATCATAAGAAAATATGGAACATGATCCATGAAATAAAAACATGTGACTAAAACATGTAATTGTGGAAAACACATAATTATATAACTGGATTCCCATAGTATCCATGTCATCATATCCAAGACCATATTGGTATTATGGGTTCACTCCCTATACAATCTAAATAGTCATGATTCACTTCATTGGCCATCTTAGTAGCATGATTTCACTCCTCATACCATCTTGGCAGTCATTTCTCACTCTCATTGCCATCTTAGTAGTCAAGGATATTTCCAAAGGACATGTTAGTATATCTCATGAGATACAAATCATTACCCAATGCATTGATGATAGATATAGGTCCCACACATCTCATAGTGAAATCATATATACATCTTCCACAAAATCCAAATCAATCAAATCATATCCCGCGAAATGAATTGAGTGTCGTAGGAATGTAATTATATCTTATCCTATGTAAAACATATTTTTTCATATTAAATTCCATACAAATCATAACCCATGGAAGAGAAATAAATTTCATAATCATATAAACCATTAAAGAGAAACAAATTTCCTAAACATATAACCCATAAAGGATAATCAAGTTTTTTAAAGATATAACCTATGAAAGAGAATGGGAATCATAAATACCATGTAATTATGGATAACCCATTCTGATATAGAATATGAACATATCCATTTTATCTTTTCCTAGAGATTTAGGATTAACATCAACATATGTCTTCTTAGATGGAAAATAATTTTGATATGTATTTCAAAAAAAATTATTGAGGAAATTATTCGTTCTTCTTTGAAAATTTCATTAATTCATTAAATAATTTCAAAATAATTTTCATATAAAATACTTTAAAAAAATATAATGAATAATTAAAATATTTTTGTAAACATTTTTCCATTAAAATTTATAATATAAGCTTCAATGTATATTAGAAATAGATTCCATTGAAAACAGTTTGAAAACATTAAAGGAAATCTTGAATATGTATTGAAAAAAAATTCATTGAAGATATATTTAAAACATAAAAATAAACCTTGAAAACTTTTTGAAAAAAATTTCATTGAAAATAACATTAAAATCATGTAAAAAATATTGAAAATGTTTTTAAAACCTTTTTACATGAAATCTTATGAATGAATCTTGATTTTTTGTAAACCAAATTCGATAAAAACATATAAATGAAGTTTGAAAACCTTTTGAAATCTATTCTCCTTAAAAACATATGAAATATATTCAAAAAATTTGAAAAAATCATAGAAAAAAATTTGAAATATTGAAAATAATGATTGAATATTTTGTCACAACCTTTTTAGAAAACATTATTTTGAAAGAATACTGATTTCTGTCCAAAGAGATGTTAAAGCTGGGATTTCATAAAAAACACTTTGTTAACAATATTTACTAAAAATAAATGTAAAAATTGTACAAATACATGAATATATTTTTAATAACTAATGAAGTATAATACTAATGACTGTTCTTTAGAAATGGATCATAATATTTGTTTCTGACTCTTTCACCGGGGTGCGTGCGTCCGTCTGTTGGAGGAAGACGAAGACGCGCTGACTGTTTCCTGCAGTCCCAATTTCAAAAGGTGGGCGGCATCCGTTGCTTATTCAAGGATGTTTTATCCTTGATCGAAATGGGATGATGGTATGTCCATTCTTCCTTCCACTTATTCCTCCTCTTAACTCGTCACCTAGTCCGGGTCTCCTTTATAGACTTAAGACGTTTTTCGTGAAACTCTTCCCAGCACCCCATCATCGTGAACACCAGTTAATTACACGGCTTATGTTGAGACATTACAAGGGATCTGGTCAGGGAACGAACCTTAGATCGGGGGAGTAGTCACATTGGGTATCACTGGAATTTCTGGACGTTGGAACACTAGTGCGTCTGGGATTCTTCCCCTTATAATAGGGCTTCTCGAGGGCGCAGAAGCCCGAGGCATCCCACATCGTACGTGGGGAATTATATGCCATAAGAATGTATATGAGGTTTTCCTCTTCCTCCCTTGTTTAAAACAGGGTATGCCACAGGTTTAACGTCTAGAGGATATGGATTGGACTAATCAGAACACTGATTAGAGTGGATTAGATATGTGTGACCCCTGGGGGAAACACTGATGTTAGGCAGTGAATTGGCATGATCTCGCCCGGATGTGGTGGCTGGGATAAGAATCATGATGGATTATGGATGTTTAAATGAGGTGGATGGACAATGAGGTGTATTTGACTTGAGGATGACACTGATGTTGGGTTTGATCCTTGAGGAGACATCCTATGTATCCCCTTGGTAGGGAATCAAAGTCCTCATAGTTTTGTGGGACAATGGGACACCTAAGGAGGTGTTCCATGATAATGGACGCATGGATGAGATCTAGAGGAATTAAACCCTCAAGTTTGGGGCATGAGCTTCCAAGAATACATGGGATCAAGAGGTAGATCATGATGAGTAATGAGTGATGGGATTTAACATCAAAGAGGCTTCCTACGTATCCTCGTGGCAGGGAATAAAAGTCCACATAGTTAATCTGATGACGGATTAATGTTGATTGGGGGATTTCAATGGCTTACCATCAATTATGGTTGAAGAAAACTTACCCCTGGATGGGATCACAATGACTTACTGCTGGATGAGATAATAATATTTTACAACTGGATGGGATCAAAATAGCTTACCGCTAGATGGGATCACAATTGATCACCAATGGATGGGCTCACAACGGCTTACCACTGGATTGGGTCACAACGACTTACCACTGGATGGGGTCAGAAAGACATACTATTGGATGGTGTTAAACCTTATGGAGGCTTCCTACATACCTTTTCTAGGATACAAGGATTAAATACTGCGTATTTTAAGTTGGTTGATGCAATTTAATGTTGTGCAGGACAAAAAGGGCGAATGTAATTTAATGTCATGCCAGATGAAGGTGGTTCGATGTGAATGGGGGGTCGGAACCAGTGGTTGTTGGGATTGAACCTTAGAGAGGCTTCCTACGTACATTTCCTTTACAAGGATCAATGTCTGCATAGTTCGGGATAGTTATGCGGCTTACACTCTAGGATGACCAATGGTTATTGGGATTGAACCTCAGGGAGGCTTCTTATGTACCTTTCCTTGGAAAGGATCAAAGACCACATAGTTTAGGAATGGCGGGAACCAACATGAAGGGAGTTGGAACCGATGATTGTGGTCTAGAACGTCTGGGAGGCTTCCTACACACACTGACATGGCAAGGATCAAAGTCCACATAGTACAGGATGAGGTTGTGGGGCTTACACTCTTGGATGCACGGAGAGGATGTCATGGTCGATGATTACTCTAAGCCTGTGTGAGTTATTCTCAGTGTGAGAAACAAGAGTCAGCAATGTCTTGATGATCACGTCATGGAAGGTGCTTCCATGGGAAGTAGAGTGGGTTTTACACGTATTCAGCGGCCCAAAGAGGAAACTAGGGCTTACGGGTAGTTATCATCCCAGGGAGATGGAGATTGGGACAAACTCCAAGGTGGAGGCCCGGGTAGTGACAAAGCCCGAATAAAGATGGATTGGGCACTAAGGAAGATTGGATGATCAGGAGTGATTCCTCCTACAAGAAAATCCAGGGGCTTACACAAAGGTGGTTGCCCTGTACCCGTGGACAAACACTACTCTAATATAGAGGATCTCATTCCCTTTGAGGAATGATTTCACACTTGTAGAGAACTGTGGTTATAGAAACTGTCCGAGAAGGGGCACCCCGCATTTGATGCACAGGGAGAGGCCACAGTTTAACAACATGTGATGGGGATTATGGTGCTTGGTAGTTTAAAATCATGTATCTTGGACGAGGTGGGTGCACTCCATACCCCTAGGAATTACAGAACCGATACCTGACAACCCATGAGGGAAGGAAGGCATCGATAATGTCATGGTTAGGGGGTGCTATGGAGTGATCCATTGGGGGGGTCCATGTTAGCATGGTTATTTGATAAAGCAATTTTTGTTGGTGTGCCTATGCGAAGAAGCATGAGGAAAAGTAACGTGAGGAGAAGCATCGCCCAAGGGACCTTGAAATTTATTCATGCAAACCTGAAGAGTCGCACGGGAAAAGGAGTCACAGAACAAAGGGGTTCATAGGTAGAAGCCCAGTGAAACTCTAATGCTCCTTGAAATGGTGGGGTTTCATGAAGGGATTTGTTTCGTGAAGTGGAGTCTCCTAGCCTAGTCATAGGGAATATGTGAATATGGAAGGTGCTTCGCAAAGTGGAGATGCATTCACTGAGCAATGCCTCATGAATCAAGGGTGCCTTGCAAAGTATAACATTGTGAAGAAATGTGATTTGCGAAGCATAGTGACCACACCTTAGCATGCGGTTCACATGTGTAAGAAGGGTACATTGTGAAGCGTAAATGGTCTGTGATGACCCGATTCCCCTTGGGGATCCTCTTCTTTCGTGGAGGCTTGTGGGCTCCGCGAAGGGTGTCCCCTTTTGAAGAGAGGAAGAATTCATGGAAAGAGGAAGGCACTTCATGAGGAAAAAATGCCTTGAAAAGCTCATTGATCACAGAGCAGAAATTTATTCATGATGGGGGAGCTAAGAAGGTGAATGGTTGAAGGATTCATCCTTTAGGCTCATGGGGACCCTGGTATTTATAATCCAGAGGCACCATGAATCCAAGATCTCTTGGTGAGAAGATGGAGCTTGCTTTGTGGCAGGTTTGCGAACATCAAATCGGTTCGCGGAGATTCCTGCTTCCTTGATCTGCGGTGTGTTCCTGAACATCAATGGTGTTAATGGAGGATCCCACCTCCTTGCTCCGTGGTGGGTTCTTGAACATAAAATCTGTTCGTGGAGCATCAGGCCTCCTTGTTCTATGGAGGGTTCACGAACTTCAAATCGGTTTGGGGAGAATCCCGCCTCCTTTCCCCATAGCGGGGTCATGAACATCCAATCAGTTTGCGGAGCATCCCACCTCTTTGCTTCGTGGTGAGTTTACACAGGGGGAGCTCTTCGTCAGCCACGAGGATACGGGGTGCTCCATGAGTGGTATTCATGAGGCAACCCCTAATTCTTTCCCTTTATTCTTTCTTTTCCTTGATTTTGGTGCGAACAAATGCCCCCCCCCCTCTTAGACTTTGAGCCGAGGAGAAAATGAGGATCAAAGTCGGAGGTTCAACCTCCAAAATTTCTCGGTCAACCACGAAGGTGTCTCGCAAAGGGATCTCATGAGATGAAGCGGCGCCCACAGGCTGATGCCCCGTGGAGATTACCACAGATCGGGCGTGCTACGAAGCACCTGGGGTCCTCACCTAAAAATATGGGAGCTAACCCCTCTTTTTTCTTTTCTCTTCTTTGCGTTTTTGGCAAGTAGCACTCTCGATTCGTGAATCTTTGCATACTCAATGATTTCTCCCCATGAATCAGGCCTTTTACTTCTCAATGCACAATGAGTCTTTGACATTGTGTCGGTGCACTTCGCGAACTGCCTTTGAAGGACAGGGAAGAACTCCACGAATATTCTTCATGACCGAGCTTCATGAACTAGCTCCGCGAAAAAGATTCACGATCCATACAAAAAGAATGTGTAAAATTAAGAAATGAATAGCTTACTGGGAGGATTCTAGGGGGTTCCTTGTGGATGCACCCCGAAGGGACGAGATGAAAAATATATTGGTTCTTGTAAAGTTGATATGGAGCCACTCTCACCACAATTCGCTGGTGGAGCTGCTGTCAGAATTCTAGAGGAACTATCCGCTTTGTAAGAGGATATCTCTATATGCCATTCGGATAAGTGATGATGTCTTCATCCCTGAAGAAAGTAGGGATGAACCAGGTTACTTGTTTAGGAGCACATAATTCTAGTGCCAGTGGATCAGGGTGGCTGACGGCTATGCCTAGGAGGACTTCACAAATGTTATTGCTGATTTTCTATACAACCATCTGAAAAATGATAACGGGAGGGAATTTCAGCCGAAGAAATCCCCCTTATGTACTAGAAAATCTTGAAGGAAACCCTGGGGAACCTAGGGAAGGGATGGTCTGATGAGTGGGATCTACTCTAGGGAAGAAACTTTACAGATGACTGGGCCTGGGCCTACTAGGTAGGTGCCTTGTGTGAAGAGTTCGGGGAAGAGCTAAGGAGAATGGGCCAGTATGAGGTGGATTGGGCCTCCCAATTTCATATTTACCATCCAAAGAAAAAGATGCCAAAGTTTTTGATCAGGTTGTCATCGATGACCAATACCTTACACTTTCACCATGAGGATGTTGGAATCAGTCTATGGGATGTGCACCAGATCTCGGGGGTCCCGATACCGGGGGCTATGTATGATGAATTCCACCCTGTTATGGGTGCGTGGGAGGGTCCAAAGAAAATGCCACCACTGTCGAGGACATTGATGAAGGTAGATCCGGGAGAGGACAAGGAAGTAGTGAGAGATGACCACATCAAATAGTGGTTCAAATAGTTTCTAAACTTCTCAGAAAATACACAGTTTTCGGTGAGACCACATACTTTCCTGAAGGGGGCTCAACGGGGCAAGAAGCACTCATTCTGGTAGCTCCTGGAGGATAGTCATTGGAAAACCTGGGGGTTCAGTGTCACCACTGAGCAGCAACCGATAGTCAGGATGGCAACATTAATCGCTACTCTCATCTCCGGTTGGTTCCTGCTGGTGAGGGATACAAACATGGGAGTGCATCCAATAACTTTTATCATAGTGTCCGTGTTGGCGATAGGAGGGAAAGTGAACCTCAGAATCCCAATGATTTCCAAGATGTACAAGATGCTATGGACTATCAGTGAGGGAAAGAGGCCAGAAAGGATATGTGGACCATTCCACCTCATGTATGGGTGGATACGAGTGCACGTCGGGCAGGTTTATGAATATCTGAACCCCATCTCCCCTCCAGGATCGAACATCCACCCATCCATTCTGAATGCCATGGGGAGCCTTTCGGCCAAACTGATTATCCAAGTGGTACTGAACCATGTATTAAAGATAGAGGAAAGAAACATTCATATATTCCTACTTCCAATGGGTGATTTTATTGATTATGGCCAAGGAATAGAAGAGCACTAGTCCTATCTCTTGGCCTTTTTAAGTGGAGTCATGATATTGATAGTATACCGTGAGCCTCTTTGCAAGCCATATGCCTCGCACTGATTTTCTAGGTAATTTCAGTGTATGCAGTAGCTTACCCCACAGGTCTATTAAGGGGTGTTCCATGAGGAACATCCATGTGTGATGAGGCAGATGTGGTTCATGTTCACACGGTAGAACAGAAAGATGCAGAACGAGCTGCCTCCGCCCACAATCGTCTTCAAGTTGGTGAAGGAGTATGCCAAAAGCTGGGACACGGCCTACCTGGGGGAGATGCTAAAGCGGCCAACTATTTGGGCTGGTGATGGTGTGCCTCCCCAAACTCGAGGCTGGGGTCAGAATTTGGCAAGAACATCCTGCGGTGGCGGGGATTATATGGTGGTGAGGTCCGTACCAGTTGAGGGGGGGGGGCAGCGGCAGTAGATCCAACGACGGAAGTGGACCCGATGGTCCCTACAGAACAAATTTATCCAGAGGGGAGTCCACCGAGAGGTTTCTATAGAATATCCACCCAGGCTTTGGGGAAGCGGTTGTTCCATATTGACATTCCGAATAATTCTTCCTTCCCAGAGGCCTAGGACATCTGGGAAGTCAATAAGAAATTCCTCAGCCCATCTAAGATGTGTCAACACATGAACCATATCGAGATGGACTTGCTAGTAATTGGCCCTATCAGGACTAGCTTTACAATATCCTAGGAGGAGGTGGAATGATACCTGATCGAGTTGGAAGACTTTTTCCACTCTCGGGGTTCCCTACATCCAATGAAAGACCGGGTGAAGGTGTTGTTGGACTGAATGATCACTACGCAGTTATCGGCTACCAAATTGAGAGAGAACTTTCATCTGCCGAAAGAATTGGACGAGTCCTCCTGGGAAGAGAATTCCGATAGAGGGAGCCCATTGAAGGAAGGATAAGTCATTGATCAAGGCTTAGATATCGATGAATTTGCAGAGGCCCTTGAAGTAACACACTAAGCCCCATCCTCAGGGTCTATTTCTAGGTAATTTTGAATTCCTCACTAATATTTTAACTATGCAGAAGAACCTCATTAACTGAACCCACTCCCGCCCTACAGTAGTTGCCGATGTCTGGCCTTCGAGATTTGTGACTATTATTATGGTGAATAGTGCACCTGGTAGGGCTAGGGCACTCGAGATGGCTACCCCGGAGTTTTCAGACATCCCTATATTATACGAAGGGCCACATCTCAGGGTCCCCATAGTAACAGACCATGAATGAGATTGAGAGTTTGACCACTGTAAGTTTCCTTCGCACTATTCATGATTGCCGCTTATTAACCAGGATAATGACATTTGTTCCCCTCTTGGTATGTATAGTTCTTCATATGGTGTGGGATGCCTTGGTGAGGTTGGTCAGGACTTCTGGCATCACCTTTACTAAGGGAATGTCGATGATCGTAGAGGTAGAGATCTAAACTGATGAAGTTTCGACACTCCCAATCACTGGTGGGACCATTAGAAGGGCCGAACATGATATCATTGAGGTGGTATCCAATAATGCTAATAGATCAGACAACCCAGGCCCCCATCAAACCCGATAAAACACCAGATGTGGACCCAACTGATGAGTTCTTGGGGGTGTTCCCTACATATGAGTCTACCAACCGCACCGACAGGGATGAGATGACCTCTGATAAAGAGGATAGAAAAATAGTATGTCACCAATTGTAGAAGTTAATCAAGTGCTTCATTGATGATGCCCCCAAGTGCAATGACTAGATGAGATGGAAAGACGTCGTTTGTGGTTGCGTGAACTATGTGCTATGGGAGTGGATTACCAACATCCTCACATGCTCATCTGAGATATTATGGTGTAGAAGAATCGAGAGTATGATCATGGACTCGGTGTGGGCTAGGAGCGGAAGAAAGTGGTGAACATCAAGAGGCTTTAGGAGGCTGAAAACGAGGTTCATCGGTTACAAATTTGGGCGGCTCAGCACTCATCCTCCCTCAATGCACAATCGGAAATAATATTGTGATTGCAGGCCCACCTGGAAGAGGATGAAGAGTGAATGATGCAAGCCTCTACAGAAATGACCTTTATCAGGACTCACATAGAGTGGGCCTGGATCATGGCTGATGAATTGCACCCATCATTGCCGAGGAGGAGAGAGTGCTTAATAGGTGACATAAAATCCTAGACGCCACAATCCAGAGGGTGGCGGAGCTAAAATAATCTTTTTATGGGGTTAACCCATCCATGGGGGGGATCGACCCTCCGGTTCTATAATTATTACAAACCCTAGAATGTGGTTTCATGATTTTATTGCTTTTTTCTCGATTCATTCATGTGTTCCATTATTTTTAATGCTTTATTGCATTCCCATAATATTTATGGAGCATCCAGTGATCAATCCCAAAGATCACATAGGTCAGGAATGGTGTGAGAAATAAGGTATTACCACCTAATTATTCCACCCAAATGTATGAGTGCAAACCAAGATTCGGGAATATGGGGGTTTTGAATAACTAATCCTGATTTCCAGAATGAAAAGGGGGGATTCCCATCTAGAATATAGGGACATCAAAATAGTCAAATCATTGCTTCCCCAATGTGAAATAGTGCATAAGAGGGGTAATGGCAGGGACATTGGAATTAATCCGAACATAGGGGAGTGGAATGTGTGAATTACGATTCACAAGATTTGGAACACTGTAGGATGGCGTGAAAATGAAGAATAACTATTGACTGTGTTCAAAATACAGCATCCTATTATGTTATCCTGAAAAGGGGATAACAAATGAGGGTTGGCTGATAACCATGTTCGAATCATAGGTTGTGACTCAATAATGTCATCCATTTGTCTTCTAGAATGTTGGCCCAGGATAGTAGGTGTGCCATAGGCTGAGAATCCATACTGTTAGGGGGTTTCCTCTGACGTGAAAGAGGATGAGGGTCTGAATGAAGGGCATGAAAAGCATAGAGTTGGAGTGATGGGTTGTTATAATGGAGTCCAACACTCTTTAAATCACAAAACTGTGATGAATGAACATTAGTTGGGTGTATCTGTTTGATATTGGATCCAACATACTTCTGAAAAGGACCTCTTTGGAAAGGGATCTGGTGCATCCCATGATTAACATGGGGAATCCTGAATTTTTTTAGGGTAGAACCACAGTTTAGTGTCATGCATCAAGGAAATGTGGGCTCATGCAGTTTAACATCATATGATAGGAAGAAAAGTGAATGGGAAGATTCCAACAAGGGAGCATGTGGTGAGGTAGTTGTAAATCCATCGTGAATGAGAACATAAGGAGTATACACCACACCACGTATCGTCGGAGGAAGTTATTTAGGTCAAGGGACCAAAAGTGAATGTTAGGATGGTCCCAAGGCAATGTTCCATGGCATTCCTACATAACCCAAGAGGATGGGAATCAAGCCATATGTAGTTATGAGAGCACATTTTAATGTCATGCGGGATGATGAAAGGCATGTGTGGCATGGCTGCGCTAGTACACATCCTTCCAGAAATACTAAACTCACGTGTGTCGTGCTTGATGTTGGAAACAAGAAGTAGTGATGGGACTTTCCTGACATAGGAAGGAACAAGTTAGGAAGATGAGAAACTAGGTGAATGACATCCCAATGATGCTGACCCACCTATATAACACAACTAGATGTACGATGGAGTACAACTGAGTATGTTGGAATTCCACATGAACATATGGAAGTGGAAATATTTCAATCATGATGCTCATGATCTAGACCACAATGATGGCGGTGTGATGATGGGGGATAAATGTTGACCATGTTTTAAACACATTATTTGTTTCGCGTTAGCCTGGAATGGGGAGAGACAAATGAGGGTTGAATACTGACCATATTAGAAACACGTGACCTATCGCAAATGTCATCCAAGGTCCTCATGGATGTTGGACCATGATGGTAGGTAAGCCAATGTGGCATGAGACTAGGCCATAAAGGGGGTCCCTTTAGGCATGGAAGAGGATAAGGATCCAAATGACGGGCTCATGAAGCTTGGACATGGAATGAGGGAATGTCCTTGTAAAAATTCCACACATTGGGAACTTCCACAATGCATCTGAGTATGAAAATAAGATATATCATATAGAGGGATTCGGGTACCCCTCCATGGAAAAGGGTCATGAGGTTTCACACTTCTAGTTTAATGGTCGTAGGATGAGCCATTGAGGGAGATTTATTTAATGGATTGGGTAGAGTGCGGTATTGTAGACGAATACAACACGTTATTATCATCGGGAGACTTTATTTAGGTGCCATAGGAGTCATAAAGGGTTGGGAAAAGACATGGGGGTCACACAGTATAGCTATTGCACAAACCCGATGTAAATGAGGACTCATGAGGTACTCGCTACCCCACATTTTCCCAAGAGTGTTCAGGCCGACAGGCCAAAAGAGAGGACAATATATTAGATTCCTGGGCTGGACCGAGAGATAATGTTTCTAGGCGGTCCCACGTATCTCATAAGGATGAGAATCAAGCCACACATAGTTCTAGGGATGTCATGCAATTTAACGTCTTGCGGAAAGGATGCATAGTGATCTTAGTTCATGGCCATAGAACTCAAACCAAGAGAAATGAAACTCTTCCAAATGGGTGTAACCCTCAACCAAATCTCTAATCCCACATGAGCTGTGCTTGTAACGACCCAAAGATTCATTAATGGAAAATCCCTCTTGATCCAGTTAAATGTCTCTTTATAAAAAAATGTTTTTATAAGATGTCAACTTCTTTGGTTTTATGATAAGAGTTGTGACTGTTACTTTTATATCCGTTGAACAGTGATCACATGATTAGTATAAATATAATGCTTTAACGAACCCAATTTTTACTCAGACAAAGGAAGTGATGGCCTCATCCAGTAGAATTTCCCCATACGAAGCCCATTTGTCAGAGCTCGGAAATGAGGTGGAATCTTTGGGCTTCGCCCTTGACCAAGCCCAAGATGATCTTCATTATGTCAAGATCAAACGTGACCGTCTACAGGAAAACTGGAAGTTGATTGAAATTACCACTCGAGCGATGCAATCCGAGCCTCCCCAAGAGTCTGTCACCATCGCACACCTTACCCTTAGGTCTTATGCAGCTGTTTTGAGGGGTTGTGTAACAAATAATTTGTACTATGTTCATGTACATTATTTTTTTGTATATAATAATGAATATAATTTCTAGTCATTTTTGATACATTGTAAATAGTTTTTAAAGTACAAATGGTGTTTTTAGTTATTATTTAATTAAGAATTCAATTTTATTAAATTAAGGGATTTTTGAATTAAATAATATTTTAATAAAATATTATTATTTAATATTAAATTAATTTTTATTAAATATAAGTGATTTATAATTTTATGAATGCAATTTAAATTTTTATTAAGGATTGAAAGCCATTTCTGTCAAAACCCGTGAATTTTTTATAAATGCTGGTTTTTATTTTAAAAGTGAAAATTGACATATTTAGAAATTTTTTTAGATAAAATAAATGTCATTTCTGGAATCAGGATGTTTAAATTATCCAACGGTGAATTGTTCATAATTTTCTAAGATAGTCAATTTTTTGGGTAAAAATTAAATACCATTTAAAGATATAATGTGTTTTATGACATCATAATGACACAATGGTGATGTAATAAAATACCATATTCCTTATTTTTGGACAATATATGTTTTATCATTAAAATAATGAGGTTTTGGGTTTGTTTGACTTACTTTTCCAAGACATTAATGAACCCCTCAAGACTTATTCAACACTTTGCCGTTTTAAATTAATTTACATAGGAGTGTGACTCACCTCCACATAAGAATCCTTATTATATTAATAGGTTCGGACCTTGGACTTGTAAAATATTGTTTTCCTCTTTCATTTTCCAGAAACCATGGTCAAAAACCTAGGGATGGTTTGTGGTTTGGATTAGTTTAATGTAAGGGGTCCCAAACCTAAATAATAATGAATTCTCTCACCTTTCCTATATAAACCCACCCAAACTCCCACTTCCTCCTCACTAATACCCCTTGGAGTTCTTCCAACCTCTGCCCTACTCTCTCTAGAATCCTTCGAAGGTGCCCCAAGCTCCCAAGAAGCCTCTCACAAGCCTCTCTTTAGCCTTTGGAAGCACACTTCCAAGTAAGGGTTTTTTCTTCCTTTCTCATTTTTGTCGATTTTCATTAAGTTGTATTGCCCTTTTCATTTCAATTATGAATATTGGGGTATGGTTTTGAACATCCCCCATACTTCCCTCTTATTTTTTTAATGATGGGATACCCCTTTCTCTCTCATTAAATGCCTCCCATGTACACTCATTACTATGCCGAAATTCCGAAAAGAACTTCTCTCTTTTCTTTTAAATTAAATCAATACTTTTGTATCATGAATCTAAATTCCATTTAAATTGTTGGGACATGTATCTATATGACCTCTTTACTGTCCATTACATGTAAATATGATGAGGAACCCCTTTCTCTCTCATCAACCATTTTTATGAATTCTTATGTCATGTTGTTACGCTGCCGAAATCGCACCGATTTCTTAAGCCAATGTCGTAGTGTCGTGAATACCATGCCCATTTCTCCATCAAGGGTATTCACCTTTATGCACATTTAATTATTGATTGTATAGTTTCATGTATGAATTTTACATTCTTTTATCGTGGAATAAATGATAATGTTTTATGAATCCATGTTTTATGATCCATGTGGCACACTTATGCATGAAATGAAATGTTTAAGAAAGGTGTTCCCTTATAGTGATTCAATGCATTGGATAAATTATAGTATCATGATACGTCATGTGCAATGAGTGTTGACTCATTCTATTTCAAGTTCAACAAGGGTTTACTCTTGCTTCATGTGCAATGAGGGTTTACTCATGCTTTATGTGCAATGAGCCTTGGCTCATGCTAAATCCATGTTAAGTGTTGTTGCCTCATTTCCATGTTATGATTATCATGCTTTATCATGCCTTTATGTTCATGTTTCTTTTATGATCTATTGATATGCCTATTGTCTAACATGTACTGTACTCTTCATGTTATTCCATGTGTACTCCCTTACTGGGCTTAATAGCTCACCCTTTTCTTATGCATGTCCTTAGGTTATCCTATGCAATGCTAAGTACGAGGGAATGTAGTGGTCATGTAAAGGAAGTTTTCAATAAAGATGTTGTATTTCATGTTTTAAGTTTTTATGTAATGATCCTAAGCCCCAAAGACACTAAACCTCTTGATCTTCTTTGTTGTGTCAAGTGATGTTTTATGTAATAAAGCATGTTTAAGTTGTAATAAAAAGAAGGGTTGTCATAGTTGGTATCAGAGGATAGGTTTAGTTATTTATGGGATTAGGAAACCCTAGTAAAGCCTTAGATACAAGACAAAGTATAATAGAAACATCCCTAAGTTTTGGTAAATACTAAGGAAGTGTTTTATCAAACAAATACATTCTTGTCTGGATACGAGCAGGTAGAGGAGGCTTTGGCACAGATGTATCCTAGGGGTAAAACCCGAAAACACCTCTTTGAGCTAGACTCGAATGGGAACCGGTGCATGACAACGGGCCATGCTACACTCTTGGTTACAACACTCCTGGGAGATATGTTTTGATAAATTCACAATCTTAGTATGAACCCTTATTAAGGGAAAAATGCCCCTAAGAATATATGTTAGAAAGTAGATCATGAAAAGCCTAGATTGAATCCTATAGACCCATGAGTGAAAGAAATAAAATATTATTTTTGAGTCATAAACTTTTTCCTTTGGATTAATCTTTATGTGTTACCCCTAACTTTCCTTTTATTCCAGCCAATCGCCGGTAATAGGAGGACTCTGGCTAACAACCGTTGTGAAGATCAGTGTGATGATTGTACTAATTAGATGCCCAATCCAATGGGAGCAGGAATCGCGAACTTTTTCATGGTTCTCTCTCAACTAACTCAAGTTTTGAATAGAAACCTGGGTCAAGAGGAATGTTCAACCCCCCCCCCCCCAAGAAAGAACAAGTCGCTATCGGGAGCTTAATGAGACAAAGGCCTCCTAATTTTAGTGGATCATCTGATCCCACGATCGCTGAATAATGGATCAACTCCATTGAAAAGATATTATTCATCCTTCAATGTTATAAACAAGAGAAGGTTCTCCTGGATTCTTATCATATGGAGGGTGAAGCTGATCAATGGTGGACGTTGATCCAAAATACAAATCCCGGGGAGGATATCGAGGCTTTGGAATGGAAGGAATTCTGGAAGATGTTTTTTGATAAATATTTTCCACACACCCTCTGACTTTAGATGGAAAGGGACTTCCTTTCCCTCAAGAAAAAAGATGATGAATCTGTTGGAGCGTACGAGGAAAACTTCAAAAGTCTTGCACGATATGCTTCCAGCTTTGTCGTTACCCCCGAATTCAAGGTTGACCGCTTCTTTGGTGGGCTGAAGCCTAGCTTTTGGAAAGAATTAGCGATCCGTGACTTCGACATCTATGAGGAAATTTTCCGATGTGCCCTCAAGGTTGAAATGGAGATCGGGGAATCACCGGGGTATCAAGGGGACAAGAAGCGTAAGGTGGACATCAATGCTGGTGGGCTGATGGATAAATCCAACGGTGATAAGAAGTTCCAGAACCCCACTTTCCAAAAGTTTGGGAAGAAGCACCCTGGAAATTGCCTTAAGGAGATGAGAAAATGATTCAGGTGTGGAAGAGAAGGGCACCTAGCTATTAACTGTCGGCAAGAAGGATCCATGGATGCGATAGGGGATAGGAACACTTTGTTTGAACCTCAACGCATTGTTCAATGCTATAAATGCAAAGAACCGGGTCATTTTGAAAATCAGTGCCCTAATCCAAGGGTTATCGGAGGCAACCAGCAACCTCCAAGACAGCAAGGAAGAGATTTTTCCATCACTTCTGCCGAAGTGAACCCCGACAACGAAGTGGTGACAGGTACTCTAGTTATTCATTCAATAACAGTGAACGTACATTTTGATTCAGGTTCTACGAATTCTTTTATTTCTCGAAAGTTTAGTAGAACAATTCCAGCACCACCACAAATCATGGAAGTAAAGATATCGGTGAGTAAAGAAAATGGGGCAATCATCGCATCCCATGAATATAAGTCCTCCCCTGTAATAATCTGTGGATTGAATTTTCTGGCGAACCTCGTCATACTCCCTCTAGTGGAATTTGATGCAATTCTTGGCATGGATTGGTTTTCCTTATATAGAGCCATCATAAATTGTCGGGAGAAGGAAATCACCCTCCATATAGAGAATCAACCCCGATTCTTTATAAGTGTCAGGAGGTAGATGAATCTCCTTTAGCTCCATCATCTCAAGCATGGATATTACTGCCCTAGGAGAACACGTATCTGGCTCAGATGAATGAGTCAAAATAAGAAACCATCCTTGAAGAAATGCCTATTGTGAGAGAATTCGCTGAATTGTTTCCCGAGGAACTGCCAGGTCTTCCTTCTAGAAGAGATGTTGAGTTCTCAATTGAACTTATACCTGGGGAGTTACCAATATCCAAGATTCTATATATAATGGTTTTGTTTGAGCTTGACGAGCTAAGGAAACAATTACAGGAGAATCTGGATAAAGGGTTTATACGCCCAAGTGCTTCACCATGGGGTGCACCAGTCCTCTTCGTTAAGAAGAAGGATGGGTCAATGCGGATCTCCATCGATTTTCGTGAACATAACAAAATCACGATAAATAAAAAGTATCCTCTCCCAAGAATTGATGACTGGTTCGATCAGTTGGGTAGAGCACAATACTTCTCCAAGGTGGACTTGCGGTTGTGATATTATCAAGTAAGGGTGAAGAAGGAAGATATCCCCAAGACTTCTTTTCGTACAAGGTACGAGCACTATGAATTCATAGTAATGCCTTTCGGACTCACCAATGCTCCATAAATATTCATGGAATTGATGAGTAGAGTCTTTAGATATTACCTTGACAAATTTGTGGTAGTCATTATAGATGATATTCTAATATACTCCAAAACCAAGGAGGATCATGAGGAGTATTTAGGAACTGTACTGGAGACTTTGTGCAAGGAGAAGCTCTATGAAATATATAGAAAGTGTGAGTTCTAGTTGAAAAAGTTCTCATTATTGGGCTATATCATCACAAGAAATGGGATATCTGTGGACCCCTCCAAAATAGATACAATTGAGGGATGGCCGAGGCCAACATCGATAACCGATATCCGTAGCTTCTTGGGGTTATCTGGATATTATCGACGATTTGTGAGAAATGTCTCACAATTGTCCAACCCTCTTACCAAGATAACTCGAAAGGGAGTAAAGTTTTCTTGGAGTGATGAATGCAAAGAAAGTTTCAAGGAGTTGAAAAGGAGGCTTATCACTGCACTCATGCT
This sequence comes from Viscum album, assembly GCA_963277665.1. Taxonomy (NCBI): domain Eukaryota; kingdom Viridiplantae; phylum Streptophyta; class Magnoliopsida; order Santalales; family Viscaceae; genus Viscum; species Viscum album. The sequence continues at coordinate 365,231,166 of OY728137.1, forward strand.
CACTTTACCCACAAGTGGGGAGCTTTTGTGGTATTCAGTGATGCTTTGAAGAAGTGCTTAGGAAGTGTGCTGATGCAGAATGATAAAGTGATATCATATTTCTCAAGGAAGTTGAAAATCCATGAGAGAAACTATCCAATGCATGATCTGGAGTTTGTGGCTGTGATCTTTTCCTTGAAAATCTGGCGGCATTATCTCTGTGGAGAGAAATGTGAGATATATACTGACCACAAGAGTCTTAAATATATATTCACACAGAAAGAGCTTAATATGCACCAGAGAAGATGGATAGAGCTCATCGAGGATTATGACTGTTCAATACATTACCACCCTAGGAAAGTGAACAAGGTGGCAGATGCCCTAAGTAGAAAGGATACAACGATTCTATCAATGATGAGAATTGAGAAGGATCCAATCTTCTTAGACTTCATGAAGATTGATGTGGGAATCATAATGAAGGGAACATCATCATTCCTTTCCCAAATGATTTCTCAACCATCTCTTTTGGAAAGGTTAAAGGATTCTCAAAAGGATGATGTAGGAATTCAAGAAAAAGTGGAAGCTATCAAAAAGGGGAAATCCTCGGAGTTTAATGTTAATGAATAAGGAATTGTGCGGTTTGGGAAAAGAATGTGTGTTCCATCAAGTCTGGAGCTGAAGAAAAAACTTTTGGATGATGCACATAGTTCAAATTTCTTTATTCACCCAGGGAGCACAATGATGTATCAAGATCTCCGAGAAAACTTTTGGTCGGATAATATGAAGAAGGAGATCACCGAATATACATCAAAGTGCCTGGTGTGTCAGCAAGTGAAGGCAAAGAGGCATAAGTCTAAGGGGATGATGCAACCATTGCCCATACCGGAATGAAAGTGGGAAAACATCACCATGGACTTTGTCACCGGACTTCCAAGGACATCCAATGTCAACAATGCAATCTGGGTTGTTGTGGATCGTCTTACAAAGACCGCACACTTCATTGATATTCGGGAGGATTTATCATTAGATCAACTGGCACAGATATATATCAGGGAAGTGGTAAGTTTGCAGGGAGTACCACTATCTATTATGTCTGACCGAGATCCAAGATTCACCTCTATGTTTTGGAAGAGTCTTCAACATGCTCTGAATACTGAACTGAACTTCAGTACGACCTATCATCCTCAAACTGATGGCCAATCCAAGCAGACTATCCAAACACTTGAGGATATGTTGAGAGCGTTCTCAATGGACTTTAAAGGAGGATGGGATTAACATCTTCCTCTGTTTGAGTTCGCTTATAATAACAGTTTCTACTCAAGAATCCAAATGGAACCATATGAAGCCCTGTACGGGAAAAGGTGCAGAACACCAGCATGTTGGGATGAGGTCAGTGAACGTAAGCTGCTTGGACCAGAAATGGTCAAAGAAATGGTAGAGAAGGTGAAAACCGTTCAGCAGCATATCAAGGTAGCCGAGAGTTGACAGAAGAGTTATGCAGATAATCGTAAACAAGACCTTGAATTTAAAGATGGAGACATGGTGTTTTTACGCATATCTCCATGGAAGAAGGGCATGAGGTTTGGAAGGAAAGGGAAGTTAAGTCCAAGGTACATCGGCCCCTTTGAGATTCTTGATCGTGTTGGGGCTATGGCCTATCAACTAGCACTCACACCTACTATGGAAAAGGTGCATGATGTCTTTCATGTATCCCTCTTAAGGAAGTACATACCGGACCCTTCACATGTACTCTCTTTCGAGGTGGTACAATTGGAAATGATATTTCTTATGAGGAGCAACCAGGGAAGATCCTAGATTGTAGGGAAAAAGTTCTACGAAATAAGATAATTCCCCTCATCAAGGTGTTATGGAGAAACCACAAGTTTGAAGATGCAAATTGGGAGTCAGAGGATATGATGAAGCTGAGTTACCCACATTTGTTTTATTGTGGGAAAAGGAAAATTTCGAGGGCGAAATTTCTTAAGGGGGGAATATTGTAACGACCCAAAGTTTCATTAATGGAAAATACCACTTCATCCAGTTAAATGTCTCTTTATAAAAAATGTTTTTATAATATGTCAACTTCTTTGGTTTTATGATAAGAGTTGTGACCGTTAATTTTATAACCATTGAAAAGTGATCACATGATTAGTATAAATATAAGGCTTTAACGAACCCAATTTTTACTCAGACAAAGGAAGCGATGGCATCATCCAATAGAATTGCCCCATACAAAGCCCATTTGTCGGAGCTCGGAAAAGAGGTGGCGTCTTTGGGCTTCGGCCTTGACCAAGCCCAAGATGAGCTTCATTATGTCAAGCTCAAACGTGACCGTCTATGGGAAAAGTGGATGTTGATTGAAATTACCACTCGAGCGATGCTATCCGAGCCACCCCAAGAGTCTGTCACCATCGCACACCTTACCCTTAGGTCTTATGCAACTGTTTTCAGGGGTTATGTAACAAATAAGTAGTACTATGTTCATGTACATTATTTTTTTGTATATAATAATGAATATAATTTCTAGTCATTTTTGATACACTGTGAATAGATTTTAAAGTACAAATGGTGTTTTTAGTTATTATTTAATTAAGAATTAAACTTTATTAAATTAAGGGATTTTTAATTAAATAATATTTCAATAAAATATTATTATTTAATATTAAATTAATTTTTATTAAATATAAATGATCTTATAATTTTATGAATGCAATTAAAATTTTTATTAAAGTTTGAAAGCCATTTCTATCAAAACCCGTGAATTTTCAATAAATGTTGGTTTTTATTTTAAAAGTGAAAATTTACATATTTAGAAATTTTTTTAGATAAAATAAATCTCATTTATGGAATCAGGACGTCGAAATTATCCAACGGTGAATTTTTCATAATTTTCTGAGATAGTCAATTTTTTGGGTAAAAATTAAATACCATTTAAAGATATAATGTGTTTTATGACATCATAATGACCCAATGGTGAAGTAATAAAATACCATAATCCTTATTTTCGTCCAATATATGTTTTATCATTAAAATAATTAGGTTTTAGGTTTTTTTGATTTACTTTTCAAAGCATTAATGAACCCCTCAAGACTTATTCAACACTTTGACCTTTTAAATTAATTTCCATGGGAGTGTGACTCACCTCCACATAAGCATCCTTATTATTCTAATAAGTTCGGACCTTGGCCTTGTAAAATATTGTTTTCCTCTTTCCTTTTCCAGAAACTATGGGCAAAAACCATGGGATGGTTTGTGGTTTGGATTAGTTTAATATAAGGGGTCCCAAACCTAAATAATAAAGAATTCCCTTACCTTTCCTATATAAACCCACCCAAGCTCCCACATAATCCTCACTAAAATCCCTTGGAGTTCGTCAAACCACTGCCCTAATATCTCTATAATCCTCTCAAGGTTCCCAAAGATCCCAAGAATCCTCTCACAAGCCTCTCTCTACCCTTTGGAAGCACACTTCCAAGTAAGGGTTTTTTCTTCCTCTCTCATTTTTGTCAATTTTCTATAAGTTGTATCGCCCTTTTAATTTCAATTATGAATGTTGGGGTATGTTTTAGCACCTCCCCCATAATTCCCTCTTATTGTCTGAATTATGGGATACCCCTTTCTCTCTCATTAAATGCCTCACATGTACACCCGTTACTATGACGAAATTCCGAAAAGAACTTCTCTCTCTTCTTTTACATTCAAGAAATACTTTTGTATCATGAATCTAAATTCCATTTCAATTGTTGGGACATGTATCTATATGACCTCCTTACTTTCCATTACATGTAAATATGATGAGGAACCCCTTTCTCTCTCATCAACCATTTTTATGAATTCTTATGTCACGTCGTTATGCTGCCGAAGTCGCACCGATTTCTTAAGCCAATGTCGTAGTGCAGTGAATACCATTCCCATTTCTCCATCAAGGGTATTCAACTTTATGCACATTTACATATTGATTTTATAGATTCATGTATGAATTCCACATTACTTTATCGTGGAATAAATGATTATGTTTTATGAATCCATTTTTTATGATCCATGTGGCACACTTATGCATGAAATGAAATGTTTAAGAAGGGTACGACCTTATAGTGCTCCAATGCATTGGGTAAAGTATAGTATCATGATACGTCATGTGCAATGAGCGTTGACTCATGCTAATTCAAGTGCTACAAGGGTTTACTCGTTCTTCATGTGCAATGAGGTTTTACTCATGCTTTATGTGCAATGAGCCTTGGATCATGCTAAATCCATGTTAAGTGTTGTTGCCACATTTCCATGTTCTGATTATCATGATTTATCATGCCTTTGTGTTCATGTTTCTTTTATTCTCTATTGATATACCTATTGTCTAATATGTATTGAACTCCTCATTTTATTCCATGTGTACTCCCTTACTGGGCTTTATATCTCACCCTTTTCTTATGCATGTCCTCAGGTTATCCCATGCAATGCTAAGTACAAGGGAATGTAGTAGTCATGTAAAGGAAGTTTTCAATAAAGTTGTTGTATTTAATTTTTTAAGTTTTTATGTAATGATCCTAAGCCCCAAAGACACTAAACCTCTCGATCTTCTTTGTTGTGTCAAGTGTAGTTTTATGTAATCAAGCATGTTTAATTTGTTATAAAAAGCAAGGTTTTAATAATGCTCAATGTGGGAAACAAAGGCAGGAAAGGTATTTGCATCACATAGAATACTCAGGAAGGTGAAATCAGTATGGAGCCTCGAATGACGCCTTACCAAGGCTTTGTTCTCCTAACGTGAAAATTCACAATGAAGGATAGTCCCAAGAGTGTCAAAGTTCAACTAGGACATGATGGTGAGGAATAAGATGTGAATCATGTAACCAATATTTTTGGCTTGATGGGATTGATGTGATGATGGTGGATAATTGTTGACCATGTTCGAAACACAGTATCTATATCTTGTGACGTGAAATGGGAACAACAAATGAGCATCGACTTCTAACCATATTTTCAATGCGGGACTTGTATCGATTATTTGTTCAAGATCCTCAAGGATGTTGGCCCAAGATGTTAGGGGAGCCCTTAGGATGAGTATCCATACTATTTGGGGGACCTTTTGGATGTTATAGGTGATGAAAACCCAAATAAAGGGGAGCATAAAGCCTGAGTATGAGAGATAAAATGTCCATGCAGGATTCAACACCTTAGGTGTTGAACCAGAGTTCTCCTAGGCACATTGTTGAACTTCCAAGGAGGGTCGAGGGGTTCAACTTTAGAGCATATGACTCGAAAAGATAAGTGTATAACAGGTGGACGAAAGGCTCTTAGGAGGAAGGGTTATGTGGCTTGGTTTTCATAAACCAGACGTGAATGGGGTCATAAGTCCATACCATATCCCAAACCCTCCCATCCGGATGACTCAGGCCAGGGGGTGGAAAATAAAGATGTTTCCAAGAAATATGGCTGGACCCGAAGAAATAATGTCTGGGCAGTCCTACGTATCCCATGTAAATGGTAATCAAGACAAACTTAGTTCTAGGAATGGCATGGTAAGGTACCAGTGCCAGAGATAATAAAGTTGTATGGGTCTATCCATTTCACCAAAAGAAGTGGTATTTGATAAATCTTGTTTATCCATTAGGATGAAAGAGTGTTGTTATTTTTGTGAAGCGATGGACCTAAGATATAAATTCTAGTCATCACCACAATAATTGATCCATGTGCAGGCATTGAAAAATGGTATGGTGTTTGACCAATACCAAACATGATGTCCCCTTGAATGAGGTCACCACGATGTAGTTATGTTTTTCATCATGCGGCCATGATGATAATATCATAGTTAGGGTCATGTGATGGGACCATCCATGCACATTTAATGTCGTGTAGTATAGACGCTACATTTTAAATTCATCTAAGACTAGAAATCATAGTTTAAAGTCATATGGATCAGACATATAAATGAAAGATGATTTTAGAAAGGGAATTTTAACAAAATGATAAAGTATACCCGACGTGAATGAGGATGAGGTCAACATCATACCATTCACAATTCCGAGGAAGAAACCTCAGGTAGTGGGGCCATAAAAGGTTATAGGAGGCATGATAGGAGAGGCTAGCCCTCAGTTGAGTTGGAACCAAATACAAGATGTCTGGGTGTTCATACGTATCCCATGGGAATTGGAATCAATCCATACATAGTTCTAAAATAGATCTTAGTTTAAGGTCTTAGAGATGAGACTAGAGAGGTGGAATCCTTCCAAGTAGGCGCATACCTCAATCCAATTCCTAATCCAATGTGAGTCAAACTCTGTGTGAGAATCAAGGGAGGAAGAGGTTTTTTTGCAATACTTGGAATGCACGCCAAAGGGAAGTCAGTGCGGAGCTTGGAACGATGCCTTATCGTAGCTTCGTTCTCCTAACATGAAAATGTTCACTGTGTGATAGTGCCAAGAGTGATGAAGTTCAACTTTGACATCATAGTGTGGAAAAATATGTGAATCGTGTAATAAATATTTTGTTCTTGAAGGGGTTGGTGTGATGGTGGAGGATAACTATTGACCGTGTTCGAAACACAGCATTCATATCATGTGACATAAAATGGGAACAACAAATTAGTCTCAACCGCTGACCATATCTACAATGTGGGACTTGTATCAATTTTCCATTCCAGATCCTTGAGGATGTTGGCTCGAGATGATATGAGATCCCTTAGTCTGAGTATCTATACCATTCTGGGGACCTTTTGGATGTGAAAGATAATGGGAAGCCCAAATGAAAGGGAACACGAATACTGAAAAATGGGTGAAATCATGTCCTGGTAGAATCTGACACTCTGGGTTCTAGACCATATTACTCCTGATCCAATTGGTCAATCACCGAAGAGGGCCGAGGAAGCCAACTTAAGGGCTACAGACTCAAAGAGATGAGAGCAGGAAAAGGGAGTGAAGGCATCTCAGGAAAGAGAGGTTCAAAGTGTGTTTGTTATAAACCCAACTTGATGGAGGAAATAATCCCATACCACACTATATACACCTATTCTAAAAGAACATGGGCCAAGGGGCCAAAATGATAGGGAGGTTTCTTAGAGATGGGGCTGGACCCGAAGACGAAATTTCTGGGAGTTCCTACGTATCCCATGAGGAAGGGAATCAAACCATACATAGTTCTCATGGGTGTTATGCAATTTAACATCATAGTGGTGAGGATGAATATAGGGGTAAGGTATCTCATCCAAGGATGTGTATGGAATGACGAGTAACCCGACGTGATTGATAACATAATCCCAGGCCACACCACCCAATCCTATGTGAGAACGTGGGCCAAGGATGGAATAGTTAAGGGACCTGAGGTTGGGCATTGAATGGAAAGTCATGGCCAGCTTGTAGTTTAACATCTTGTAGTGAGGACAAAGGTGATATTAATTTAGGGTCATAGATCTTATACCATATATCCATTGTTTAATGTCATATTCATGGGACAAAAAGGAAAAATCATTGTGCCTATGGGAGACCACAAGGTGGAAACGAAGAAAGAGGATGATTGTTTACTAGGTTCACAACACAGTAACCACCCTTGTGTGAGCAGAGTTTGGGGCAAACAATTGATCATCGACCATTGACCATACTCACAACATGGGACTTGTATTAATTTGCCACCTACAATCCTCAAGGACGTTAGCCCGTAATGGTTGGAGATCCCTTGGTCCAACCATCCATGGCATTTAGGGGGTCATTTTGGATATAAAAGATGATGGAAACCCAAATGATAGTCCTCGCGAATCATGGAAGGTCCAGTGCTCACATAAATGACAATTAATAGAGGGATGTCTCAAAGGGGGCATGTGTGGCTTTTCAAAATAGCCTGACGTGAATAAGGATGTGATTCCATACCACACCACACAATCCTAAATGAGAGCTTCATGCCAGGGGGCCGAAAAGGTCGAGGGACCTGACGTTGGGCGTCCCGACCCAATTTATCTATATGATCCCTCATACGGGTATTGCATTACCTTATCTCCTAAACCCAAGTGTGAAATGCTCAGTGTGGGAAACAAGGAGTAGGACTAGGCTCTTCCCCTCACATGAAGGTCTGCCAGCTGAAATTACACTCTTACTCGAGGCATACCGTGATTTGGAGAGATGGTGAGGTAGAATGAACCACTACACTCCATGTTTGGGACATATGGGGGTTGTGATAATGAAAAAGGATAGATTTTTACCAGATTAAAAACACAACATCTATATCATGTGACTTGAAATGGGAACAACAAATGAGCGTCGACTGCATAATATATTCGTAATGTTGGACTTCTATAAATTTATCATTAAAGGTCCTTGAGGGCATTGGTCCGAAATGATAGGAGAGCCCATGTGCTATGTATACATACTATTTGGGGGCCCTTTCAAATATCAAATATAATAGAAATCCAAATGATATACTGTGCAGAGAATAAATGCGCATGTGAAACTTAATGTAAAGCTAGATAGTAAAAGAGGTGGGGATCTTCAAGGAGGAGGGATACACAGTACAATCATGATGAACTTTACGTGAATGAGGAAAGAATCCAACACCACACCATGTGTTTCATCCTAATGGGAGGTCCCGAAGATTATGGTCAAGCCTATAAATGAAATGTCTAGGAGGTCCTACATATCCCCTGAGGATTGGAATCAAGCCACACATAGTTCTGAAAGGGCCATGCAATTTAGTGGCATAAAATAAGTATGTGGGAGGATTAGAAGAACAAAAAAGGGAACATGGTGTAGTCATGGTAACCCTGAAATGTGTGGGGAAAAGAAGCCTACACGACGCAATGTGAGATCCTCCAAAAGGACTATGCCCGAGAAGGGATAGTCATAGATGAAACTGGGGCTGGACTCAAGATGAGGTGTCTAAGCATTCCTATGTGTCCCCTGAGGATGGGAATCAAGCCATACTTAGTTATGGATATGTAGTTTAAAGTCTTGCTAGATGACGCAGAGTTTTTGGTCATGTAGGACCATACAGTTTAAGTTCATGCAGGACCATAATGCAATTTAAGGTTGTGTGGGACCATCACACAGTTTGGTGTCATGCAAGACAATACAGTTTAAGGTTGTGCATGACCATAATGCAGTTTAGGGTCGCACGAGACCATCACATAGTTTAGGTTCATGTAGCACCATATATTTTAAGGTTATGTAGGACTGTGGTGACATAGGCAATGTATTTCGTGAGGAACTTGGTGTTGGTGTAAGGAGTTATACGCTGACTATCCATTGTAACCAGTGAGTACACACCATTGGAGTATATCTTTTGAATGATGTAAGGTCATTCCAATTTGGGTTCCAACATGGGTGGTTTCATTCTAGGTATCATTGATTCCCTCAGGGCCTATACCAATTTTCCCTGCAAGAAGCATCAGAGGTGAACTTTCTTGTTGAATTGTTATGGTGCCTTTCTAGATTGTGAAGATCACGAAGCATGTTCTCGTCGAGCACTTCCAACTCAGCCAGATGGATTTCAGCAACATTATATGGCACTTTATAATCATAGAATATTATATTCAATGAGGGAAATTGAATCTTGATTGGAAAGATATCATCTCTTCCATACACCATGGAATTTGTGGTCACCTATGTGGAATTACGAGTCGTCGTCCGATAAGACCAAAGGGCATTGGGGAGCTTGTTTGGCCAACCTTCCTATTATGACCAACCATTTTATACAGAATGTCAGAGAGGGTCTTTTTGAATGCCTCAATCTGTCCATTTTCTAGTGCATGATAGTGAGAGGTGTGGTTAGAACAGATGTTATACATAACATACAATTTCATCAGCTCAGCAGCTCAGAAGTTCATACCGTTATTGGTGAGAATGACATGAGGGACTCCAAATTGGTAAATGGTGTTGGAGCTCAAAAAGTCAATGATGGAACATTCCTTGACATCATAGAGAAAAACAGCCTCTTCCCACTTGGAGAAAAAATCCTTAGTAGTCAGTAAGATCCTGCATAGGAGAGATATCATAGGTGCATATGATCGTAGGAAATTGAGTCCACTTAGTACAAATGGCCAAGAGTACTTGGTGGAGTGGAAAGGCTCTGGAATTTGATGCATGAATTTATCATGAATTTGTTACACATGCAATATCTTGGAAAACTCGATGTAGTCATGGATCATGGAGGGCCAAAAGTACCTCAGTCTTTGGATTTGGTGGGACAGTATCAGCTCGGTTTGAGGAGCCCCACAGGAACAGGCATGAACCTCCTGAATGACATGGGAAATCTCGACTCCTTGAATGCAACGAAGGAGAAACCCATCAAACCCACACTTATAGAGGATCATATCACAATTGGGACCATCCAGGATGTAACACCCCAAGATTTCATAGTACGTTATTTCTTCAATGTAATTCAATAACTTTCACTACACGCAACACTGAGTTTGAGCACACCACGACTTACCAAACTAGTCGTTCAAAAGCAGTTATGAACAATATTAACTGAATTTTGAACATTATATATTAATTATAATTTTAGAATCCATATTATAAGTATATTAGACATAATTTAAGAATAAATTCATTTTTAAAGGATAAAAGAATTATTTTTCAAAAAATTCCATTTTACTGCCTTTTAATGGAAACCCCTTTTTAAATACAATATTTGAATCTTTTATATATTCAATTTGACAAAATAAACTTTTTCTTTAGAATCGGGACATAAGAGTTTATTTTCAATAATTTTTTGGTGTTTTTCTGATAACTTTCATATTTGGGTAAATAGAAAAAAATACAATATTTTTACTGAAAAAAACCTTTTTAATCAAAATAATTTATAGTTTTAAATTATAAATTTTAATGGTTTGAAAGCATAAATAGATTATATTTTTACCAATTAATCCAATGCTGGTGATTGTATGTAATTTCACTTGGAAATTAAACATAAATATGTGTCAATCTTTTGATAGTTATTATTTCTTAAAAATACGTTTTTTGGTTTTGACAATAGGAATTAATTTTAAATTAATAAACGCAATTTCTATGTTTTTAATTTGGTAAAATATAATTCATTTTTGAATTATGAATATCATAGTTAGCTTAGGGTGAATTTTTGGTATTTTTCTGAAAACATTCAATTTTTGATGAATAGTGAAAACACCGAGTCATTGATTAAAACCGCATTTTTATCTAAATAATTATTTATTTTATTTAAATTTATTTTAGGTAAAAATAGATACATAATACCTATATAAGTTCAATGTAATTCATTGTAATCAGTTTATAATAATTTTAGATATATATAAATATTATTGAACTTTTTACCATCCTTTTCCTACCTCCTAGGAGTATTTGCAAATTTACATAAAACGTTATTTCACCACTTCTGTGAGTTGAATTTAGAAAATATGAGAGCCATGGTTAATATCATGTAGTAAATTGTGGTTTAATGAGATAAAAATAATTTTTGGTTAATAGTAAATTTTTACTTTTATTTACCACGGTTAAAAGTAAATAGGGTAATTAAGCGTAAAAATGATATTATTATAATCCTAACACATGTCCTAATTCTATTAGATAAGTATAATTAGACCAAAAATAACCTTAGGAATAAAATATGAACCTTTTTGGTCCACATGTATTAGATTAGAACATTTATTTTTATTTAATTCAAAGAAGAGTTAAAAGTGTTAAATTCAATGTTTAATAACTATACCATTTTTAATATAGGGTTACACATAAGATAAATTCCACTATAAATATTTATTATAAATATAAAATTATTTTATACATAAAGGTATTTTATTTATATTTTTTAGACATTAAATAATTTAATTTATTTATGACACAATGATGATGCAGTAATTACCTAATTCATGAAATATTAAAATAATTGATATGATAAATAACCAAATAAATGTAATTTGAGACTTTTTATGAATTGAAATAATTTTATAAGTTCATATTACATACTAGGGCTGGTTAGATGAATATTTTTCTAAGTAATAATTCTGTTATGAATTTATAAAAAACCAAATACTAAATAGTGTCAAAATTGACATAAAAGAGTTTTTCAAACAAATATTATATTATTAATTGATATTATATTCATAAAAATATAAGGTTCATCCAAAAATCTTTTATAATGATATTTTAATCATTAATTAACCAATTTGGGTTCTCATAGAATTATATAGTTTGTTTATCAACCATATAATATAAAAATACAAAGAGACATGGTAAATGTCAAACTATTTAACTAAGAGTTAAATCTAAATGATAAGGTTAATATAGTGACCAAAACCTGTATAAAACCTATTGTTTGAGTGTTTTTAGACCCATCCCCACATTATACTTTAAATAATCCACTTTAGAACAATTAGAAACCGAAAATATTTTATTATAAAATAATATTTCTAGCATTTCCTATGGTGCCCCTCACCCCTCTTATGAAAGGGAACTCCCCCTTCCCAAAAATTCACACCATCAAAGCCTTTTTTCTCGGACAAAATATGCCCAAATACCCTCTAAACTATCCTCCCTTTACCTTATAGGCCTTAATTTAGTAATAAAGCAAACCTAAAGATCCATTTTGATCAAATAAAAAGGAAGAACCTGAAGAAGAGGGAAATATGTCATCACATCTTTCAAGGTCTTTTCTTCTTGCACTTCCTCTTTATTTGTTGTTTCCGTTCTAAAATAATAACTATAGTATCTTCTATATACTTTGATGTTATTATAAATTTGGTACTACCATATTCATTATTCTATTCATCCTTTGAATGACATGTCACCATACGTGCGTACGTACGGCTTACCGTCTCCACATCGTGGTGTAATTGTTATTCAATACATTATTATTTGGATGGGTATAATTATGATGTTTAATGGATGTAAATAAGAAATATAACATGATAATTATTATTTTTATTTTATATACCATCCAATTATATATTATTTTAATATCAAAAGAATGATATTGTTGCTTGTGCGTACATACAGATTACGGTCTCCATGAACGCGATGAGACTCATTCCCCATTGTATCCATTCAAGAATAATTTTCATTAGATGATTAAAAATAATGTATAAATACTTAATATAATTAAGAATATTAATAAGATACATACAATCCATAACAAACATTACTTATATAACAAATCATATAAAGGAAAACGAATCAGTTAACACCCGAAACGACGATAATACTAAATTATTATTAACAAAAAAATGATAAATGATAATATATGATATCATATTAATATATATGATTATTTTATAATTTAATAAAAATTATTTCAGAATTATAAAATAAGTTTATCCTACCCTTGACCAAGGAAAAGTACAAAGTAAGGGGTTTTCATCTCACTCCTTATTCCCATGAGATTCATGCTATATCACAACTATTTCCTTTTGTGTGGTGTATGTACTGCCCATAATTTTATTGTTTGTATAATAAACTTTAATTTATGTGTATTTACATCTTCATTGTATGGTAATTATTTCATGGGGTGTATGTTTCATATGTTACCAAATTTGTAAGGCTTAATTTCACAATCTCTTTATTATCCAAGGTTGTTTTTACGTAAGTATCTACTGGGACCTCTTTATCATCCACATCTATGTTTCTTAAAAATGTATTTAAAAACATTTTTACTATTTAATAGACAATGGTTTGAAGTCTTTTATACCCTTATTTGATCTTATATGTTTTTGAAGGAATCTTTCTATTGTTTTCCAAACACGGTAATTTACGACCTTTTTGACAAAATTAAGGTAAGAATGTTTTTTTAACTTATAAGGTGGGTGCGGTTATTCTCCACCGTTATAACATTATCCAAGATTACCTTACAATATTATAATAATATTTTCAAAATATATGTTTTTTTTATAATTATGTGACTCTTAAGTAATTTCAAAATAGATAGAGATATTTCTCTCAAATAGTTTTGATTTCATCTATGTGAACATATTTTGATAAATTTTACACTTGTTTAAAGTTGATTTATTATGATAAAAATATTTCATATTGTATTTAAGGTTTTGTGATATGTTTGACTATGGATGAGTAATTTTTATTCTATTCATGGTTTATGGTTAAAGTATTGACATTTCGTATGCTATTTTTAATACGAATGTTTATGTTATATTTTAACCTCTTCTTAAGTTGAATGTATTGGGATAGTATATTCCGAGTTGGAGTATGGTTATAGAGGCTCTCCGGGATGGAGTCTAGTTACAGAGTCTCTCTAGGTTGGAGATTGGTTAGAGAGGCTCTCTGGGTTGTGGTCTGGTTATAGTTAGCCCCTAGGTCCAGGCACGAGGCCTTGACACAGAAATTAAAGTCCGAAATTAAGCATTCCATCATTATGAAAGTGCATATTGATACTGCATGTGATTATTCAACTAGTATATTATCCATTTGATTAAGTAAATGGTATTTTTTTATTTATATTTTCCATATTAGGATGAATTTCATGTTGAAAAGGTTTTTGTTTTAGTTCTATACATTGCCTTAAACATTTACGCTTATTTATGAATGTTTCTGCTATATTGCTATCCTTATTCAGCATCTGAGCTCACCCCATTCTATATTTTATTTTTCCTAGGATGCGAAGAAGTTTATTATGACTGACCTGTAGGGATAGTCTATGGGATCTTAGAGTTTTCCATGGAAACAATGTTGTTGTAGTTTTCCATTTAATGATGTAATGTAAACCATATGAATGTATCTAGTACTTACAAGGTTACTAAACTAATTAGTCTTTTCAGACTTGATCTTTTGTGATCATGACAATATTATTGATAATGCACCAACTCTAGGAAACTGGGGTTTGGGCGTTACACTAGAGGGTCAACTGTAGTGCACGGCATCGGATTCGCTCACGCTCGGACCTATCTTCCGAAAGATTACAATTCTTGAGATACTCAACAAAGGGGGCTCTCCATTTGAGAATCACTTCAATCACTGCATCTATGGGACCTGGGGTCCTGACATGGTGGCTCTAGCGGTATGTTGGCTCACATGTAGGCTGTCATCATCACCTTGAGTGACAAGAGAAATGACTCTTCGATGTGCCACGTGGATAATCGGGTCATCATGCTCGGGCTCTGTAAGTGATGCAGCTAGGCCAACCAGGGTGTCATCTCGACCATTTTGAGATCGGTGGGACATGAGTAACTTCTGGTCATGAATGAAACTCGGCCATTAGATAGAGAGTTCATTCTAATAATGGTTTGATCTCTGGATTTCTAATGACATAGTCACTATTGATCTACTTGATGAAAAGTTTGGAGTCACCTTTCACATGAAATTGGGGCACATCAATCTTGAGGGATAGCTCGATGCCAGTGATGAGAGCCTGATACTCTGCCTCATTGTTGGTGTAGCCTTCTCACAACAGGAATGAGTATGTCAGAATAACTTCTCTTGGGGTAATGAGGATGATACCCAGGCCTACTATATTAATATTGGGATCATTAAGCCTTCTGTCGGCAGTGCTCCGGGAAGCACCATTGAAGTACATCTGCTAGAATGGCATGAATTGGTCTACCAAGAGGACTAACTTATAAAAAAATCAAGGTCAAGGGACTGGTCTTCAGGAGCGGTATGGGCAATAAGAAATTCTTCCAACGAATTTTCATTGATATTCTTCAAAGGTACAAACCTGATATCAAACTACTGAAGAATTACCGCCCACCAAGCTAGATAGCCTATCAACATGGGGCAGTTAAGGCTATACTTTAGGGGATCTTCCCAAGACACTAAATATATCTCATGATGCTTCATGTAATGCTACAACCTCTGTACTATGAATATGACTATAAGGCATCTCTTCTCGGTAGGGGAGTATCTGGTCTCTGTATCAAGGAGCATACGCCTGAGTTAGTAAAGGATGTTTTCTATCCCCTTGTTGTTTTTTAAGGTGAAAGGGGCGCCAAGAGATCATTCCAGGGTGGTCACATAAAGGCCCAGTGGCTTTCCAGAGACTGTGTCATTTTGAATAGTGGCCGGAGTAGATACTACTTTATTTCCTCGAAAGTAGTCTTCCACTCTTTATCCCACTCATAGAAGGTGTCTTTCGTCATGATCCAATAAAAGGGCTTACACATTCCTGCCAAATTTGCAATGAATCAATGTATGCAGTCTATGTGGCCTTGGAAAAATCGAAGTTCTCAAAAATTGCTCAGAGAAGACATCTGGAAAATTGCCTTAGTCTACACTAGGTCGATCTCAATGCCTCTATATCTGATAACGAAGCTGAGAAACTTTTCAGAGGATACCCTGAAGGCTCCCTTCAATGGGTTCAATTTCTGATGTTGGGAATGGTGTAATCCGAACACATTATCAAGGTCACTGAGATGGTCCTGTTGCTGGTGAGATTTTATCACCATGTCATCCACCTACCATTCCTCCAACGTTCCAAGGATATGCTTAAATATGTTATTCATAGCCCGCTGGTAGGTGGAACCTGCATTCTTTAACCCAAAGGACATTACTTGGTAACAAAAATTACCTCGTGGTGCCATGAATGTTGTAGACTACATGTCCTCAGAGCCCATTTGGAATTGATTATACCTGGAGTACCCATCCATGAAGGATAGGGCTCAGAACCTAGATGTGGTGTTGACCAATAATTATGTCATAGGAAGGGGAAAATCATCCTCCGGACATTGACAGTAGAGATCCCGTAAGTCGATGCAAACTTTGATCTATTTGTTCTACTTCCTAACTGGAACAATATTGGATATCCATTTGGTGTAATGGATCTCCTTAATGAAGTTGGATCTAATGATCCTATCAAATTCTACCCCAACCATGACACTATGAGAAGGGTGCATCTTTTTGGGAGGCTACTTGTATGACAACCCTGCTTTTTATTACAACTTAAACATGATTTATTACATAAAACTTCACTTGATACAACAAAGAAGATCTAAAGGTTTAGTGTCTTTGGGGCTTAGGATCATTACATAAAAACATAAAACATGAAATACATCATCTTTATTGAAAAATTCCTTTTCCTGAACACTATATTCCTTCGTACTTAGCATTGCATGAGATAACCTGAGAACATGCATAAGAAAAGGGTGAGCTATAAAGCCCAGTAAGGGAGTACACAGAGAACAACATGAGGAGAACAATACATGTTAGACAATAGGCATATCAATAAGGCATAAGAAAAACATTAACATAAAGGCATGATAAATAATGATAATCATAACATGGAAATGTGGCAACAACACTTAACATGGAATTAGCATGAGCCAAGGCCCATTGCACATGGAGCATGAGTAAATCCTCATTGCACATAAAGCACCAGTAAACCCTAGTTTCAATTGAATTAGAATGAGTCAACACTCATTGAACATGACGTATCATGATACTGCACTTTACCCAATGCATTGGAGTGCTATAAGGGGGCACCCTTCTTAAACCATTCATTTCATGCATAGGTGTGCCACATGGATCACAAAACATGGATTCATAAAACATAATCATTTATTCCATGATAAAGGAATTTGGAATTAATACGTGATACTTTATAATCAATAATTAAATTTTCATAAAGGTGAATACCCTTGATGGAGAAATGGGCATGGTATTCACTACACAATGGCATTGGCTTAGAAAATCGGTGCAATTTCGGCAGAGTAACAGCGTGACATAAGAATTCATAAAAGTGGTTGATGAGAGAGAAAGGGGGTTACTCATCATATTTACATGTAATGGATAGTAAGGAGGTCATATATATACATTTCCCAATAATTTAAATGGAATTTAGATTCAGGATACAAAAGTATTTCTTGAATGTAAAAGAGGAGAGAGAAGTTCCTTTCGGAATTTCGTCATAGTAATGGGTGTACATGGGAGGCATTTAATGAGAGAGAAAGGGTCTCCCATCATTCAAACATAAATAAGGAAGTATGAGGGAGGTTATAAACCATACCCCAACATTTATAATTGAAATTAAAATTGAAAAACAACTTAAAGATAATTGGACAAAAATGAGAAAGGATGAAAAAACCCTTACTTGGAAGTGTGCTTCCAAAGGCCAGAGAGAGGATTGTGAGAGGATTCTTGGGAGCTTGTGGAACCTTGGGAGGATTATAGAGTGAATAGGGCAGAGTTTGGACGAACTCCAAAGGTTTTGAATGGGGAGGAAGTGGGAGCTTGGGTGGGTTTATATAGGAAAGGTGAGAGAATTCATTATTATTTAGGTTTGGGACCCCTTATATTAAATTAATCCAAACCACAAACCATACCATGGTTTTTGCCCATGGTTTTTGGAAAAAGGAAGAGGAAAAAAATATTTTAAAAGGAAAAATTCATAACATCTTAAAATATTTGGGTTTCTTATGTAGGGGTGAGTCACACTCCCATTGAAATTAATTTAAAAAGGCAAGGTCCTGAATAAGTCTTGAGGGGTCCATTAATGCTTTGAAAAGTAAGTCAAACAAACCCAAAATCACATTATTTTAATGGTAAAACATATATTGGCAGAAAATAAATATCATAGTATTTTATTACATCACTATTGGTTCATTATGATGTCACAAAACACATTATATATTTAAACGGTATTTAATTTTTACCCAAAAATTTGACTGTCTCAGAAAATTATGAAAAATTCACCGTTGGATAATTTCGACATCCTGATTCCAGAATTAACATTTATATTATCTAAATAATTTTCTAAATATTTGAATTTTCACTTCTAAAATAAAAACATTCATTTATCGAAAATTCACGGGTTTTGACAGAAATGGCTTTCAAACCTTAATAAAAATTTTAATTGCATTCATAAAATTATAAGATCATTTATATTTTATAAAAATTAATTTAGAATTAATATTATTATTTTATTAAAATATTATTTAATTCAAAAATCCCTTAATTTAATAAAATAGATTTCTTAATTAAATAATAACTAAAAACACCATTTTTACTTTAAAAAATATTTACAATGTATCAAAAATGACTAGAAATTATATTCATTATTACATTCAAAAAATAATGTACATTAACATAGTAGTACTTATTTGTTACATAACCCCTTAAAACAGCCTCATAAGAACTACGGGGAAGGTGTGTGATGGTGACAGACTCTTGGGGTGGCTCGGATAACATCGCTCGAGTGGTAATTTCAATCAACTTCCACTTTTCCCGTAGACGGTCACGTTCAAGCTTGACAAGATGAAGCTCAACTTGGGCTCGGTCAAGGGTGAATCCCAAAGACTCCACCTATTTTCCGATCTCTGACAAATGGGCTTCGTATAGGGAAATTCTACTGGATGATTCCATCGCTTCCTTTTTCTGAGTAAATTGGATTTGTTAAAGTCCTATATTTATATTAATCATGTGATTACTGTTCAACGACTATATTAGCAATGGTCAAAATTATTAACATAAAACCCAAGATGTTGACATCTTATAAAAATATTTTTCATAAAGAGACATTTAACTGGATCAAGAGGGATTATCCATTAATGATGCTTTGGGTTGTTACAATATTCCCCCCTTAAGAAATTTCTCCCTAGAAATTTTTCTTTTCCCACACTAAAACAAATGTGGGTAACTCAGCTTCATCATATCCTCTGATTCCCAAGTTACATCTTCAAACTTATGATTTCTCCACAACACCTTGACGAGGGGAATTGTCTTATTTCGTAGAAATTTTTCTCTACAATCTAAGATCTTCACTGGTTTCTACTCATAAGAAAGATCATCTTCCAATTGTACCCCCTCAGAAGAGAGTACATGTGAAGGGTCCGGTATGTACTTACTTAAGAGGGATACATGAGAGACATAATGTACTTTGGCCATGGCAGGTGGAAGTGCTAGTCGATAGGCCACATCCCAGACACGATCAAGAATCTCGAATGGTCCGATGTACCTTGGAATTAACTTCCCTTTCCTTCCAAACCTCATGACCTTCTTCCATGGAGATATGCATAGAAACACCATGTCTCCAACTTCAAACTCAAGGTCTCGTCGACGATTATCTATGTAACTCTTCTGTCAACTCTGGGCTACCTTGATATGCTGCTGAATGGTTTTTACCTTCTCCACAATTTCATCGACCATTTCTGGTCCAAGTAGCTTAGGTTCACCGACCTCATCCCAACATGCCAGTGTTCTGCACCTTTTCCCATACATGGCTTCATATGGTGCCATTTGGATGCTTGAGTGGAAACTATTGTTATAAGAGAACTCAACCAGAGGAAGATGATGATCCCATCCTCCTTTAAAAACCATTGAGCATGCTCTCAACATGTCCTCAAGTGTTTGGATAGTACGCTCAGATTGGCCATCAGTTTGAGGATGATAGGCCGTACTGATGTTCAGTTCAGTATTCAGAGAATGTTGAAGACTCTTCCTAAACTAAGAGGTGAATCTTGTATCTCGGTCAGACACAAAAGATAGTGGTACTCCATGCAACCTTACCACTTCCCTGATATATATCCTTGCCATTTGATCCAAATAGAAATCCTCCCGAATAGCAATGAAGTGTGTAGTCTTTTTAGGACGATCCACAACAACCCAGATTGCATTATTGCCTTTGGATGTCCTCGAAAGTTTGGTGACAAAGTCCATGGTGTTGTCCTCCCATTTCCATTCTGGTATGGGAAATGGTTGCATCATCCCCTTAGACTTCTGCCTCTCTGCCTTCACTTGCTGACACACCAGGCACTTTGATGTATATTCAGCAATCTCCTTCTTCATATTATCCCACCAAAGGTTTTCTCGGAGATCTCGATACATCTTTGTGCTCCTTGGGTGAATAGAGAAATTTGAACTATGTGCATCATCCAAAAGTTCCTTCTTTAGCTTCGGACTTGATGGAACACATAATCTTTTCCCAAACTGCACAATTCCTTCTTCATTAACATTAAACTCTGAGGATTTCCCTTTTTTGATACCTTCCACTTTTTCCTGAATTCCCGCATCATCTTTTTGAGTATCCTTTATCCTTTCCAAAAGAGATGGTTGAGAAATCATTTTTGAAAGGATTGATGATGTTACCTTCTTTATGATTCCCACATCCATCTTCATCAAGTCTAAGAATATTGGATCCATCTCAATTCTCATCATTGATATAATCACTGGATCCTTTCTAGTTAGGGCATCTGCCACCTTGTTCGCTTTCCCAGGGTGGTAATGTATTGAACAGTCATAATCCTTAATGAGCTCTATCCATATTCTCTGGTGTATATTAAGCTCTTTCTGTGTGAATATATATTTAAGACTCTTGTGGTGAGTATATATCTCACATTTCTCTCCATAGAGATAATGCCGCCATATTTTCAAGGAATAGATCACCGCCGCCAACTCCAGATCATGCGTTGGATAGTTTCGCCCATGGATTTTCAACTGCCTTGAGGCATAGGATATCACTTTATCATTCTGCATCAGCACAGAGCCTAAGCCCTTCTTTGAAGCATCACTGAATACCACAAAAAGTTCTCCACTTGTGGGTAAAGTGAGCATGGGCATAGTGATAAGCATCCTTTTCAACTCCTTGAATCTTTCTTCGCATTCATCACTCCAAGCAAACTTTAATACCTTTCGAGTTAGCTTGGTAAGAGGGTTAGACAATCATGAGAAATTTCTCAAAAATCGTCGATAATATCAAGCTAACACCAAGAAGTTAAGGATATCCGTTACCGATGTTGGCCTCAGCTATCCCTCAATTGCATCTGTTTTGGAGGGGTCCACAGATATCCCATTTCTTGTGATGATATGACCCAAGAATGAGACCTCTTTCAACCAGAACTCACCCTTGATGTACTTTTCATAGAGCTTCTCCTTGCGCAAAGTCTCTAGTACAGTTTTTAAATGCTCCTCATGATCCTCCTTGGTTTTGGAGTATATTAGAATGTAATCTATAAAGACTACCAAAAATTTGCCAAGGTAATCTATAAAGACTCTATTCATCAAGTCCATGAATATTTCTGGATAATTGGTGAGTCCGGAAGGAATTACTATGAATTCATAGTGCCCGTATCTTGTACGAAAAGCAGTCTTGGCGAAAACTTCCTTCGTCACCCTTACTTGATAATATCCCGACCGAAAATCCACCTTGGAGAATTATTGTGCTCCATGAAGCTGATCAAACAAGTCATCGATTGTTGGGAGAAGATACTTGTTCTTTATTGTGTTTTTTTAAGTTCATGATAATCGATGCAAAGCCACATTGACCCATCCTTCTTCTTGACGAAGAGGACTGGTGCACCCCATGGTGAAGCACTTGGGCGTTAAACCCTTTATCCAGATTCTCCTATAGTTTTTTCTTCAGCTCTTCAATATCAAAAACAGTGATTCTATATGGAGTCTTGGATATTGGTAGCACCCCAGATATAAGTTTAATTGAGAACTCAACATATCTTCTTGGAGGAAGACCAGGCAGTTCCCTAGGAAACACTTCAGCGAATTCCCTCACAATAGGCATTTATTCAAGGATGGTTTCTTCCTTGGACTCAATCATCTGAGCCAGATATGCGTGCTCATGAGGCAGTAATATCCATGCTTGAGATGATGGAGCTAAATGATATTTATCTTCCTCCTGACACTTGTAAAGAATAGGGGGTCGATTCTCCATATGGAGTGTGATTTCCCTCTCCTGAAAATTTATGTTGGCTCTATATAAAGAAAGCCAATCCATGCCATGAATTGCATCAAATTCCACCAGAGGGAGTATGACATGTTTCGCCAGGAAATTCAATCCACAGACTATAACACGAGAGGACTTATATTCATGGGATGTAATGATTGCCCGATTTTCCATACTAACCGACATCTTTACTTCCATGATTTGTGGTGGTGCTCGTATATTTCTACTAAACTTTCGAAATATAAAAAATGCGTAGAACCTGAATCGAGAAGTATGTTCCCTATTCTTGAATGAATAACTAGCGTACCTATCACCACTTCGTTGTCGGGGTTATCTTTGGCAGAAGTGATGGAAAAAATCTCTTCCTTGCTGCCTTGGAGGTTGTTGGTCGCCTCCTAAAGCCCTTGGATTAGGGCACTGATTTTCAAAATTACCCGGTTCTTTGCATTTGTAGCATTGAACAACGCATTGAGGTTCAAACGGAGCGTTCCTCTCCTCTATCGCAGTCGTGGGTCCTTCTTGCCGACAATTAACAACTAGGTTCCCTTCTCTTCCACACCTAAAGCATTTTCTCGTCCCCTTAAGGCTATTTCTAGGGTTCTTTTTTCTTCACTTTTGGAAAGTGGGGTGCTGGATCTTCTTAGCACCTTTGGATTTATCCATCGGTCCACTAGCATTGAAGTCCACCTTATGCTTCTTGTCCCCATGATACCCCTGTGATTCCCTGACCTCCATTTAGACCTTGAGGGCACATCAGAAAATTTCATTATAGATGTCGAAGTCATGGATCACTAATTCTTTCCGCAATCTAGGCTTTAGCCCACGAAAGAAGTGGCCAACCTTGCATTCGGGGGTAACGACAATGCCGAAAGTGTATCGTGCAAGACTTGTGAAGTTTGCATCATACGCTCCAACAAATTATTCATCTTTTTTCTTGAGGGAAAATAAGTCCCTTTCATCTTAAGCCGGAGGGTGCACGGAAAATATTTATCGAAAAACATCTTTTGTAAATCCTTCCATTCCAACGCCTCAATCTCCTCCTTATGATTTTTATTTTTGATCAACATCCACAAGTGATTAGCTTCACCCTCCATAGGATAAGCATCCAGGAGAACCTTCTCCTGTTCAGAACATTGAAGTATGGAGAAGATCTTTTCAATGGAGTTGATCCATTGTTTAGCGATCGTGGGATCGGATGATCCACTAAAAGTAGGAGGCCTTTGTCTCATGAAGCTCTCGACAGTGACTTGTTCTTTCTTTGGGGGGGGGGGGTTGAACGTTCCTCTTGACCCGTGTTTCTATTAAAAACTTAAGTTAGCTGAAAGAGAAGCTTGACAATGTTTGCGATTCCCGCTCCCATTGGATTGGGCATCTCATTAGTACAGTCATCACACTGATCTTCACAACGGTTGTTAGCCAAAGTCATCCTATTAATGTCCATTGGCTGGAATAAAAGGAAACTTAGGGGTAACACATAAAGGGTAATCCAAATACAAATGTTGATGAATTATAAATAAACTTTTATTTCCTTACTCATGAGTCTATAGGATTCAATCTAGGCTTTTCATGATCTACTTTATAACATATATTCGTAGGGACATTTTTTTTAATTACCATAATAAGGGTTCATAATAAGCATTTGAATTCATCAAAACATATCCCCCGGGAGTGTCATAACGAATAGTGTAGCAAGGCCCGTTGTCGTGCACCAGTTCCCATTCGAGTCTAGCTCAAAGCGGTGTTTTCGGGTTTTACCCCTAGGATACATCTGTGCCAAAGCCACCTCTACCTGCTCGTATCTAGACAGGGATGTATTTGTTTGATAAACCACTTACTCAGTACTTACCAAAACATAGGGATGCTTTTATTATACCTAGTATTGTATCTAAGGCTTTACTAGGTTTTACTAATCCCAAATATAACTAAACCTATCCTATGATACCAACTATGACAACCTTGCTTTTTATTATGACATAAAAATGATTTATTACATAAAAATTCACTTGATGTAACAAATAAAATCGAGAGGTTTAGTGTCTTTGGGGCTTAGTATCATTACATAAAAACTTAAAACATGAAATACAACATCTTTATTGAAAACATCCTTTTCATGACCACTACATTTCTGCGTACTTAGCATTGCATGGGATAACCTGAGGACATGCATTAGAAAAGGGTGAGCTATAAAGCCCAGCAAGGGAGTACACATGGAACAACATGAGGAGTACAATACATGTTAGAAAATAGGCATATCAATAGGGAATAAGAAAAACATGAACATAAAGTCATGAAAAAGCATGATAATCATAACATGGAAATGTGGCAACAACACTTAACATGGAATTAGCACGAGCCAAGGCCCATTTTACATGGAGCATGAGTAAATCCTCATTGCACATAAAGCATGAGTAAACCCTCGTTGCACTTGAATTAGCATGGGTCAACACTCATTGCACATGACGTATCATGATACTACACTTTAACCAATGCATTGGAGGGCTATAAGGGCGCACCCTTCTTAAACATTTCATTTAATGCATAAGTGTGCCACATGTATCATAAAACATGGATTCATAAAACATAGTCATTTATTCCAAGATAGAGTAATGTGGAATTAATACATGAATCTTTATAATCAATAATTAAATGTGCATAAAGGTGAATACACTTGATTGATAAATGGGCATGGTATTCACTATAAAATGGCATTTGCTTAAAAATCGGTGCAATTTCGGCAGCGTAATGGCGTGACATAAGAATTAAAAAAAGTGGTTTATGAGAGATAAAGGGGGTTCCTCATCATATTTACATGTAATGGATATTAAGGAGGTCATATAGATACATGTCCCAACAATTTAAATAGAATTTAGATTCATGATACAAAAGTATTGCTTGAATGTAAAATAGAAGAGATAAGTTTCTTTCAGAATTTTGGCATAGTAACGGGTGTACATGAGAGACATTTAATGAGAGATAAAGGGTCTCCCATCATTCAAACATAAAGAGGGAAGTATTAGGGAGTTGTGAAACCATACCCCAATATTTATAATTTAAATTAAAAGGGCAAAACAACTTAAAGAAAATTGGAAAAAAATGAGAAAAGAAGAATAAACCATTACTTGGAAGTGTGCTTCCAATGGCTAGAGAGAGGCTTGTGAGAGGCTTCTTGGGAGCTTGGGGAACTTTGGGAGGATTCTAGAGAGAGTAGGGAAGAGGTTGGATGAACTCCAAAGGTTTTTCAGTGAGGAGGAAGTGGGATCTTGGGTGGGTTTATATAGGAAAGGTGAGAGAATTTTTTATTATTTAGGTTTGGGACCCCTTATATTAAATTAAACCATAACATGGTTTTTTCCCATGGTTTTTGGAAAAGGGTAGAGGAAAACAATATTTTATAAGGCCAAAGTCCGAACTTCTTAAAATATTAGGGTTGCTTATGTGGAGGTGAGTCACACTCCCATGGAAATAAATTTAAAAAGGCAAGGTGTTGAATAAGTCTTGAGGGGTCCATTAATGCTTTGAAAAGTAAATAAAACAAACCTAAAATCACATTATTTTAATGGTAAAACATATATTGGCCGAACATAAAGATTATAGTATTTTATTACATTACTATTGGGTCATTATGATGTCATAAAACACATTATATATTTAAATGGTATTTAATTTTTACCCAAAAATTTGACTGTCTCAGAAAATTATGAAAAATTCACCATTGGATAATTTCAACGTCTTGATTCCAGAAATAACATTTATTTTATCTAAATAATTTTATAAATATGTGAATTTTCACCTCTAAAATAATAACTGATATTTATCGAAAATTCACGGGTTTTGACAGAAATGGCATTCAAACCATAATAAAAAATTTAATTGCATTCATAAAATTATAAGATCATTTATATTTAATAAAAATTAATATAATAACATTATTATTATTTTATTAAAGCATTATTTAATTCAAAAATCCCTTAATTTAATAAAATGGATTTATTAATTTAATAATAACTAAAAACACCATTTGTACTTTAAAAACTATTTACAATGTATCAAAAATGACTAGAAATTATATTTATTATTATATAAAAAAAATAATGTACATGAAAATAGTACTACTTATTTGTTACATAACCCCTTAAAACAGCCGCATAAGACCTAAGGGTAAGGTGTTCGATGGTAACAGACTCTTGGGGTGGCTCGGATAACATCACTCGAGTGGTAATTTCAATCAACTTCCAATTTTCTTATAGAAGGTCACGTTCGAGCTTGACAAGATGAAGCTTATCTTGGGCTTGGTAAAGTGCGAAGCCCAAAGACACCACCTCTTTTCCGAGCTTCGACAAATGGGATTCGTATGGGGAAATTCTACTGGATGAGGCCATCGCTTCCTTTGTCTGAGTAAATTGGATTTGTTAAAGTCTTATATTTATACTAATCATGTGATTACTGTTCAATGACTATTTTAGCAATGGTAAAAATTCTTAACATAAAATCAAATAAGTTGACCTCTTATAAAAATATTTTTCATAAAGAGACATTTAACTGGATCAAGAGGGATTTTCCATTAATGAAACTTTGGGTCGTTACAACTTAAACCCGTGATGATTTTCTGGGAGACTGACGCGGTGGACGGCTACCTCAGGATCTAGTCCAAGAATCTCATCATAACTCTAGGTGAACACATCACAATGTTGCTTCAGGAAGTCTATGTAATGTTGTCTCTCTTAGAGGGGAATGTAAGCACTAATCAATGTGGGTTTTGGGTCTGCCTCGCTATTGAAGTTCACCTATACAAACTCATCAACCGTGGTGGAGACGCCCTCTTCAATGGTGGGGGAGCATCCTCCAAATAATCTTCTTTACATATGGCGGGGAAATACTTGGTGGGATGAGTTTCTTATGAGTTTGAAACTCTCTATTGGAGGTCGATACCAGCCTGAGCTGTAGTGGAAACTACATCGGAGGACTCCTGTGCTCCCACAACTGTAGCGACAAAGGTTGTCGATCCAATCCCATCTGTCTTCCAGCCCATGGGGCCATGCTTGATGATATCAAAGAAATAGTGGGGTGTTGTCTTGAGCCGATTAATTCTATCCTGGTGATATAAGAAATTATGACGTATTTATGTTTCCATGGGGTGGACATCCCGATACCTTATTGGAATAGGAGGTTATGGGATCACCTGAGCCTGATTTGTGTAGAAGTATGAAGTGATCTTCCTCCGTCTCTTAGACCTTGGAATGTCCTCCCCCTTATTTCTATAAAAAATGGTGAATTTACCCATGTACGCAGTTTTAGACTCCAATCGGTGGATTGGAATGATATAGGCATCAACTAGATCTATCCATGGGTCGGTCGTAGTTGCGGCATGCTCGACCTCATTAGATTGAAACTGCTTGTCATTTCTCTTGAATAAGCACCTCAGAAAATAATGAAGGCACATAGAAACAAATTTATCTCAAAGAAGGAAAATTGAGACAAAAATATTTTACCAATTTCCTAAATTTTGAAACATAAACCTCATAAAATAAATATCATCCAATGGATATGTAAATATCCATATTTTTAAGTATAATAATCATTTAATACATCCATTGGATGTATACACACCACACAAAAGAAATGGGTGGTGAATAAAACATGTATCTCAAGGAAATAAAATGTGAGATGAAGTACCCTAACCTTTTGTCCTCAATAATTTCGTTCTCACTCAAACCACATATATAATAAATATATAATATATAATATATATTTTATAGAAACATATTATTATATATTATACCATATATGGTTTGAATATGACCTTATATTACCCTTTTTATAACAATCCTATGTTAAATAAATCCTAGAATATTGAAGATACTATTTTTGTTATAAAATCATGGAAAAAGAAGTATAGATGGGATGGGGAAAGAAATTAAAGGAATGGAGATTGAGATAAGTTGTTACATACCAAACAGGTAACTTCTTTTGGTTTGTTCTAAATGATTTCTTTAGATTTATTTCTTCCCAAGGGGAGGATTCTAAGAGTAATATAAGGATTTTTTGTGCTTATTTAAGAAGATTGTGGCTGATCCACGAGGCTTCAAAAGTGTGAGGAAGGGGAAGGATAAGAGGCCTTTTTATAGAACATGGGGAGTGGTAGTCTTATAAATATTTTCAGAGAGAATTTAAACCACATTTTTCATATATAAAGTGTATTTAATAATGGTAAAGTGTAAATACATCTGATGATATGGTCTAAATATGGCCATTAAGTGGGTGTTGGTTATGTTTCTAGGTCATTTTGGGTATTAAATTTAATGTTTAGTCATTAGCTAAGTATTGATCTTCCTCAATCAATATATCTAATTTTAATTACATTCACTAATGTTTTTGGTCAAACACTATGTTGAAATTATTTGTAAATAAAAATTATTATTAAGATAAATATGGAATACATTTTTCCAAATTCCAACAACAAAAGTGGATGAACTTAATTTACATTTAATCATATTGATGGGATGACATTAGAGGTTTTTAAATTAAAAATGATCAAAAGTTTGATAAGATTTTATATCTATTTTAAATGTTAAATTGGTCCCAATTTCATATAATTTAATAATTTATAAAAATATTATCTAATTAAATATTGAAACTAATTTGAAATGTGATTTATGTATATAAATAAATTAGATGTAAAAGAAATTTTGAGCTAACATTTAGTGTTTTTCCTATTTATTAAAAATTAAACATTCACAGGAAAATAAAAAACAATTATCCTGTTATAATTAATATGTTATTCATTAGAATTTGATGTTTATTTTTACATATTATATTTCTAAAATTTCCAAAAATTGGATTTCAAATAAGTTGTCCAGTAAAAGGCAGTAAAAAAACCTTTATAAAATTTTAAGCATAAAAATGTGTGTGTTATAATCTTATGTATGTTGAATCTCTTGGATGAATTTTAAAAATATTTAACTAAATATATAACAAATAAATTAAATTTATATCACTCACTAATTAATTTAATTTATTAGGGAAAAATAGCATTGACACCATATATTGATATTTTTCTTTATATTCAATTGGTTTTCATATTCATTTCTAATTAACATTTAACTTATGAATTGATATTATGCTTGTATAAACCAAATATTTTCATAAATTATTATATATTATTCATAATCTATAATTTAAAGTCTAGGTTATATCTTCTTAAATTAAATAATAATGTAATAATATATTATTGTTTAGTAAACCTCAATCATTCATGTTACGCAAGACATCGAGGAATGTCATTGTTATGTATACCATAAGTTGACCTTACTGTTCCATGCAAGGATTGAAATAATTTATTTTCTTCATGGTTCTTGATTAACTTGGTTGTGCTTACAACGGACGTCAAATATAGTTCTTTAACATAAAATAAACTATTTTAAGTGTTTCATTAAATGAAATATATAAAATGGGTTAAATTAATTCCAAAACAAATAAATCACAAAATATCAGGGTCTTACAATGATTTCATCATCAAACATGATATTAAAACTTAAATAAATGTGCTATAGACAATAAAAATTCATCTGTAACATGAAAACCTAAATAGAATCACTTAATACATAAAAATCTTCATATTTTCTCATATACACATCCATGTATAAATTTATATTAATAAATTTTATTTTGAAATTTATTTTATATGTGTAAAAATAATAATGAGTGGATTTTGATAGAAAAATATGATTTTACATTATCATCAAATCAAGATAAATTGTCTTCACATAGTAAATAAAATAAACATATTTAAAACCCTTGAATTTGAGAATTCATTATAGGTAGAAATTCTTCCATCAATGTTTTTTTTCCTATCAAACCCCAACTTTTAGAATATGGTTCTTTCCCCATCAGGTGCTTCCATGAAGTTCCAAACCTGATTAGTGTGCACAAAGTCTATTTAAGATTACATTTCTTTTAACAATTTTATAGAATTAAGACTATCATCATCATGATATAAATTTGTTTTATATCTTACTAATATTACTTCTTCCTCAATATCCATAATAGATCCATATATCTAATGTTCTCAAGGAATCCTACCAGACCTTTGAGGTTCTTGTATAACTTGAGTTTATTAGTTTTCACTAAATATATGTGAAATTTTCTGAAACTCTATCCTAGGGAAATTTATTTTTTTTTATTCATGGAATTATCTGAGTATTAATTTACTTCCCCTGAATACTCTTTCCATGTTTTTTCTTCCCTATAAAACAACACCTTAAACCATAAACATTTTTTTCTAATTATATTGGAATAAATAACATCCCTTAGTTTCCTTATGATAATAAAATAAATAACAATTTCTTATACTTAGTAATAGATTATTAGAATCCAATCACCGTAAAAGTTATTTTCAACCCTAAATCCTAATAAAATATATAATTGGATGTTTCCTAGTCTATATCTCATATAGTGTCTTTATTACAACATAATTGGAAAAATTGTTTAGTATGATTACAATAGCTTCTAAAACATTACACAAGAATGATATACAGAGGCCACACACACTCATAATTGATTAACCCATGTCCAATAAGGTATGATTATCCTTTCCGAAATGGAAATTGATTTTGGTGTAATAGTAGTGAGTTTTGAAATAATTCCACAGTCTCTAATATGATCTATGGATTCTAACCATAAGTATTCACTATCACTATATAATCAATGAATCTTAATACACCTACCAAGTTGATTGTGTATATTATTCTAAAACACATTGATCATTTATAAAGTCTCATTATTATTATTAATTTATAATAGAAAATTATACCAACACACTCTTAAGTAAAATTAAAAATGTACATAAAACACAATAATCATGAGTACTCAGTTATCTACACACATCACTAGGTACAAGATCCAATAGTACACTAGTTGCTTCACCTTTTTCACAAAAGATTCTTGGGAAATTTTTATTAATAAAAAAGATTCACATGTGTCAAATGATTCAAAAACAAATGATTCTAGCAATCTATATCTATTGACTTTTTAAACATGTCTATCATTAACATACCCAAGGAGATAATTTAAATGGAGGTGGGATTAGAATCAATCCTAACCCTATTATTGAGAATGTTATATAAATTGAAAATTCATGTATATAATATATAAATATTTCATTATATTCCTTATTTTAATGAATATTTTATCCTTTTATATAAAATAATATTGTTCAAAATAATGAATAAAACCCCATATTTTCCAAATATATATATATAAATGAAATTATGATTTATTGGAGGAAGATAATAATAATTTTTAAATTCAAGGATTGATCCTGATGGCAGACTTTAGATATATGTGTAATATTTTACTACAACAATTTTTCACTATTAAATACAAAAACATATAATTCTCACTTCATTAATTCCCTCATATCTGTGAGTCTTTGTATGTTAGGGAAAATATGTGATGTAAACTCAAGATCCAATACCTATGAGTCACAATAGATGTAATTTATCTTTAAATAATCAACAATCTAGTACCCATAATTTTCCTAATTGAGAAGACTTCTAATTCTTATTTACCAATCATAATTTTTTAAATGACATACATATTAGTTATCTTCAAAGGATTATGATTATATATTCAAATATCTAAATAATAGTCATATCAGATGGTGGGGGTCATATATTATATTTATTCATTATATTCTATAATTTAATGTGTTAAAATAAACAAAATTATGAAATGATAAATCACATAAATTTGGTGAGACAAGATCTATATTAAAAAAATAAACGACCCTTATTTAGCATGAAACTTGTTAGTTAATCTATTTAGGTACAGATTTATCCCAAACATAATAGTTGTTTTTGTTAGATACATGAGTGGGAAATTATTTACCCAAATTCATCATATGAATTTACTTAACTATATTCCATTCATATCCCATTATATAGGGTTTCCGAGCTAAGTGTACCCCAAAGAAAACAACAAGAACAAAGTACCACAATAAATTCCATGGGCACCCTACTTTTTCTTGAGACTAATCATTGGATATTCTTTATTCACTCATTAAATTAATTCCTTACACATGTTAATCATAAGGAACCAAACATTGGGGTTAAACTACCTAGTTGGATTATTGAGGTATTGATAAGTGTATTTTTTAATGGAATCTCACGCTTAGTTTTTGTGTAGTTTTACTGTCTCACATATTTAATATACATTATATGCATATGAAATAAATAACATTTATATCATATGTCATCATTTTATTATCATTATTTTTTCCGTTTTTTGAATGAATTATTCTAATGATTTGGTTCCAAATAATCTATTTTAACCACAAAATTATTTTGATCACACCTTAAAAATGTGCAACTCTTTAATAAAAAAATTAGTTTTGTTACTCAACAAAGAGAGAAGTTAAAATTACTCATGAATATCCAAATTCATCTCCTGATTAAGGTACATGAACACATAATTTAATTTCATAGAGTTATATGTGATTGTAAATATCTATATGAGTAATCCCAGAACGACATATATTTATCCTCATTCACCTTTCTAGACATGGAATAGCCTCTAAACTTATAGGTGGTCTGACTCTATGTTCCTATACTAATGGGGACATTAATTTAGAGGGAATCCATTTCATGTTATCCACAACACATAATATTAACAAAACAATATTTTACTCTTATTCTCATTAGCATAAACGAAATTACAAACATAGGACAGTATATATAGAAACTATAATTTATGGATTCCTACCTAATATATAATGTGGGGCCCCAACTCCTTGAAGTAATTTAATATATAATCTAAGCCTAATTTATATTCAAATTTCATAAACCTTTTACTAAACATGAATATTATAATAATTTAAAAAATAAATAAACATTTTATATATTTTCCAAAAAAATAATTAAATATTCTGCAACATTTCATAAATAAAATTTAACTATAAAAATTTTATAAATTTGAAAATAATTATGTAAATTCTATAAATATAACAATTTTATATTCATTTTAATATTATGTCGTTAAAATTTTATATTATAAGGGATTTATATTATTTTTCCTGACTGCTAAATATTTTATAATTTAACATAAATGGTATAAATTTTTTATATAATATAATTATCATACCTTTTTTAATTTATGCATTATAAAATACACATTATTAATTATAAATGAAAATTTAATTTTTAGATCGTAAAGAAAATGATATAATTTGATAAAAGTTATTTTAAATATTAATATTTAATACCTGGTCATAAAATGTTTCATAAAAATTTAATAAATTAATTATAGACTCTATATAATTTTTAAATTAACTAATTAATTTGCATTTAAATATACCCAAAGTACATTTTATCATTATTTATTTACAATTTATAAACCATTAAATCATTTAAAAAAAAATAAAAAATATTCATTTTATGCTTACACAAAATACATATTATATGCATTGGTATCCACCATTTACCATTACATAACCACTCTTTTTATGGGTAACTACCTTTTACCTTCATTTATATTCTCTATAGTAGGGTAATAGGATATTACCCTTACACAATGTAAATATTTCTACATATTAAGTGGAAACAACACTTATGAAACGCCTCTCATAATGATAATACCTTTTTCACAAAACCCCCTTCAAAAAGGTAATACGATTACGCATTACCATTATGTATAGGTAATATAGAAATAGTATTTATATGAGATAATAATGTAATGGACTACACTTATGTGAGCCCTTCACATAATGGAAATTATTTTGGTTACTTTTATTCATAATGGTAATGTCCTAGTTACCTTCACATAGAAAATTTCTACATAATTGTGATTCAATGGAAACCTTTCCATAGAAAAACCACATAGGGGATATTTGATAATGAAATTTATGAGTATAAGGACCCTACCTTAAACCTTACATTATCATTAGTTATGTCGTGAATTCCCATTGAGGATCTTTTCAGGTTTAGAGTTTTAGAGAATTAGGCTATAACGTTTACATTACATCTCAAAAATTACAAAGTAGACACTTCTACTCTATCCAATGTTTCACAAAAACAAAACTCCTTAAATAAAACAAAAGTTCTTTAATTGATATAAATATTCTTGAATACTTTCTTTCTCTTACACTTCCTTATACCCTATGAAAAACATTTCCAAAACATTGGATGAGCATAAAAAACACAATCAGTGGTATAAAATAAGGAAAAAAAAATTATCCCATTAATAAATACAAATCAAAGAAACCGCAATTTGCAATCATAACATACCTCAATAAATCATAAGATTTATGAATAACACACAGAAATCATAAATCATAAAGGTAACTTATGGCATCCATATCAAACATAGATTGTAGCTATCACAGCTATGTAGGGATTTAAACTTAGAATACCCATCACAGTATATTACCTAAATCTCTTAGTATAAACATCACTTTTACCTCTGTCATGTTACTCAATGCATTGGTGATCTATCTCGAGCACACCTTCCCAAGGTTTATCAGGGAACCAATCGTATATGTAAACAATGCCCAATATTCATTACATATTCAGAACATGTAAAACAATAATAAAGGAAGATAAAATTTCCACATTGTAATAAAAATATATCATTTCAAGATATTAACATAATCAATGCTTTATTAAACCATTTTCAATACTATTTAAAACATTTAATAAAGATATTTTTGAATCAAAGTGTCCCATACAACATTGAAGATTTTAAAGAAATTAACATTTTAAACCACTAATCTCCATATATGTAAATCCTTAAAACCATTTTTAAAACTTGTACATTAATGGGAAATAATTATAAGAATAAATCATTTAAACATTTATAACGATATTTTAGTTAAAGAGTTTTTAATAAAATGAGAGACGCTTGAATACAAATAATTGAGGAATAATATTTAATCAGAACATTATAACATCATTAGAATAAATGGATTCATGATATAATATGCCAAAGGACAGTATATAGACCATATAAGTGTGAATTGGTGCATAACAACATTCAAGTCTCAATGGAATGTAAATTTAGACGAAATCCCTTATAAATAAAGTATCCTTAGATTAAGGATAAATCAATGACATAATTATGTGTGAAAAATAATAATACACCCAATATATGGGGATATTAAGTGTAAAACAATAAAGGTATATTCACACATATTCATATCATGACAAAATGAATAAGTAAATGTTTAACCCAAAGAATTGAAATTGAGTAAAGAAGTTCCCTTACAGAAATTCTTCAGCCTAACGACGTCACATTAAAATTCAGAAAATGAGTTGATGAGAGAGAAAATGGGTATCTCATAAATTGGACATAAAATTTACAAAAATAAGGATATATAATATCATATCACAACAAAATAATATGTAAATTAAAAGACAATAAAAAAAGAATTATTTTAAAAAGAATTATTTTAAAAATAATAGGGTGAAAGGTTCCCTTACCGATTGGTAACTTATGAAACATACACCCCATGAAAGAATGATCATACAATGAAAGTGTAAATACCCAAAAATTATATTATACTAAAAAATTAATACAATCATGGGAAGTAAATATGCTACACAAAAGGAAATAGTGACAAATATAGCATGAATATCACGGGAATAAAAAGTGAGATTAAAACCCCTTACCACATTGTAATTCAATCAAGTCGTATGAACAAAAGTTAATAACCACAAAATTAATCATATAATAAGATGAAATTAAATAGAATAATGATATTACATATCAAATGGATGTACACAATACAAAACATGCAGTAAATAAGTGGCGAACAATGGAAATATCACAGAATTAAAAGTGAGATAAGAAATCCCTTACCTCGTGTCCGACTTGACTCATATGTTCTGTGTTCTTCCCAAATAATAAACATAAGATAATTTCTACTTACTTAGGAAAAGTTTTAATTTTTATTATTCCTTTTACATCACTTATTACCTTGATATATAAATTAGTTTATTATTTGAGTTCATATCGGACATTTGGTTGATGTTCAGAACTTTAGTCAAAAATGAAATTGTTATAATTAAAATTTTTCCATGTGATCAAAATTCCATTATCTACAGAATTTTATTCATGATCTAGATATCATAAATATCATATATACCCACTTTATATGTATTTATAATATTCTATATCATTTGGAGTTAAGAAATGAAATGCACCGTTCATGGAGACGGTAAGCCATACATACGCATGAATTCTACTTTCATTTCTATTTTATATTTAAAGGGATGAAAACATAATAATACATAGGTATATTATAATAATATTATAATATCATATGATATATATGTAACATTATTTCATTAACTCCATATTTTATACATTCCATGTACGACATAAATGAATCATATCACCTTGAGGGGGCGTTAGTATGAACTTCCTCAAATGAAATTATCTTGTTTGCACATATTGGAAAGAATAAAGGTATGTTTGTAAATAAAAATTACAAAAGAATATAGAAAACATAAGAATAATATATATTATATATAAATACAGTGCCATATTAATGGGTACCATGAGAGGGGGTGGAGATAATTGAACAATCATCGCTTCGTGAGGTGTTAGTTTTCCATCCACAGAAACAGTATGTTCTTCACCCATTAAATGGATGTGTGTGTAAGTGTTGCTCTAATAATTCACAAAAAAAACATCCTAGTATATTGAGGATATTGGTGTTTTTATAAAATAAAGGAATAAAATGAGTTTATGGG
The DNA here is from genome assembly GCA_963277665.1 of Viscum album. NCBI lineage: Eukaryota > Viridiplantae > Streptophyta > Magnoliopsida > Santalales > Viscaceae > Viscum > Viscum album. Next base: position 365,268,452 of record OY728137.1, read on the forward strand.
TTTGAGAAGTAAAATAAAAGAAAATAAGTTAAGAGAAACTGTTACCTTTAGTTTGGTTAACCCACTTTGGTTTGAACCAAAAGAACTTCTTAAAGTGAAGTATGCATTAGGTAAGGCTTCCAGGAGGAGTATAGGGATATTGAGAGATTATTTGGATAGGTTTTGGTTGAGACAAGGGGCTTGAGAGGTTTGAAAAATGGGTTAGAAGTGGTGTCCTTTTATAAGGGAGAGGAGGGGCCCTTTAGGAACGCTTGAAAATGTTATTTTATTGTAAACTTATCTTTAGTTTAAAAAGGTATAAAACTCATTAAATTAGAATATATGATGACTCAATTTTGAAATAAAATCATCCAATAAGAATGGTAAAGGTTTTGGATATTGTATTAATATTAATAATCTTATTTATTTAAATCATTTATTAATGAGGTAAATACTACATCCTTATTGTGTCATAAATAATTTAATTTATTTGATGTCTAAAAATTATTAAAAAAATAAAATAATGTAGGAAATGTTATTATCTTTACAATGAACATTTATTTTCTAACTTATGACTTATATAACCCCATGTAAAAATTGATTTACTAAAATATATTTGTTAATGTCATTTTTGTCTTTACTTTAAGTTAATTAAAATAAAGTGTCATTATAACTCTTAATTGGATCCATGGGGTCCCAAAATAGACCCAAGGATACCCATGGTCGGCCATGACTCATCCAATAAGGTCAGGACAAGTGTTAAGGTAATTTTTTTTTATTATAATATTCTTTTTCCCTTGAATTACCCTATTTATCATTAACCGCGATAAATAAAACTCAAAAGTCACTATTCACTAAATTATTTTGATCATATTGAACCCAATTTCACTTAATAATAACAATAATTTATGTTTGATTTTCGAAATAAAATTCACAGAAGTGGTATAATTTCATTTAAATGAAAAAATAAGTTTTTTAACTACTACTAAGTGGTTACACTATTCATCAAAAATTGATATTTTTCAGAAAAATACCAAAAATTCTGCCAAAGCTATATTTGATATTATAAATTCAAAAATATTGTCTATTTTACCAAATTAAAGACATAGAATTTTTATTAATTAATTTATAATCAATTCCTGTTATCAAAACAAATAGCGTGTTTTTAAGAAACAATAACTATCAAAAGATTGACACTTGTTTATGTACAATTTCAAAGTGAAATTAATTCCAATGACCAACATTGGATAAAATGGTAAAAATATAATCTAATTACACTTTAAAACCAATTATAAAGATAATATAAACATATAAATAAATTATATTAAAAATATTTATAGAATTAAAATACAATTTTTTCACTATTCATTCAAAAAAAGAATTTTATCTGAAAAATACCAAAAATTTACCCAAAGTAAATTTTGATGTCCCGAATCTAAAAAAAATTTATTTTGGAAAATAGAACTAATAAAAGTGAACAAAGATATATTTAAAGAGGGTTCTCCATTAAAAGGTGGTAAATCGACCTTTCAAAGAATATTAGAATATTTATGTTTAAAATTTGATTCATTCTTATTTTAAGGCACTATAATTTATTGGATAAATGTAAAAACAATTAAAAACATGTATATTCATATTGTAGTTAGTTCTGTTCATTCCCTTCATTACAACAACTAGGCGTTAACTACTATTTAAAATAATAATATTATATTATTATTTTTCCCTATGCCTCAGCATTGTGTGCAATGTATGATTTCAAAGAAACCCATTGTTGTGTATCAGGTATTCCATTAAATCATATAATCCCCTTTAAAGTAAAATTAATATTTAATTAACAAATATTAATAAATATGTAAATGTAATACTCAATATTTACCTGGGATGTTACATCCTTCCCCCCTTTTGGAAGTTGCATCCTCGCAATTTTAAAATTGGATGTAGAAACTTAATCGAAAGTCTCAAAATGGAAAAAGAGTAAATAAATATATCACTTTAAAAGAGAGAAGGAGAAGTACAAAGGTCAACTGAGATAATCCCATACTAGGATTCCATATAGGAAGACATGGATATAGAAAAGAAATCAAACCATCCAGTTCTAATGGAGTGTGATAGAAAACATGGTTAGGATAAAGTTAACCATCGGAAAATCAAAAACATGTGATAGGTTAAATGGTATTTGATTACCCAGTAAGAAAAGTAAATAGACAACATTTTTGTTTTAATTTTATCTTCATAATTTTCATGAATTATTTTACTACTTAGAATAAGAACATAGAGAAATATACTTACTTTTCAAGTAGAGTTTCATCCTTTAATAAGTTTCTACCAAAAAACTCATATTTTCCCCAAATGATGAGTATTAAATATGAATTGGTCACACTTAAAGTGCTAGAATCAAATTATAGAGAATACCGTAATCCGCAAAAGATGAAGCATATATTTCTCATGTCTTTAGAAGTTAACCAAATCCAAAAAGTTTAGTACAAAATCAGATAATACACAAAAATAATAATCCTTTATAAAAAGAAATAATATTCCTAGTCTCCAAAATTCAACAAACAGTACCATAAGTTCAACAAATACCATTCAAAAAACAACATTCCTTAAAAGATTTCAGTATAATCCAAACTAATATTTAAAACCAAAACTCACAAGAATTTAATCGTATAGTCTTCCATAGTAAATTTTAAATTTTATATCAAAATAACTTTGACTACTTTTAATGTCTCATCCTAAAGTGTAATTAACATAATCAAATATTTTCTATGATAGGTTAATTATTTCCATAAATAACCCAAATATCCATATTTCAAAAATAAAACATAGATTTCACCAAAAATAATATTTCAACCATTAGTCCGCAAATAATATCCCATAGAATTCTATTTTCCTTAGGTATATGTTGTTCCACAAAAGAGAGAATGTCTTCCAAAATAACCTTTATCACTTAATCCCCAAATCCTTTCTATAATAAATATATCCATTTGGTAAAACATAAGATCAAATTATTCTTGATCCATAAAATAATTTAACTAACAAAATAATTAGTCATACTAACTGGGGACTTCAAATAGGCCAGTGGTAGGAGATGCACCCTTGTCACCCTTCAGTAGTTGGTTTGATTCCCACAACCTTTTCAGACACGACAGGTTGTCACCCTTCCTAAAAGTTGTCCTTTTTCTAAAACCATATAATTTTATAACATTCCCAATAATGAGATAAATATCTCAAAAATAACCATAACATATTTTAACCACAAGAGTTATCATTGTAGCTCTCATTTCATTCAGTATATCATTAAGAAAACCACAACAATTTCATTCACATCTATTGGTATGTTGGTTCCTTCTATATCCAACCATTTAATAAAACCAGAATTTTTGGTGTGAGTTTATCCAAAAAATCATCGTATATTATCTTATGATGAGGGTAAATCCTAAGATATACTTATTCATGTTATCTTAAACTCATTCAATTTTTCTAAAATAACTATGACTCTTTCTAAAATGATAAAGATTATGGTTATGTAATTTATACTAAAATAACACCCTAACCTCTAAAGTTATCTAAACCGACCTCTGATACTAACTATAAAGACCCGACCTTAAACATTACATAATCTTGAGTTAAGTCAAGAATTCACATTGAAGATCTTTTTAGGTTTAGAGTTTTAGAGAACTAGGCCATAACTTTTACATTACATCTAAAAAATTACAAAGTAGACACTTCTACTCTATCCAATGTTTCAAAAATATAAAACTTCTTAAATAAAATAAGAGTTATATTCTTGATATTAATATTCTTGAATACTTCCATTCTCTTACCCTTTCTTATACCCTATGAAAAAGATTTCAAAAACATGGGATGAGAATAAAAATCTCAGTAGGGGTTATAAAATAAGGAAAGAAAACATTAGCCCATTAATAAATACAAATCAAAGAAACCATACTTTTCAATCATAACATACCTCAAGAAATCATAAGATTTGTTAATAACACACAGAAATCATAACTCATAAAGGTAAGTTATGGAATCCATATAAAACAGAAATTGTTTCTATCACATCTCTATAGGGAGTTACACTTGGAATAACCACCATAGTATATTCCCTAAATCACTTAGGAGAAACATCACGTTTACCTCAGTCACATTACCCAATGTATTGGAGAGCTATCTCAGGCTCACCCACCCTGGGTTTATCATAGAACCAACCATATATGTAAATAGTTCCCAATATCTATTACATATACAGATCATTTAAAAAAATCAAAAAGGAGGATAAAATTTCCACATTGTAATCACAATATATCATTTGAAAATATTGAAATAATAAATTCTTTACCAAACCATTTTCAAATCCATTTATAGCATTTAATAAAGAGATTTTTTAATCAACGTGTCCCATACCACTTTGAAGCTTTTAAAAGAATTGTCATTTTAAAACATTAATATCCATTTAAATATATCCTTAAAACCATTTTTAAAACATGGATATTAATGAGAAATATTTATAAGAATAAATCATTAAAAAAATTAAAATGATATTTTTTTTAAAGAGTTTAACAAAATGAGAGACGTTTGAATATAAATATTTTAGGAATAACATTTAATCAGAACTTTATAATATCAGGAGAATAAAATTATTCCTAATATAACATGATAAAGGATAGTATATACACCATATAAGAGTGAATTGGTGCAAAAAAACATTGAAGTCTCAATGGAATGTAAATTGAGACGAAATCCCTTATAATAATTGTATCCTTAGATTAAGGATAAATCAATGACATAAATATGGGTGACAAATAATAATACATCCAACATAAGTGGATATTAAGTTTAAAACATTCATATTTTATTCACACATATTCATATCATGACATAATGAATAATTAGAAGTTTAACCCAAAGAATTGAAAATGGGTAATGAAGTTCCCTTACATAAATTCGACAGCCTAACAATGTCACATTAAAATTCAGAAAATGACTTAATGAGAGAGAAAAATGGTATCTCATCACATGGACATAAAATTTACATCGATAAGGATATATAAGAACATATCCCAACATTGGAAGATGTAAATTAAAATACATAGCAAATAATAGTCTTTTAAAAAGAATAGGGTGAAAGGTTCCCTTACCGATTTGGGAACTTATGAAACATACACCCCATGAAAGAAGGATCATAAAATAAAGATTTAGATACCTATAAATTAAACTATATTATAAAAGGAATAAAATCATAGGCAATACATATTCCACACAAAATGAAATAGTGGAAAATATAGCATGAATCTCACGAGAATAAAAAGTGATATGAAAACCCATTACCACATTGTAATTCAATTGAGTCGTACAACCAAAAACAATAACCACCAAATTAATCATAGAATAACATGAATATAAAGTAAATCAAGATATTATATATAAAATGGAAGTACAAAATACACCACATCCAATAAATATGTGGCGAACAATTGAAATATCATGGAATTAAAAGGGAGATAAGAAATCCCTTACCTCGTGTCTGACTTTACTCATATGTTCTATGTTCTTCCTGAATAATAAAATTAAGTTAATTTATATTTCCTTAAGAATATTTATAATGTTTATCATTCCTTTTTATTACTTATTACCTTTCTATAACAATTAGTCATTTATTTGAGTTCATATCGGACATTTGGATAATGTTCAAAACTTTAGTCATAAATGAAGTAGTTATAATTACAAATTGTCCATGTGGACAAAATTACAATATCTACATAATGATATTCATGATTTATATGTAATATATGTTAAGACCTTTAAAATTTAAAGGAATTTTTTTTATTAATTTTCTTTGGGATTTTACAAGATCGCAGTTTCGGACGACACCTGATTCTGAGGCCTGGTGTTCCCAAAATCATTTTCCGAAGTTTAGATCAGGAGCATTCAGTGAACAAAAGAGAGGGTTTTCCTAGCTTTTGAAATGTTTCTTGGAATCGAAATCCGAGGACAGCGATGGAATCACAGCTCTGGTAATTTCTTAGAAACACCTTTTCTGGAGTTGCGTTTTCTCGGGTGTGGTTATTAAATTTTTGGGTTAAGTAAAAGAATAAAATATAAATGGTGCGACCAATTTTTAATTTATTTAAAGTTGTTTAACCTAAGATAAGTGGTTGGAGAGGGACCCACTATATCCTACTCCACTAGGTAGGATATTTGTGGGGTGGGGCCCACATGAATCCCACCCTTTTCAACCCCCCTCCTTTAATTATGTAACGCACCCACACCTACATTAAATGAAGTCAACTCTTGCATTTATCTAGATACTAAACGCCTCTTTTAATTGGGCGGTTAAAACATTTCAATTAATTCAATTAATTGATTGATTCAATTTTGAATTTCAAAAACGTTTGGCTTGTGTGTTAATAAAATAAGACACGTCTTATATTTATTAAGGGGTTCGTTGTGAGTAAGGGCTTGGGAGAATTTTCTCAAAGTCTTGAAGTCATTCTTCCTCGACGAAGAACGCAAAGAACACCGACCTCTGACAACGGACGACTGTGAGAGACGCCATCCTCGGAGATCGATGACCCGACGAGCATTCCTTCGTTCCTTCTTCCAGCGTCAAAGGAAGGGAGACAACGTTCCTCCTCAGACGATCTCCGTCAATGTGTGAAGAACCTTCCTCCGCGACGCCTTCTTCCATGTCGAGCCTTCGTGGGTCATTGCGGGGGTTAGTACCTAACGATCCTATGTGGGTCCAACGACTTAGATGAATCAGTGGCTACATCTGTTCATATTTATCATCTTACGAAGAATTATATCCTGTGTGAGCTGATTCTTCACTTTCAATCATTATCTTCGATATGATTGTCTTGCTTTCCTATGTGGAGTGTGTTGTACTATCCTGTGTGGATGTGGTCGAACTTGGGCTTGGATGCTGGAGCCGAACTGGAATTGATGACTTAGGTATATGTATGGGAATTTACCTAAGTAGTGTCGGATATTACTTCATGATTGTATCTTTCCTTTGTGGTTTATCCTTTGTGGATTATGGGGGGCCTTCGGGGGTCTCGGGGTCCCTACTGAGTAGCGTATACTCACCCCTACACAGGCAATGCCCGCACTAAGTTGTGTTGGTTACATACTACAGACAACGCTGATCATGGTTGTGGCTTGTGGAGCAGGTCGGTACCTGGAGGCGGACCACTGGGCGGGACGTACTCGGAGTGGACGGCTAGACCCGATGATCTGTGGAGGCTATCTGTACCCACCCTTCATGTGGGAATTCCAGTGGACGGCTCGACATTGCGGATTTACTTTTCAGTTGTTGTACTCCCTTTTTCAGTTGTACTTTACTTTTAGTTTGGGTTTGTATTCTGACCCACTTACTTTTCCGCACTTACTATTGTACCCTATTTTACATAGTGTATACTTCTGCTTGCTTACTCTGTGTGTTTGTTTACTTTATAAAGGAAATGGCTTCCCTTTTTATCGGGAATTACACCTTGGTGCTAGTCGTCTTCCCCTGGCCTATGGGAGGCGGTCTTGGGGTAGTCACGGCACGGGCCCTGAGGGCGGGTCGTGAAAAATTGGTATCAAAGGAGTTTGGTTATACAGCAGAACTCAGGACTCTGATCTTTTTCTATGTGAATAAATAATGTTAAGAGTATTGAGTGTGGTTATCGGTCCAGGGAGTCCAATGTTAGTGCGGCGGCCGACGTATCTGTACACCAAGACCCTGACTTCTGATTTCTGACTTAGTGCATGAAAACATTGATTTCATGTGTGTTTCAAGTTTTATTTGTGATTAATTTGTGTCAGCTCACTAGGTATACTTTGACTGTGGTGCACCTGTTTCTTTTCATCATGGCCCCATGATGGCAGCCAGCTAGGGTTCCGGGTATTGTGCAGGACGACTGCCCACCGAGCGACGAGGCCTCGGTTAAGGGCCCTTTGACAGCAGAGGCACCAGCGGTACCTCTACCTGCCAAGCCACCGATGCTAAAAGCCCCAGTCGCTGACAGTGCGCATTGCCTTGGTGGACTACACGAGTTTCAGCGTCAGCGACCGCCCATGTTCCACGGGGAGACGGACCCTCAGGCATCCGAGGATTAGCTGGAGGCAGTTGTACGAGTTTTCCGTTCGGTAGGGACACTAGCAGACCTCATGGTGATCCTTGCAGCGAGTCTCCTGCATGCGGCAATAGGGAGATGGTGGAGCTTGATGCTCCAGGTGCACGATGAGGCATCACTCCTTTGGACGTACTTTGAGAGCCTCTTCCGCTCGGAGTTCTTCCCAGCCACCCTCCGTGCGGTTCACATCCAGGAGCTTCTACAGCTTCAGTAGGGCAGCATGACGGTCACCCAGTACTGGGCAAGATTTACAGACCTTTCGCGCTTTTCGAGGGACATGGTACGAGACCCATTCTTCCAGGCCTGAACCATCGAGCAGGGATTGATTCATGAGATCAGGGCATCGCTGATCTCCCTCAGCATTCCGATACAAGCAGCGGTACTGGAACGATCCCTTATCATCGAGAGCTTTCTTGCTGAGCCTACATCAGCAGCGAGACCTACCGCAGGGCCGCACATAGCAGAGTCTTCTGCAGCTGGCAATCGATGGATGACACATGGGTCCAGGAGGACCAGACCCTCAGGCGGACGACTTCAAGACACTTGCTCAGAGGTGCGGGGCACACCGTGCAGAGCCAGTCTTACGAGAGGCAGACAATGCTACGCATGCGGTGGGCAGGGCCACATGGCTCGTGACTGCCCGACCCACCGTGCGGAGGAGCAGCAGACGGTTGAGGGACCACCCAGGCAGAGGCAGAGGGTCGACCGTGGCTGTCCTGAGGGAGTAGGCGGATGAGGTAGAGGATCTGGCTGAGCAGCAGGTGGTGGGTGATGCTTTAAGGCTCTACCACCACCACCACCACCAGGAGGCCCACCCCGACCACAAAGAGCTGGTGGGCCGAGACAGGCTCAACTTCAGGTAGCGGAGGCCTATGACCACGGAGTGCCTGAGATGATTCGAGGTACTATCTGTGTCTAATCAACCCTTTTTACAGTTCTTATAGACACAGGACCGAGTCATTCATTCATTTCCACTTCCCTTGTTCTGAGCTCGGAGATTCCGACAGAGCCGTTGGCTCGATCCTTACAGTTAGAGACTCCTATGGGAGTAGACTTGACAATTATTCACTGGTTCCGGCAGTGTGATCATACTATAGGAGGCGAGAGCTTCGGCTGGGATCTTCTTGTAGCGGCGTCGAGGCCTTAAGATGTCATCTTGGGCATGTATTGGTTATCTACAGTCCATGCTCAGATTGGCTGTATTAGGTGCAAGGTGCGATGTGTACACACCGACGGGATCAGTTTCACCTTCATCGGTGAGAAGGGAGCCTTTGCACCACAGGATGGACTCACACAGATGAGAGGACAACCTATCACTCATCAGTTGGCTAGCCTCATCCTAGGAGCAGTTGACGTGTGGAGTCCTGGTTTTCCTGCAGTGGTGGATCCGTATGCGGACGTCTTCCCCGACGACGTTCCAGGACTACCTCCTCATAGAGAGGTAGACTTTTATATTGACCTGTACCCCAGGACATCCCCGATATCCACTCCATCGTATCAGATGTCCCCCGCTGGGCTTCGAGAGCTATGGGTACAGTTGGAGGACTTACAGTGCAAGGGATTCATCTGACCCAGTGTTTCACTATGGGCTTCCCTGATATTGTTTGCTAAGAAGGTCGACAGGAGCTTGCGATTGTGTCTTAATTACCGTCACCTGAACCAGGTGGCCATGAGGAACAAGTATCCACTACTGAGGATTGACGACCTCTTCAATAAGCTCAAGGTATCACAATGGTTCTCAAAGATATACCTTAGATCTTGTTATCATCAGCTCAGAGTTTGAGACGAGGACGTGCAAAAGACGGCCTTCAGATGTTTGTATGGCCACTATGAGTTCTTGGTTATTCCATTCAGTGTGACCACCGCTTCATTATTGTTCATGGGTCTCATGAACAGGATCTTTCAGCCATACCTCGATCGATTTGTCGTGGTCTTCATCGAAGACATATTGATATACTTGACGACTGAGGAAGATCACGCCCACCACTTGTAGGTTGTAATGGACACACTCCGAGAGCACCAGCTTTATGGTAAGCTCTCAAAGTTTCAGTTCTGGATAGGTGAGGTCCACTTATTGGGACATGTCATCTCTAAGGCAGGAGTTGTGGTGGATCCTGTGAAGATCGAGGCAGTGCTAGCTTGGGAGCCTCCCAGGAGCATGACGGAGGTGCGAAGTTTCTTGGGGCTAGCTGGGTACTACCGGAGATTCGTGCCAGACTTCTCCAGAGTTGTGGCACCACTCTCATCTTTGAAGAAAAAGGGGAAACCCTTTGTGTGTTCAGACAGATGTCATTAGAGCTTCCAGGAGCTGAGATAGAGATTGACCAGCGCGCCTATCTTGAGGCTACAGGAGGAGGGAGTAGGGTACGTAGTCTACTGCGATGCATCAGGGAACAGACTCGGATGTGTCCTAATGCAGGAACGGGCCGTTATCGCCTATGGATCACATCAGTTATGTAGCATGAGCAGAACTATGCTACCCATGACCTGGAGCTAGCAGCAGTGGTCTTCGCTCTGAAGATGTGGCGACACTATCTGATGGGCGAGCGCTTTACAGTCTACTCTGACCACCAGAGTCTCAGGTATGTCTTCTGGCAGAAGGAACTGAACCTAATACAGTGGTGATGGCTCACATTCCTCCAGGACTATGAATTTGAGATAGTCTATACTCCTGGGAAGGGGAACGTAGAAGCCGATCCTCTCAGCAGGAGGACTGGCATCCAGCTACTCAGGGAGGTGACAGAGCAGTTAGCCGCTTTGCAGATATCCTTCGTGGATAGAGATGGAGCAGCCTTTATTTAGTCACTCACAGTCACTCCTCCACTATTTTAGCAGGTTAGAGAGGCACAACGTGGGGACATAGATAGTGATATGCAGCGTGCACAGATATCCTCAGAATAGGAACCTGATGGATTCTCTGTGGGAGGAGAGCACGCCATCCTTTTTAAAGGACGTACCATGGTACCAGATGCTTTACAGGAGAAGGTGTTGAGAGAGTTTCACACTTCCCTCTTTAGAGGTACATCTAGGAGTGGAGAATATGTACCAAGACCTCAGATGACAGCACTGGTGGCCGGGTATGAAGAAGGATGTGGCAGAGTTCGTTTCCCGATGCCTCACCTGTCAGTAGGAGAAGGTAGAGCACTAGGTACCAGCAGGCTTGGTATAACCTTTGGAGGTCCCAGAGTGGAAGTGGGACAAAATATCTATGGACTTCGTGACTAGAATTCCATGCACTTCCAGAGGTCACGACTCCATTTGGGTGATTGTCGACCGACTCACCATGTCGGCTCACTTCTTACCCATCAGAGAGAAGGGCTCAGTGGAGAGCATGAGAGGTCTCTACGTTTAGGATATTGTATGGCTTCATGGTGTTTCATCATCTATCGTCTCCGATAAAGATGCTCACTTTACTTCCCGACTTTGGAAGGGGTTGCAGGAGGCATTCGGGACGCAGCTACATTTGAGCACCGCCTTTCACCCTTAGAAGGATGGTCAAACGAAGAGGACCATTCAGACTCTCGAGGACATGCCCCGTGCTTGTGTCCTCAACTTTGGTCGCAGCTAGGAGGACCACCTACCCTTGGTGGAGTTCGCGTAGAAAAACAGATACCACTCCACCATTGGGATGGGACCATACAAGGCGTTGTTCGGCTGACCTTTCAGATCACATCTGTGCTGGACAGACCTTAGGGAGTCAGCACTTGTGGGACCGGAGATGGTCCAGGCCATGACGGAGAGGGTCCAGGTCATCCAGGAGCGGATGAGGATAGCTCAAATCTGTCAGAAGTCTTATGCTGATAGGAGGCAGAGGCCACTAGAGTTCAAGGATTACGACCATATTTTCTTACGGGTCTCACCTCGATGTGGTTTACAGATATTTAGACGAGGCGGAAAGTTGTCTCCGCGCTTCATCGAACCATTGCAGGTCCTCAGAAGGATTGGTGAGGTGGCTTACCACCTGGCTCTACCACCTCAGTTGCACCAGGTGCACGACATCTTCCACGTATCTCAGCCGAGGAGATACGTGCACAACCCGATGGATATCATTGACAATGGGGAGCTAGACATTGATGATGGGGAGACTTTTGTGGAGGTCCCAGTGGATATCGAGGATCGATAGGAGCGGGTCCTATGTCGATGGTTGATTCCTCTAGTGCATATCATATGGCAGCACGGGAACCTCCAAGAAAACACTTGGGAGCAGGAGGCATAGATGTGTGCACAGTACTCACATTTGTTCCCCTAGTTTATGATGTATATTTACGGGGACGTAAATCCCTGAGGTGGGAGTAATGTAAAGACCCGTAAAATTCAAAGGAAGATTTTTTTTTCTTATTTTTTTTTGGGATTTTACAAGATCGTAGTTTCTGACGGTACCTGATTCCAAGGCCCGGTGTGCCCAGAATCATTTTCCGAAGTTTAGCTCGGGTACGTTCAGTGAACGAACGAGCGGGTTTTCCTAACTTTTGAATAGGTGCTCGGAATCGAAATCTGAGGACACTGATTGAATCGTAGCGCCAGTAATTTCTTAGAAACATCTTTTCTGGAGTTGCGTTTACTCGGGTGTGGTTAATAAATTTTTGGGTTAAGTAAAGGAATAAAATAAAAATGGTGTGACCATTTTTTATTTTATTAAAAGTTTTTTAACCTAAGCTAAGTGGTTGGAGTGGGAACCACTATATCCTACTCCACTAGGTAATATATTTTTGGGGTGGGGCCCACACGAGCCCCACCTTTTTCAACCCCGTCCTTTAATTAAGTAACACGCCCACACCTCCTTTAAATGAAGTCAACTCTTGCGTTTATCTAGATAATAAATGTCTCTTTTAATTGGGCAGTTAAAACGTTTCAATTAATTCAATTAATGGATTGATTCAATTTTGAATTTAAAAAACGTTTGGATTGTGTGTTAATAAAATACGACAAGTATTATTTTTATTAAGGGGTTCGTTGTGCGTAAGAGATTGGGAGAATCTGCTCAAAGACTTGAAGTTCTTCTTCCTCGACAAAGAATGCGAAGAACGCCGACCTCCAACGATAGACGACGGTGAGAGACGCCTTCCTCAGAGATTGACGACTCGATGAGCATTCCTTCGTTCCTTCTTCCCGCGTCAATGGAAGGGAGACGCTGTTCCTCCTTGGATGATCTCCGTCAACGTGTGCGGAACCTTCTTCCATGATGCCTTCTTTTGCGACGAGCCTTCGTTCAACAAACGCTCGAGGTAGGGGGATTTATTTCTTTTTGTTCCTGATTATTTTTATCGCTGATTATCATCTTATTTGAGCTGCCTGATATCGCAATAACGAGAGGAGGTTGGACCACGCAAACACAGCCGAACCTCCTCCCCCCCTTGAGTGTTGATTTGTTGCGGCGTGTGTAAGGCGGCGCGGGGCTGTTGTACCATGCTGAAACTATGGGAATGGGCGAAGAAGCACGGCGATGTCGTGTCGTGCCGTTGAAGTAGACCAAACCGCGGTGCCGTCGCACCGCGCTAGATAACCTGGAAGAGACCGTGGCCGGATCGGGGCGGCGGCGGAGGGGCGCGATGCCGTCGCGCCATGCCGGACGGACCAAGGCCGCGACCTTTGGCCGCGGTGGAGCAGGAAGCGGTGGACGGCTACCGGCCTCCAGCGCCGGAGCTGGAGGGCGGGACCACAGGGTCCCGTGGAAGCAGCACAACCGGCCAGCCGGGCCGGCCGGCTTCCATGAAGGGCCGAGGGTCGTAATGCCCGGCCGACCGAAGGATCGGCCCCCACATGGAGGCCACAGTTTGACAAATAGGGGGGCAGCCCCCCCATCCGCTCAGCCGTTATGGCCGAGCCGCTTGGCCACGCTGGCCAGGCCACGCCAGCCGGGACGGGCCGCGCCAAAGCGGGCCAGACCCGGACCTGGGTCGGGTCGAACCGGTTTGGGCCGACCCAGGGGGTATCGGGCTGGGTCAGACCAGGCCCGAACCCCCTATTCACGGACCTCTTTCAATCTTTTGCCCATAAATTGGGATACGGACCTCCGATCGACGCACTTTCAGCTGCGATGCGATCCTTGGATCGAGACAGTTGTTTCATTATATTAAACTTAAGGTTTCTGAGAACCTTGGGTTCGGCCGGGATGGTTCTTACACGAAACCAATCGGGCCCTCGGAGAGGAAACGCTTATAACTTGAGCTCTGGACTTCCGATTGATGTGTCGTCGACTTTGATGTTTTCCTCTTTATGAGATAGACCTTTTGGCTTACTCTGATTGAGGTTTGGATGTAGTTGGAGTATGTTCGGGTTGGTTTTGACTTAAAAACCAACCGGACCCCTAGGATGAAGAAGCCAATAACTCTCAGACCGGGCGTCTGATTGACACGCCATCTGTGACGTTGAGTTCTTATTGACGATACAGAGCTTCTAGATACATCAACTCTGGAATTCGTGTCAGTTGATGTATCAAACCCTCGGCTCATAGAGAGGATCCTCCCGAACAAGCTTGCTATGTGCGAGAACCCTAGTGCTGCCTGCGACAATGATGATGATGATGACTGTACAGAAATCCTTTGTGGATTCGACGGTGACGACTACATCACTCAGCGATCCTACATGGATCAGTTCTACCGATCCTGTGTAGGTCAGATCCTATGTGGGTCAGTGCTCAGTAGTCCTGTGTGGGTTAGCACCTACCGATCCTATGTGGGTCAGATCCTATGTGGGTCATTGTGGGGGTTAGTACATATCGATCCTTTGTGGGTCATTGCGGGGGATTGTACCTATCGATCCATTGTGGGGCATTGCGAGGGTTAGTACCTAACGATATTGTGTGGGTCCAACGGCTTAAACGAATCAGTGGCTACATCTGATCATCTCTATCGTCTTACGAAAAAGTATATTCTATGTGAGATGATTCTTGACTTTCAATCATTATCCTCGATATGATTTTCTTGCTTTACTATGTGGATTGTGTTGTGATATCCTGTGTGGATGTGATCAAACTTGGGCTCAAATGCTGGAGCCGAACTGGAATTGATGACTTAGGTATATGTATGGGAATATACCTATGTGGTGTTGGATTTTACTTCATGATTGTATCTTTACATTGTTTTTTATCCTTTGTGGATTCA
Organism: Viscum album; assembly: GCA_963277665.1. NCBI lineage: Eukaryota > Viridiplantae > Streptophyta > Magnoliopsida > Santalales > Viscaceae > Viscum > Viscum album. The sequence goes on from OY728137.1 coordinate 365,283,654, forward strand.
GGGAGACCTTCGGGAGTCTCGGGGTCCCTACTGAGTAGCATATACTCACCCGTGCACGGGCTATGCCCGCACTACGTTATATTGGTTGCAGATGACAGATAGCGCTGATCATGGTTGAGGCTTGCAGAGCAGGTCGGTACCTGGAGGTGGAACACTGGGCGGGAGGTACTCAGAGTGGACGACTGGACCCGAGGAGCTGTGGAGGATATCTGTACCCACCCTTCAGGTGGGACTTCCAATGGACGGCTCGACATTGCGGCTTTACTTTTCAGTTCTTGTTCTCCCTTTTTCATTTGTACTTTACTTTTAGTTTGGGATTGTATTCTGACCCACTAACTTTTCCACACTTATTATTGTACCCAGTTTTACTTAGTGTTTACTTCTTATTGCTTACTCTGTGTGTTTGTTTACTTTATAAAGGCAATGCCTTCCCTTTTTATTTGGAATTATGCCTTGGTGCTAGTGGCCAGCCCCTGGCATATGGGAGGCGGGCTTGGGGTAGTCACGGTACGGGCCCCGAGGGCGGGTCGTGACAATTTATATAATAAATATCAACTTATTATGTATTTATAATATTCCATTTCATTTAGAGTTATGAAATTAAACGCACCATTCATAGAGATGGTAAGTCGTACGTACGCATGAACACTGCTTTCATTTCTATTTTATATTTAAAGGGATGAAAACATAATAATACAAATTTATATTATAATTATAGTATAAATTAATATGATATATATGTTACATAATTTCATTAACTCCATCTTTTATACGTTCCATGCATGTCATTAACGAATCCTATCACCTAGAGGGGCGGTAGTCTGTGCTTTCTCAAATGAAATTATCGTGTTTACACATATTGGGAAGCATAAAGGTATGTTTTTAAATAAAAATTACAGAAGAATTGAGAAAAAAACCATAATATATATCATATATAAATACAGTTCCATCTTATTGGCCACCATGAGAGGCGGTAGGAGATAATTGAACAATCATCGCTTCGTGAGACATTTGTTTTCCATCCACAGAAACAGTATGTTCTTCACCCATTAGATGAAGGTGTGTGTATGTGTAGTTCAAATAATTCTAATAAAAACATCCTAGTATATTTAGAATACTGGTTTTGTTATAATAGAATGGAATAAAATGATTTTATGGGTTGGAGAAGTAAAATAAAAGAAAATAAGCTAAAAGAAACTGTTACCTTTAATTTGGAGAACCCACTTTGGTTTGAACTAAAATGTCTTCATGAAGTGCCTTATGTCTAAGGTGATACTTCTGGAGGAGTATAGGGATATTTAGAGGTTATTTGAGCAGGGGTTGGATGAGACAAGGGGCTTGAGAGGTGTGAGGAATGAGTTATAAGGGGTGTCCTTTTATAAGGGAGAGGCGGGGCTCTTTAGGAATGATTGAAAATGTTAATTTATTATAAATATATCATCGGTTTGAAAAGGTGAAAAACTCATTAAATTAGAAAATATGATGACTCATTATAGAAATAATATAATACAATAATAATTTTAAATATTTTGGACATTTTTTTTATTTTAATAATCTTATTTATTTAAATCATTTATTAATGAGGTAAATACTTCCTCACTATTGAGTCATAAATAATTTAATTTATTTGATGTAAATTTTTTTAAAAAAATAAAATAATTTATGAAATTTTATTATCTTTATAATGAATAATTATAGTTGAAAATATTACTTATATAACCCTATGTAAAAATTGATATTCTAAAATATATTTGTTAATGTCATTTTTTCTTTACTTTTAGTTAATTAAAATAAAGTGTCACTATCACTATTAAGTGGCTCCATGGGGTCCCAAAGTCGACCCAAGGATGATCATGGTCGGTCATGACTCATAAAATAAGGTTAAGACAAGGTTTAAGGTAATTTTGTATTATTATAATATTCTTTTAAAATTAAATTATCCTATCTACCTTTAACCGCGGTAAATAAAAGTCAAAAATTACTATTTACCAAAAATTATTTTCATCTTATTGAACCAAATTTTACTTACTAATAAAAACCATGCATTTCGGATTTTTGAAATTCAATTCACAGAAGGGGTAAAATTACATTTAAATAAAAAATTCAATTTTTTAACTACTACTAAGTGGTTTCACTATTCATCAAAAATTGATGTTTTTTAGAAAAATACCAAAAATTCAACCTATGATATATCTGATATTCCAAATTCAAAAATAATTTCTATTTTACAAAATTCAAAACATATAAGTTTCATTAATTAATTAAAAATTAATTTCCGTAGTTAAAACAAATAGTGTGTTTTTAAGAAACAATAACTATCAAAAGATTGACACTTGTTTATTTACAATTTCAAAGTGAAATGAATTCCAATGACCAAAATTGGATAAAATGGTAAAAATATGATCTAATTACACTTTAAAACAAATTATAAAAATTATATAACAATATAAATAAATTGGATTAAAAGGAAGTTTTGAATTAAAATTTAGTATTTTTCACTATTCATTAAAAAATGAATTTTATTAGAATAATACCAAAAATTTACCCAATGTAAATTTTTATGTCCCGGATCTAAAGAATAATTTTATTTTTTCAAATAGAACATATGAAAGTGATTAAATCTACAATTAAATATTGTTCTCCATTAAAAGGATTTAAATCGACCTTTTAAAGAATATTAGAGTATTTTTGCTTAAAATTAGATTCTTTCTTATTTTAAGGCTCCATAATTTATTAGATAAATGTAAAAACATTTAAAAAACATGTATAATCATATTTTAGTTAGTTCTATTCATGCTCTCCATTATAACAGCTAGACGTTAACTTCTATTTAAAATAATAATATTATATTATTATTTTTCAGTATGACTCAACAATGTGTGAAACCTAATATTTCAAAGAAACCCATTTTAGCGTCTCAGGTATGCCATCAAATCATAGCATCCCCTTTAAAGTAAAATTAATATTTAATTCCCAAATATTAATAAATATGAAAATATCTTACTCATTATTTACCTTGGATGTTACAATGAGTCATCCTTTTGTTATGGTAAAACTGTTACATAGCTACGTCACATAAGGATGTATCATATAAATAATTTCATTACTCGGATAATGGTTTGGAACCAGCCTCTATTTTAAAAAACCAATGTTCTTTATTTTTCTCTAGAATCCAATGAATTAAAACGATTAAATATTTAAAAACCTGATTCTAATACCATATGTGGGTTTCTTTTAATCAGGTTATGAATAAAAGTAATGAAAAATAACTTAGACACATGATATATATTCTTCAATACATCAACATGTAAATAATATCAGAAAATATATATCTTGGAAATAAAAAATTATAATAGATTTCATTTTCAAATTTGATGAAGATTATAAGAATTAATTAAAAAAATCACCATTCCACTATAGTGATATGCTGACCAATGGATCCATAAATGCTTCATGAGGATACCTAACCTCACTAAGGGGTGTTACACAATCTATAGAGAGATGAATATGAGTTCAGTAATAAGACAACCTTCTGTAGTTTCATATGAAATTTATGATCTCATGCCCATTAAATGAATGTGATCAGTACACACCCACAAAAAACTAATGAAACTATTTGGGTGAACTGGTAGTTCACATGCTATGCCACTTTCAAAAATATTCATCTCATGAATGTTTAATATGATATGATATGATTTGATATCATATAATATAATATAATATAATATAATATAATATAATATAATATCATATAATATAATATAATATAATATAATATAATATAATATAATATAATATAATATAATATAATATAATATATTATAATATATTATAATATGATATAATATATTATAATATAATGCAATGAATTATTATATAATATAATATAATATAATTTTTATAGTATACCATCGCATGCATGTATTATAAGTTTCTATTCAATATTTTATCCTCTCTTTTCTTTTCTTTTTGGTTTTAGATGGATAACACAATTTGTAGATCGATAATGGTTTACGGTTTAGTTTCATTTCAAATAGATTTGGTGGAATCAGGTGAAATAGATGAGCGTTTTTTATGTTGTCGATAGAGGATAACCCAAGGTGATGTTTGCAATTCATTTATGTAACGACCCAAAGTTTCATTAATGGAAATCTCTCTTGATCTAATTAAATGTCTCTTTATGTTTATATAAAGTGTCAACTTCATTGGTTTTATATTAAGAATTCTGACTGTTGATAATATAGCCATTGAACAGTGATCACATGATTAGTATAAATATAGGACTTTAACAAATCCAATTTACTCAGACAAAAGAATCGATGGCCTTGTCCAGCAGAATTGCTCCATACAGAGCCCATTTGTCAGAGCTCGGAAAATAGGTGGCATCCTTGGGCTTCTCTCTTGACCAATCCCAAGCTGAGTTTCATCATTTCAAGCTCGAACGTGACCGTCTACAGGAAAAGTGGAAGTTGATTGAAATTACCACTCGAGCGATGTTATCCGAGCCACCCCAAGAGTATTTCACCATCGCACACCTTACCCTTAGGTCTTATGCGGCTGTTTTAAGGGGTTATGAAAAAAATAAGTAGTACTATGTTCATGTACATTATTTTTTTATATAATAATGAATATTATTTCTAGTCATTTTTTATACATTGTAAATAGTTTTTAAAGTACAAATGGTGTTTTTAGTTATTATTAAATAAAGAAATATATTTTATTAAATTAAGGGAATTTGCAATTAAATAATATTTTTATAAAATAATAATAATATTATTAAATTAATTTTTATTAAATAAAATGATCTTATAATTTTATGAATGCAATTAAATTTTTTATTAAGGTTTGAAAGCCATTTCTTTCAAAACCCGTGAATTTTCGATAAATGTCGGTTTTTATTTTAAAAGTGAAAATTAACATATTTTGAAAATTATTTCGATAAAATGAATGTTATTTATTGAATCAGGACGTCAAAATTATCCAACATTGAATTTTTCAGAATTTTCTAAGACAGTCAAATTTTTGGGTAAAAATTAAATACCGTTTAAATATATAATGTATTTTATGACATCATAATGACCCAATAGTGATGTAATAAAATACTATAAGCTTTATGATCGGCCAATATATGTTTTACCATCAAAATAAAGTGATTTTGTGTTTGTTTGAATTATTTTTCAAAGCATTAATGGACCCCTCAAGACTTATTCAACACTTTGCCTTTTTAAATTAATTTCCATGGGAGTGTGACTCACCTCCACATAAGCAACCTTATTATTTTAAGAAGTTCGGACTTTTTCCTTATAAAATAATGTTTTCCTCTTCCCTTTTCCAAAAACCATGGGAAAAACCCATGGTATGGTTTGTGGTTTGGATTAATTTAAAATAAGGGGTCCCAAACCTAAATAATAAAGACTTCCCTCACCTTTCCTATATAAACCCACCCAATCTCCCACTTCCTCCTCCCTAAAAGCACTTCGAGTTCGTCCAAACTCTATCCTACTCTCTCTTGAATCCTCCCAAGGTGCCTCAAGCTCCCAAGAAGCCTCCCACAAGCCTATCTCTAGCCTTTGGAAGCACACTTCCAAGTAAGGGTTTTTTCTTCCTTTCTCAATTTTGTCAATTTTCATTAAGTTGTATTGCCCTTTTTATTTCAATTATGAATGTTGGGGTATGGTTTCGTAGCTCCCCCATACTTCCCTCTTATTTTTTAAATGATGGGAGACCCCTTTCTCTCTCATTAGATGCCTCCCATGTACACCCGTTACTATGCCAAAATTCTGAAAGGAACTTCTCTCTCCACTTTTACATTCAAGCAAAACTTTTGTATCATGAATATAAATTCCATTATAATTGTCGGGACATGTATCTATATGACCTTCTTACTGTCCATTAAATTTAAATATGACGAGGAACCCCTTTATCTCTCATCAACCATTTTTTATGAATTCTTATGTCACGCCGTTACGCTGCCGAAATCGCGCCGATTTTCTAAACCAATGTCATTGTGTAGTGAATACAATGCTCATTTCTCCATCAATGGTATTCACCTTTATGCACATTTACTTATTGATTTTAATGTTTCATGTATGAATTACACATCCCTTTATCATGGAATAAATGGTTATGTTTTATGATTCCATGTTTTATGATCCATGTGGCACACTTATACATGAAATGAAATGTTTAAGAAGGGTGTGCCCTTATAGCGCTCCAATGCATTGGGTAAAGTATAGTATCATGATACGTCATGTGCAATGAGTGTTAACTCATGCTAATTCAAGTGAAACGAGGGTTTCTCATGCTTTATGTGCAATGAAGATTTACTCATGCTTCATGTGCAATGGGCTTTGGCTCATGCTAATTCCATGTTAAGTGTTGTTGCCACATTTCCATGTTATGATTATCATGCATTATCATGACTTTATGTTAACATTTTTCTTTTTCTCTATTGATATGCCTATTTTATAACATGTATTGTACTTCTCATGTTATTCCATGTGTAATCCCTTAATGGGCTTTATAGCTCACCCTTTTCTTATGCATGTCCTCAGGTTATCCCATGCAATGCTAAGTACGAAGGAATGTAGTGGTCATGTAAAGAAAGTTTTCAATAAAGATGTTGTATTTCATGTTTTAAGTTTTTATCTAATGATCCTATGCCCCAAAGACACTAAACCTCTCGATCTTCTTTGTTGTATCAAAGTTAAGTTTTATGTAAAAAATCATGTTTAAGTTGTAATAAAAAAACAGGGTTATCATAGTTGGTATCAGAGGATAGGTTTAGTTATTTTTGGGATTAGGAAACCCTAGTAAAGCCTTAGATACAATACTAGGTATAATAAAAACATACCTATGTTTTGGTAAGTATTGAGTAAGTGGTTTAGCAAACAAATACATCCCTTTCTAGATACGAGCAGGTAGAGGCGGCTCTGGCACAGATGTATCCTAGGGGTAAAACCCGAAAACACCGCATTGAGCTAGACTCGAACGGGAACTGGTGCATGACAATGAGACTTACTGCACTCTTGGTTATTAAACACCCAGAGGATATGTTTTGATAAATTCACAAGCTTAGTATAAACCCTTATTAAGGGAATTAAAAAAAATTCCCTAAGAATATATGTTTGAAAGTAGATCAGGAAAAGCCTAGATTGAAGCCTATAGACTCATGAGTTAAGGAAATGAAAATTTATTTATAAGTCATCAAATTTTGATTTATATTTACCTTTATGTGTTACCCCTAACTTTCATTTTATTCCATCCAATGGCCGGTAATAGGAGGAATCGGGATAACAACCGTTGTGAAGATCAGTGTGATGACTGTACTAATGAGATGCCAAATCTAATGGGAGCGGGAATCGCGAACTTTGTCACACATCTCTCTCATCTAACTCAAGTTTTGAAGAGAAACACAGGTCAAGAGGGACGTTCAACCCCCCCTATGAAAGAACAAGTCACTATCGAGAGCTTCATGAGACAAAGGCCTCCTACTTTTAGTGGATCATCCGGACCCACGATCTCGAAACAATGGATCAACTCTATTGAAAAGATATTCTCCATCCTTCAATGTTCTGAACAAGAGAAGGTTCTTCTAGCGGCTAATCATATGGAGGGTGAATCTGGTCAATGGTGGATGTTGATCAAAAATAAAAAGCCTGAGGAGGAGATTGAGGCATTGGAATGGAAGGATTTCCGGAAGATGTTTTTCGATAAATATTTTCCATGCACCCTCCAGCTTAAGATGGAATGGGACTTCATTTCCCTCAAGAAAAAAGATGAATAATCTGTTGGAGCGTATGAGGAAAACTTCACAAGGCTTGCACGATATGCTTCCGGCTTTGTCATTACCCCCAAATGCAAGGTTGACCGCTTCTTTGCTGGGCTGAAGCCTAGATTGCGGAAAGCATTAGCGATCCGTGACTTCGACAGCTACGAGGAAATTGTCTGATGTTCCATCAAGGTCGAAATGGAGATCGGGGAATCACATGGGTATCATGGGGACAAGAAGCGTAAGGTGGACTTCAATGCTGGTGGTTCGATGGATAAATCCAATGGTGCTAAGATGATCCAGCACCCCTCTTTCCAAAAGTGCAGAAAGAATAACCCTGGAAATTGCCTTAAGGGGATGAGAAAATGCTTCAGGTGTGGAAGAGAAGGACACCTAGCTGTTAACTGTCGGCAAGAAGGACCCACGGCTACGATAGAGGAGAGGAACACTCCGTTCTAAACTCAACGCATTGTTCAATGCTAAAAAATGAAAATAACCGGGTCATTTTGCAAATCAGTGCCCTAATCCAAGTGTTATCAGAGGCAACCAACAACCTCCAAGATAGCAAGGAAGAGATTTTGCCATCACTTCTTCCAAAGTGAACCCCTGCAACGAAGTGGGGACATGTATGATAGTTATTCATTCTAGAATAGAGAACATACTTTTTTATTCAGGTTCTACACATTATTTTATATCTATAAAGTTTAGTATAACAATCCCAACACCACCACAAATCATGGAAGTAAAGATTTCAGTAAGTACGGCAAATGGGGCAATCATTGCATCCCATGAATATAATTCCCCCCTGTTATAATCTGTGGAATGAATTTCCTGGAAAACCCTGTCATAATCCGTCTGGTGGAATTTGATGCAATTCTTGGCATGGATTGGATTTCCTTATATAGAGCCAACATAAATTGTCGGGAGAGGGAAATCACACTCCATATGGAGAATCAACCCCCGATTCTTTACAAGTGTCAGGAGGAAGATGAATCTCCTTTAGCTTCATCATATCAAGCATGGATATTACTGCCTTATGAGCACGCGTATCTGGCTCAGATGATTGAGTCTAAGGAAGAAACCATCCTTGAAGAAATTCCTATTGTGAGGGAATTCGCTGATGTGTTTCCCAAGGAACTCCCTAGTACTCCTCCAAGAAGAGATGTTGAGTTCTCAATTGAACTTATACCTGGGGTGCTACCAATATCCAAGACTCCATATAGAATGGATATTGTAGATCTTGAAGAGCTGAAGAAACAACTACAAGAGAATCTGGATAAAGGGTTTATATGCCCAAGTGCTTCACCATGGGGTGCACCAATCCTCTTCATCATGAAGAAGGATGGGTCAATGTGGGTTTGCATCAATTATCGTGAACTTAACAAAATCATGATAAAAAACAATAATACTATCCCAAGAATCGATGAATTGTTTGATTAGCTACGTGGAGCACAATACTTCTCCAAGGTGTATATGCGATCGGGATATTATCAAGTAAGGGTGAAGAAGGAAGATGTCCCCAAGACTGCTTTTCGTACAAGATACGGGCACTATGAATTCATAATAATGGCTTTCAGACTCACCAATGCTCCAGAAATACTCATGGACTTGATGAATAGAGTCTTTTGAGATTACCTTGACAAATTTGTGGTAGTCTTTATAGATTATATTCTAATATACTCCAAAACCAAGGAGGATCATGAGGAGCATTTAAAAACTGTACTAGAGACTTTGCGCAAGGAGAAGCTCTATGAAAAGTACAACAAGTGTGAGTTCTAGTTGAAGGAGGTCTCGTTCATGGGCCATATCATCACAAGCAATGGTATATCTATGGATCCCTCTAAAACAGATGCAATTGAGGGATGGTCGAGGCCAACATCGGTAACGGATATCCGTAGCTTCTTGGGGTTATCTGGATATTGTCGAAAATTTGTGAGGAATTTCTCATGATTGTCCAACCCTCTTACCAATCTAACTCAAAAGGGAGTAATGTTTTCTTGGAGTGATGAATGTGAAGAAAGCTTCAAGGAGTTGAAAAGGAGGCTTATCACTGCACATGTGCTCACTTTACCCACAAGTGGGGAACTTTTTGTGGTATTCAGTGATGCTTCAAAGAAGGGATTAGGCTGTGTGCTGATTCACAATGATAAAGTGATATCCTATTCCTCAAGGCAGTTGAAAATCCAGGAGCAAAACTATCCAACGCATGAATGGAGTTGGCAGCGGTGATCTTTTCTTTGAAAATCTAGCGGCATTATCTCTATGGTGAGAAATGTGAGATATATACTTACCACAAGAGTCTTAAATATATATTCACACAGAAAGAGCTTAATATGCGCCAGAGAAGATGGATAGAGCTCATCAAGGATTATGATTGTTCAATACATTACCACCCTGGGAAAGTGAACAAGATGGAAGATGCCCTAAGTAGAAATGACCCAGAAATTCTATCAATGATGATAATTGATAAGGATCCAATCTTCAAAGACATGATGAAGATAGAAGTGGGAATCATAAAGAAGGGAACATCATCAATCCTTTCACAAATGATTGCTCAACCATCTCTTTTGGAAAGTTTAAAGGATGCTCAAAAGGATGATGTGGGAATTCAGGAAGAAGTGGAAGCTATCAAAAAAGGGAAATCCTCAGAGTTTAATGTTAATGAAGAAGGAATTGTGGGGTTTGGGAAAAGAATATGTGTTTCATCATTTCTGTATCTGAAGAAGGAACTTTTGTATGATGCACATAGTTCAAATTTCTCTATTCACCCAGGGAGCACAAAGATGTATCATGATCTCCAAGAAAACTTTTGGTGGGATAATATGAAGAAGGAGATCACTGAATATACATCAAAGTGCCTGGTGTGTCAGCAAGTGAAGGCAGAGAGGTAGAAGTCTAAGGGGATGATACAACCATTTCCCATACCAGAATGGAAATGGGAGAACATCACCATGGACTTTGTCACTGGACTTCCAAGGACGTCCAAAGGCAACAATGCAATCTGGGTTGTTGTGGATCATCTTACAAAGACTGCACACTTCATTGCTATTAGGTAGGATTTATCATTGGATCAACTGGCACAGATATATATCAGGGAAGTAGTAAGGTTGCATGGAGTACCACTATCTATTGTTTCTGACTGAGATCCATGATTCACCTCTATGCTTTGGAAGAGTCTTCAACATGCTCTGAATACTGAACTGAAATTCAGTATGACCTATCATCCTCAAACTGATGTCCAATCCAAGCGGACTATCCAAACACTTGAGGATATGTTGAGAGCATGCTCAATAGACATTAAATGAGGATGGGGTCAATACGTTCCTTTGGTCGAGTTATCTTATAATAACAGTTTCCACTTGAGCATCCAAATGTCACCATATGAAGCCCTGTATGGGAAAAGGTGCCGAACACTGACTTGTTGGGATGAGGTCGGTGGACGTAAGCTTCTTGGACTAGAAATGGTCAAGGAAATAGTGGAGAAGGAGAAAACCATTCAGCAGCATATCAAGGCAGCCCAGAGTCGACAGAATAGTTATGAAGATAATCGTCGATGAGACCTTGAGTTCAAAGTTAGAGACATGGTGTTTCTACGGATATCTCCATGGAAGAAGGTCATGAGGTTTGGAAAGAAAGGGAAGTTAAGTCCAAGGTACATCGGACCCTTCGAGATTCTTGATCATGTTGGGGTTGTGGCATATTGACTAGATCTTCCACCTACTATGGCCAAAGTACATGATGTTTTTAATGTATCCCTCTTAAGAAAGTACATACCAGACCCTTCACATGTACTCTCTTCTGAGGTGGTACAATTGGAAGATGTTCTTTCTTATGAGGAGCAATCTGTGAAGATCTTAGATCATAGAGAAAAAGTTCTAAGAAATAAGACAATTCCCTTCATCAAGGTGTTGTGGAGAAACCAAAAGTTTAAAGAAGCAACTTGGGAATCGGAGGATATGATGAAGCTGATTTACCCACATTTTTTAGTGTGGGAAAAGGAAATTTTCAAGGGCGAAATTTCTTATGGGGGGAATATTGTAACTACCCAAAGTATCATTAATGGAAATCCCTCTTGATCTAATTAAATGTCTCTTTATGTTTATATAATGTTTCAACTTCATTGGCTTTATATTAAGAATTTTGACTGTTGCTAATATAACTGTTGAACAGTGATAACATGATTAGTATAAATATAGGACTTTAACAAATCCAATTTACTCAGACAAAAGAAGCAATGGCCTCGTCCAGTAGAATTGCTCCATACGAAGCCCATTTTTCAGAGCTCAGAAAATAGGTGGAATCCTTGGGCTTCTCTCTTATCCAACCCCAAGCTGAGCTTCATCATTTCAAGCTCGAACGTGACCGTCTACGGGAAAAGTGAAGTTGATTGAAATTACCACTCGAGCGATGTTATCTGAGCGACCCCAAGAGTCTGTCACCATCGCACACCTTACCCTTAGGTCTTATGCGGCTGTTTTAAGGGGTTATATAACAAATAAGTAGTACTATGTTCATGTAAGTTATTTTTGTATATAATAATGAATATAATTTCTAGTCATTTTTGATACATTGTATATAGTTTTTAAAGTACAAATGGTGTTTTTAGTTATTATTTAATTAAGAAATATATTTTATTAAATTAAGGGATTTTTTAATGAAATAATATTTTAATAAAATAATAATAATATTATTAAATTAATTTTTATTAAATATAAGTGACCTTATAATTTTATGATTGCAATTAAATTTTTTATTAATGTTTGAAAGCCATTTCTGTCAAAACCAGTGAATTTTCGACAAATGTTGGTTTTTATTTTAAAAGTAAAAATTAACATATTTATAAAATTATTTAGGTAAAATAAATGTTATTTCTGGAATCAGGACGTCGAAATAATCCAACGGTGAATTTTTCTTAATTTTCTAAGACAGTCAAATTTTTGGGTAAAAATTAAATACCGTTTAAATATATAATGTGTTTTATGACATCATAATGACCCAATAGTGATGTATTAAAATAATATAAGCTTTATTTTCGGCCAATATATGTTTTACCATTAAAATAAAGTTATTTTGGGTTTGTTTGACTTAGTTTTCAAAGCATTAATGGACCCCTCAAGACTTATTCAACACTTTGCCTTTTTAAATTAATTTCCATTGGAGTGTGACTCACCTCCACATAATTATCCTTATTATTTTAAGAATTTAGTAATTTGGCCATATAAAATATTTTTTTCCTCTTCCCTTTTCCAAAAACCATGGGCAAAAACCATGGGATGGTTTCTGGTTTGGATTAATTTAATATAAGGGGTCCCAAACCTAAATAAAAAAGAATTCCCTCACCTTTCCTATATAAAACCACCCAAGCTCCAACTTATTCATAACTCAAAGCCCTTGGAGATCGTCAAACCTCTGACCTACTCTCTCTATAATCCTCCCGAGAAGCCTCCCATAAGCCTCTATCTATCCTTTGGAAGCACACTTCCATGTAAAGGGTTTTTCATCCTTTCTCTTTTTTGTCAATTTTCTTTAAGTTGTATTTCCCTTTTAATTTCAATTATGAATGTTTGGGTATGGTTTCAAACCTCCCCCATAATTCCCACTTATTATTTAAATTATGGGATACCCCTTTATCTCTCATTAAATGGCTCCCATGTACACCCGTTACTATGCCGAAATTCCGAAAGGAACTTCTCTCTCCTCTTTTACATTCAAGAAACAATTTTGTATCATGAATCTAAATTCCATTATAATTATTGGGACATGTATCTATATGACCTCCATACTATCCATTACATGTAAATATGATTAGGAACCCATTTCTCTCTCATCAACAATTTTTTATGAATTCTTATGTCACGTCATTACGCTGCCGATATCGCACCGATTTTCTAAGCCAATGTCATTGTGTAGTGTATACCATGACCATTTATCCATCAAGGGTATTCACATTTATGAACATTTACTTATTTATTGTAAAGTTTCATGTATTAATTCCACATTCCTTTATCGTGGAATAAATGGTTATTTTTTATGAATCCATGTTTTATGATCCATGTGGCACACTTATGCATGAAATGACATGTTTAAGAAGGGTGAGCCCTATAGCGCTCCAATGCATTGGGTAAAGTATAGTATCATGATACGTCATGTGCAATGAGTGTTGAATCATGCTAATTCAAGTGATACGAGGGTTTACTCATGCTTTATGTGCAATGAGGATTTACTAATTCTCCATGTGCAATGGGCTTTGGCTCATGCTAATTCCATGTTAAGTGTTGTTGCCACATTTCCATGTTATGATTATAATGCTTTATCATGCCTTTATGTTCACGTTTTTCTTATTCTCTATTGATATGCCTATTTTCAAAAAAGTATTTACTCCTCATGTTATTCCATGTGTAATCCCTTACTGGGATTTATAGCTCACCCTTTTCTTATGCATGTCCTCAGGTTATCCCATGCAATGCTAAGTACGAATAAATGTAGTGGTCATTTAAAGGAAGTTTTCAATAAAGATGTTGTATTTCATGTTTTATGTTTTTATGTAATGATACTAATCCCCAAATACACTAAACCTATTGATATTCTTTGTTGTATTAAGTGAAGTTTTATGTAATAAATCATGTTTAAGTTGTAATAAAAGCAGGGTTGTCATAATTTCTTATTTTTTCAGTTTAGGGTTTGTCAAATGGTTAGTATATTTGGATTATTTCATAAATTACTTGAAATTGGTTATTTAATCAGACATAATGGATGGGTAATTTTGACGGTGTAGGTATGGGTTCATGTCAAGAGTGGACCATACCACATGGATTAATGTTTTTGAGAGAGCATTACACCCATTGAGATTTGAGGAATTTATACCTTTTTGGTTAATTTTAAATAATTATTTATAATGTTTATTTTTTTTCATTGGATGAGATAGGTGCTCAGGAGAGTGTATGATGCTTAGTTGGCTTGGGTGAAACTCAGTGGAGCTCAGAGAGGTGTTAACTCTTGTCTTGAGGTTGGTGTCCCATAAAAATAATATAATATATATTTTTATGCATGGTTATCCTTGTTGTTATAATTTAATATGCTCAATAATGGGATATAGTATCAATAGATTCTTTAAGAAATATAATATGGAATATCTAAGAAACATGGGATGCGACGTAGTTCTCTTTAGCACATAAATAAATTTAGATCTCCCGGTGATCATTCTACAAAATAGAGAGGGCTCTAGTTCAGAAATTAAGAGACCTCTAGGAGATCTTGTGATATTAGATGACATATATGATGATGGCCTAGGTTAGGTTCTAAGGGATAATGGGTAGGATGGAGAGTCTTGGGTGGATTTATGATTGGTATGACATCCTTACATCTCATGAGTGTATAGAAACATCCTCATGAGGCTAATAGTGATATTTTCATGATGTGTAGAGTTAGATGGGTCCTACAAGACTATTCGTGTGTAGAAGGGAAGTTTCCTATAGGTGATGGGATGAGAGATCTCCCTTTTTATATGTTTCATGAAATCTATTGTGAGATGTGAGTTCTAATTGAAAAATTGTATAAGTATTCCATGGTTTTATTGGATGGGTGTCAAGCCTCACCAATTGTGTCTAGGGATAAGTAAATCAAGATATCTTGGGATATTCCATGGGTAGTAGGACCATGAGTGATGAGGGGAATCAAAATATTTGGATTGAACATTGATCTATTTGTAAGAGGAGCCTTAGTGATTTTTTTCTCCAAATGGTGATTAGATAGAGATAGAATAAGAATAAAGATAATGTGATGTGTTGTAAGGACTCATTGATTTCACATAAGGGATATTTGAGACATGATGTGATAAAGGGATAAGTCTCAATCCTCTATCACCCTAAAATCAACTGGTAATCTTGGTGATGGGTTTCAAATTTTTGTGTTTTTTATTAAGTTTGTTCCAGATCCATGAATTCGTTATATTTTTTTGGTTTTGTTGATGTGACATCCACAAATTCTATGAATATGGGTCAATGTTCACAATTTTACCTCCCTAATGACTATTAGGATTCCACAATGTTTGAAAGGATACCCCATTCAATGTTTGGGGATGGATTAGTGTAGCGACTCGGGTTTTTGGCCCTGTCAGACTTTGGGATATTTCTACGAATAATTCCAGAGCTGGGCGCAAAGACGGCGTGCGATTCCGAGGCCCGGTGTGCCCGGAATTAATTTTATAAAAATATTAAGTTTTTTTTATACTATGCACGTGGCGGGGGTGTGATATCTCCTAAACGGTAGCTCGGAATAGGAATATGAGGGCACGGTTGCGTCCGGAACGTGCCGTTTACCCTAGGCGGGGTGTAAACTTTGCGGGCGCGGGCCTGCGGTGAGAAACGCCACCAGGGGTGTTTTCGTAAATAAGTGGAAAGTTTGTGTGCAAGCGTCGGCTCAAATAACTTCTGAACGGAGTCTCGGATGGAAAATCTGAGACCGCCGTTGCGTTCAGAACGGCGCATTTACCCTAGGGGTGACCTTACTTTTGTTCGCATCGGGCGTCGGGTCCGAGGCGGGTTTGGCGCCGGCGGGCGGCTGATATAAATATCAGTCCCCCCCCCTTTTATTGTTCTTCGTCGTTCTTTGCCGTTCTTCGCCGCCACTCCGCCAAATCGAGCAAACGGAGCGCCCACGAGCTCAGAATTCGACGGCGGACGTTCCAGGAGTGCGCAGCGGAAGCTCGGGAGCGCGGATCTGAGGCAGAACGTCGGCGTTTCGCCCGCGAGGTAGGCGGTTTTGAGTTTTAACCCCCGATCCCGTTATTGCTGCGTTTTTCTGCACATTGAAGCCGTAGCCATGTAGATCGGGTCCCGAGGGTCGCGTAGACGCCTCCGGATCGCAAAACGGACCACCGGGGTGCCCCCGGCGGTCCGCGGAAGGTCCGCCGGCGCGGCACCGGCGCGGCGGCGCCGGCGCCGGCGGATCCCGGCGGCCCGCGGCGGCGCGCGGCGGAGCGCCGCCGGCCAGGGCGGGCCGGCGGCGGCGGCCGGTCCAGGCCGGCCGGACCGGCCGGTCGGGGTCGGTCCGGCCATATTCCGCATACGGGGGTCTTTAAACCCCCGTATCTTGCACTTCGGGAGTCGGATTCGCGCGCCGTTTGCGGCGCCGTGACCCTTACGACGAGGCGAACCCTCCGATGTGGGTTCGAGGGTGTAAAGGTTCGGGATCGTGGCCTGGGAGCTGGAAACGTCGTATAAAATAATATTATTTTATTATTTTACGACTTCGGGCCTTTGTAACTTCTACCCGGAGCGTCCGATTGACGTGCCGTCAGTGGCGTTGGGACCCCGATGGTATGACGGACTTTTTGAGATGGTTTCCGGGTGTTGGGACTGCGAACGAGGAGCGGGCCCCACGAGGCCGGGTTTTGGCGTTTGCGGGGAAACGCAGCTTTTACACCAGGAGTCCGATTTTGGCGGATGAATAGTCGATCCTGTGTGTTTTTCCGAGAGGATCGCAATGGCGCGATCCGTTTGACGAGTTTTGGAATCCAGGCATGGGCCCCACCCGAGCCGGCCTTCGGTGAATGGTACGTTTTTCACCGGGTGTCCGTTTTGGGCGAGCGAGTAGTCGATTCCGCTTGTTTTTCCGAGGGTATCGCCGTGGTGTGATCCGCCCGATGGGTTTCGGGATCGTTTTGTGGGCCCCGCACGAGCTAGATACAGTGAATAGTGTTGTTTTCACCGGTGCTCCGTTTCGGGCGAGTAAACAGCCTATCCTGCGTGTTTTTCCGCGTGGAACGAGATGGTGGCCTCTGTTTTGGCTTCGGAGGTGCGCAGTGTGGCATTGAGGCGAGTCGCTCGGGTTAGCGACGTTTGGACCTGCAGTGGTTGAGGGTTCTCCCTTGGTTCGTTCCTACGAGGGTTCGTGTGGTATCACAACCTTCGTATGGGTTTGTGATCCTCTCAATGGGATGTTTAAACTGTTAGAGTTGTGGTATCCCTCCGGTGGGCCCGGAATGGATCCTCTAGCATCTTTACCCTAGATCGGGTTCTTGGTATCGCTGTGACCGCTTATTCACGGGCAGCGATCCCCTATCTAGTAGGTTAACCCCGTAGGGTTTGTGGCATCATCGGGAATATGATCCCCTACGCGGTGGGTCGTGCATAGTGGGGTTGTGGCATCGTCGGGTTTACGATCCCCTACTCAGCATGATGTTTATAGTAGGGTTGCGGCATCGTTGGTTATACGATCCCCTACTCAGCGCTTAGTGTCGGTAGGGTTGCGGTATCGTTGGTTATGCGATCCCCTACTCAGCGCGTGGTTTCGGTAGGGTTGTGGCATCGTCGGTTCGATCCCCTACATCGCGAGTTATCTCAGATAGTGTTCCGGTATCGTCGTGACCATCTTTATATGGACGATGATCCTCTATCTGAGTGTGGAGCTTCTGTCGATGCCAGACCGGGTTGTGGTATCCCCCAGCGGATCCTGGGTGTGATCCCCTATCTGTGAAATCTACGTATGCCAGATCGGGTCGTGGTATCCCCCAACGGACCCTGGGAGTGATCCCCTATCTGTGAGCTACGTATACCGGAGTGGGTCTTGGTATCCCCTAGCGGACCCTAGCGGCGATCCCCTTTCTGAGGAGTTTGGTGGTTATAGTGTTTCAGTGATGTTTCCTCAGTGATGCTATCCGATGAGCGTGGTCTCTCGGGTGAGCGTCTGTGATGTTTGCGAGTAACCCGATGGAGTGTATCTCTCGGATGAGTGTCATCTGGTATGACAGTGTTCGTGGTGTACTCTCCTGGTTGTGGACAGTTGCTGGTGATGAGGTCGGTACCTCTTGTGGCTTTGTGGCGTGAGCTGTGTATATTTGGATTGTTCAAGGTGTATGTATGGGCATACACTTGAGCTGAGCTGAGCTGACTAGTTGTGTTTAGCCGAGGATGGTCACGGGATGGATTTTCTCTCTCGTCTGGGTTCCCTCTGGCTGGGTTGAGCGGACTGTTGCCTTTCAGTTGCTCCCTTGGGTTTTGGGTTTTTGGGGTGCCTACTGAGTATGTTTATACTCACCCCTGCACGGGCTTTGCCCGCACATGTTTGTGTCTTGTGCAAACCACAGGCCTTTTGACGGAGTCCCAGGAGGACCCGGAGCAGGCGGAGCTTAGCGAGCGAGTTGACCGGGGTGTTTACCGGAGCTGTGCCGAGGGAGCTTTCCGGCGGGTGTTTGTGGCAGCGTTCCCCTTTTTCAGAGCAGGTTGGACGCGCTTTGTAGTTTTCTTTTGGTGGGCCCTGTTTTTCCCTTTGTACTTTCGCTGTTTCTCTCTGGTTGTGGGATAGTGTATGCATGCATTTACTTTCCAGTTTCTATATCTCTGCACTGTTGCATGGAGGTGTTTGTGGGTGCGTGTGTACAGGTACCTTAGGCTAATGCCTCCCATGTGTGTGATAGCCTACTCGGCGCTGGTCGCCAGCCCCTGGCCTATTGGAGGCGGGCTTGGGGAGTCGCGGCTCGAGCCCCGTTGGGTCGAGTCGTGACAGAGTGGTATCAAAGGTGGTCGGTTCTACCTTAGGACCGAGAGTCTGTGAGTTGGTTTGGGGAAACAGTGTTAAGTGTTTCGAGTTCGGCTCTCAGGCCAGGGACCCCAGTGTTGGTGCGGCGGCCGACGTATCCATACACCAGGGCTCTGATAACTTGCTTTTCGACTCGGAACATGAAAACACTAGTTGCATGGGGGAAAATCATGGTACATGCATCATATAGGACTGGGTTTTTGGTTTTTCCTTGTCCTTCTTGAGTCATCTCTCCAGATATACTCTTGACTGTGGTGTGTCTTGAATGTATTTCAGGATGCCTCCACGATGACAGCCAGCGAGGGTTCCGCAGCAGGATTGTGCTGATGACCCTCCCCGTGTAGTGGCCGTGGAGCAGGGCGCAGGTTCTGAGGTTGCACCTCCAGGTGGTCTGCCAGTTGAGCCACCACCTGTCGAGCAGCTGGTTGTGCCGGCGGTGCACGACGAGGTTGCGCGCAGGTTGAGTGCGCTGCACGAGTTCCAGAGGCAGCGACCTCTTAGGTTCCGGGGTGATCCAGACCCCCAGGCAGCTGATGACTGGCTCGAGGCAGTTACTCGAGTTTTCCGCCTAGTGAGGACACCTCCTGATCAGATGGTGGTCCTAGCGGCGAGCCATCTGCATGGTTCTGCTGGGCGATGGTGGAGTTTGGTGACGCAGTCCCATGATGAGGAGACACTCACGTGGGCAGAGTTTGAGCGGCTCTTCAGGGAGGAGTTTTATCCGGTGACACTGAGGTCAGTGCGGATCCAGGAGCTTTTGCAGCTTCGTCAGGAGACCATGACTGTGTCGGAGTACTCAGCGAGGTTTACAGACCTGTCGCACTACTCCCTGGATATGGTTCGAGACCCGTTCTTTAGGGCTCGGACCTTCGAGCAGGGCTTACGCAGGGACATCCGAGCAGGTGTGGTTTCCCTGTGTCTTCCCACCTATGCTGGAGTGTTGGAGCGAGCGCTGGTGGTGGAGATCTTTCTGGACGAGCAGATCTCGCCTGTTAGTGCTGGGCACTCGAGAGCGGGGACTTCGTCGGTCGGATCGGCATCTGGTAGCCGACGTCAGACTCAGGGGTTTGGACGTGGCCGACGTTTCAGGAGGCGACCCCAGGATGGGGGGTCTGAGCCTCGGAGCTCTCAGGGCTCGCATGCCAGTTTTGGTCAGCCGCAGGAGAGGCGGTGTTACGCTTGCGATGGTCGGGGAAATCTTGCTAGAGATTGTCCGACCCGACGTGCTGCTGAGAGGGAGCCGGTCGATGGACCGCCTTGGCAGAGGCAGCGTCTTGAGCAAGGAGGTCCGCAGGGCGTCGGACGTGGCGTCGGAGCTGGTGCAGCGGGAGGCGGTGGTAGACAGTACCAGTTTCCACCACCCCCACCCCCAGGTGGTCCACGCCTAGCTCAGGGAGCTGGTGGTCGAGGGCGAGGACAACTGCATGCCCTGGAGGCAGTCGACCCAGAGGCACCACAGATGGATAGAGGTACGCCTTGTGTCTTTTCTACTTACTGCAGTAGTTTGTCAGACACTGTTTAGCGGTACTCTTTCCTTTTTTTGCTTGCTCGATTTTTGTTCAGGGCGTTGGTAAGACCCTGAGTGGTTGTTGTTGGTGAGCTCGCTGGTGTGTGAGACCCAGTTGAGAGTCCAGTCGCTTTCCTTGTGCTTAGGGCTTTTCGGGGACGAAAAGTTCTAAGGGGGGGGGGGAGGATGTAGCGACTCGGGTTTTTGGCCCTGTCAGACTTTGGGATATTTCTACGAATAATTCCAGAGCTGGGCGCGAAGACTCCATGCGATTCTGAGGCACGGTGTGCCCGGAATTAATTTTATAAAAATATTAAGTTTTTTTTATACTATGCACATGGAGGGGGTGTGATATCTCCTAAACGGTAGCTCGGAATGGGAATCTGAGGGCACGGTTGCGTCCGGAACGTGCCGTTTACCCTAGGCGGGGTGTAAACTTTGCGGGCGCGGGCCTGCGGTGAGAAACGACACCAGGGGCGTTTTCGTAAATTAGTGGCAAGTTTGTGTGCGAGCGTCGGCTCAAATAACTTCTGAACGGAGTCTCGGATGGAAAATCTGAGACCGCCGTTGCGTTCAGAACGGCGCATTTACCCTAGGGGTGACCTTACTTTTGTTCGCATCGGGCGTCGGGTCCGAGACGGGTTTGGCGCCGGCGGGCGGCTGATATAAATATCAGTGCCCCCCCTTTTCGTTCTTCGTCGTTTTTTCGCCGTTCTTCGCCGCCACTCCACCAAATCGAGCAAACGGAGCGCCCACGAGCTCAGAATTCGACGGCGGACGTTCCAGGAGTGCGCAGCGGAAGCTCGGGAGCGCGGATCTGAGGCAGAACGTCGGCCTTTCGCCCGCGAGGTAGGCGGTTTTGAGTTTTAACCCCCGATCCCGTTTTTGCTGCGTTTTTCTGCAAATTGAAGCCGTAGCAGTGTAGATCGGGTCCCGAGGGTTGCGTAGACGCCTCCGGATCGCAAAACGGACCACCGGGGTGCCTCCGGCGGTCCGCGGAAGGTCCGCCGGCACGGCACCGGCGCGGCGGTGCCGGCGGATCCTGGCGGCCCGCGGCGGCCGGCCGCCCAGCGCGGCGGCGCGCGGCGGAGCCGCAGCGGCCGGCCGCCCAGTGCGGCGGCCCGCGGCGGAGCCGCGGCGGCGCGCCGGCAGCACGCGGCGGAGCGCCGCCGGCCAGGGCGGGCCGGCGGCGGCGGCCGGTCCAGGCCGGTCCGGCCATATTCCGCATACGGGGGTCTTTAAACCCCCGTCTCTTGCACTTCGGGAGTCGGATTCGCGCGCCGTTTGCGGCGCCGTGACCCTTACGACGAGGCGAACCCTCCGATGTGGGTTCGAGGGTTTAAAGGTTCGGGATCGTGGCCCGGGAGCTAGAAACGTCGTATAAAATAATATTATTTTATTATTTTACGACTTCGGGCCTTTGTAACTTCTACCCGGAGCGTCCGACTGACGTGCCGTTAGTGGAGTTGGGACCCTGATGGTATGACGGACTTTTTGAGATGGTTTCCGGGTGTTGGGACTGCGAACGGGGAGCGGGCCCCACGAGGCCGGGTTTTGGCGTTTGTGGGGAAACGCAGATTTTACACCAGGAGTCCGATTTTGGTGGATGAATAGTCTATCCTGTGTGTTTTTCCGAGAGGATCGCAATGGCGTGATCCGTTTGACGAGTTTCGGAATCCAGGCGTGGGCCCCACCCAAGCCGGCCTTCGGTGAATAGTACCTTTTTCACCGGGTGTTCGTTTTGGGCGAGCGAGTAGTCGATTCCGCTTGTTTTTCCGAGGGGATCGCCGTGGTGTGATCCGCCCGATGGGTTTCGGGATAGTTGTGTGGGTCCCGCACGAGCTAGCTACGGTGAATAGTGTCGTTTTCACCGGTGCTCCGTTTCGGGCGAGTAAACAGCCTATCCTGCGTGTTTTTCCGCGTGAAACGCGATGGTGGCCTCGGTTTTGGCTTCGGAGGTGCGCAGTGTGGCTTTGAGGCGAGTCGCTCGGGTTAGCGACGTTTGGACCAGTAGTGGTTGAGGGTTCTCCCTTGGTTCGTTCCTACGAGGGTTCGTGTGGTATCACAACCTTCGTATGGGTTTGTGATCCTCTCGATGGGATGTTTAAACTGTTAGAGTTGTGGTATCCCTCCGGTGGGCCCGGAGTGGATCCTCTAGCATCTTTACCCTAGATCGGGTTCTTGGTATCGCTGTGACCGCTTATTCACGGGCAGCGATCCCCTATCTAGCAGGTTAACCCCGTAGGGTTTGTGGTATCATCGAGAATATGATCCCCTACGTGGTGGGTCATGCATAGTAGGGTTGTGGCATCGTCGGGATTACGATCCCCTACTCAGCATGATGTTTATAGTAGGGTTGCGGCATCGTTGGTTATACGATCCCCTACTCAGCGCTTGGTGTCGGTAGGGTTGCGGTATCGTTGGTTATGCGATCCCCTACTCAGCGCGTGGTTTCGGTAGGGTTGTGGCATCGTCGGTTCGATCCCCTACATCGCGAGTTATCCCAGATAGGGTTCCGGTATCGTCGTGACCATATTTATATGGACGATGATCCTCTATCTGAGTGTGGAGCTTCTGTCGATGCCAGATCGGGTTGTGGTATCCCCCAGTGGATCCTGGGTGTGATCCCCTATCTGTGAAATCTACATATGCCAGATCGGGTCGTGGTATCCCCCAGCGGACCCTGGGAGTGATCCCTTATCTATGAGCTACGTATACCGGAGTGGGTCTTGGTATCCCCTAGCGGACCCTAGCGGCGATCCCCTTTCCGAGGAGTTTGGTGGTTATGGTGTTTCAGCGATGTTTCCTCAGTGATGCTATCCGATGAGCGTGGTCTCTCGGGTGAGTGTCTGTGATGTTTGCGAGTAACCCGATGGAGTGTATCTCTCGGATGAGTGTCATCTGGTATGACAGTGTTCGTGGTGTACTCTCCTGGTTGTGGACAGTTGCTGGTGATGAGGTCGGTACCTCTTGTGGATTTGTGGCGTGAGCTGTGTATATCTGGATTGTTCAAGGTGTATGTATGGGCATACACCTGAGCTGAGCTGAGCTGACTAGTTGTGTTTAGCCGAGGATGGTCACGGGATGGAGTTTCTCTCTCGTCTGGGTTCCCTCTGGCTGGGTTGAGCGGACTGTTGCCTTTCAGTTGCTCCCTTGGGTTTTGGGTTTTTGGGGTGCCTAGTGAGTATGTTTATACTCACCCCTGCACGGGCTTTGCCCGCACATGTTTGTGTCTTGTGCAGACCACAGGCCTTTTGACGGAGTGCCAGGAGGACCCGGAGCAGGCGGAGCTTAGTGAGCGAGTTGACCGGGGTGTTTACCGGAGCTGTGCCGAGGGAGCTTTCTGGCGGGTGTTTGTGGCAGCATTCCCCTTCTTCAGAGCAGGTTGGACGCGCTTTGTAGTTTTCTTTTGGTGGGCCCTGTTTTGCCCTTTGTACTTTCGTTGTTGCTCTCTGGTTGTGGGATAGTGTATGCATGCATTTACTTTCCAGTTTCTATATCTCTGCACTGTTGCATGGAGGTGTTTGTGGGTGCGTGTGTACAGGTACCTTAGGCTAATGCCTCCCATGTGTGTGATAGCCTACTCGGCGCTGGTCGCCAGCCCCTGGCCTATTGGAGGCGGGCTTGGGGAGTCGCGGCACGAGCCCCGTTGGGTCGGGTCGTGACAATCAGTGTGGAAGATGTAAACCGTGTTGTGCTTGACTTGGGTCATGTGATGGAAATTTACATGACTGTATTAGGTCATGGACTACCCTATTTGATGGTTCATGGTTTGACAAAATGTTACTCGTGATTGATTGATCTTTATTTGGGTAATTGTGTAGTGGGTTGAGTTAGGAATATATGATCAAGCCCGATCTCTTTGGTTATTGGATTATGGTTTTCCCACTACTCTATCCCGACCCTACATTTACTGTGTATAAATAAATTACCAAAGAGATTGGTAAAACAATGAATAGATTATGACATGGTGTTCAAGATGGTGTGGTTAGAAACCATGGTGTCCTAGTGAGGTCATAGTGGAATAACAAGTGTGTGTATCTCATCAAATGTCATGGTAGCCTATTTATCCACTGGAGAATCAATGACCATGTTTATTTTCAATATTTATTTTAAAAATTCATACACATTAATGTGATAGTGTATATTAGGGTTTCTTGGTGAGACCCTATTGAGTTACATGACCACACTCTACATGGGAACCTCAATGTACATGTAAAAAAATGTTTTCATTCATGTCATAGAACAAGACATGTCATGAATATCGCTAGTGTATCATTGGTGTAATAGAAATATATTGTGTGTGACGTAGGGTAAAAATTAGGGCAACTGTTTATGTGGTATATTTTATTTATTTATTTTTATTTAGGATCATTCTATTGGGAAATAATTGTATCTGCATTCTGTATAAAAACATTTCTTATTATTATATAACTAGTGTTAATATTTTATTATATTTACTATAATGTTAATGAATGTTGATAATGTTTATTTAAATTTTTTTTCAAGGTAATAGTCTTTACATGGTACATATTTTGCTCTTACCACTACTCGGTGGCCTCTAGAATATATGGAGGTGCATTTGAGGGTATGTGGCTACCTTGAATCAGGCACTATCTAGTGGGATAGGGTTGGGGAATGACACATAGTATCAAAAAAATTAAATATAACATTAGAGAAATGAATTAGAGATGATCATTAATTTGAAACAACACATGATTTTGGAGTTGTAATGGGTAAAGCAGCAGTACATTTATAGATGAGTTTGAGTAGAATATTTGAAAATATTCATTCTTTAGATATAAAATATGGTCATTTTGACATGGAAGGTAAACCATTATATTAACAATATTTTGTTTTATACATCCTCCATAATAAAAATTTAAATTAATTTTTATTATTTTATAAATCATTTTTACCTTATACAATTTTTCTCTATTCCTATGATTTACCAACATAATTCTATATTAACACTAATAAATAAATTATTTATTATAAATGTATTAAGAATGTTATATAATTTTAATGTCCTTTTTCTAAACATAAAATATTTTTTTTAACTCGCACTCTATATATTTGAAATCTAACACTTAGTAAAATACCTAATAAATGATTAATGAAATATTTTTTATTAAATAAATTCAACATCATTTGTAATGAATTATTATATTTTACCTATTTTCATTTGTTAGTTATTTAATTGATATTATATATTTTTCATACACATTGTATATATGATTTATAAATCATTATTCATTTAAAAAAATTATTTTAATTTTTATCATTTCAAAATATATACTGCACTCAATTGTTTTATGATAGTATATCCAATGACCCTATACACAGTGAATTTTTTATATCCATATATCCCTTTTCCTTCCAATATTTTACCTCAAATTCCTATAAAATATTATTTTGTCTTATTCATTTGTTTATCTTTAAAAATATCTTAAATAATTATAATGAATTATATTATTTCTATAGTTATGAATTGTTGTATTATTTTCATGGGAGACTATGAGGTTAAACACATTAATATCACACTATTTTTGTTTAATGGTTATTTTATTCATATTAAAAATTTCTTAATTATTGGTTATTTTTTCTAATTTTAATAATAATTATCATTTCATGATTTTTTTAGTATAATACCCTAATTAAGTAATTAAATGTTAATTTTCATTCGGTGTTTAACATGAAATACGTTATTCAATGAATTGGGTAAAAACAATATTGGGTGTTACATTTATACATTCACTAGCTCCAATTTTTTGTTTCTAAGTACATAGGATGTCCTACAGAGTTGTTTCACTCACCCCTGCGTGGTCACTTGTGATAAATTATTGGATACGAAAATTTTGAAAATTTTATAGGTGTAATTAATGGTAGTTGATCTTGTTAAATAAAATCATTGAGGCAATTAAATAGTGTTCACAATAAATGTTAAGGTATAGGATTTGGAATCCTTAGATAATGATGTTTCTATGGGATTTCATCCACAAAAATGTAATATTTTCTATGATAATAATAGCATCCATATTTCGTTACTACATTTGTAATATTTTATTATTTTCTTATTATATAGACTGAAATTTATATAAAAATTGATTTCATTACATATTTATGGTCTTTTTATCTATTTTGTAGTTAATGATTATTGTTGGTATTTAGTTATAGATTTATTTGGGATATCTCCCATATTTTTTGTGAACAATTTGGTACTATTAAAATACCACAATTCTATT
This sequence comes from Viscum album, assembly GCA_963277665.1. Classification (NCBI taxonomy): domain Eukaryota; kingdom Viridiplantae; phylum Streptophyta; class Magnoliopsida; order Santalales; family Viscaceae; genus Viscum; species Viscum album. The sequence continues at coordinate 365,310,715 of OY728137.1, forward strand.
AGTGGTGGTCTTAGAGAAGTACACATAACCACTTACCATACCCTACTGGGATTTCTATAGGATTGAGTCCTGTCACATAGGGACCCCTCCTACTCAAATCTCACAAACTATTATATTTTTTCTATTAATCCATCAACCACTAAAAAATTATCCTTTGAAATGGACATTGACCATAAAAAATTTGTAAGTCACACATCCATTTTTAAATTCCATTCCTATTTAATTTCAATGCATCAAAGACATATTTTTTGATTTCTATATATAGCTTCAGCAAATCCTACTATTATTTGTGATTCAAATGTTCCTCTATCATAGTAATTTTGAATTAATTTTTAGTTATGATACCATTAATCATATATTTAGATTGTAATAGTGATTCATTTATGAGTATGTATCACACCATGACTTGGTTCACTATATGAAAAAAATTAGAATCGACTGGTGACAAGGCCTCATGTGTGCCTCCCTATATACCAGAGGCTTCCAACTAGAATCAAGGGACTAGGTTGTGTTAGTGGAGAGTCTATTACCTTTTATCAATGTAATAAACAAGCATATAAAACCAAAAATCATCCACAATATTAATTTAATAGAGTATGAGATTAATAAATATAACAAGGTTGTAAAAAATGAATGATTTAAAGGCTTGAATGACAATGTAATTAATGTAGTACCTATATAACGTTTGGATAATAAAATATATAGGAGTAAATTAATGTAATAATGATAAAATTTAAATGATCAACAACTAAATCTAAGAGGAACCAAAAACCAAATATCCAAGACACATCCGAGATTCTCCAACCTGATCATAAAAATCAAATGAGTGTCTTTACTCGATCAAGTAACTGTTATCCCCACCGTATATGTGATCAACCTAAAAGAATACATAATTAAGTCTCACACACTATGGTGTGCATGCATGGAGTGAAAAATAATCTCAATAGGACACCCTAAATGGTGAACTTATGACAGGCTTTCCTAAGTTCATGGTCCAGAAATATGCTCATCCTAGACGTGATGCAACTAGAATGAGTAACATTAAAGAAATTCAAAGTGGATCTATGAATTCAAGATCATTATTGACATGATATCCTTTTACTAGGGAATAGAACCTAATGTCAGAAAACTCTTTTCATGTAAAATCCAATTGATACATGGGTCTATAATTACAATTAAGGATACCTTCTTTGTTCAGTACAAAATTTTACTTTGAACATGATTTATCTCTATAGGTGGATACATGTACTAGCCATGGGATCTCCCATAATCACCTCCAATTACTAATATAAAGGATTCCAGGTATCAACTAGGTATCATAAAATTACATCATCGAGATAGATGTCATACCACTCATTGCATGTGCAATCTAGTTGGAATTCTGAACACAGTTATTTGTATGTATGTAATCATGGCATTGAATCTTATATAATCCCAAAGGGGGATGACCCTTATGTGATATATCAGCTATACTCTTCAGATCGTGAATAATAACTCATAATAATTATATAATTGTCTTAGAAACCTCATCTTCATACAAGTATAGGTGATGCATTAATGGTGCATCCATTGATGATATGTAGTATCATAGGAATCAATCGTATAAGACCCTGGCCTTAAACCTTACATAATATTGAATTATTTTAATAATTCACATTGATGGTCATTTCAGGTGTACATTTTTCTATAATTTGGCTGTAACTATTACATTAAATCTCAAAATTACAATGTAGACACGTCTACTCTGTACAAATTTATTCACAATTAAAAACTCCATTAATAAAATAATAATTATTTTCTGGATATAAATATTCATGTATTATTCCATTCTCTTTCCCTTCCTTAAACACAATGAATTTTTTTTTCAAAAATATGGGATGGGAATAAAATGTTCATTAAGGGTTATAAAAGAAGGAATGATATCATTAGTCAATCAATAGATACAAATTAATGAAATCATACTTTTCAATCATTACCATACCACACAAAATCATAATATTTATGAATAACACATGGAAATCATAAATAATAAATGTAACTTGTGGAATACAAAACATAATTATGTTTGAGCTTTCACAACTATGTAGGGAGTTACATTTCAAATACCCATCATTGTATATTCCCTAAATCTCTTAGGAGAAACATTAACATTTACCTCTGTCACATTACCCAATGCATTGAAGAGCTATATTGGGGTCACCCGCCCTAGGTTTGTCATTGAACCACCCGTATACATAATCAATGCCCATGAACCACAACATAATCATAAAAAATAAAATAAGCAAAAAGGAATGATAACATTTCTACATTTAAATCATAATATTTCATTTCACTATTTTGAAACAACCAATGCTTTCTCAAAACCATTTTCAATACCAAATATTTAAATAGGGTATATTGTATTTATTTTCCTGTAAAAAAATTATGGATTGTTAATTAGTCCAAATATAAAATAATTCTCTCGGAAGTGGAAAGGTTGTTCTCACATCGTACGTTATAAATAAACATTCATTTTGTTATTTAGTAAAACTCTTCGAAGGGAAATGATTCCCCTTGAATGAAATTAAATGTCAAAGAGTTTTATACACCGAATAAAGAAATTTTATGTATAACTCAATGTATTCCTCAGTGAATGTAGATTTTGACGTTGTCTGTTACCTCTGTGTCTGACATGACTCATTCATTCTATAATCTCTTTTAAATCGGGTAACTTCTTTTGGTTTGAACCAAATGGATTTCTTGATTTACATTATGCCAGGGGAAAAGATTCTAGGAGGAAGAGGGGGATGTTGGGAGCTTATTGGAGAAAATATAAGACGATACAAAGGGCTTGAGAGGTTTCAGTAATGGGTTAGAGGTGGTGACCCTTTAAAAGATTGAGGACGGGCACTTTTGGAAAGTTTGAATGTATTATTTTATTATAAAATTATTTTTGATTTTAAAAAGTCCAAAAAAAAATTAATTAGAATATAAGGTGCATATAATTTGATATAAAATCATCCAATAAGAACTGGACAGATTTTGGATATATTATTATCCTTATAATATTTATTAAACCCCTTTTTTACTCTAACCATTTTATCAAGTATGTAACACATTGTGAAATCAAAATATCTACCAAAACAAGTCAAATATCCCGTTAAAGAGTAAATAATAAAATTTTAGACTTATAATAACTGGTTCACCAGATCATATATTTTTGTTAAATATATAATATTTAATAAAATATTTTACATTTTAAAATTTGAATTATGTCAATTTTGACACTATTCATATCATGAATTTCTAAAAAATCCAATACAATTTGATTATTTCCGAAAACATTCATTAATTACAATATAAAAATTCGTCCTAATATATAAACTTTGTCGATGGTATAAAAAGTTTCAAAATAAATTTATTTTAATATTTATAATATCATTTATTTGAATTCTTATTTAATGAAGCAATCATTACATCATAATTGTGTCATAATTAAATTTATGTAATTAATTTCTAAAAATTATAAACAAAATTACTTGATTTATGAAAACTTTTGGTATTTCAAATGACTATTTATAGTTAGAAACATAAAGTATATTATCCAATATAAAAATATTTTTACTAAAAGATATATGTTTATGTTATATTTTTCGTAACATTAAATTAAAAGTACGTAAATGTCATATACACACACAAGTGGCTCCATTGAGTCCCAAAATTGACACCAGGATGACCATGGTCAGACATATATCAAAAATATGGTAAATTCACATGTTAGGGTAATTTTATTTTATTATAATACTATGTATTTACCCTTATTTACAAGATTTACCCTTTAACCTTGGTAAAAAAAATATTTACTGAAGTTACTATTCATAATGTCTAAAAATAAAAGTTAACTATTAACATAATTTGGACCTCCTAATTCAAAATATGGATTCTATTTTTCCAAATTAAAAACAAATTACGTGAAGAAATAAATTTAAAATTAACTCTCGTTGTCCAAACCAAAAGGCATATTTTTAAGAAATAATAACTATCAAAAGAATGACACTTGTGTTATGTCCAATTTCAAAGTAAAATTTCTTCTAATGACCAAAATTGGATTAAATTGTAAAATAATAATCCAATTACACTTTAAAAAAATATATATATCTTTATAAATAAATTAGATTAAAAGGCGGTTTTGAATTAAAATGCAGTGTTTTTCACTATTCATTAAGAAATGAACTTTATCATAAAAATACCAAAAATTCACCCAAAGTAAATTTTGATGTCCCTATTCTAATGAATAACTTTATTTTGTCAAATTTAATATATAAAAGTGACAAAAACTAGATTTAAAAGTGGTTTTCCATCAAAAGGCAGTAAAACAACCTTTAATGAATATTAGAGTATTTAGTGGTTAAAATTGGATTATTTATTATTTTATGCCCATAAAATTTATTTTATAAATTTAAAGACTTTTAACAAGCTTGTATAATCATATATTTTTTTGTTATTTTCATTCCCTCTAGTACAATGGTTAGGCATTAACTACTACTTAAAATAATAATATTATATTATTATTATTTCCGTATGACTCAACATTGTGTACACCATAAGATTTCAGAGTAACTCATTATTATGTGTCAGGTACACTTTCCAACAAGGAATCCCCTTTAAAATAAAATTAAGATGCAATTCAAAATTATTAATAAATACAAAAATGTCATATTCTTTATCTACCTGGGATGTTAATTCTTTCACCCCTTTTAGAAATCATGTCCTCACAATTTTATCAAAATATCAAATAAATGAGGGTATTTATCCCTCATATCATTTTCATATTCCTACATTGCCTCTTCATCGATATATTTTTTTTCCAAAAATCATTTACATGATCAATTACCTTATTCCGCAACACTTTCTCCCTTTAGTCAAGAATCGGGGCTGGTTGTTCCTCATAAGAAAGATTCTATTCCAACTGAAATACCTCTAGACTCAAAATTTGAGATGGATTTGACATATACTTTCTCAACATTGAAACATGAAAAATAGTGTGTACCTAGAATAAACATCGAGGTAAATCCACTTTATATGAAACAGATCCAACATTCCCTAGGATTTCTTTGGGTCCGATGAACCTCAGACTCATCTTTCCCTTATTATCAAAACACATCACACCTTTTCATGGAGACACTTTGAGAAAGACTTGATCACCTTCCTAAAAAGAAATAACCTTCCATCACTTATTCAGATAAATTTTTTCCTGCTCTGAGTTGTTCTCATGTGGTTCTGAATCAATTGATCTTTTTATTCTATCTCTTCTACCAACTCGGGTCCCCTCAGCTTCCTTTCACCTACATTATCCCAACAAGCTAGAGATTGACATCACTTACCGTATATGGACTCAAATGGAGCCATTAGTATACTCGAATGAAAACTGTTATTATTATAAAATTCTACCAAAGAAAGAAGTTGGTCCCAAAATCCCTGGTAATTCATTTAGTAAGAAGGTTGCATATCTTCCAATATCTGAATTGTTCATTCTGACTACCCATCTGATTGAGGATTATAAGATGTACTAAAATTTAATTCAGTACACAACATCTTATGAAGGCCTTTAAAAATGTTATAATTAAACCTGGGATCCCAATCAGATACAATAGAGAGGGGGACTCCATTAAACCAGACTATCTCTTTAATATACATTTGAGAATGTTGATTTAGAGAAAATGTATCTCGAATAGGAAGGAAATGAGTAGATTTAGTCAATCGATCAATAACAACCAAAATTTCTTTGTTACATTGAGATGTCTTCGGTAATCCCATAATGAAGTCCATGGATATATTTTTTCATTTCCATTCGGGAACCGATAAAGGCTAAAGCATCCCTTTTGGTAACTATCACTCTTCTTTATCATGGTCACAAGTCAAACACTTCATAGTAAAGTCAGCGATATCTCTTTTCATTCCATCCCAAAAGTAATAATCCCAAATATCTCTATACATCTTAGTACCATCAGGATGAACTTAAAATGGAGAACTATGAGCCTCACATAACAACTTATTCTTCATATATGAATCAAAAAGAACACATAAACTCTCCCCATATCTCAAAATACAATCATTATCAATGTTAAATATAGGAACATTCCCTTATGAACCAACTCTACCTTTTTTCAGAAACTCATTATCTTCCTTCTGTGGTTGCTTTATTCTGTCTGTTACAGATGATTTCATTAACACCTGAAACAAAAACGAGGAATTTTCTACACCAACTCTACCTTTTTTCGGAAACTCACTATCAAATCATTAATTAGAGGATATTGTTCCAAACTTAACATTGTTAATTTAGAATTACTCTTTCAACTCAAAGCATCATCCACTTTATTTTTCATTTTCTGGAAGGAAATTAATTGTGCAATCATAATCCGTTATTAATTCCAGCCATCTCCTCTGTCTCATTTTCAATTATTTATGATTGAATATATACTTCAAGATTTTTTGGTCAGTATATATTTCACATTTTTCTCCATACAGATGATGCCTCAAAAATTATAATGTTAAAGCAATAGTAACAAATTTCAAATCCTGTGTAGGGTAATTTAACTCATGAGGTTTCAAATGACGTGAAGCATATGAAATTACATGATAATTTTTCATTAAGACACAACCAAGTCTTTTTAATGAATCATCATTGTAGATAACAAACTCACAATTTTTGGAAGGCAGTGCCAAAACTGAATCATTCCCCAATATTCTTTTCAATTACTGAAAACAATCATCACATTATTTTGTCCAGAAGAACTTAATACCTTGTTGTGTTAATTTAGTCTGTAGGATAGATAATCCTAAAAAATTTTAAAAACACCATCGGTAATATCCTTATAAACCAAGAAAACTATAGATCTCAGTAATATTTGTTGGTCTTATCCATTCTTCATCCACTTTTGTTTTAGCAGGATCAATAGTTATGCCATTTCTTGAAACAATGTGACCATGGAATGAAATGTTTTATAGCCAAAACTCACTCTAACTGAATTTCCCAAACAGTTTCATTTCGTTAGTTGTTTTCAAGACAACCCTAAATTTACTTTCATGGTCCACTTTACTTTTAGAATAAACCAAAATATCATTAATAAACACACCAACAAACTTATCCACGAACTCACTGAAAATTCTATTCATAAGATCCATGAGTATTGCAGGTGCATTGGTTAACCCAAAAGGCATAACTACACATTCATAATAGAAATATCTAGTATGAAATGGGGTTCTTATAATGTCTTCTTCCTTTAGTTTCAACTGATGGTACCCTTAACTCAAGTAAATCTTCAAAAAATATTAATCTCCCAAGATCTGATGAAACTAATCATCTATATGAGGAAAATGATACTTGTTCATAATAGTGATATTATTAAAGGACCTATAATCAATGTAAAGTCTCATTGAACCATATTTCTTTTTAACAAACATGATAGGTGCACCACATGGTTATGTGCTAGGTAGAATGAAACCTTTATCTAAAAACTCATGCAATTGATTCTTTAACTCTAAAAAAACAATTTGTGTTATTTGATAAGGGAGTTTTGAAATTGGCTCTTCCTCTGGATCTTAGTCAATAATAAATTCAACTTCCTGGTCAGTTATTATGCAAGGAAACTCATCAGGAAAAACATCAAGATAATCATTTACCCCGGGCACATCATTAATCTAAGATGTTCCATTGTTTTCAAAAATATGTGGAAGGTAACATTAATTTCCATCTTTTAAAAGTTTCTCAGCTTCCTCATATGTTATAAAAAGTAAGGGTCCATTCTTGAACACAAATTAAAATTCATTCTCGAATGAAACCTCTGTAGCTCTGTAGTCAATCATATCCTGATAAATTGAAATTCAATCAATACCCAAAATAACACAACACATTATTAGAGGCAAAAAATAAGGTTTGAATGTAGATTCTTTCCGAACACAAGGACATGAAGGTTCTTATAATATCCTTTTATCTCAACATTTCCTCTTGGTGTTTTTACCATAAGTTTAGGATTCATATCTTGAGATAGAATTAAAAATTTAATATAAAACTTCTCTGAAATGAAATAATGTTTATACACTAAATCAAACAACACATTGTAAAAATATGAATAAATGAACAATGTACCTGATATGACTTCTTTTGATGGCCCCACATCTTATAAAGTAGTTGTAAAGGATTTAACCACCCATTTTGGTTTGTAGTCTAGCTGCTTTCCCTTACCCGAGTTATTCGTTTGACACTCATTTTCATAATGACCCATTTCATTGCACTTAAAAAAAATTCTGATTGTAAATCATATTTTGTCTTTCCCTTACCCTAATATTTTTCAGTGCAATTACGTGCCTTATGTCCCATTTTACCACATCGATAGAACTTACTAGAATTCAATAGACATTCCCCAGTTTGATTTTTACCACAATTTTTACAAACATTAAACTCAAGATACATATTATCATACTTTTTTGAGGAGTTCTTTCCTATCGTCTTCCACCTCGACCTCTTATTCTGTTGTTTGTCAAAGAACACTTTATCCCCATAAAACTCCATTTCTACATTCTCAGAACATCTTAAATGTTATTCATAACTTTTGGACTCATGAGAAGATAAATCCCTTCAATAAATTGTCTTAAATACTGAGTAAAAAAATTGATTTTACTATCATGATCTCATATGAAATTTGGAGCATACCTTACTAGTTGAGTGAATTTTTCTTTATAAGTATCCAATGAGTCATCCTCCTACCTCAAATCTAGGAATTATTTTTCAATCTTAAAATGAACCACCATAGGAAAATATTTCTCAAGAAAAATATCATTGAATTCATCCCAATCAAGAGCATCAATATCTTCAATATCCCTGATAATTTTCACCATTTACCACCACAGATCAGATTCACCTTAAAAATGGTAAATAATGCGACAAACCTTTTGATGTTCTGTACACCCCAAGACATGAATAAACTTTTCCTGTACTTTAATCCATGCTTCAACTATCATAAGGTCAGATTTTCCTTTGAATGATAGGGGATGTTGCCTCATGAAATTCCCCACTACTTAAAAGTTCTTCTGTGGTTGATATGGCTGATATTGGTCATGGATACCACCACCATTTGTTTCTATATTCAACTGTACCATCACTACAACAAACTATTTAGTTCCGATTCTGACCATCTCAGGATGCTGACTTAGAAATTGGTATTCCTCTTCATGTCATCCCATTATAGCTGCCCTATTTCCTCTGTAAAAAATCATTTTGAACACTGAAATATCTTAGGTGAAACAACATGGTCATCTGTAAATTCTATATCATTTCAATCATACCATTAATTAATTTATGGATATTAATTTAACAATATCATAACTCCTAAAGATGTCTAAACCACCCTCTAACACCAACTATAAGTCCCCAGCCTTACACATTACATAATCTTGAGTTATGTTAATAATTTACTTTGAGGATATTTTCAGGATTTGCATTTTAGAGAATTTGGTTGTATCTATTACATTACATATCAGAATATACAATGTATACACTTTTACTCTATCCATTTTTTTCACCATAAAAAAACAACACAAATAAAGCAATATTTCATTTCCTGATATAAATATTCTTGAATTATTTCTTTCTCTTACCCTTAAACCCTATAAAAAAAATTCAAAACCTGGGATGAGAATAAAAATCTCAGTAAGGGTTATAAAACAATGAATGAAAACCATAGTCCATCAATTCATACAAATCAATGAAATCTTACTTTTTAATCTTTAAAATACCACACAAAATCATATGATTTATGAATAACACATGGAAATCATAAATAATAAAGGTAACTGGTGGCATCCATAACATACTTACATTTCAGCTTTCATAGCTACGTAGGGAGTTACGTTTGGAATACCCATCACAATATATTCTCTAAATCTCTTAAGAGAAACATTAACGTTTACCTTCTTCACCTTACCCAATGAATCTGAGAGCTATCCTAGGCTGACCCACACTAGGTTTATCATGGATCCACTCATATATGCAAAAAATTCCCATGAACCATAACATAATCATAACACATAAAACAAGCATAATGGCATGATAAAATTTCCTCATTTCAATCAAAAAATATAATATCAAGATATTGAAATAAACAAAAAATTCCCAAAACCATTTTAAATAAAAAATAAATAAAAATGGAATATATTATTTATTTTACATTTAAAATAATTATGGCTTGTTATGTTCGCCAAATATAAAATAATTCTTGTGGTAGCGGAAAGGTCACTGGAACCGCGTATGATAAAAAGAAATATTTTTTGTTGTTTAGTAAAATTCTTCATAGGGAAAAGATTACCTTTAAATGAAATTAATAGAAACAAGATTTTATACACCATATAATGGAAATTTGTGTATAAATAAATGTATGACTCAATGAAAGGAGGTTGAGATGAATTCCCTTATATCATGTCTGACTTGACTCATTTGTTCTTTAATCTCTTTAAATTCGGGTAACTCCATATGGTTTGAACCAAAGGGATTTTTGTATTGCCTTCTGCCTAGGAGAAAGATTTTAGGAGTAAGAGGATGATGTTAGGAGCATATTGGAGTAGAGGTTGGATGATCCAAGGGGATAGAGATGTGTGAGTAATGGGTTATATGTGTTGGCCTTTTATAAGAGGGAGGAGGGGCTCTTTAGGAATGTATAAAATTATTTTCAGTTTCAAAAGGTTCAAATATTATTTAATTCGATGATAAGGTGAATATAAGTCAAAATAATTTCATCCAATTATATTTGGACAGGTTTTGGATATTATTTAATCTTTATCTTTTTTATCTAACCCCTTTTTACTCTTACCATTTTATCAAGTATTAAACAATTTGAGAAATAAATTTTTTTACCAAAACATGAAAAATATCCAATTAAATAGTCAATAATAAAATTTTAGACTTATTATAACGTTTTGGCCAAACCATATATATTTTTTTTTAATTTTACAATATTTAATAAAATATTTTATATTTTAAAATATGAATTATGTAAATTTTGACTCTATTTATATCCTGGTTTTTAAAAAAATCCAAACTAACTTTATTCATTCGAAACACCATCATTAATTCAAATATAAAAAGTCATAATTATCTAAAAAATTCATGTATGGTATAAAAAGTTTCAAAATAATTTTATTTTAATATTTAAAATGTTATTTATTTTAATCCTTAATTAATGAAGCAATTACTTCATCACAATTGTGTCCTAAATAAATTTATTTTTATAATATCTACAAATTATAAATAAAATACCATGATTTAGGAAATTTTATTATCTTTATAAAGACTAGTTTTAGCCGAATGTTTAACTTATATAACCCTTTATTTTTTTTAAAAAAAAATAGATATATGTTTATTTAATATTTTCCTTAACATTAAATTAAAAGTAATTAGATTTAATTTTCAAACACAAGTGGCTCCATGATGTTCAAAAATCTACCCAAGGATGGCCATGGTCTGAAATATATCATACAATAGGGTTAGGACACATGTTAGGGTAATTTAAGATGATTATAATACTATAGTTTTACCGTTATTTACAAGATTTACCCTTAACCATGGTAAATAAATTATTTACTGAAGTTACTATTCATAATGTATAAAATAAAAGTTACCTATTTAAAAAAGTTGGACCTACTGATTCCAAATATAGAATCCATTATTCCAAATTCAAAACACATAATTTAATTGAATTAATTTAAATTTAATTCCCATTGTCAAAACAAAAAAGCATGTTTTTAAGAAATAATAACTATCAAAATATTGAATCTTTTTTATGTCCAATTTCAACATGAAATTTCTTATAATGATCCACATTGAATTAAATTTTAAAAATATAATCCCATTACACTTTAAAACCAATAAAAATAACAATCTAACTATATAAATAAGTAAGATTAAAAGGCAGTTTTGAATTATAATGAAATATTTTACAGTATTCATTATAAAATGATCTTTGTTTGAAAAATATAAAAAATTCACCCAAAGTAAATTTTTATGTCCATATTCTAATTAAGAAGTTTATTTTGTAAAATAAAACATATAAAAGTGAAAAAAACTAGTTTTAAAATGGGTTCTCCATTAAAAGATGGTAAAACAACCTTTAAATAATATTAGAGTATTTCAAACTTAAAATCAGATTATTTATTATTTTATGCCTCTAAAAGTTATTAAATAAATGTAAAGACATTTAACAAACATTTATAATCATATTTAATTTAGTTATGTTCATTTTCTCTAGTACAATGGCTAGGTATTAACTACCATTTAAAATAATAATTTTGTATTATTATTATTTCAGTATGAATCAAAATTGTGTAAAACATATGATTTTGGAGAAACCCACTATTTCATGTCAGGTACACCATCAAACATAGATTCCATTTAAAATAAAGTTAATATTCAATTCAAAAATATTAATCAAAGGATCTTTTTCAAATGTAACATGGTTAATGTAACATTACTCTTTAGACACCAGGGATCAGCCACTTTATTTTCCATTCCTAGATTGTAATGAATCATGCAATGTTAATCTGTAATTAATTCTATCCATATTTACTATCTCATGTTAAATTTTTTTGGAGTGAATATATATTTTATGATATTTTGGTCAGTATATATTTCTCATTTTAATCCATATTGATGATGCCTCTAAATTTGTAAATAAAAAACAGCAGATAATTCCAAATCATGTAGAGGTTAATTTAACTCATGATGTTTCAACTGAAGTGATGAATAAGCAATTACCCGATCATTATACATTAAGACACCACCATATCCTTTCAACGAAGAATCACTTTATATTACAAACTCATCATTTCTGGAAGGGAGTGAAAAAACTGGAGAATTCACTAATCTTCTTTTCAATTCCTGAAAACAATGAGCACATTATTTTTCCTAGATGAACGTAACACCTTTTCTAGTTAATTTAGTCAGCAGGCTAGATAACCATGCAAAATATTCAACAAAACTTCGGTAATATCTTTCAAAACCATTAAAACTATGGATATTGGTAATATATGTGGGTCTTGGCCATTTTTCATCCACTTTTGTTTTAGAATGATCAATAGGTATGTCATTTTTTGAAACAATGTGACCATAAAATGAAATTTATTGTAACTAAAACTCACACATTCTGAATTTCCCACACAATTTATTTTATATTAATTTTTTCAAGACAACCCTCAAATGACTTTCATTCTTTTATTTACTTTTAGAACAAACCCAAATACCCTTAATACACACAACCAAAAACTTAACTGAGAACTCATAGAAAATTCTTTTTATAAGATCCATGAATACGGAAGTTGTTTCGGATAACTCAAAAGAAATAACTAAAAATTTATAATGGTGATATATAGTATGAAACACGGTAATTGGAATTTCTGCTTCCATCACTTTCCACTGATGGTACCCCGACCTCATGTCAATCTTCGAAAAATACTGATCTCCCTGGAGCTGATCAAATAAATCATTGATATGGGGAAAATAATGCTTGTTCTTAATAGTGATTTTATTCAAGTCTCTATAATCAATGCAAAGTCTCATTGAACCATCTTTCTTTTTAAGAAAACAAGACAGGGGAACCCCTTGGTGATGTGTTAGGTCGAAAAAATCCTTTATCAAATAACTCCTGTAATTTCTTCATCAACTATAAAAGTTCAATTTGAGTCATTTGATAAGGGGGTTTTGAAATTGGCATAGCATCAGGAACTATGTCAACAGTAAATTGAACTTCTCGTTCATGTATTATTCCATGATACTTATTAAGAAAATCACCATGATACTCATTTACCATTGGAACATCATTAATATGAACAGTTCCTTTGTTTTAAACAATATGTGCAAGGTAACATTCAGTTCCACCTTTTACTTGTTTCTTAGCTTCCTAAAATGTTATCAAAAGTAAGGGTTTATTCTTGTACATAAATTTAACTTCTTTTAATAAAGATACATTTTTAGCTCTGTGGTCAATCTTAGGATGATAAACGGAAATCCAATCTATTCTGAAAATAAAATCAAACTCAACTTGAGGAAAAAAAATAAGGTTTGCAGGTTGATTCTTTCCACATACAAAGACATGAAGGTTTTTATAATTTATTTTTATCTCAAAATTTCCTCCCAATGTTTTTACAATAATTTCATGATCATATATTGAGATGAATTCAACAATTTACTAGAAAACTTCTCAATAATAAATGAATTTGTAGAGAATGAATCAAGAAACACATTGGCATAATCTTAATAAACAAATAGTGTACATGATACTACTTCATTTTATGGCCCAACATCTAATGAAGTAGTTGTAATGGATTTCACCACACCTTTCTAAATTTATTCCCGCTAATTTCCCTTAGTCGAATTCTTTGTTGGACACTCATTTTCACAATGACCTATTTAATTTCACTTCAAACATTTTACTAATTGAAAATAAAATTATGTATTACCATTACCCTGTTCTTTTTTCAGTGCAATTACAAGCCTTAAGTCCCATTTTACCAAATCAGTAGCACTTAAAATAATTCAAAATAAATTCCCTGGCTTTCTTTTTACCACAATTTTCACAAACTGTAAAGTTAAGTTCCTTACCATTATAATTTTTAAAGAGTTATTCCCTTTCATATTCCATATTGACCTCATTTTCTATTGTTTGTCAAAGAACACATCATCCTTGAAAAACAACATTTTCACCTTCTTCGCACATTGAACTTGTTTTTAATAAATTTTAAACTCACGAGAAGCTAAATACCTTTGATACTTTGGCTTTAATTATGAGTAAAAATGAATAATTTTACTGTCAACATACCATTTTAAATTTGTAGTATAACTTTATAGTAGAGTGAATTTTTCTTCATAAGATACCACTGAGTCATCCTCCTACCTCAAATCCAATAATTATTTTTCCATACTATAATGAACCACCTTAGGAAAATATTTCGCAAGAAACATACCTTTGAATTCATACCAATCAAGAGCATAAATCTCCTCACTATCCCTGATAATTTTAACCATATACCACCATTGATAGGATTCACCTTCAAAATGGTAAACAATGAGACTAACCATTGGATGTTCTGAACACCCCATCCCATCAAAAATATTTTCCAGTGCTTTAATCCACCCTTCAGATAGAACATGGTCAAATGATCCTCTGAATGAAAGGGGAGGTTGCGTCATGAAATTCTTCAATACTGACATGTTACCCTGTGGTTGACCGGGCTGATCTCGGGAATGGATACCACCACCATTTATTGCCTGAGTAAATTGTTCCATCATTGAAACAAACTATTCAATTCCGATTCCCACCATCCTAGGTTACATATTTTGAAGGTTGTGTTCCTCCCGATGACATCCCATCATAGCTTCCATGTTTCCTCTACGGAAAATCATTTTGAACACAATAATAGAATAGGTGAAGAAACATGGTAATCTTTAAATTCTATATCATTTCAAACTTAATATAAATTAATTTATAGATATAAATTTAACAATATACTAACTCCTAAATTTTTCTAAACCGTCCTCTGATACCAACTATAAGGCCCTATCCTTAAACATTACATAATCTTGAATTAAGTTAACAATTCACATTTAGGATATTATCATGTCTAAATACATAGAGAATTAGACCGTAACTATTACATTACATCAAAAAAATAACAATGTTGACACTTCTACTCTATCGAAATTTTTGACAATAAAAAACACCTTAAATAGAACGATATTTCTTTTCTTTATATAAATCTTCTTGAATTATTCCTCTCTCTTACCCTTCCTTAATCCCTTTGAAAAACATTTAAAAAACATAAGATGACCATAAAAATATTAGTAATGGTTATAAAACATGGAATGAAAACATTAGTCCATTAATACATACAAATCAATGAAATCAAACTTTTCAATCTTTAACATACCACAAAAAATCATAATATTTATGAATAACACATGGAAATCATAAATCATAAATGTATATTATGGCACCCATAACATAGTTATGTTGTATCTTTCATAGCTACATATGGAGTTACGTTTGGAATACCCATCACAATATTTTCCCTATATCTCATAGGATAAATAATAATGTTTACCTCTATCACATTAACCAATGCATCATATAGCTATATCGGGATCACATCCCCTAGTTTTATCACAGAACCACCCGTATACATAAAAAATTCCCAATAACCATAACATAATCATAACTCATAAAACAAGAATAAAAAATATATAACATTTCCACATTTCAATCACAATATAAAATTTAAAGATATTTAAATAACTAATGCTTTCTCGGAACCATTTTCAAAACCAAATACATAAAAAGTATATATTTTATTTATTTTTATTTTAAATAAATTATTTTTTGTTACGTAATCCAAATATCAAATAACTCTCATAGCGGCGAAAAGTTCGTTGTCACCGTGTATGTTTAAAAGAAATATTATTTTTCTTGTTTAGTAAAATGCTTCGTAGTGAAAATATTCTATTTGAATGAAATTAAAAATTCAAAGTTTCTTATAAAAAATATAATGGAATTTTTTGTATATTTTAATGTATTCCTCAAGTAAAGGAGATTGAGACGAAGTCACTTATCTCGTGTCTGACTTGACTCGTTCGTTAATTAATCTCATTTAAATTGGGTAACTCCATTTGGTTTGAGCCAAAAGGCTTTATTGAATTACCTTCTCCCTGGGAAATGAATCTAGGAGGAATAGGACGTTTTGGGATACTATTTAATCAGTGGATGGATAAGGCAAGGTGCTTGAGAGGTGTTAGTAATGGGTTAGAGGTGGTGGCCTTTTATAAGAGGGGGGGACTCTTTAGCAAAGTTTGAAAGTATTATTCTATTATAAAATAATTTTCAGTTTGAAAATGTCCAAAACTTATTTAATTTGAAGATAAGATGAATATAAGTCGACATAAAATCATCCAATAAGAATTGGACATGTTTTGAATATTTTTTAATCCTTACATTTGTTATTTGACCCCTTTTGAGGTTTATCGTTTTATCAAGTATTTAACACTTTAAGAAATCAAAATAGTTACCAAAACTAGAAAAATACACAATTAAAGAGTCAATAATAAGATTTTAGATATATGATAACTATTTGGTTGAATCATATATTGTTTTTAAAATTTTATAATATTTAATAAAATATTTTATATTTTAAAATCTGAATTATGTCACTTTTGACATTATCCATATCCTAACTTTTTAAAAAATCCAAACCAACATGATTCACTCTAAAAACCATCATTAATTAAAATTTAAAAAGTAATATTAATATATATAATTATTTATGGTATAATTTGTTTCAAAATAAATTTATTTTAATATTTATAATATCATTTATTTGAAACATTAATTAAGGAAGTAATTACTGCATCACCATTCTGTTATAATTAAATATTTTTATTTAATGTCTAAAAATTATAAATAAAATACCATGATTAAGGAATTTGTTTTAGATTAATAATTCCTCATTATTGTTAAAAATATAACTTATATAACCCCATATAAAAATTGTTTTACTAAATGATATATGTTTATGTTATATTTTCCATAACATTAAATTAAAAGTAATTAAATGTCATTTTTACAAACAAGTGGCTCCATGGGGTCCCAAAATTAACCCAAGGATGCCCATGGTCGAAAATATTTCATCCAATTGGGTTATTACACATGTTAAGGTAATTTAATATTATTATAATATTATTTTTTACCCTTATTTACCAGATTTATACATTAACCACGGTAAATAATATATTTAAAGAAGTTACTATTTATAATTTCTAAAATTAAAATTTAACTATTTACAAAATATGAACCTAATGATTCCAAGTATGGAATCCATTTTTTCAAATTCTAAATATAGAAGTTTTATAAAATTAATTTAAAATTAATTTCCATTGTCAAAAAAACGCATTTTTAAGAAATAATACCAATCAAATGATTGGCACATGTTTATATCCAATTTCAATGTGAAATTACTTCCAATGATCCAAATTGTATTAAATAATAAAAATAAAATCGAATTACAATTTGAAACAAAAATAAGAACAATATAAATATGTAAATAAATTAGATTAAAATGCTGTTTTGAATTAAAATGTCGTATTTTTTAATATTCTTTAAAAATGACATTTATCAGAAAAATATCAAAAATTTACCAAAAGTAAATTTTAATGCTCATATTATAAATAATAAGTATATTTTTTCAAATGGAACATATAAAAGTGATAAAAACTAGATTTAAATGGGTACACCATCAAAAGGTGGTGAAACCACCTTTAAAGAATATTACAGTATTTCATGATTAAAATCATATCCTTTCTTATTTTAAGCCTCTAAAATTTATTAGATAAATGTAAAGACATTTAAAAAACTTTTATAATCATATTTTAGTTAGTTTTGTTCATTCCTACCAGTACAAATCACATGTGCCTCATCCCAGTTAGTGAGGTATCCTTAAGTGCATCCACAAGACCCAGGTTCAAAACCAGGTAGAGGCATATTTCTAGGGTACTGTAGTAGTAATGTAGCAGTATTGTACACTATAAGGGTACTGTAATAGAATCGTACACTGTATAGGTACTGTAGCAGACTGTACACTATGTGGTATTGTAGCAGGCACTGTAGAAGTACTGTAGTGGGTAATGTTCAGTACTGTAGCAGCTGGATCTATTCACCATGGGCCAATGATTTGGGCTTTGAGTCCTTAAGGCTTTCAATCAACCCAGTCCTTCGGGTCAGTAGGGATTTCGGGCCACCTTAAAGGCCCTCGGGCCACCTCAAGGCCTTCATGCCACATGCATTTTCCCCAGACACACTACAAAAAAAGGAGCAGCCCCAAAAGAGGATTCAAAGGAGGTGCACTCACCAGAGCAGAGCCAAATGGATTTTCAGAATTAGAGGGTATGGCTATGCCATCGGTACCAACCTATGCTTACATGGGAATCCTAGCTAGACAGCCATGCAAAGGTGGAGAGCTACTATCATGACACAGATGCTGAGGAGAGTCAGTTCCTTGTAGATAGTCTGGTTGAATTCCCTAAGACCTTTGAGACATGTAATATCCTAAGCCTGTGGGCCCTGTAATCTATTAGCCTACGGGCCTTGTAAGGGTTCCCACTCATCCCTTGAAAGGGGGGTTATCAAAAATCAATAAAAATCAAGGCCTTCGGGCCATTCAGGCAGGCCTACTAGTACAACGGCTAGGTATTAACTACCATTTAGAATAATAATATTATATTATTATTTTTTCAATATTACTCAGCATTGTGTACAACATAAGATTTTAGAGAAACCCATTGTTGCATGTCAGATACACCATCGAACATAGCATCCCATTTAATGTAAAATTAATATTCAATTCAAAAATATTAATAAATATGAAATTTTCATATTCTTTATTTACATGGTATGTTAAAAATCGAGTATATTATTCTCTTCCTTTAGGGATATCCATATCCCATTTTTGGAAGAAATTAATCCACACAACACCATATGAAAACACATAGATTCTCGTGATCTAATCATCCACTAGTTGACACTTAGATATAGGGGTTTTGAGACACTCTAATTAACCTCATCTACAATACATATATTGTGAGGCACCTCAATGAAAAATCCAATTCATATAACAATATAATTCATTATGTAAGGGATATAGAGGACCACCCCATAATTTATAGTGGGGAAACCCCATCATATCATCGCATAATAATATTCCATTTATTGAGGTACATGAAAGTACAAATAGAAATCTATATCTCAATCAATATTAATAAGGTAATAGAATAAATAAATATTGAGGGTATCTAAATTTCTAAACCCATCACTGCTTTTATACCCTCTTGGGATCATATGTTTGGTATGGGTTTTAAGGGGAAACCCACAACCATCTCTACCCAAACCCATAACACACAAGTGAAAAATTGGTCAAACATCGATTCAAAATCTGGGGTGAATTATAAAAAAATATAGTAACAGAATCCCTTTTAGTGTCCTTGAGGTCCATACATAAGTAGAGGAAAACCTATTGGGATAACCTATGTTAGAACCCAAGTTATGGTCCCCATATTGGGATCCTTTCAAACAAAATTATGAATTGAAATTCCAAACTAGATTCTCTAAAAATGTAAGTATGATGATGCATCCCACTGGTGATCCATAGAAGTATTAATTAAATAGTGGTGTACTACATTGGATATAGTAGTTGAAAATATAATCATACGTATCATATAAGGGATACCTACTCACAAACTAGTTTCTAACAAACCATATCCTCACAAACCTCAAGTGAGAGTCCCCCAATAGAAGATTTTGTCACACAAAAATCCTTGAAAGATTGGTTTATGGGGTTGGATAATATCTTATATCAGATCACATTCTTTCTCTACATTAGTATGAACACCTCGGAAATAATTATCATTAAGTCATGTCTCAGACTCGTTAATTAGAGACTGTCGCAAGATACATGACCCAAGAAACATGGTGAACCAATTTAAAGTCCACT
This sequence comes from Viscum album, assembly GCA_963277665.1. NCBI lineage: Eukaryota > Viridiplantae > Streptophyta > Magnoliopsida > Santalales > Viscaceae > Viscum > Viscum album. The sequence goes on from OY728137.1 coordinate 365,331,271, forward strand.
AATAATTTAATATCACCCTTTGGTGGGTCTCATTAAATTTCAAACTATCATGAGAAAAAAAACATCTTACTAGAGGAAACAACTCTCCATTATGGATCTCTAACCCAAAACCACCTCTCACGAGTCCTAAAATCACCCAAGGGTTACAAAATAATGATCTATTTTGAAAAACAACAAAATGGACATATATTATCTCCAACTCATTCTATATTTTGTAGAATCATGACGAAGAACTCAAAGGGGTGTCAAGGGAGATGTACACAATATAAATACTTGAATACACAATGTGTACTCTAGAATCCACACTTCGGTGTGTACTTTAGTCTGTCTTGCCTTTTCGAACCCATGTACATGGTGTGAAAATCATTTACACAGTGTGTTACCCATAAAGGGTACCTACCAATGTACCTACCATTATTAGGCCATGTGTGTTTACCTAGTTGTGTACTTAAACATGGTCTGTATACCGCACGAGGTCTAACTGTTTACCATAAACTACATAGTTCTCATACACTTGCTCTCTATCCTGGTATATTGATACATGGCTGAGTAAGATGACATAACGTGTACCTAGGGTACATGGTGTGTAATTCCAAAAACATTGTCAGCCTATGTACTCTGCAATATCAAAATGTACCAATACACATTTTGTAATTCCCAAAAGTAATCACCCTTGAATGTGATAAATACACATCGTATGTACCTTAACAACATGTCATGTGACTGGGATTTCCGAACAAGAATCCCATGAGAATGATCCAAAACCCCCATTTCTCCCTATTAGTTATATATAAAACCTTTAATATCTTTAATTATCATAATTAGGCCTCAAGATGAGAAATAAGTAGTATTTTGGGGGTCTGTCAATCGTTGTGTCGTAGGTTTGGTAATAATTACCTATGACTCTACTCATGAACTACATTTATCGTCAATACTCTTCTATAATAGTCAATCGATTACTTAAGTTGTTACTTATATATATTTAATGTTCATGTATATTCTTATTTAATCCATAAATATAAATATATGTATATGTATCATTATTCTTTCCCCATAGGTTTTCTCTTTCTCTGGTTGGGTCCTTTTCATCAGGACAGGATTCTGTCCCTTTCAGTTAACCTAAAATTTCTCAATTCTCATATTGTTATGTTTTGGATTATCATATAAGATATATGGCTCTATTCTCTCTCATGATGCTAACTTGACAACCTATATTATATGGGTTCTATATCCATTATAGCGGTGACACTCTATCTTGTATGCTCAGAGGATCTAGACATTGTCTTTCAATCCCACTCTAAGACCCTAGTATAAAAGAATACCGAAGTTATTACCTCCAAGAGGTTCCCATGGATGGGAGATTAGTCAATTTAATATTCTGAATAGTGAAAACCAAAATACTATATATATATATAGTGATGATTGGAGAGGGTTCTAAATCTTTCTCAAGGCCACTCAACCCTATGAGTTTAGTGAATCTAGGTTTAGTGAACATTGTAGGTCTATAGATTTCCATACCGATGAATATCCCCCCATTAGAATAGTGTTTATCCCTTTCTTCAAACTTCAAAATTCCTACTGGTGGAAAGAAACCCCAAGTGTGGAGTCATAAACCATACCTTCCATAAATATGTTTGGCATAGTTTTTCACTTTGTAGACATGGAAAACATGAACTATGTGTAGATTCCTGAGCTTACAACTGTCCAATATGCATGTTCTTGGAATGGCTCTTAGAAAACTGCAACTCAAAATCACCAAACCATGTTTATGGGGTGGTTATACTATATATTTCTTAATAATAACCTTGTTTTGAATGAAAAAGTAATTTCCTAAGCATAAAACCAATATCTGATCAACGCACCTTGATTTATATCCTATAAAAATTATTGGAAACCAATACATATTATCTACATTCTATAGACCACTAAACATATTCAAAGAGAAATTTTTACCCTAGTAATCTACTCTAATAGTCTAGATTGAGATAATAAATTATATGTCGGTTTTTGAGAGTGCCCTAGAATACGTTAAACTCCTAAATAAATTTCGGACCAGAAAGAGGTTAAGTAATCATGATCCAGTTAGGTACTTCTCTTTATGATTTTGTTTCCTTGTAGAGCATGAAATGAGAGGATCACTTACCCAACTATTTCTTCTAGTTTATAGAAACCCAAGGGATACATGAAAAAAGATAACTATTCTTTACCTCCCCATCTCATGAATCAATGGTGGATCACATAACATTATGAAATTATCCTACATAAATTGTGATAACCACTCAGAAATAGATTCATCCTATAGCACAAAAGTGCTAAGTCTTGCTAGAAACAAACTCTGGGAATGATTCTAGAGGGTTAATTCTTAAATATTCATCTTAGATTTTTTGACCCTCTCTAGATAAGCTCGAGCTATCTGTAATGACTCCATAGGGGAATTTTTACATGATCCAAAATTTAGTTTCTGCTTCCACTGTGGATTAAGAGCTTCAACAAATAGGATACACAAGAATTTGAACATTAGTAGTATGGGGGATAATACTTACATAAATTGATGGGTTTTTTCCTTGAACTACACCACATTAACCTTCACTGTTTGTTTAATATTGGTAGTATACCCTACCTCACTTGGATGACCAAGGATTTAAACCTTATTGTATAAACTAATTCATAACACTATGTTATAATCCTTCTATAGAAGACTGAACCAATCATGATCCGAATACTTTGGATTCTCTTTCCATTGATCAGTCACAACTGTAGTGTCAATGAATGAATTGATCACTGCTTTAGGGATTAATAAGTGGCTGCAATAGAAGTGGCTCAGTATAATATAGGTAGTAGATATTCATAACACATGATTAAAGAGATGAGTACTCCAAAAAAATAATTTACATTTTAAAGGAGGTCAGGAGTATCAATAATATTCAACTCCTTCCACAACAAGATATATTAAAAGATATCGGTTAAGGTGCCTTCCCCTATTCCACAAAACCATCCCGACGAATAAGGGTGTTAGTCCTCACAATTAGAACTCACACATAATGTTCACTTCTTTTTTGATATTTTTGTGCAATTTGATGATGACCTACACCACCAATTCAAGAAGGAGTAGAGAATTGATGCACATTATACACAGTTCTTATCCCATTCAAGTCGTAAGGGTGGTAGAATAGAATCAAAGTAGGGAGGAAAATCTAACCTTATTAGTTTAAACCTTTATAACTCTAGATGAATAATGATAGGATTGTGTACGATTTTTCAGAAGCAATAAAAAAGATAATGACACCATTGAATCTCCTTATTTAGTATACTTCTATACAACATCATAAGAGTTTCAATGTTCACATCACTAAAACGTCTGACTCAGAGTCCATCTTTTTCATAGGGCTTAAAAAACATGTCCCACGTTATTTTTTTTGATTTCATACCATACAGATTCCTATAACTGAGAAATATAGATATACTAGCATATAAAGTCCACCATTAAACATCTATAACAAACTTAACATAGTATGAAACAATTATATAGAGACAATGGATACATTTAGATTTCCCACAAATGAGTTCTCTAATTTCACTCTACCATCCATTGAAAGAGTTTATCTGCACCCAGTCTCTTGGTCTGGTTCGATTCATGCTATTTTCATAACCTTTTTCCCGTGGGGAGAGTACATAAAAAGGTTTCCATAGGGGAACCTGTGGCTGGATTAGGTTGGATATACTACTATGATGCCACTGATTGACACTATATGGGGAATCCATGTATCTGTATATTATAAACATTATTTAAAACAATTGGGCTTGGTATCCTAACCCTCCATAATGGGAAAAATATTATATAAACTTATATATATATATACTTTTGTCTCAATCACGTTCATCCTGGCATCGCATCATGGTACCTCTATGATGGAATGTTCCATTGGAACTACTTGGACCTCCCTGGAATGAAACTTAAAGATTAAGTACTGAGATTCCCATGGAATTCAATGATTGATGCGTTCTGGCCACCTTGAGGTCCACTACTCCAAAAGGGTATGCACATGATGGAAAACATACCTAAAAAGAAGATATCGTGATTTTTAATTGGGGGAACAACATGGGGAGAAAAACATGGCATGGAAATTGGATTTGAAAATGAGACATGAGGTATTAATGGTTTGGAATGATCTACCTAGATATCATGATCCCACATGGAATGCTACTCGATACTCAGTGGTTTATGTTGAATGAGATAATTGGGGCCATTATGTACATTGATTTTTGGGATACTTGGTGTCATATCCAATAATGCGGGAAAGAGGCATATGGGGTTCAATCCATGTGATCATATGGGTGTTTGGCGATGGGTTGAAGTGGCCTTTAGATCACCATCCTTTAGAACATGACTGATTTTTGGCCTTTGGAACTTATATATTAAAATACCGCATTCCACATATCAAGAAAAAGGCCATTGTTTTGTCCTTGAGTGTCACAATATTGAGGTATTCCACCACCAATACCACCATGTACTACCACAAAACCCCTTCCAATGACCACTCAATCAAAATATACAGAATGTAAATGGCCACATGGATGACTAAGGGTTTACCAGTGCACCAAGCAGATACTGGAGTTGAGAGGGTCAAGATAGTCTTGGGGGATGTTGTTTTTGACATTATATGTGGTATTATATATATTAATTATTGTTAAGAATGTCAAATGGTGATGTTGGTAGGGTAATGTCAATAGTTCACCTACTTGCAGATCTAGGAGAACTGTTAAACATTAAGTGGTTCGACTTCAAGTTCAAGGGAGATGTTGGTGTGCTTTTGTAAGGCATGTTGGATTTCTATAAAACTACCTTTGAATGATAGGTAAATCTATTAATTCCATGTTGTATTGAAGGGAATTTTTTGAAACCTTCTAGATCTAGAGAAATCTAATAATCATGAAACAGATATAGTGACATGATATACATAAAGCTATAGAGATCTTAGGCATATCTGAAAAAGGGAATCTTGAAAGCTAGCTGTTGTTTAGCAACAAATATATGTTGAGAATATTCACCTCATTTTTTTGTATGGATTGTCCCCTTAGATGTAGTGTTACAAATTAACTAATTAATGTGTGATTGGTTAATTTCTCTCCCCAGAAAAGTAATGTTTCTTTCATATAAATTAATCTTCTTACTCGCATTCAGTACTCTACTCTAATATACATTTCTTTTCTCTATTCACTTAGATCTAAATCTTGTACACCCTACCCAATGATTTGTTGTAAAGAGGGTAACTAATCATTCCTCACATGACTAATATTCTTAAATGTATAGTAGTGTTCATTTGATTAATTTTGTCTCCTTATCTTGATAAGAAGTAATATGTGATACAATAGACCAGGGTCCCTGTGAGCTCCATGTGACTTAGTTGGATGTATATTTCAACACAATACATAAAAATGTAAGGGATAGTCTAGTAAGGAAGGGATAAGATGGGTAGATTTCTTGAGAATGTGATCTACATAATAGATTGCAGTTTCCTTTGATGGATCCTTCTGGAAACATATTAATTCACCGATGATTCAATAGCCACCCCTTATTTTCTTACAGGAAGAGGTTATTCAAGACTCTTGAGTACTGGATCTCATTTATGATCTTGATTAGTGGTGTACATAGTTGATTCCTTACCCTCTAACCCTAGTTTCATTCTTGTCCCAATACGATCTCTATTCCAACCCAACAAACACTATCCCATCCATACACTATGTCATTGATTGATCTCGGAATCATCATAAACTGGTATAAAAGTACAATACAACCCATTCAATAAGAGTATTTGGGGTGAAACAATCATTACTCTACTCTAATAGTGCCACTTCTCCAATGGTATCAACTATGTAACCATCTTGAACCCCATCATCCCCATTCATATATTTGTGGTTCCATGCCTAGAATTGTTGATCATGCACCGTCTCCTGTACTGGTATAGGTATCGAACCTACTTTCCTTGAGGTCATGATCCTGAGGATTCTAGAAAATTACTCCAAACCAATTCAATCGCTCTATTTTCATTTAAATGGTTCCCATTTATTTTCAAAACACCTTTCTGATTCTATGCATCATCATTTTCATCTTTCCTCAACAACTCTAATGCCAACTACACCACTTTTAATGGTATAATATTTCTATGTACCTTTATATATAGTCTATATTTGGACCACTATAGGTACCACTATAGGTACCTAGAGTTTTCTGACTACATAATATCGATATTGGCCTTCTGAAACCATCCATGACATACCTTCAATCAACCACATCCCAATGTGTTGTAGTCATAGTGGCCATCTATTTATTTGTTCCAAGTGATCCATGAAACCATACCTTCAGATCCTCTAATATACCACTATCACAATGAAGATAAATTCCTCAGATGGTATGGGAATAAGCGGTTCAGAATGTATGCATGATCAAAACATTACTATTAAGGGAAATCCTTTTGACTTCTTAGTTTCCTACTACATTGGTAGGTTTACATAAATTACTTCTTAGGAAGATCAAAAAAATCCAAAATAGATGATATTGGTGGGAGGAGTGAGAAACTAAAAAAATAAAAGGGGACTGACATCGGGAGATGAAGAGAAAGAATCAGAAAGAGCTGCAACTCTTTCACCCCAAAAATCAAGGAATGATGATCCAATGTGAATGGGATGAATGAGAGGATTGGAAAAACTAAATGGTATTACCTATATCGATTCACCTTTCTAGAATATAACTATTTTCAATCTCTAAACACCAAATCGCCTATGCATATTTTATTCACCTGCGTATGAATCATTGCTTCATTATCATTTTCCTTCACATGTTTTCATCATCCCAAGTCATATAATACCATATATTATTATATATTAGAGTATAAATGGAGTAATAGGTTTTAGAGTTTCTTTTAGAGTCAATAGTGTCCATTCTGTAGTGTTGATTGTAGTCATTGGGTTTCTTTTCAGGGTTTGGAAACCAAACACACTTCTGGTGTAAGTGGATGGAAAATATCAATTCATGGTGAATGAACACACACCTAGGTAATTGATTTGAAATATATGGGGGTATCCCTAGTCCATGTACTCCCTGTTCAAACATTATGTTCCCAATTTTAGGCAACAATCTGATTTTGATATCCTCTTTTCCTTCGAACTATGAACTCAACTAACCTCTTACTCACATCCCAACCTCTATTATAGACTCTGTGTGAATCACATTCATCCACTCGAGATCAAATAAATTGAAAATTTCAATAATTATTTAGATTTTAATCATATAACACCTATAGTTGTGTTATGTTAAACTCCCTTCCACAATGACAATATGGGCTTCAAAGGAATCTAGAAATCTAGTGACACAATCAGATATGCTTTGAGTAATCTACTCAAGGGACTCCAATGGAATGACATAGAATGGGAATCAAGTATAGCTAGGTACCTGGTACCAAGGGGTAGGTATTTGCTCTTATGACCCAGGTGGTGGGTGTTCTTGGACTCAAGGGTACACTTATTTCCTTTCGGTTCATTTTCTTTATTGGTGTGCTATCCAACTATCCAACCTCTGATATGTTTCATCATTACTATTTATCACCCATGCTGTGCTAGTGTACCTAATTCCATTCAACCACTATTTATCTATTGAGATGTTGTTGTGGGGACCCATGATTGTATGATGCTTTCAAACACCCCATTTCAAAAGGTCCATTGGCTTCTCAACTCAAGACCATACCCAAAATTTATGTATGATTAGAAATGTGTAAAACACTACCATATATGATTTGAAAATGAATTAGTTCTCAAATCTAATAGTCCAATCCACATATAGGAATTTCTTGGTGGGTTCAATTTTATTTTCATAGAAGACAACACCTAAACTATTTTTAGAGTTATAAGATGTTGATTCACATCCCAATGAAACCTCCAATACACAAAGATAGTGGCACCAAAAAGTAATCTACTAAAATAGTCAGTTTATATGTATTATCATATAGGTGGATCATTCCTGATATTGGAGGGTCAATGGTGGTGAATTGTACATGGTTTGGCTTAAGGTTCACATTCATGGTGGAATAAACCACATCAAAAAGTACTTATATTTGTGGGTACTGGGATAAACCATAGGTTTATGTACCGACAATATAAATACAAGATTTTTTCTCATGGGAGTGGTGGTGATGTATGTGATGGAGTCCAAGGGTACATGTTGGGATGGTGTTGGCATCTCAATGTAAACATCGAGCTTCAGCATCGCTAGAAAAAATGAGTACCCACTTCGGTGGTGAATATGTCTCTCAAGTAGAATCACAAATCCTGATGAATTCTTCTACATAGGTACTATGAAAATGGTTATGTACAATTCCAAAACCTAGTGATACATGGAATTATGCGTAACACAGTACCAGTACTACCTAGATCAAGTCACATCAGTGGCATATGCAAGCGCTCTGTAGTACTCTACTCTAGTAGTCAATATCTAATGGATGTAATGGTTCAACCTCCTTTTAGTAGGGTTTCCCAGTACAATAGTGTGTTTTTTGAATCTATGATAACTTGTTCATTTCCTATCTATGGCTGGCTCATGGTGGAAACATTTTGTTCTTATTATACCATGACTTGTGGAGTATATGACTACTAGATAGAATATAAACTCTAATTATCTCTGAGAAGATGTTCCGTACTACTGTTGGCATGTTGGGATTATCAACTACAAGGTACAACAACAATTCGTGTGGGTCCAATGGAGTAGTAGTAGGTGGTTCAACAATAACTCATTGGTCAGAGCATGGTACTAGCGGTCATTGGGATTTAGGTTCTGATGAGATCTCTATTAGATAAAGAAATAAAAAACCACCCACCACAGGGAACACACTTCATGGGGGAGGGGTCTAGAGTGTCGTAAGAGATGAGACTATCGGTTACAACATTGGATCATACATATAGGGTTATACTAGTGTAGAGTTAACTTTTATAAGAGTACTAATTGTTCTTGTCTTTTGTAATTTCCGTGAGTATCATACCAATTCCAACCACCAATAATACAAATCACATAGAGTATACATGTTCACACTATTGAAGGTTAGATCATGGACAAAGATAAATGGTATGGGAGAGAATCAATTTTAAAAAATCCTCTAATAGTGAATGATGGAAAAGAGTTGTGCTATTGTACTTCTTCAATAATGTTTTCCATGATTTTTGAACTCTAGTCAAAGATGGTGAGTACCCCTTGGGCCCAATTTGAGTAGGTGGGAGTGTTGTACTATTAAAATATTGTACTGATCCAATATGGGTAGTTGAATTGTCTAATCAAGGATCACTATATTGTAGAGTTCAGACACTATTAAATGTGTACTGAAAATTTTTGTTGTCTCATTTCATGACCTGTTTGGATTAGATATTTTTAGAACCTGGAAAATTTCCATTGAAAGGATTTGAGGTGACTGTATATCATCATCATCGGCCACCTTTATATCCCTTTCGGCCCACACTACTTGAAGAGTACATAACCCAATTTGGCCTATCAGAAAAGTAGTGTTTCATCTTGAGATACTGTGTGGAATTATATACCGGTAGGGGGTGTCATGTTTTTTCCTTATAAGGTGTCTAGTGTGATCTATGAACTAATGGAGTTAATAGTAGAGTTCTAATTTAAATGCCTTCCATTGGTGTTGGGAAAACACAGATTGAAAGGAAACCATATTATTTGAGTACAATAATGAGTTAGGGTGGATTTATTATGAATTGATTCTAGTTGAATGGATGATTGAAAATTCAATGCCAATGGCTTCCCTGATGTCCTACATGATCCCTACACCAAAGAGGCTAAAAAAGTTGTGTCCAATTTAGACAATATATATATACTAGCTTGGGCTCAATGATTGAAACATCTAGGTACTCTTCTATAACTATATATAAGATTACCATATATTAGAGTAAAGAGACTATTAAAAGTGTACAAAGTGTCTTTCCAATGCTTGAATGCCCCCATCAAATGACACTATACTCCAATAGTCTTTACCAGTGGTGGGAAACCGAGCATAATATATAGCCATACTTGTTCTGGTCAACCTTGTTTCAAGAGAACTATGGTTCAAAATTCAGTGTCGATAATTTAAATATACAAAGTGGACCCGTAGATGGAATAAAGATGAATGTCCATGAAGCATGAGTTTCTTGTTCAACAGGTCTTTGGTAGGTGTGCTTGAATAGTGTACGGTGTTCCAGTCAGCAAGGTTCTGTTGATCCATTTTCTTCTCTCATGTGACTTCCTTCCTTCCACATTTTCATCTAGTGACTCATTATAATAGAGGTAGTATGGTACTTATATATATTTCCAATTTCTTGATTGATTTCACATTCCAAAATTGGGGTAGTTTATCCCCACAAGGAAGATGAAAAACCACCCGGGTGTGTCTTTGGAATGCCAAGAAACCTTCAATTACATCGTCACGATTAGTGTAGAGTACTGAGGTTGGTGAATTCATTATAAAATATCGAAATTGAGACAGTATTCATATTGATTCATAGAGGTAACTCAAGAGATGTGGTGTTGGTGGAAATGATGGAAACAGAATTGGGGGTGGAACTAATAGGCCAACACAAGTAGGTTGTCATTGAAAATTTTAGGAATGACTAGAGTAGGGGTTCATGGGCTGTTATTTGGGGACATTACATGGCCATCGAACATCATTGGTTATATGTGGTTGTGGTAAAATCAAAAAACTGGTGACTCTGTATGTCCCATAGGGTTTGGTTTGACCGTGGAGGACTTGGATACATCATGCCACACATGTGTTCAATTACAGATTGCTAGATTTAAGGATTCCAATTTTAAAACTTGCCTAATATCTCCATAGATTTATGTTTATCCAGCCACTCAATCTCTATATTTATTATTTTATTTGTCTAGTTCTCATAGGTTTAAAAACCATCCCCTAAACTGATGTAGAAGATTTATATTGTCCTATCATTCAAATTAAATTTTATAGAATGCCAACATGGCATACAAAATCACTAAAAAAAGTCCCTTAAACTTTATGCCAAAATACAGAAAAGTTAGAGAATCAATAACCTCCAAATGTAAGTGCACCATTGTCATGACCCTTCCAATTTCACCATTTTGACAACCTTAACCTAAATTTATAACTAGAATACTACATTTAATGTTTGAAACATCATCCATAAGAATATCCTATCTTTCTCAACTCTAGTATATGAATCAGTACACTAGTAGCCACAATGGTCATCTTTGTGACTATATCCCTCATACACACCACCCTTCACACCACTATTTTGTCATATTCCAATTCAATGATTCATAGCTACTCTCTGACCATTGGTACTCTTCTTATAATGTTCTACTCAATTGATTTTATCTGACCCCACTACAATTCCATTCCAATAACTATGGTATTTTTTATTACCGGTAGGTTCCCATATGAACTATATAGGAATTTTCAAAATATACCTAAAAACATCATACCTTTGGGTGGAATCTTTAAAATCATAACTCGTATCATCATTATATAATTGGCACATGACCCTGATCCTCCTGAGGTCTATTGTGGAACCTCTCTTATTACTTCCCTATTTGTACCTCTCATATTTCTCTATAAGATGCATCAAGGGGAATCCCATAGGGAGATTATTTGAAAATATAGGGTAGGAGAATAATGAAAAGAGGAAAATAAATAGAAGAAAAAAAATGAAAATGAAAAAGTGGAATGGGATTAGCCTTTGTTCCCAACATTAGTTTTGCCTTGACAAATAAGAATCTCTATTCTATAATCAATCATGGAAATTGAATCTAAATTTAATGATCTATTCCATATATATAGTTGAATGACTAAGTGATAATAGAGTAATAATATATTATTTAAATATTAATTCTTAATTATTTCATGAATACTTGAATAACTCTAAATTAAACCAGACACTTATCCTTGGGAAAACACTTAATTTCAGGACCTGCATAGTGGTTAGAAAAATTATTTAAGTCAATATTCTTGGATAAAATGTTATTTTACCCATCATGAGAATCTAATACAAAAAATAAAAATTTCATCACAATTTCACAATCTTGAAAAACATGGGTCTTTACAACCACTCCATTAGAAAACTTCTCATCCTAAAAAATACCTAGTGTTCAAACCATATCTATTATCACATTATAAGAATCTATGTAATAATTTTAGCATGACTACCCAACAACCGATCCCACAAAATTAATGTATCTCTATCCAATGAAGACATTCAACCACAAACGATCTGGTACTCCCCATCATAGGAGTATCCTTATTATCTCTTCATAACCAAACTCTTGTATCATTGGACCATTTTCTATCCATCTCCAAAAAAATTACTAACAACACCAAATATACTCATTACATGCATCATCCCACAACATCAATACATTGTTCTTCCCACATCCCAATATTGATTCCCTAGAGAAACACTAAATTTGAACTCACAATGAGGGTCAAAAAACACCAATGACCAATATTTCTCTCCTATATATATGTATTATCTAATAATTCTCCTCAGGAAAAAATCCCAAGGAATTTATTCATAAAACGATTAATTATATTTAATATATCTCAACACATAGATGATGTTAAACATCACGGATTGTGTAATAAAAATATACATGGAATTATTTTATCTAGAATAAGAGTACCGTCGGGATCCATCGATCAATATCTATCTCCCCCCCAAGACATTATCATATCAAAATAGGATAGACTTTCCTTTAACCCTTATGTGAATCCAAGTCTCCTAAAATTCCATGTCTAGGTCCATCTATGGGACATACTTATCACATCACCAAATTTTCACTTGATTTTTTCCACTTCTAAGGAGGTATATTTCATATTTCATCATAAATATAAGGAAAACATGCTCACAACATTCATTTGAATCATTTCTCCCCATATCTGACATGAATACTAAATGATTTATGATTTAAAAGGTACATCACACAACCAACATGTAACAATACTATCATTTTCAACATGGTTAGTTCTCTATCCCATACCAACCAATACAAGACATGACTCAATATCAAGTTATACATCCATTAATAAAGAAACAATTAACATTATTTATAGATATTTAGTCTCATTAATCTATAAGAAACTATGAAACATATGTTCAAAATTAAAAAAGTCAGATGTTTCATATTTTATTCTAAAAATTCCAATCACTTGGAATCAATATAGTCATAAGGTTCTACATGTGATCTAACAGGATATGAAAATGCATGCATTAGGAAATACATTCATGAACCCGCATAATCATACCCATGGAGCACTTTCATGAAACACGATCAGGATAAGTGATTTCCTTGAAATGAAAGGTGTCTTTATTATTGTATAAAAAACCTGAGAATCCCCTATTCATTAGTCACAATATGATATTATAGTAGTCTCACTATCTCAAAATACATACCCTAAATAAGGCCAAACCTTCTCACATGTATCCATTATTCAAAACAAACATATACTCACTAGAGTCTGATTCAGGGTTATGGAAATCTAGGACATCCCACATATCCCTATAGATCAAGTGTCAAAAAAGGTTATCTAGGTCTAGAATCCAATCCAAAAAAGTCAAAATATCATGTCCAAACATGCTTTACTCAATAAATAGTAACTAATCCAGTTGGTGACAAAACCACAAGCATGCCTCCCCATACACTAATGGTTGTCCACTAGTAGTGAGTGTTTAATGGAGGTACAACGGTGAGAGTAAAACCATTGGATTAGTACTAAAATAATAAAGGAATAATTAAATTATATAAAATGTGGAAGATAATTAAATATATGAAATGTTTTAATAATAGATAACTTGGAATTTTCTAATAAAACATCCGTACATGAACATGTTATACCCAAAATACATGTAGAAAATATATTATAGGTAATACATACACTATAGAAAGAGAAACAAATTAATAAAAAAATTAATAAAACACTCCATCTCTGGAAGGCATCCAATGTGAATGTTTAGTCACTACCCCTTTTCCACACCATATCCCATAGTAAAGATACTATAATGAAAAATGAGCCATGTCAAATCCTATACTCTGGAGAACTATCCTAGTACAAATTAGTTCTCTAAACAGGGTGTGAGTAAAACAGAGTCAGCCTCCCCCAATTATATCTATTGAAAATCCATTTTGTGCATATAAAATTTAAAAGTGTAAAGATATTTTGTATGAGGATGGTAAAGTAAAGGTGTATAAAAACCATTTTGAGATTCGGTTATACATGATAAAACTAGAAAAACAATCCTCCTTTAGCCTAAGTTATAATTTATTCGAACATGGTATAATATATTATAAATAGGAACTATATATATATTCCTTTGAATTCATGAGAAATTGTTATCATATTAGGTTGTACATGTTTAATGAAATGAAATATTTAACAATCAAGGGTAATCTGAATAGAAATAAATGATAACATAACATCATTGGACCTATGATTCTATACAAGGAATTCTATATGGGAAACCAATTGTCGATCAGAGAATAACATAATCTCATTAATCCTATAAGCCCATCCAATGAATTTTATACCAGAATATAGGTATCCCTCAAGGCCTAAAATATTCTCTTTGATCCTATGAGCTTATCAATGGAATTCCATATATGGAACCCTTGTATCCCTTATGGTGTAATATAATCTCTTTTAACCTATGATACCATCCAATTCATTCTACATAAGGAACCCATGTATGGGTCATGGTGAAATAAAATTTCATTTAACCTATGAGACAATCTAAATAATTCTGTATAAGAAACCTGATTATCACCCATGGATTATTATAATTTTTTTAACCAATTATCCCATCTGTGGAATTTTATGTAAGGAACCCAATTATCTCCAATGGCGTAATACAATTTCATTTAACCTATGAACTCATCCATGGAATTTGGTATAAGGATCCCATGTTTCCGTCAAGGAATTATATATTTTCATAGACACAATTGAATTATGTAATTGAACATAGGCAAGGGGAAATATCAATGACAGTTTAAAATTCAAGAATTTAATTATCATTTTATTTATATGTTCCCATTAGGGAATGTAACATGATCATTCAGTTTACATACATTAATTTCAGTTTACATAGTTCAATTCTATCATTGATTCCATATATGCACAATGTAAAATTGAATGGTCCAACTGTAGTCTACTTATCTTGTAATAACTCAACTAAATTTAATACCATAAATATGTATGATTTATATATACTGGTAAGGTATGATAAATATATATACCACATGAAAATTCATTAATTCCATTTAACAAACTTCCTATTGAGTAATAAAAATGGATAGGTATTTAATGTACTCCATTTTACAATTTACTCACACTTTTATATGATTTGTTAGTCACTTCAAAAATCATGGAAATGATAGATGCAGCTTAGTGGTGTTTTAGTCATAAAGAATAATGTTCGTCAATGAATATTATCGAACCAAACCATAGGGTGGTTCTTGTTGAGGTCATCAACATGAAACCATTTATATAGATGTAAACCATTACTAAATAAGTTCTAGGGGACCAACATAGGGTATTTCATGTTTTTGGAGAAATTGCATGAGGTTTATAATGCAGCACAATGAAAATATATTTTAAACAATGAGACATTGTGGGGAAAGTCATCGAACACCTACCTTAAACCAAGTAAGATTCACTCACCCATTATCATCCTTTTATTAGTAAAGAAATTAGATAAATAAAAAAACTTGGAAAATTCCCAAAATATAGTGCATATGATCTCACGTGAAAATAGAATCCACTACATTTATAAAATAGGAAAAGGTGTCAATAAGAGTCTTAGACTAACCGATGGTGATCCAATTCATCTAACAGTGTTCAAGTTTGAATTTGGATTGGGGAGATCTCACC
The DNA here is from genome assembly GCA_963277665.1 of Viscum album. Classification (NCBI taxonomy): domain Eukaryota; kingdom Viridiplantae; phylum Streptophyta; class Magnoliopsida; order Santalales; family Viscaceae; genus Viscum; species Viscum album. The sequence continues at coordinate 365,347,200 of OY728137.1, forward strand.
AAACCTATGAGGAGATAAATAGGGAATCAATATAAACCAATTGTGCCTAAGAAATTAGGGAGAAGGATTGAGGAGATAGTCTTAATGGATTGAAGGTCAAATAGGTAAAATCACCCATTTCAATGAGGTCCATAGTTTGGAAACACATTTTTCCTAACCGTACACCAACTATATTGATCACACTACCAAATATCCACACTCTATATAGTTCATGTACATGGTTAAGGAAAAATCTTTCCAACCATTCCCTTGGAATTATCTCACACCCGACCCCTCAAAAAGTTGTCAAAAAATGTTGTAAAAATCATTCTCCATCAGTGTGATTCTATTTGTTCACCAAACCCATGTCTCATTGTGAGAAGAATCCACTCACATGGTTTGAAAAAACCATGGGCATATAAAAATAGGCCAAAAGGTGTAGAATCCTATGTTTTTTAACCAAGTTAAAATTTATGAATGTTTTTTAATTTATTTTTTGGTTTATCAACGGGTCATTATTTTAAAAACCAAGCTCTGGAATTTTATTCCGAGTGTTGGAACACCTAAATATGTCATTTTTCTAACTTTGATTGATGTTTCGAGGAAAAGGGGAAGTCGCACGGGTGGAACACAGTTTGTCTAACCATGTGGCCAAACCCTGTGTAGTTGAAGTTTTGAGGCAGTGGCTAACGCACGGTTAACACAGGGTTTCTCAAACCGTGCAGCCTAACCCTGCGAGGATTGTTTTCCAAGACAGTAGCTAACAAACGGTTAGCACACTGTTTGTCTAACCATGCAAGAAAATCATGCGGGCACTTAAATGAGATATTTAAATTGTGGATCTCACTCGTTTTTTCCTTTATATGGATGGTCTAAGCTCCCAATCAGCCATATCTTAGGATTAGTCTTCCTTGAAGGTTGGAAAACCTCTCCCAAGCGTTTTTGAGTTGATCCGAAGGCTTCTCCTAGAGAATTGAATCTTTTTTAGGTAAGTAGATGTTCATCTTCATTCTTGTTCGTTTTCTAAGATCTACTTATATCTACATCTCTTCTTCTCTCGGTTTCTTAGATCTATGCTCGTTATAGGTAAATATAAGTGTGTAGATGACAAGTATGATAATTTTTGGTCTTGTTCTTTCTAGGATAAGTTATCTAAGGTAGGTTTTTGAAGATTCAACCCGTTTCTCTTGAGGGTTCTTCGTTCGTTATGGTTTCCGGAAAAACCCCGAGGTAGGGTCCCAAATAATTAACAATTTATTTAAGTATTATATATTCTTTAAATAGATTGAGAATATGAGTTTCCTTGATTATGATATGTTTATGCATGACACTTTTAATGTTACTAAGTAATGCCACCCACATGAGATAAATGAGGACTTGAACATGTGTTGATTTTAACCATGGATTGATATTGTAGTTAAAGTGAAATGATTAAAAAGTTGAATGATTTGAATGGAAAGAATGAGTAATAGGATAATTAATTATATAATTAGTTTTCATGTCATTATTTTAAATGAGATTATGGATTTTACTGATTATTGGGAATATTAAATATTTGATATGTAGAGAATATAATTTGGAAACTGGTAATAATTAATGGATGAATTAATTATTACATGATAAATGGTAAATGGTTAACTAATTGATGATTGGTCAAAGAGATAAGGTTTAATTAAATAATTGTTGAATTAATTAATTTTCATTCAATAAATTAATATTGTGAATTGATAGTTTGTTACGATTGTTTTCCAGAAGTACCTTTTTATGCATATTAGTTTATCATGCTTTATGTTGACTTGGATGGAGTTTTTTAGAGATACGATTTGTTCTGTGAGATGGTCACTAAATATCTTGGCTTTTTTAGCATGTTTTGAGATGATTATGGTGTGCTTATAGATTGTTAAACTCCTGGATGAACCATTGTTTGAGTGGATGGGTTCAGACTTGTTAAAGAATATGGATAATTAAATGTTGAGTTAATTATTCAGTTGGCTTACTAGGAATAATTAATTGTTAATTTATAATTAATTAATGATATGTAGAGTGGATAATTAATTGTTGACTTATATGAAGAGTGATTTATGTGGTTAATTAATTGTTTAATTAATTAACGGATTGGTTTTGTGGTGTTAGACATGTTATTCTACACCAATGATAAATATATATGTATGATTGATGAATGGATTGTGAGACGAGGACTGAGGCTCCAAATACTCATAGGGTGTTAGACATGGAGTTCTACAACAATGATAGATGTATATGTATGATTTATTTAGGGGTTGTGAGACAAGTACTGATGCTCTAAATACTCACGGGGTACTAGACATGGCGTTCTACTCCCAGCTTGCAAGCAAATATTCTTTTATGGGATAGGGACTAATGCTTCAAATACCCATGGGTTATAAGACAAGGACTGAGGATCCAAATAATCACGAGGGTGGGATAAATGATGTTCTACATCCATTAATTAAAATTGGACTGTGGGTTTAATTGTTCGTGTATGAAATGAGTTTAATGGTTAATGAAGGCTATTATGACATGGCGATTTGTGAATTGATTATGAGAAAGCATTCAGACTTATTTATGAATTGGGTGAACCACTTTTAGTGGGAAGGCTCAAACATAGTATATGAAAGATTAAATTGAGTAACTTATGACGTGTTATCCAAGCCAAATCACAAGCTTGGATTCGGTCTTTACTTGATTACATAGATGGTCATTAGAGACATCTGTGGTGAGTGACTTATACGAGAGATGTCAGGCGTAGTCCAAATTTCAAGTCTTTCATAATTTATTATGATTTGGATAATTGATAAACAATAAGTGATGATGTAATGATTGTTGAGTATGCATGAAAAATGAATAGTGCCGGTTCAGACACCAGTCGAGGGCTGAAGTAGGTACTTGGGTTTATAGTAACTTTGTGCTGCATACTTTCTTTTATGAATTCCTTCACGTGTTATAAGTTATTTACTAAATGTTTGGATTTGGGGTAGACACTAGTGGTCCCGACCTACTGAGATTTATATATCACACCTTACTCGGGCCGCCATTGCACTGGGTACCCGAGTAGATTCTATTTGGTTGTAGGAAAATGTTGTTTGCATTTACTTAAGAGTTAGGTGCAGAGGACTGATCAGAGGCTCGAGATGATTGAGGATATTGACCATGGGGATTTGAGTCATTATTTCTTCTTTCTACATTAGAATGTAAATCATGTTGTTTTGTTAACTATTTTCTACTTTTGTATTATTAGCATGTCAGGTATGAATCTCCTGTATAATTTGGCATTGGCCACTTTTATAAAATGAGTATTATTTGTCTTCCACTGTTTCTCATTTATGAGTTTGTACTTCTTCTATTTTTTGTTATCTACACTGATATACCGATGTGCAACTCTGATAAGAGGGTATAGTCTCCTGAATGACTATCCTTAGACCCTCACTGCTAGTTGGAAGCCTCTGGAGTATGAGGAGATGCTCTTGAGGTCATGTGGCGACCGGTCCGGCCACCGGTTTAGTGGTGAGTCAGTTCGGGATGTTACAATGTGGTATCAGAGGGAGGTTTTCTTTCTTTTCCTTTGTCTTAATATTTTTCGGTTGGTAGATAGGAGAATAGGAATGTGTCGACGCTTGGGTTAATACCTGTGGTTGGGACCGATCACCTCATGTATGAGAAATGACCAAGTGTCCAGGGATGAGAATTGATGTTTGTTATATTAGAGGTTATAGCTGATATTATTTCACGTTGAGTGACTGGTGTATTTTCTGTTGTTTATTGACTTTTAGAATTTTGAAAATAATAGTTTTCTTAGCCTGATATGTAAAGGAAGTTTCATACTTGCATCATCTTAGGCACTTAGAGATTCACATGTCATGCATATAACATTCCATGTAGTTGCATTAGTAGGATGCCTGCTAATTGGGATTGTGTTCCTTGGGTGCAATTCCACGTTTGATCTTCCTTAGCATGCCTCTCTGGATAACATGTTTTGGTGATAGATTTAGCAATCTTGAATGATTATATTCCATACTTATTATCATGTTTTGTTTTTGTGACATGCTTCCGTGTTATAGCATGTTGTTGTATTATTGCTTATGCTAACATGTTAGAGAAGTTTTGATATATGAAAGGGGTGCTAAATATAAAATGATAACTAAATGTTGATTGTGTGAAATGGGAGCCAAAATCCTGGGATAAGGTGTGTGGGTTCCTTATCGATTGGTAGGTGTCCAACCATATAATTTTTACTATTAAGTTGATCATGTTAATTTCTAAATTGACATTGGTATCAATTAATGAGAGCTAATTTTCAATCCATGGAGTGTGTGGGTGCTTCATGAATTGGGAAATTACGACTCATATTAAATGTGATGACTTGATTCTGTGTGAAATGCTTATAAATTTGAAAGATGTTTAATGTTGATCTGAATTCAAATGGCTATCTTCCAAAATGGATCTGGACCCAAGTAAGTCAGTTGGGGAGTGTTTTTATGGGATGACCCATTTGAGTGTTTTTAATTTAAATACCTATGTGTTTGCTATTGGGTTGATTTATACAGAACCCGGGTTGGTTAAAATGAGATCCTCGTATGTATCCTTATCTTCTTAAAAGGAACTTATTTAGATAAATTTCTTGAAAATGATGGGCTTCCAACAAACATAAATGTTTTAAGAAGGGAGTTTTATGAAACTTTCTTGTTTTTCCAGGGGGAGTTTTGAAAATGGTACATTGATTTTTTGATTAAGTCATTTGACGATTAAAGATTAAAAGCAATTTAATATAAGAGGCTTGGAAATGGAACCTATTGGGGAGTCCACTATTTAAAACCATCATATAAAGGGTTTTTCAGACTTCTCTTGAGTTTCCTTGGAATGGAAGCGTGATTAATTTCTATAGGCGTTCTTGTCTTTATCAATGTCCATATGTTCAGATTTAGAGTCTAGTGACTTGTTTAACGTAACCCGGTTTAGGGTTGTCACTTTTTATTCATAAGGGAAAAACTTGTGGTCGGTAGCACCCTCATAAATTAAATTCCTTGCTAGCGCTATGTCTTTTATCACTCTTTTGGAGGTGTTGGGTGCCATTGTCCCAGGTAGGACTTCCAGTTTTCAATGACACCATTGATGGAATGGGTGGTGATGTGTTCTTGACCATGTTATGAGCTTGAGAATTGAGAAATTATCTTTTTCAGCTGGTTAGATGTGCCTCAGGCATGGTCGGATGCTTTGTTGGTCGTTTAACCCATCCTTCTTAGTAATGGATGACTAGTTATAGCATCATCTAGGAAAATGGTCATATGAGGCAATATGACTCCGTAAGAATTCTTTTTGTACTATTGAGTACGGTTTTGGGTCAACTCTAAATAGAGTGACTTGAGCGTTAAAGAATCGGTTTCTTTTCAATACATGGAATGGTTCTCGAAAGACCTGAGTGTTTTGAAACACCGATCTTGTAGTTAATATATTGCACTGGTGAGCGGCCGATCTTTTCTTGAGACTTCATGGGAAATAATAAGGTGGGTATTTCCACTTTGTTCATGATGAACATGTTGGCAGGTGATTCCATGAATTTAGAACAGAGTTGTCTGGTAATGGTTTGACTGATCTTCTTCATGACATCAGTTTTCTCTTAGTGCGCTCTTCTAGACACGGTCAGCATGTCCCCTATATTTACCTCATCATGGAGACACTAAGATAGCGTTGGTCTTATGCCGCACTACAGTTTAAATGTTATTGGGCTTGAGGAGCAGTTCTTATCTGGGGAGTATGTGGGATTTGTGGTTCCTTTGGCATACTTTTTTATTCGTGTTGGGGCACGGTTGTTTTTAAAATAGCCTTGTGATGGCGTGACATTGAAAATTTACCAGATGTTGGGTAAGGACTTTGTTTTGCTAGCAGATGGTTTTGGAATAGTGTTAAAGGAACTTTGTCAGATAAAGGGTAGAAATGGCTTTTGGGTCTATGGAGTCTTTTGAGGGAATCATGTGAAACATGTTCCGTTGTTTGATCGAGGTTCAACCTTTTACGTTAATAAGGTCCTACTAATGACCTAAGATATAAGATCTGTTTTGATGTTTATACTTTAGAGTAATCTTTGGATATATTTATAAAGGCTTATCCATCAGGTTTGAGAAGGGTTAAAGGTGTGTTTGGCATTGGGAACAAAACACGTCACTTCTAACAAGATTAAATGACCTTGGTAGGACAGTTGTTTTAGTAGTGGTTCCCGATGGCTTCTCGGGGACGAGAAGTTTTTATGGTGGTTATAATGAAGAATCCTGTGTTTTTTAACCAGGTTAAAATTTATGAATGTCTCTGAATTTATTTTTCGGTTTATCAACGAGTCGTTCTTTTTAGACCGAGCTCCGGAATTTATTTCTGAGTGTTGGAACACCTAAAGATGTCATTTTTTGAACATTGATAGATGTTTTGAGAAAAGGGGAAGTTTCATGGGCGCCGCATGGTTTGTCTAACCGTGTGGCCAAACCGTGCATAGTTAAAGTTTTGGAGCAGTGGCTAACACACAGTTAGCGCATGGTTTGTCTAATTGTGTGGCCTAACCATACGAGGAGTGTTTTCCAAGATAGTAGTTGACGCACGGTTAGTGCTCGGTTTGTCTAACCGTGCGAGAAAACTGTGTGAGCACTTAAATGAGATACTTAAATTGTGGATCTCACTCGTTCTTGCCTTCAGATGGCTCGTTTAAGCTCCTAAGTGGCCATAACTCAGGATTACTCTCCCTTGAAGTTTGGAAAACCTCTCCCAAGAATTTTGGAGGTGATCCAAATGCTTCTCTTTGCGAATAGAAGCTGAATTCTTTAAGAAGGTAGATTTTCTTCTTCGTTCTTGTTCGGTTTCGTAGATCTACATAGATATACATCTCCTCTTATCTCAGTTCCTTATATCTACACCTGTTATGGGTAAATATAAGTGTTTAGATGAAAAGTATATTATGTTTTGGTCTTGGTCTTTCTAGGAGAAGTTATATAAGGTGGGTTCTTGAAGAATCAACCTGTTTTCTTGAGGGATCTTCGTTCGTTATGGTTTCCGGAAAAACCCTGAGGTAGGGTCCCAAATATTTAAAAATTTATTTAAGAATTATAGATTCTTTAAATAGTTTGAGAATGTGAGTTTCCTTGATTATTATATGTCGATGCATGACACTTTTAATGTTATTATTTAATTCTACCCACATTAGATTAATGAGGACTTGAACATGTGTTTATTTTAAGCATGGAATGCTATTGTAGTTAAAGTGATATGATTAAAAAATTGAATGATTTGAAAGGGAAGAATGAGTAATAGGATAATTAATTGTAGAATTATTTATCAAATCCTGAGTTGGAATGAGACTGTGGCTTTTACTGATTATTGGGAATATTGAATATTTGACATGTATGGAATATAATTTGGAAACTAGTAACAATTAATGGATGGATTAATTATTACATGTTAAATGGTATATGGTTAACAAATTGACGATTGGTTAAAGAGAGAAGGTTTAATTAATTAATGTTTTAATTAATTAATTTTCATGCTTTAAATTAAGATTGTGAATTGATAGTTTGTAACTATTGTTGGCCAAGAGTCCCTTTTGATGCGTATTAGTTTTTCATGCCTTAAGTTGTCTTGGATAGAGTTGTTGAAAGATATGATATGTTGCGTGAGATGGTCACTAAATATCTTGGCTTTGTTCATCATGTTTTGAGATGATTATGGTGTTCTTGTAGATTTTTAAAGTCCTAGATGAACCATTGTTTGAGTGGACGGGTTCAGAATTGTGAAAGAATTTGGATAATTAAATGTTGAGTTAATTATTCAATTGGCCTGCTAAGAATAAATAATTTTTAATTAATTATTAATTAATGAGATGTTGAATGGATACTTAAATGTTGACTTATCGGTAGAATGATTTGTGTTGTTAATTATTTATTGAATTAATTAACGGATAGTTTTTTTGGTGTTAGACATGGTATTCTACACCAATGATAAATATATATGTATGATTAATGAATGGGTTGTGAGACAAGGACTGAGGATCCAAATACTAATTGGGTGTTAGACATGGTGTTCTAAAACAATGATAGATGTACATGTATGATTGGTAGATGGGTTGTGAGATAGGGACTGATGCTCCAAATACACACGAGGTGCTAGACATGGCGTTCTACAACCAGCTTGCAAGCGAATATTCTTTTATGGGATATGGACACTGATGCTCCAAATACCCATGGGTTGTGAGACAAGTAAGGAGGCACTAAATACTCACGAGGGTGCTAGACATGATGTTCAACATACATTAATTAACATTAGACTGTGGGTCCAATTGTTCGTGAATGAAATGAGTTTAATGGTTAATGAAGGCTGTTGTGACATGATGATTTGTGAATTAAATATGAGAAAGGGTCCAGACATATTTATGAATTTGGTAAACCACTTTTAGTGTATGGGCTCAGACATAGTATATAAAATATTAAATTGAATATCTTATGATGTGTTATCCAAGCCAATGCACAAGCTTGGATTCAGTCTTTACTTGATTACTTAGATGGTCTTTAGATATATCCGCTGTGAGTGACTTATACAAGAAATTTTGGTCATAGGCCGAATCTCAAGACATTAATAATTTATTAAGAGTGTAATAATTGATAAAAGATAAATGATTATTTAATGATTGTTGAGTATGCAGGAAAAATGAATAGTGTAGGTTCAGATTCCAATTGAGGGCTGAAGAAGGTACTTGGGTTTATAGTTACTATGTACTACTTACTTTATTTTATGCATACATTCATGTGTTATAAGTTATTTATTAAATGTCTAGATTTTGGGTACACACCGATGGTCCCGAACTACTGATATTTATATCTCACACCCTAATCAGGCCTCCATTGCACTGGGTACCTGAGTAGATTCAATTTGGTTGCAAGTATATGTTGTTTGAATTTACTAGGGAGTTTGGAGCAGAGGATCGAGCGGAGGCTTGGGATGCTCGAGGAGATTGCCCTTAGGGATTTGAGTCATTATTTATTTCTTTCTGCAATGGAATGTAAAGCATGTGGCTTTGTTCACTATTTTCCACTTTTGTATCATTATCATGTCATGCATGAACCTGATGTATAATTTGGCGTTGGACATTTGTTTTGTACAAGATTTGTAAAATCTGTTTTCTGCTGCTTTATCATTATTAGACCATTTCCTCTACTTATTTCCATTGACTATTTTTGAACACTAAAATGAGGGTATAGTCCCCCCACTGACTATCCTTAGACCCTCGTTGCTATTCAGCAGCCTCTGGTGTAAGGGGAGATGCGCTTGAGGTCGTGTGTCAACCGATCTAGCCACTGGTTTAGGGGTGACCCGGGTCGGGATGATACACAAGGCTTGGGATGTACAGTTTACACTAATCAAGTGCCAACCACATGAATTATTCTATTTTTCTTTTAATTGAGTTTTCAATGCTTGACACAGCTAAAACTAATCTGTACTTCTGAGACACCTTATAGCCTTTAAACCCATTCTAAAGAAACATTAAATATTTCTAACACTAAGAATTTCATTCCAATGATTTATTTATGATTTGGAACATCTGAAAAATGAAAAAATAAAGTTTCTTTGAAAATTTATACTTATAAAAAACATGGGATATTACAAACTCTTAACTTTATAAATTATCATTCTCATGAAACTCTATTGGATAAAGAAAAAAATAACCTAACCTACTTGATTCATTAATTCACCATGAAAATAGTTGTGTTTCATTTAAAAATTCCTTACATGCCTCTAATAATCACTTTTAATCATATAAAACATAAATTGTTAAATCCCAATCCAACACATAATACTATAGTGAAAACATATGTAGTCTACCTACCCAATCTCATATAATATAAGACACAATCAAATCATTGTAATTATAACCAACCGACTTATGGTGTTCCCCACCGTAGGATCTACCATTTAATATCCAATTTTGAGTCATGGTGCTTCAACCATTGGAAATTAATATTGAATAATTCCTTTGTGTTCAAATGATACACCTGGAATGACCCTTAATTTTATCTATATTATTGAATTCCCATCATCCCATCATTTCCATGTCATTTTCCCATTTCCATGTTATCTATTAACTTCATTTAGACAAAATTATCTCATCCTAAAAGTGTTCATTATGATGTTACTTATTGAAAAAAACCAACTATTCAAGAGAACACGCATCATACCTTCTATGAATGAATATTTTAAAAAAAGATTCACTTCATCCACTAACACGACAACAAAAATTGATTACAAATCCTATTTCCAAAGGCATACTGAGATCATTCCTCAAACTCTCACCAAAACCCATACTTTAGTTTTGTTAATGTATCCAAATATGAATATCTCCCATTTATATCTACAATCATGTCTCAACCAAATCATTGAAACAATCCTAATCCAAACCCTTGTGTTAACACAAGCCTCCCCAGCAATGATATTTCCACTTAGACTCTACTCAAGTCTATTTTCATTCCAATATTGGATTTTTTTTATAATAGAATAAATACATGAATATAATTATCCAAAATCCCACAAGATCCAATATAAACCCACAAAACTAGTATCAAAATCCAATGACCCTTATTTCATGAGAGACTCCCATTAGTGATTGATTTCTAACTTCCCACCTAAAGATCATCCACGATGTCATACATAAGAAAAAGTATCTCAATATTCGCATCCTCTCCCCCATCCATCCATATACATAATCACTAGAATGAAAAAGAATATACACATCTATGAGAGATAAAAAAATTTCATCTGTCACTCATTTCAAATTCTCAGGAATGGTTTCCATTGAGCTTTTAGAATTAATACATCATAATGAGGGTCACCACACTCAATGCAACGTGGTTTGTTCCCCCCATATGGATTATATTATATGGATCCTAATTTTAAACATCCATGTTTTCCTTTAATCAATCCATAAAATATATTTAGGTAGCTCAACATATAACCCACCCTATTTTAGTATACTGAGGAAGATGTGATGATAATGGGAATAATCACCTATAAATGATAAGTACACAATGATTCTATCAATAGGTGTATATATCTCACCCTGAGCTACTGAAACCTGAGGTTGGGATATAAATTCCTTTTTCCAACCAATGAAACTATTTTCATCAAAAATGAATTTCAAGGTCCACTAAAAGGTCAACTATCTCACACCACAATATTTATGTCCATTTTATCCCTCATCACAATTTACTTCCTTTAATTTAATCAATGATCCAAGTATCCATTCCCATAAATTTTATAATTGAATATTTTGGTCCTCAAGCCATACCCCTACAATCACTGACATTCTATATCCGCTAGTAACAACAGACCACCAGATCAAAGGTAACTTTTTATACACTGTAGGCATTCATCTCACAAAACTAGTTTCAAGAATTGAATCATGTACCAACAATTCTTTCATAAATAATTTCAAGCTAACCATGAAGCATTGAATATTATTTTCTAATATTCCAGGATATCTATTGAAAATTTTCTTTAAAATCATGCATGTAACGCTGCTATGATTCATTGGAAAACCACCCACCTCAAGGAATCATTTCAGATAATAAATCCTCAACCACAAAACCATAGGTTTGTATAGAAAAGAACACAATTAATACTTCCCATTGAAAATGGCCTCAACACACTGTACTCTAGGTTCTCAATTTGGAGACCCAAGGCATCATCAACCCTATAAAAAAATCTAGAACATTCTCTTCATCTATGTTAAAAATGAATAAAATGAATATCATTATCTTCAATTAAAACATTATCCCTAACCCACACTCCCTCAATAAGATCCCATTGAATAAAAAAACATCACTAATACACTATGGTCTGAGTCAAAATTAAGTGCCTCGAAGATTTCAACCTAGCCGTATAAATCTTGTCTCAAAGCTATGTCACTAGGTCAAACCACCTAGTCCAACAGTCTATCACATGAGAAACATATTGAACTTAAGGAACTCTATTACATAACATCTAACATTCCATGAAATAATTTCAATAGATGTAAAATAGTAGTAGGTAATAAATCATTGAACATTAATGGTCAAAGACTATCAATAAAGTCATAATGAAATTACCTAACATACATCAAACTACTAAAAATTGTCCCTCTCCAAGCATCCTCATAGTGGAGTTCTCCCTATAGGGTTACAATGGTAATGTAAAAAAGGATAATGGTATGACACACACCAGGTATCATTATACAGAAATACTCCGAAGTGGTTCAAATTACTAGACAACCATATAACTAAAGGGATGTTTTGTATCATAAATAAGGAGTCTTATCGACTCAAATGGTTAAATAGAGAACACTTATCACATATAGGGACTCGGCTTAAAAATATTCTAGTTTCCCATCGACAATGGAACTAAAACAATGTGCTAAAACTTCACTTTCACAATTCATCCAAATTTATTCCATATTCATTTCTAAAATATATCTAGGGTCTATCACCCAACCTAAAGGTTTATGTAATTTGTGTAAAGAATCAAACCAAGGCCTATGGGAAATGATCATTTTCATTATAAATATAACTCAATGTAATTATTATGTTAACCCTTACAAAAGGGTTCTTCCTTTTCAAAGTAACAAAATGGTTTGAATTCAATAATTTCATCAATATTCATTTATTGTATTGATTTTAATAATCATAAATATATGAAATGTGAAGTGCCAATTATAAGGGAATTTTTTTTCAAATACTTCTTGGTACTTATTCAACTTACACCTCATCAAATTATAGGAAAATTATCTCATTTCATCCATTTAAACCATCATTTAACCATATGATCTCACAACTGGACATGAATAATGTAACTTTCACTTTCAATATATAATGGAAAATTAAATTTAGGGTGTAATTTTAATTTTAATTAGCTAACATCTCATATCAATACAAATAAAAATCAAACAAAGTTCATAAATAAATTTATGGGGGATCATTTTGGTAAACTTCCACCACACACTTAAACGTATCACTATATGAGTGGATTTTTTTGAATTAAATAAGAATAGTATTTATGAATAATACACCCATAATGCGTTATGAACCAAGGAAAATAAAGATGTAAGGAAAACCTATAAGGGCCACATCATTCCAATCATGGTAAGTTATATGCCAAACTATTCCCTATGTATGGTGCCAATGCTATATAAATTAGTATAAGCATCATATCTTAGTGTAAACCATTACAATATAAATTTCGGAACATCATTTGTGGGTTTATCTGATACGAATAAAAATCTAAAACAAACCTATAAGGGTGAATTCAGTCATAAAAGGACTCAGTTATATGAGTCATCATTCCCATGTTGTGATGTTAAAATCTGTTATATGTTTTAATTGACAAACCATTTTACTGAAATCTATAAAAAATCATTTAAATATATCAAAATAAATCCAATTTCAATTAAATTTAGAAATTGCATTCAATTTAACTCATTAACCATTTAAATACCATTTAATATTTATTAATTCCAAGAAGAATAAACATGATTCCGCCATCTTGATATATAGTGAATCTATAATTAGTTTGATGAAGATACTTTAATTAAGTCACCCAAAACCATAATGATAACCATGAAATATATCACATAATCATAGAATAATTGTAAAAATATAGAAAATCAAGCAATTGTGGTATAGAAATAAGCATGTTGAATAATCATTGTCATATGGAATATAGTTAAGAATGGAACATAATTACAAAAACATGGTATATAAATATTCATGCCAATGATATGTGAATCTCATGTGCATGAAATGATGCATGAACCCACCTATCTCTTGATACACTAGACCAAGAGGTAAATCTTTTTTAATCAGTAGACAATGTAGAATTTTTTCATTAACTCATGGTGAAATAATGATAATTTGTAATAATATTTATCATAAAGAACATTCCCATCCCTAAAAAACTTATCTAAACCTCATGCATTGGATGTTCATTTACAGAAATGAGCTATTTAAGAAGTATTAAAACACACCTAGTCTAATGTCTACCTACCAATAATTATAATAAAACGGGAAAATGATATCTAGATTCCACATATTCATATACTAGCCCAGATCACTCTACAAAAAACAACCTGACATATTGAATAAAAAATCTTCAAGTGTACCTCCACATATACCAGAGGCTTCAAACTAGCAGTGATCAACTAATTATGGTATAGTGGGGAGACTATACCCTTAAATTTTGTAATAAAATTCTATATGAGTAAATAAATAAATTAAATATAGAATATAAATACATCACTTCTAGGTAACAAAAAAATATAACCTAAAATGTGGCAATAAAATATCCATAAATACACATGCTATTCTAAAAAAATATATTATTTAATAAATACCACAGGGCTATAAAAATATATGAATAAATAAATAAATTGAATAATCCAACTATAGAATGTATCCAGAGTACAGTATAGCCCTATAATTTAATATCATGTCATATTCCATATAAATGAAACAATTGAGAAGCATGGTCCAAGTCTTAACCTATATTCAGAAGATCTGTTTCTTTATCAATTGGTGACCTGAACAAGTTGTGAGTAAAACAAAGTAGTCCACCAGCAATGGTTTCTAACAAAAATAGTTCATTTGAATAGAAAATTTAGTATTGTTTAGTTATAAAGAATATGGTATGTAAATCAATGGTGTATACACAACAATTTCAAAATATGATTTCTCATAGGATACATGGCCCACCATACCAACATTGGCCTAAGCCGAAATGTATTTGAAAATGGGAAAATATAGCCTAAATAAGAACCATTTGTATAATCCTAGGAATAAATGATTAATTATGATCATATAGGCTTTGTAAGTTTAATGACATTAAATATGTAACAATCTTGGGAAATTCAAATATCAATCATACATAATAAAACTTTATTCAACCTATGATGTAAGCCAATGAATCTGTATGGGAACCTAAGTGTTTCTCAAGGATTAATATAATCTAATTAACCTCTGATCTAATCCATGGAATTTTTTATCAGATTTATGGTATTCCTCAATTAATACCTTATTTTAATTGATCCTTTGATGTTGTCAATGTAAATCTATATAAGGAACTCAACTATCACTAAAAGAATAATATAATCTCATTTAACCAATGATAACATCAAAGAAATTCCATGTTAGGAATTGATGTATAACTCATATCATAATACAATTTCATTTTAATTATGATCCCACCCTAGGCATTCTATATAAGAAACCTGAGTATCATCCATGTCTTAATATACTTTTATTTAACTTAAGTGTCCATCCACATCATTTTGTATAATTAAACTTTTTTATCCCATGGATCAATAAATTTTTATTTAACCTATGAGCCTATGAAAATAATTCCCCAAAAGGAATGCAAGCATTGCTCAAGGAAGAATATAATTTCACATATATGATTGAATTAAAAAATTGAACATAGGCCATGGGAAATATCCTGACTATTTTATAATTAAATCATACCTTGAATAATTTAATTTATATTCTCCATAAATTTAATGTTATTTGATCCTTCCTTCCTATAGATTTAATTAAATATTCATAGTTCAATTCCTTCATTAATTCCCCATGTCCACTATGTAATATAGAGAGGTCCAACTATTGTTTACTTTCTATATCAAAAATAAATTCAATTTAATACCATTAAGCCTTATCATTTATATGTAGTTTTGTGGTTCAATGATTATTCATATAAAAAAATTGAAATTCATTTATTCTATTTAAGACATTGAATCTCAACATATGAATAATTCCAGTTATATAAAAAATCAAATTTTACAATTCACTCCCGCTTTAATATGATCATTTGGCCACATCAACAATCATTGAAAAAACAAATATACCCTCTTGGGCTTTTGGAAAAATTGAAAATTTTCATCACATAATATGATCGAACCCACCCATAGGGTGGTTTGGATTGAGGTCACCAGGCTCTAACTATTTATTTGTGGTTCAAGCTTGTTTTGTAAAGACACGAGTGATCAATATATGGTATTCTATATTTTAGGACCAACACCCAAAAGGTATGTAATGTGACACAATGGAAACACATTATAAAAAATAAGTCATTAATGGAAAATTCAAAGATCACCTACCTTATACAATGGAATATTTAGTCTTACATTATCAAGATTTAGTTTAAGATGGAATGAGATTAATTGAAAAACCTAAATAATTAAATGAATAAAGGTCATATGATGCTTCATGGAAATAACATCCACAATAGTGAATAATATAAATAATTGAGGTAAGAGGATCAATATACTATCTAATGGTGATTCAATACAACTGATGGAATTATATTTTGTATTTGGATAATAGAGATCACACCAATCATAGGAGGAGAGGAAGAGTTGAGCACTAGAAGCATATTGAGTATGATAAATAAGGGTAGAGTATGGAAAAAATAATCTTAAAATTTTGAGGTAAAAAATAGTAAAATCATCCATTTTAAATAGGCACAAATTTCAGTCACATTTTATATTTAATTATGCACAAACCATGTGGAACACACTTCCTAAGATCCATACCTCACATGGATCATGTTCAAAATTATGTAAATTGTGCACCAACTATTCCCTTGGCACTATCTCAAACATAACACCTCACATGGTTGCAACACATAGTAAGAAAAACTATACAAGAAACCTTGGAGTCCGTTAGTGAACCCACATCATGTCATATATTAACATGGAGTCCATCACATGGTTTTAAAAAGCCAAGTGCCTATTCAATTTGACATAATATTTTGTGTTGCAAGGTAATGCCTAACTGTGCACCAACAATGCATTATGGTCTATTTATTTTAAATGTGATTTTAAACTTCATGATTCACTAAAAATCATCCAATAATCTAATACATCTTCCAAGATATAAATATCATCCAAAAAAATACCTTAAAGAGTTATAACTTTCATAATTAAATTTAAAAACATAGTTTAGGATTTCATCCACCCACCAAATGAAAAATTCAAATTCATTAGAAAATGTCAACCCATTCAAAACATGGTATCATACAAAAATCACCCATCAAGGATAAATATCAAGGGTTTCATCAATGAACGTATATCAATCCATGTCATCAGACATGATTCACCATGATCTCAAAGGGTGGTAAAGAAAACATTAGCTTATGATCATCAAAACCTATCAGTATGGGTTTGATTTTATAGGTTTTTAAGTGCATGTTTTATAGTAATACACCATTTAATTTTTAATTATAAACCAATTTAATTACTACCCTTTATAAATATACTAGTCTAAAAATTTTAGTATAATGATGTACCATACCAAGAATCAGCCTACAATGACCAAATCCTCTTTGAGTATCCTCGTAAAGAATTACTCCCTAGAGGGTCAGGATAGTAGGAAAAAATTATAACATGATCCTTATCTAGAATCCATATTTCGTAATACCTGATCGTTGTTCCTATATAATAGACACCTTTAGGAACCTAACAACAATACACAAGATTATTTGACAAGATAATAAAAAATGAAGAATATTTATGCGAAAAAAATATAAATCTGGATGGTAAAACTCTGTATGTTTTTATGATTCATTATTTAACTATACATGAAAATGAACCACCCATAAAGGATCAGTACACCTCTCTTGTGTGAGGAATGAGTCATTATCCTCATAGTCTAATGTTTCACCATATATCCATATATCATTCTATTGAATGAAAAAATATATACAATATTGATAAATTTATTATAATACCACTTAGAAAATTTACATAAAAACACCATTTAGGTTGTTTCTAATAGTTTAATCAATTTGAATCTGTCATCATTTATGAAATATTCCACTATCAGGCCTATAAAATATAGACCCTACATTCCAAATATGATGAAGGAGACACCTCCTTTATTACTATACAAGAGTCAAAATCAATCATTGGCGTCTCTCCAATTCTCCATGAACTATAAATCCATAGTAAATCATAAAATCCATAGAAAATGTGTGTATCTAAAAGATAAAATTATATAAAACAAAAAATAACATAACAAAAATTAAAATCATGAATCCGTCGGAACTATGACTTCCCAATGGATCATGTGATCTTGATGCACAATTTTCATTTCCATCTGAGGTTTTGAAACATTACTAGTACTCATTCCTACCATATCTCAAATTGTAATGTAACCAAAAAAAAAACAACTTTGATACAACTTTTTTTGTCTCTTCCTTGTTCATTCTGTGAACAATAATTGAACGGCCGGTGAAAAGTCCTTAATAATGACTCCCAGTATTCCGAAGGTTTTTAACTAGCAGAGAGGTCCTATAATGTGTTTGTAGGGACACTATTCCCTCATATCAAATTCAAAAAAATAATGTAAGTAAAATATAATCATATATAAAATTGAATGAACATAGCATTGATTTAGTAAATATATAAATGTAGTAAAAATGGTAATGTGGTAAACTCCCCAAATGATGATGTCATACAAATAAAAAAAATTAACAACTAGTCCAATCACATTATATTAGTCGAAAAAGGAAAAAATTAACGTATAATACTCTAAAATTAATCTGATCCAAACCACCTTTTTTTCTATCAAGACACTATCGAGATTCTTTATAATGATTATAAGAATCCATAGGAGTGGATTTCATTAATCATGTAACCCTAAGAATCAATCTATCCATCGTGAATCTATACTCATCCTGAATGAAGATACAATATCAAAACACACACTGGGGAGCATGTATAATGAATTAAAAATAATGTCACTAGGTCACCCACAACATTGAACCTATAAACTACATCCATAAATGCATTATTATGAAATATTCTTAGCCTAGCTGAAACATAACTAAAATGAATAAGATAAAATAAATCCATTGTTTTCTCTTTAATTAAAATCCTAATCAATCATACCTCATTTGAAAAAAGGCATCTAATTAGATATCATAAAATCTAATCCATGCATAATACTATCAATCCTAGGTCATATAGTTCTAATCGATGATACATTCTTCGACTAGTGCATTAAAGGTATCTGAGAAAGCTATGTCACCATATGGAGATACATATCTGATCCCTAAGATCACTTGAACTCACCTCTAATAACTACGATTAAGGATTTTATGTATCAATTGGGTATCCTAAAAATGAAGCATCATGAAGGTCGTAATATTGATCATTCCATGTGTAATCCATTAAAATATTAGTTTCCTAGGTCTTATCCCATAAATAATCATAACTTTGCAACTTAGATAATCTCTAAGGGGGATGAACCTTAGGTGATATCTATGGAATAATCTCTTGATCCTATATAAAATTTTAGAATTCATTAATAACTGGCTCAATATGTTATACCACAAAAAATTATGGGTGATATAGTATTTGTGTGTCAACCAAACCTATGGAGTATCCTAAACCAGAATCAATGAAATAATCATCAAACCATCGGTATATCTACGTCCTATTATTGGGTAAAATACACCCACCTAATAGCCATTGGTGTCACTTGGATCCTTTAGAGAAAAGAATCCATTGGTTGAAACTCAAAAAGTGTGGTTCTGAGTCACTCTATGTGACTTCCTCTATAATTCATATGTGGGAGGAATCATAGTGAAAAATTGGATTCCAATAACAATATCATTCAGTCAACTAAGGATCATGAGGTTGACCCTTGTAAATACATGTGAGCATCCCCATCATATATTCACTTTATATTATGCCCATTATCCATGTAGTAATAATCATAACTGAAAATATCTATCATCCTTAAGATTAATCATGTAATATGATAAGTAAATAGGGATGGTGTTTGAATTCCTAAACCCATCACTACTTCTATAACCACTTAGTACTTTATGTTTTGTATAGGATTTCTGGTAACACCTGATACCATCTTTATTGAGACTCATAAGGCACAAGATTAAGGTTGGTAAAAAAGTGGGTAACAATCTGGGGTCCCTTATATCAAAACATAGGAATGGAATCCCCAATGGGACCCTCAAGGTCTAGAAATAATCAAAGGCATACCACTTCATATACAGTATGTCAACATGTATGCTTAGGTATCCATCTTGGTATCCTCAAAAGAAAAAATAAATAAGATACATCCCACATAGGATTCTCAAAAAATAATATGTAAGTGGCTGAATCACAAATGGGATACCAGAAAGGAGTAAGTAAATGGAGTCATCCTACATGATTTTCACAAGGTTAAGACATTACTGGAGGTATTTTAACTGGAATATTCAACCACATATTTATCTATAAAAATTCATGGCCATATTTTTATAAAGTGGGTTACCTCACAAAGGAGATTCCCCAAGGGTAATGCAATAAAAAATCAGTATAGGGTGATGGATGATTCCCCATATCATATCATTGTCTCATACTTGGTCTATTTGAACATGACACTAGTATGTCCTATCATGTATTCTCTCAATCCCACTAAGCAGATATTTTCCTAATGTACACTAGGTGGGGAACTTGGAATACCCATTACAAGTCCACTAATTGTGTCATTCAACTCTCAGTTGTATCTCATCCATAGATTCAATCTCAAGACATAATAGAAAATATTTAATGGAGTAAGAAAATCTCCATTTTTGAACCACCCACCCCAAAAACAACACCTATAAACCCTCAAAATAACCCACGGGTTCCACCATCATGATCTACATGGAAAAGCTGAAAATAGACTCCAATTATGTCGAAATCTATGTCGAGGGAGTGACAAAATATATACCCTCAAAATTGTAGTAGCAGAGAAGTACACATTGTGTATATCCAAGTACATGATGTGTGCCCACAAATCCTTAATTGGGCATGTACTATAACTTGACGTGGTGTGTAAAACCCATGTTCATAGTGAGAAAATCATTTCCCTACTGTGTACCCTACATATGGTACCTTCTGATGTTCCTTGCTTGGGTGGAACATGTGTTTCCACTTAAACATATACTTTTTCAAGACATGTATATCCCATGGGGTCCAGTTGTGTACCCTACATGGCAATGTTTCCCTACATGGGATGTATGGACATGTACTCAACTAGATGGCTGAGTAAGACTACAGAATATGTATCCACAATAATGTAGTTTTGATAACTCCATATTATAATGAACTCAATTACACGGCCATGTACTACTGCATGGTGTGTACACCAAAAACATGATATGAATCTCACATAGCCAAGTTACCCTAAATGGGTTTTTGTCAATGTAATCTTCTACATTTACCATTAACACTACATCATAGTTATACCCAGTATATAGAATGTACTTCCAAAATGTAATATTCCTGTAATATAAAGAAAAAATGATCATGTAAATGAACGACACACAGTGTGATCAATATTTATGAATGGAAGACCCATCATAAGGGCTTAAATACACGATTTTATCCATAAATAACGACATTTACTCATTAGTGGTCCCCAATAGTCATAATGGGGTCTTAGAATAAGAAATAGGTAAATATATGGTGATTTATTAAATAAAACTATGAATATACTACCTTTTGGTGGAATCTTCTGAATCCTCACATTTATCCATGTTATGAGACTATTGCAAGATGGCCCAACGCCTCCCATGGTTTGCGATGAAAAATATACTCCCTCTCCACCCCTATCTATTTTCTCATTAGAGCATGAAAAGGGGAATCCAACATCGGGAGTATAGAATCTAGGGGAGTAAAAGAATGAAACAAGGAAAATAAAAGGATGAAAAAGAAATGAAAAAGAAAATGGGATACAATCGAAGCCCCAGTAATTAACATGAGTATCTACATAAACTTGGAAACACCCATTCTAAAATCATCCATAATGATAAAATATCTATACAATTATTTATTCAAAATTTATCTCCAAACTAACATGTGTGATTTAATTAATACTATATTAATTAAATATTAAATATTATTTAACCTATGAAAACATGAACAACTTGGAATTCCACAAAACTATTGTCCTATAGTAAATGATTGTGTTATGAAATACTATAATGAAAAAAATATATGAGATCATACCCTATGGGAAGAATACCATTTTACCTCTAATGAGAATCTGAAGAGAAGATTTTTAATTCTCTCTCTGTTTCACAGTCTATGTAAACGAAGTAATTTATAGTCATCATCTCATTATTAAGAATAGGATATAATGGATCCAAATGGTAATTCTCAGAGTTTTTATATGTTTAAATATGTAACACCCCAAGCTTCCACGGTACGCTTCTCTTTAAATAATACAGTAGCGTGTGTTGTACGTGACTTAGAGTTCTAACACACACCACAACCAATCAAACTAGCCATTATGAAAGAGTAAAATGTAATTTTACATCTTATGTGAGTGTAATTTCAAAAATCTGAGAGACACAGTTAATATCAAGGAGTAAAATGTGGTCAAATAAGATAAAATGAATTTTTTTTGTGAATAGTAACTTTTAACTTTAATTTACCACGGTTAAAAGTAAATAGGGTAATTAAGGTTAAAAATGATTTTAATATTACCCTAAAACATGTCATAATTCTATTGGAAAAGTATATATCGACCAAAAACAACCTTAAGAATAAAATATTATCATTTTGGTCCACTTTTATTAGATTAGGACATTTATTATTATTTAATTAAAAGAAGAGTTAAAAGAGTTAAAATCAATGTTTAATAACTGAAACATTTTTAATATTGGGTTATTCAAAATATAAATTCGATTATAAATATTAATTAGAAATATATAATGATTTCCTACATAATGGTGTTTTATTTATATTTTTTATACATTAAATAATTTAATTTATATTTGACATAATGGTGATGTCGTAATTACCTAATTAATAGAATATTAAAATAATTGATATTATAAATATCAAAATAAATGTAATTTGAGACTTTTTATGAATTCCACTAATATTTTTGGTTAATATAAAATATTAGGGTTGGTTATATTAATTTTTTTCTAAGTAATAATGCTGTTATGAATTTTGAAAAACCAAAATACCAAATAGTGTAGAAATTGACATAAAATATTTTTTAAAACAAATATTATATTATTAATTCATATTCTATTCATAAAATATAATGTTCAGTCAAAGGAATTATATAATGATAGGTGTATCATTAATTGACCACTTGGGGGTCGCATGGAAGTTTATTTTAAGTTTAGTAACCATATAATATAAAAATACAAAGAGACATGGTAAATGTCAAACTCTTTAACTAAGAGTTAAATATAAATGATATAGTTAATATAGTGACCAAACCCTGACTAAAATCTATAGGTGGAAGTATTTTGACCCATACCTATCTTAACCTTTAAATAATCCACTTTTGAGCCATTATAAATAGAATATGAATTTATTATAAAATAATATTTCTAACTTTTCCAAAGGTTCCCCTCACCCCTCTTATAAAAGGGCACTACCCCTTCTCTCCAATTCATACCATCAAAGACTTTTGGTTCGGCCAACCCATTCTCAAATATCCTATAAACTTCCCTCAAATTATCTTAAAGGCTTTCCTTTAGTCATAAATCCAACTTAAGGATCCTTTTTTATCAAATCAAATAGAATAACCCGAAGAAGAGGTAATAATTTCACCACCCTTTTACAAGTTCCCTTCTTCTTCAACTTCTTATTTCTTTATTATTTCCATTCTAAAATAATAACTCCAGTATCTTCTATATACTGTGATGTTATTATAAATATTGTACAACCATATTAAGTATTCTATCCATCCTTTTAATGACATTTCACCATACGTGCGTACGTACGGCTTACCATCTCCACATCGTGGTGTAATTTTTATTCAAAACATTATTTTTTGGCTGGGTATGATAATGATGTGTAATTGATGTAAATAATAAGTATAACATGATAATGATTCTTTATATATGATATACCATACAATTATATATTATTTTAATATCAAAAGAATGATATTGTCGCTCGTGCGTACGTACGGATTACCATCTCCACGAACGCAATGCGATTCATTCCCCATCTTATCCATTCAAGACTAAATTTAATTTAATGATTAAAAATAATTTTTATAGAGAAGATTTAATTCTGGATATGAATAATATTCATCCCATCCATAACAAATATGGCTCACATAACAAAGAATATAAAGGAAAACGAATCCGTTAACACCCGAAACGATGATAATACTATGATATTATTAACAAATCAATGTTCAAAGATCATATATGATATCATATTAATGTATATGATTATTGTATAATTTAATAACAATTATATCATCATTATACAATAGGTTAACCTACCCTAAACCCTGGAAAAGTACAAGTTAAGGGTTTATTTCACAATCTCTTCATTATCTGAGGCTGTTTATACGTAATTATCTACTGGGACCTCTTTATAATCCACAACCATGTTTCTTAAAAATGTATTTCAAATAATTTTTATTATTTTAAAGACTATGATTTAAAGTCATTTATACCCTTTTTGACTTTTTATAAGAAGTTCATAAAGGAATATTTTTGTCTTTTTCCAAACAAGGTCCTCTTTAAACATTTCGACAGAATTAAGGTAAAAATGTCTTTTTAACTTATATGGAGGGTGCGGCTATTTTCTCCCATTATAAAATCTTCAAAGATTCCCTTAAAAGATTATAAGGATATTTTCAAATTAAATGTTTTATTTTATAATTATGTTACTTTTAAATGATTTAAAAAAAGATATATTTCTCTAAAGTAGTTTTGATTTCATCTATGTCAACATCCATTGATGGATTTTAAGCTTATTTGAAGTTTATTTATTATGATACAAAACATCCATACTGTATTGAAGGTTTTGTGATATGTTTGACTGTGGATATTTTATTTTTATACCATTCATGTTTTATGGAGAAATTATTGACATTTCGTATGCTAGTTTTAATACGAATGTTTATTTTATATTTAAACCTGTTCATATGTGGAATGAATTGGACTTAATAAGTGTCGGGTGGAGCTCGCTATAGATCCTCGATGCATCGGTAGGTCTCATGAGACAAACTAGTGTCTTGGAACAAGGGATTGACAAAATCTTATTTATAGTCTTGGCACAAAGACTTGACTATGTGGTTATGATAGTCTGGAATTATGCATTCCATCATTATGAAAGTGGTTATTGATATTGCATGTGATTATTCGAATAGTAGAATATCCATGTGAATAAGTAAATGGAATTATTTCATTCTATTTCTACCATATTATGCTGAATTTCATATTTAAAAGGATTTTTTTAGTTACACATTGCCTTAAATGTTTATACTTATTTATGAAAGTTTCGGCTATATTATTATCCTTTCTGGGCATCTGAGCTCACCCCTTTCTATGTTTTATTTTTCCCAGGATGTGAAGAAGTATTTTATGAATGACCTACAGGGATAGTATGAGGGGATATGACTGTGGACTATGGATACTTTGTTGTTTTAGTTTTCATTTTATGATGTAATCTAAGACTTATGAATATATCTAGTGTTTCCAAGGCTACTAAACTAATTGTTCTTTTGAGACTTGATATTTTGTGATAATTCCAATGTTATTTAATAATACACCGACTCTAGGTAACTGGGGTTAGGGCGTTACAGTTTTTATCAGAGAAAGTTTAGTACAAACCTTGGAAACTAGATTTAGATCAACATAGATTAGAGCACATAGACCAAATATGGACTTTGAGGATTAGTATAGAAGAACGTCCTAGAATTTCGGTATTGTATATATTTGTGAGTTTTCCGAGAAATACATCCCTTTATAGATATGAGCAAGTAGAGGCGGATCTGGCACATATGTACATTGGGGTAAAACCTGAAAACACCTCTTTGAGCTAGACTCGAATGAGAATTGGTGCAAGACAACAGGCCTTGCAGCACTCTTGGTTACGACACTCCCAGGGGATATACTTAGGATAATTCATATTTTCTTTAGAAACCATTATGAAGCGTTTATGAGTATATACTTTCTAAAAGAAAACATTTTTATGGTTATGGATTATATCCATAAACGGTTCAATTTATGTTAAGTGTTTTACAAGTTTGGATTTATGTACTGTGATTCATAAACTAATCTAGTGTATGACATTGTTTATAAATGGTGCATAGTATAAGAAATTGAAACCATATCAATGCCCGCCCTCCATGTTGGGATTTACCTCCTGGTCAAGATAATTATAATGAAGCCGGTAATGCAACTGGTTGTTGATCAGCTAATCACCATACTGGGACAACTCACTCAGGTTATGAATAATAACCTTACCCATATAGAGCAGCCTAATCTGCAGCTTGGAGGATCAATATTAGACCGCTTCATGAGGACAAAACCACCAACATTCAATGTGAGTAAAAATCCCTTAGTACCTAAGCAATGTATAAATTCCTTAGAGAAAATATTCCATGCCTTAGGGAGTAGTGAAAGGGAAAAAGTTATCATGGCAGTTTACCAACTCACTGTAGATATTGATCAATGGTGGTCATTGATTCAAAACACAAATAAAGATGATGAAGTATCAAATATGGAAAGGAGGGAGTTCAAAGAGCTGTTCTTAGAAAAATACTTTCCTTGTGACCATCGAGCAGATATGAAAAGGAAATATCTGAGTCTAAGACAAAAGGAGGATGAGAATGTTGCAAAGTATGAGGCTAAATTTACAATGTTAGCAAGGTATGCTAGAAATTATATATTCAACCCAAGAAGTAAGATTGATCGTTTCTTTTATGGGTTAAAACCATTTCTTCTTCAAGAATTAGTGTCACAATCCTT
This sequence comes from Viscum album, assembly GCA_963277665.1. Lineage (NCBI taxonomy): Eukaryota > Viridiplantae > Streptophyta > Magnoliopsida > Santalales > Viscaceae > Viscum > Viscum album. The sequence continues at coordinate 365,373,969 of OY728137.1, forward strand.
CTCGTCATATGAAGATATTGTCTCATGTGCTATCAATATATAAAAAGAATTCTCTAATTCTTACAAATTTAAAGAAAAGAAAGAGAAGAAGATATCATCTGATCACTATGGAAATGGAAATAAGGGGACGAAGGGAAAAGTTGAATATCCATCATGTAGTAAATGTGGGAAGAAACACCCTGGTACTTGATTTAAAGGAATGGGAGTCTATTACAAGTGTGGTGAAAAAGGCCACCAATCTCATGATTATAAGGGGATTAAAGAAGCTACCAATGTTCAATGATACAAATGGAGGAATATGGGACATTATTCAAATGAATGTCCTAAGCATCAGGGGAACTTACCTCAGAAAAGGCCAAGGGATCGAGGCCAAGATTATGATATCACTACTGCTGAGGTAGAAGCTCGAAAAGATGTGGTGGCAGGTAATTTAATGGTTTCCTCAAGTTTAGAAAATGCATTATTTGATTCTAGATCATCGAACTGTTTCATCTCTTCCCAGTTTGCTAAGAAAATTAGATATTTCCAATTTTATTTAACAAGGGAGTTCTCAGTTAAAACTTATAAGGGATGTATCATTGCTACAAAGTTCTGTGGATCCGTTCCCATTAGGGCATATAAATATTCTTTATCTGCCGATCTCTTCATCGTACCCATGATTGAATTTTATATAATCCTTGGTATGTATTGGCTTTCAGACCATGATGTAAAAATTTATTGTAAGAAGAAGGAGGTTACAATTTTTGACGATGATGATAAAGAACACGTTCTCATTAGATTAGAATCGTCACCACCTGATTCTTACCTAGATCCACCCCAGTAGCTCAACTAAATTCAATTATTAGGGTGAAAGAGAATGAAATAACTATGGGTATGGAAAGAAATGTTCAAATAGAGGATGTGCCTATTGTGAAAGAATATTAATATGTGTTTTCGGAAGATTTACCTGGACATCCTCGAGAACGAGAAATTGATTTTTCCATTGATTTAATTCCTGGTTCAAGGCCTATATCGAAGACCCCTTATAGAATTGACACTTTGAAATTAGTTGAACTAAAGAAACAACTAGAGGAATTGAGTAATAAAGATTTATTCGCTGTAGTGTTTCTACATGGGGAGCCCCTGTCCTTTTTGTTAAGAAGAAAGATGGATCTACGAGGTTATGTATCGACTACAGTGAAATCAATGCTATTACAATAAAGAACAAGTATACCATACCTCACATTGATGATTTATTTGACCAAATTCATGGAGCTCAACACTTTTCAAAGACTGAACTTCGATCTGGATACCATCAGTTGTTTTTGAAGAAGGAAGACATTTCGAAGACACCATTTCGAACCAGGTACATGCATTACGAGTTTACATTAATGCTTTTTGGATTGACTAATGAACCCTATGTATTCATGGATATAATGAATAGAGTTTTCAAGGAATATATTGATGATTTTGTGGTGGTATTTGTTGATGATATCTTGGTATACTCCAAAATCTATGATGATCATGAAAATAACTTGCGTGTTATCTTGAAGACTCTTAGAAGACATGAATTATATGTGAAGTTTAGAAAGTGTGATTTCTGGATTCAAGAGATTTCTTTTCTTGGTCATATTGTCTCTAAGGGTGGAATCTCAATTGATACTTCTAAGACCAAGGCCATCCAATAATGGCCAGCACCGATGAGTATAACTGAGGTATGCAGTTTTGTTTGTTTAGTAGGTTGTTATCGATGTTTCGTCCAGAATTTTTCTTGATTGGCTAACCCATTAACAAAGCTCACACATAAAGGGGTTAAATTTGTTTTGAAAAAATAGTGTGAATAATGTTTTGAAGAACTGAAGATATGATTAGTCAATTCCCTTATATTGACTCTACCATCAGAGAATGATGGGTTCTTTATTTATAGTGATGCATCAAAGAAAGGACTTGGTTGTGTCCTTATGAATAATGATAGAGTTATTGCCTATGCATCACGACAACTGAAAATTAATCAAAAAAACTATCCTACTCATGATCTTGAGTTAGATTCTGTAATTTTTTCTTTGAAGATATGGAGACATTATCTCTATGATGAAAAATGTGAGATTTATACTCATCACAATAGATTGAAGAATATTTTATCACAGAAATAACTCAACATGAGGCAAAGGAGATGACTTGAACTACTCAAGGATTATGATTGCACAATACACTACCACCTGGGGAAGGAAAATAAGGTGGATGATGCTTTGAGTAGAAAGGATTATGGAGTTTTGAACAAGATGAGAGTTGAAAAGAATCCTATATACATGGATCATGTAACAATGGATATGGGAATCACCATGGAAGGTGAAACATCAATGATTTTTCAAATGGTTGCCAAACCATCTTTACTAGAAAGGATAAAGAGTTCTCAGACCGATGATGAAGAGTTTCAAAAGAAGATTGAAGTTGTGAATGATGGGAGATTGAGTGACTTTGTGTATGAAGATGGAATTTTTAAATTTGGGAGGAGACATTGTGTTCCTGATATACCTGATCTAAAAAGGGAATTGTTGGACGATGCTCATAGTTTGAATTTCTCTAAATATCCTGGGAGCACCAAAATGTATAGAGATTTGAGGGAACATTTTTTGTGGGACAACATGAATAGGGAGATTGAAGATTTTGTGTCGAGATGTATGGTTTTTCAACAAGTGAAAGCTGGAAGGCAATAGCCTAGAGGAGTCATGAAACCTCTTCCCATACCTGAGTGGAAATGGGATAATATCATGATGGACTTCGTCATGGGACTACCAAAGACTCCTAGAAGGAACGATGCAATATAGGTCATTGTTGATCTTCTTACCAAGTCAGCACATTTTTTTGCTATAGGGAAAGTTTTACCACTTGAACGTCTAGCAAGACTATATATTAATGAAGTTGTGAGACTTCATGGAGTACCGATATCGATTTTTTCTGATCGGGATCCACGTTTCTCATCAAGATTATGGAAAAGTCTTCAGAAAGCCCTAGATACTGAACTTTGTTTGAGCACTGCCTACCACCCTCAAATAGATAGACAATTAGAACGGACAATTAAAACCTTAGAAGACATGTTGAGATCATGATCACTTGACTTTAAGGGTATGTGGGATCAATATTTACCTACGGTAGAATTTTACTATAACAATATCTTCCATTTAAGTTTTTGGATGGCACAATATGAAGTGTTATACAGAAAGAGATGTCGCACACCAACCTGTTGGGATGACATTGGTGAAAGAAAACTTGTAGGCCCAGAACTGGTGGAGGAAATGATGGAAAAGGAGAAGGTAATCCAAAACCACATCAAAGCAGCTCAAAGTAGGCAAAATAGCTATGCCGATAACTGAAGGAAGGATTTGGAATTTCAGGTAGAAGATCATGTTTTCTTGAAGGTATCTCCATGGAAGGGGGTTATACATTTCCGTAAGAAGGGTAAATTGAGTCCTAGTTACCTCAAACCTTTAGAAATTCTATAACAAATTGGGTCTGTAGCTTACCATTTGGCAATGCCACAAAGTCTCTCCAAATATCATGTTGTGTTCCACATATCACTATTGAGAAAATACATGCCTGACCCAATGCATGTACTCACCTATGAGGAGTTAGAAATGGAACTCGATCTGTCTTATTTCGAAGAGCCCGTCAGGATTCTTAATATAAGAGAACAAATGTGGAGAAACCGGACGACTCTTCTGGTGAAATTTCTATGGAGAAACCATAGACTGGAAGAGGCAATGTGGGAACCCGAGGAACTTATTATGAGGAACCACCCATGTCTTTTTATGCAGTAATATTCTAGAAATTTCAAGGATGAAATTTTTTGAAGGAGGGGAGAATTTAACACCCCAAGCTTCCATAGTATGCTTCTCTTTGAATAATACAGTAGCGTGTGTTATACGTAACTTTGAGTTCTAATACACATCACAACCATTCAAACTAGTCGTTATGAATAGTAATACACACTTTTTTAATTTTTTTAAAATTTATCTTTCAAAATTAAATTCATTTTTGGATTCGGAATATCGAAATTAACTTAGGGTGAATTTTTGGTATTTTTCTGAAAACATTCAATTTTTGATGAATAGTGAAAAATAGTGAGTTATAGTTTAAAACCAAATTTTTATTTAAATAATTATTTATGTAATTTAAATTTAATTAAGGTCAAAATAGATACATAATACCTATATACTTTCAATGTAATTCATTGGTGTTAGTTTAGAATAATTTTAGATATATAAAAATTTTATTGAACTTTTCATCGTCTTTTACCCACCTCCAAGGAGAATTTATAAATTCACATAAAACATAATTTTATAGCTTCTGTGAGTGTAATTTTAAAAATACAAGAGACACAGTTAATATTAAGGAGTAAAATGTTGTTCAATAAGATAAAAATAATTTTTGGTGAATAGTAACTTTTTACTTGTATTTACCACGGTTAAAAGTAAATAGGGTAATTAAGGGTAAAAATGTTATTAATATTACCCTAAAACATGTCATAATTCTATTGGACAAGTTAATATCGACTAAAAACAACCTTAGGAATAAATTATTATCATATTTTTCCACTTGGATAAGATTAGGACATTTATTATTATTTAATTCAAAGAAGAGTTAAAAGAGTTAAAATCAATGTTTAATAAATGAATCATTTTTAATATAGGGCTAGAAAAAATATAAATTCAATTATAAATATTAATTAGATATCTAAAAATATTTCCTACATAATGGTATTTTATTTATAATTTTTAGACATTAAATAATTTCATTTATTTATGACATAATGGTGATGCAGTAATTACCTATTTAATGAAATATTAAAAGAATTGATATTATAAATATCAAAATAAATGTAATTTGAGAATTTTTATGAATTACAATAATTTTATAGTTTAATATAACATATTAGGGTTGTTTAGATCAATTTTTTTCGAAGTAATTATGCTGTTGTGAATTTAGAAAAAACAAAATACCAAATAGTGTCGAAATTGACATAATAGAGTTTATAAAGAAATATTATATTATTAATTCATATTCTATTCCTAAAAATCTAAGGTTCGGCCAAAGGACATATATAATGATAGTTGTATCATTAATAGACCACATGGGGGGTCTCTTTGATGTTTATAGTAAGTTTATTAACCATATAATATAAAAATACAAAGAGACATGGTAAATGTCAAACTATTTAACTAAGAGTTAAATATAAATTATAAGGTTAATATAGTTATCCAATCCTGTCTAAAATCTATTGGTCTAAAGGATTTCGACCCATCCCCACATTAACCTTTAAATAATCCACTTTTGAGCCATTATAAACCGAATATGAGTTTATTATAAAATAATATTTCTAACTTTTCCAAAGGTGCCCCTCACCCCTCTTATAAAATGGAACTCCCCATTCTCTCAAATTCATACCATAAAAACCTTTTGGTTCAGCCAAACCCTGCAAAAATATCCTCTAAACATACCTCAATTCATCTTAATGGCCTTCCTTTATTCATAAAGCCAACTTAATGATCCCTTTTGATCAAATCAAAAGTAAGAACCTGAAGAAGAGGTAATAATTTCACCACCCTCTTTCAAGTTCCTTTCTTCTTCAACTTCTTTTTTCTTTGTTATTTACTTTCTAAAATAATAACTCCAGTATCTTCTATATACTATGATTTTATTATAAATATGGTAAAACAATATTCATTATTCTATCCATCCTTTTAACGACATGTCAACATACGTGCGTACGTACGGCTTACCGTCTCCACGTTGTGGTGTAATTGTTATTCAAAATATTATTATTTGCATGGGTATGATAAAAATGTGTAATTGATGTAAATAATAATTATAACATGATAATGATTCTTTATATATCATATACCATCCAATTATATATTAATTTAATATCAAAAAAATGATATTGTCACTCGTGCGTACGTACGGATTACCGTCTCCACGAACGCAATGAGATTCATTCCCCATCGTATCCATTCAAGACTAAATTTAATTTGATGATTAAAAATAACTTTTAGAGACATGATATAATTATATATATGAATAATATACATCCCATTCATAACAAATACGGCTCACATAACAACAAATATAATGGAAAATGAATCCGTTAACACTCGAAACGATGATAATACTAAGATATTATTAACAAATAACTGTTTAAAGATCATATATGAAATAATATTAATGTATATGATTCCTGTGTAATTTAATAGCAATTATTTCACCATTATACATGATTTTAACCTTCCCTCAACCAATTAAAAGTACAAGGTAAGGGTTTATTTCACAATCTCTTCATTATCCGAGGTTGTTTATACGTAATTATCTACTAGGACCTCTTTATCATCCACATCCATGTTTCTTAAAAATGTATTTCAAATCATTATTAATATTTTATAGACTATGGGTTAAATTAATTTATACCCTTATTTACTTTTTATAAGAATTTTAGAAAGGAATCTTTCTGTCATTTTCCAAACAATGTCATTTTTAACCTTTATGACAGAATTAAGGTAAGAATTTATTTTTAACTTATATGGTGGGTGAAGCTATTTTCCGCTATTATAAAATCTTCAGAGCTTCCATTAGAAGATTATAAATATATTTTCAAAGTAAATGTTTTATTTTATAATTATGTTACTTTTAAATTATTTAAAAAAAGATATTTTTCTCTCAAATAGTTTTGATTTCATCTATGTCAACATCCTTTGATGGATTTTAAGCTTATTTGAAGTTTTTTTATTATGATTCAAAACTTCCATATTGTATTGAAGGTTTTGTGATATGTTTGAATGTGGATGTTTTATTTTTATACCATTCATGGTTTATAGAGAATGTATTGACATTTCGTATGCTAGTTTTAATTCAAATGTTTATGTTATGTTTAAACCTTTTAATATGAGGAACACATTGGACTCAATAAGTGATGGGTGGAGCCTACTATAGCTCCTCGATGCATCAATAGGTTTCATGAGACAAACTAATGTCTTGGCACAAGGCCTTGGCAAAATAATATTTGTAGTATTGGCATAAGGCCATGACTATGTGGTTATTATAGTCTGGCATTATGCATTCCATCATTATGAAAGTCGTTATTGATATTGCATGTGATTATCCGACTAGTAGAATATCCATGTGAATAAGAAAATGGAATTATTTCATTTTATTTCTTCCATATTATGCTGAAGTTCAAGTTTAAAAGGATTTTTTCAGTTATACATTTCCTTAAATGTTTATGCTTATTTATGAATGTTTCCGCTATATTGTTATACTTACTCGGCATCTCAGCTCACGCCTTTCTGTGTTTTAATTTTCCCAGGATGTGAAGATGTATTTTATGAATAACCTGTAGGGATAGCATGAGGGGATATTAGTGTGTACTATGGAGACTATTTTGTTGTAGTTTTCATTTTATGATGTAATGTAAGACTTATGGATATATCAAGTGTTTCCAAGGCTACCAAACTAATCGGTCTTTCGAGACTTGATCTTTTGTGATCATGCCACTGTTATGTAATAATGCACCGAATCTGGGTAATTGGGGTTGGGGCATTATAAAATAAATATATAATCCTAATGTGATTATGATGGATATTCATCCCATTGATGAAATATTTTTTAGTTGGCCCATTTGGCTATTTCCTAGTGTGGCCATGAATTAGATTTTTCAACGAGTATACTTTAATTATGTAAAGATAATATCCTATAATATACAAATAAATCCATATATATTAATATTATTTATATATAAATTATATCTAGGTCATAGTTTTTTGTGAATTACCTAATAACGTAGTGGAATATTGTTCTCATATGGTGAATTTTAAAGATATGACACTCAAAATGGATGATAAATATGGGGAAGTCACATATTATTGAAATAAGTGTTAATTGATAAAAAATATACACAAAAAAGTGGTATGGGTGTCTAAATGTAATCATTAAATTAATATATCCCTTTATAACTCAAAATAACATTCTTTCCAAATTTGAATTCTATTGAAAATTTTCAATAATGTGCTCTATTATTGTTTTTAGGGTAAAATGATGAAAATGGTATATGAACCAGAAATAAATCAATAAAAAAGAGTAAATGTAATATATGAGAGGAATATAATGTATCCATGATCAATTAAATAACATTTTCATACAATTAATTACAATATATTATTTATAGATTTATATGGTACTCTACGATTGTTTTTTTATAAAAATTTAAATATTCAACCTTATTCATTATTTTTATTTGTTTAATTTTATTTTAAATTATTTGTTTTTTTGTAATTTGAAATTCATTATTTGACAATCATACAACTTTTTATGATATTTTTATTGGAGTTTTATTTTGGATGTATTAAATATTTGACTATGTGATAACATTTGGTCATGATTTCTTCTAATAAGTTTAGGTTTTGTGCGCAGCGGATGCGCGTTGGTGGGTTTTCCAAACATTAATTTTAATGTTAAAAGATGTTTAATCCAAGATCCTTCATGATATAAAATGCCGGATCTTCAGAATAGAACGAAGAACAGAAAATGAAAAAAAGAGACCCAGAACTCTCGAGATAGGATCATCATATGTTGGTTATAATTAATTTAATTAATTCATAAGAATTACCTCGATGGAATTCCTTGTCTGTTTATGTCTCTAGTCATGATCATGTGATCCATCGTTGCGTCACAGAATCCAAGTATGGGATTCCTCTATCGGTGATCCATGTGTGCTCCACGTATCTCTGGACATCACCGAAGGGAACTCCGGGTGCTAGCGCAGAAGATCCTTCGCTTGCGATGTCCGTCTTCAATCGCCTTGATCCGGTGGAGGATCTTGATTTCGTAACTTGAAAGCGTTCTTGGTGGAAAGGGAATTCTCTCTTGGATTTAGAGTATTTCCAATCCGTTGTGCACAACCAAAATGGATAACCCTCATGAGGATAATGTAATTGGAATTTATAATACTTAGAATAATAAAATGAATTAATTTCCTAAAAGAATTTAATTATTTCATTTAATTCTTAGTAATACCCCATGTCTTAATAATGAAAGTTGATCTTCATTATTACTTTACATGCATCCAATGTATAACATTTAATATAATTTAATTAAATAAACAATATTTTTCTCATGAATCCCAAAAAAAACTACACGGCGTGTATGTATAAACACACATGTCATGTACTTTTATTTTTCCAGTTTTATTTATTTTCCTCCACCTCATTTATGAGACCTTGAGTAATGGCTATTTATTTCTTAAATAAATGTACCTGCATTAAACACTAATAAATACATATTATTTTTCCCACAATATATTCTCTCGAATAACTAGTGTCGAAATAAATGTGATCAGACATACTGGAATAATTATTAAACCACAATCGGGAATAATATTTTTTCATCTTGTCAAATTAATATTTAACTGAGATACATGGACACACTTAGTGTGTGACCCTCAAGGCCTCTTTCTTAGTGGCATTAGGCTGACCCTGCCTAGAGTCCAAGGTTAGAGTCTAGTAACACGCCAAGGCACCCATAAAGTATGAAGTAAACGCTAAAATGATGTATCACCTCTTACAAATGATTACCGTGTAATATAATCCCTTTGTCTCGATATCTTTAATCAAGCAGGTTGCATGCTAGTGCCATCAACCCATATGCTCGATTGTTATTTCTTTGACTTCCTGGAACTGAACTCTCCCATAAGTTACCATGGCCATGGATTTATTTAGGCTATATCAATTCCATCAAAGGGCTTGATATATCTACTTCTGTTATGGGATATAAGGGACAAATCCTTTCTCGCATTATCTATTAATGCATTATTACTCGTGACACACCCAACGTATCCTACCTCGCTGCGAACAGTGTGTCGTCAAAGTTTTCATCAATACATCTAAGTGCGAGAGTTTCAATACCCATTAATAATATTCTTAAAGTCTAAGGACCAATACACATATCCAAAGATAGGAACATCCAATGACACTGTGAAATGTGGATTTCTTACTGGCTGGTCTCGTTCTCATAATATCCTCCTAGATATTACCAAGGGCGCACACCATGAGAAGGTGCCTCAAAGTTTTATGAGTCATCACCCCTAATGACCTGTACTATTTGTGTCCCTCAAATAATATCATCTAGTCATAGAACATTTATTCAAGAACAGTGTTATGGCACTTCCGGGTTCTCATCATAGCAGAGATCCGCTATGAGCCTTTAATGCAACAGATGTCCTAAGGACATTATCACATGAATTGTCACGCAGAAGAATAATCAAGATGTGATAAGGATTTTATTAATGAATAAAGTATTAAGTAGTTGGTTCTAAACCACCAACTCCAACAGACTCCCACTTGGTCTAGAGCCAATTACTGACAACCTTTAACCCGCTAGTTCTCACATGATATCCATGCTTTTACTGAGATATGCCTTTAGTCATGGGGTCCGCCACATTCTCTTCCGTGGAAACTCTGCTCACAATAACTTCACCCCTCTTATAGAAATCCCTCAAGATGTGATACTTCCTGATTATGTGCTTTTTTCGTTGATGTGTCCTTGGTTCTTTTTCAAGAGCCACCGCTGCAGTATTATCACAATACAATGTAATGGGATCTTTAAAAATAGGAACCACATCAAGCTCCTGGACAAAGTATCGAATCTAGACGGAATCCTTAGCTGCATCATAAGCCGCTATATATTCTGACTCCACTGTATAATCGGTGACAATTGGCTACTTTGAACTCTTCCATCTCACAGCTCCTCCATTGAGACAGAAAACATATCTAGATTGCGACTTTAGATCATTCTGATCTGTCTGAAAACTAGCATCAGCATACACTCTGATGACAAGATACTTGTCTCCTCCATATACCAGGAACATATCCTTAGTTCTTCTCAGATACTTAAGGATAGTCTTAACAGTAGTCCAATGCTATTCCCCTAGATCTTCTTGATATCTACCTACCATGCTTAGTAAATAGGCAACATCAAGCCTGGTACATAACATGGCATACATGATGGATCCTATAGCCGAAGCGTATGGGATCTTAATTATTCTATCTTTCTCTTGTTGTGTCTGAGGACACATATTCTTTGAAAGATGTCGGCCATGTGACACTGGAACCAATCCCCTCTTGGATTGTTCCATACTAAATCTCTTTAGTATCTGGTCAATGTATATACCTTGACTTAGTCCAAGCTACCTCTTGGATCTATCACGAATGATCTTGATCCCTAGAATGTAGGCCTCTTCTCTTATATCCTTCATGTAGAAACACTTTTTCAACCAGTCCTTAACTGACTGAAATACTGGTACATCATTTCCAATAAGTAATATGTCATCAAAATATACTACTAGGATAATGATTGCATTCCCATTCAACCACTTATAAACACATGGCTCACATTCATACTTAATGAAACTGAATTCCATTATAGTTTCATCAAATCAAATGTTCCATGACCTGGATGCTTGATTCCATCCATAAATGGATTTTTGCAACTTGAAAACTCGTTTTCCTTCAGCTGGTGTCACAAACCCTTCTGGTTATGTCATATAGACATCCTCTTGAAGGTTCCCGTTAAGGAATGTTGTTTTGACATCCATCTGCCAAATCTCGTAGTCATGCTAGGATACTACGGCAAGTATGATTCTTATGGATTTAAACATAGAAACTGGCCAGAAGGTTTCATCATAGTCAATTCATTGATTCTGTCTGAATCATTTATCCAATAGCCTTGCTTTATAGGTTCTAACTTGACCTTCCATGTCCATCTTTTTCTTGAATACCAATTTTCATCCAACAGGCTTTACATAAATTGGCTCATCGACCATAACCCAAATGTGGTTCTGATACATGAAATGCATCTTAGAATTCATAGCTTCTAGCCATCTTGCAGCTTATGAGATTTCTACTACTTCCTTGTAGGAGAGAGGCTCATCATTGTCCAACAATAATGATTCACCATCCTCGGTGACTAGGAAACCAAATTTTTCTGGTTCCCTTACCTCTCTTGAGATCCTACACAGTACTTGTGTTTCTGGAACCTCTTCCTCAGGGACCTATGGAACTTGTTCCTGTACCAAATCTGGTGTATCTTGAGCATCAACTTTATCGAAGTCAATCTTTCTCCCACTATCCTTTTTGAGGATGTGCTCCCACTCAAGAAAGACAGCTTGTCAGGCGACGATCACATTCTTGTATTGAGGGTTATATATGTAATATTCTTTCATTTCCTTAGGATATCATATAAAGATACACTTCTTGCCACGGGGTGCTAGTTTGTTTCCTGAGAAGGCCTTAACAAATGCCTCGCATCCCCATAAATGTGTATGCGACAAAATGGGTTTCTTTCTATTCCATAACTCGGAGGGAATTCCAGTTTCCGCCTTATTTGGTACTGGGTTTAATGTGTATACTGCAGTTTGTAATGCATATCCAAAAGGATAATGGAATATCCGCATGACTCATCATCAACCTCACCATGTCCAACAAGGTGCGGTTCCTCCATTCACTAACACCGTACCACTATGGTGTATAAGGAGGAGTGAGCTGAGATAGAATCCCAGAATCCCATAGAATATTGATGAAGTCTTGGTTCAAATATTCTACACCTCGATCCAATCGAAGTTTCTTTATCTTCTTACCAATCTGATTCACTACTTAATTCTAGAATTCCTTAAATTTCTCTAAGGCTTCTGACTTATACCTCATTAAGTAGAAAAATCTGTATCTACTCAAATCATCAGTAAAAGTAATGAAGTAAGAATATCCACCTCTAGCTTCTACTGGAAATGGTCCACATACATCCGTGTGTACCAGTCCTAGAATATCTGTGTCCCTTTCACCCTATCCATAGAAAGGCGGCTTGGTCATTTTACCTTGTAAACAAGCATGACAACTATCAAGTGGTTTTAACTTAGTATAGTCTAAATAGACATCTTGGTAGAGCTTTGACAAGTGCTTCTCGTTTACATGATCAAGGCGGTGATGCCACAACTGGGTGATTTATGGGTCATGTGAGTTTGTTTCATTATTTATTTCCAAAACATGGTTTTCGTAATTTAATACATACAAACCATTATTCAAATGTGCCATACCATAACATACGTTGTTCTTATAAAAGAGACAACCCATATTTACAAAATTGAAAATAAATCCATCCATATCCAAACAAGATACATAAATTATGTTTTTGGTAACACTAGGCACATAATAACAGTTATGTAAAACCAAGATCATCCCAGTCGGCAATGAGAGGTGATAGTCGCCAATAGCCAACACAGCCAGCCTTGCGCCATTTGCAGTGCTAATATCCACCTCTCCTCTGGAGATCTTTCTAAATCTACTTGGTTCCTACATTTGAATACAGATGTGAGCCCCACAAGCTGTATCTATTATCCAATGTGTAGAAATAGAAATATTTCACTCGATAACAAACGCACCTTTAGCATCCACATGATTCTGGGTGTAGTTCCTCTTCCAGTGGCCCTACTTGCCACATGAAAAACACACTGCCTCCCATTCCTTGCCCTGCCTCTGGATCATCCACTTCTTGTAGGGACAGTTCTTGGGGGCTTTAGATTGTTTATAAGTCTTTGTCCCCTTTTCCTTGTCCTTCCTTTTCTTGTTCACCACAAGGACCGCAGGTTTGTCACGCCCCATGTCCTTATGTACCTGGCGAATCAAGGTCAGAAGCTCCTATAGACTCTTCTCATTTCCGCTCATATTATAGTTGACAATGAAGCTAGAGAATTTCTTGGGCAGTTATGATATGATGAGATCTGTACGCAACTCATCTGGGAATTTAATCACTAAGATGTCTAGGCATTCAATGTAGCAAAAAATCCTGACTACATGAGGCCCACCTGGTGCAGACTCTCCAAGCATAGTTTTAAACAAAGCATTGGTGATCTCATACCTCTCTTGTCTCGCCTTCTCTTGGTAGATATCATTAAGGTGAGACATCATGCTATATGTGTCCCTGTTTTCATGTTGCTTCAAGAGCTCATTGGACATGGTCGATAGCATGAAACACTGGACATCTGTGGAATCATCCATGTGTTTCATATAGAGAGATAATTCCTCATCACTGACCTCTTTCCCAGGCGCAATTAGAATATTCTCTTCCAGCACATACAATTTCCTTTCATGGTGAAGGATGACGTGTAAACGTCGCTTCCACTCTTGGAAATTGGTGCCGGTGAAAAGTTTTTCCTTCTCGAGTACGGTTCTCAATGATATGTTTGAAGTCATTTTCTTGTCATTTCTACAAATTTAGATGAGCAAAGGTTGATTACTTTATTACAAAACTGAGACATATAAATAAATTAATACTTATTAGTCTCCCACTATTTTATCTAAATCCAATATCCCTAACCATTGATTTTAGAATATTCTATTGCCTAAATATTCTAGTGGTAAGGATCCATATTTCCCTTTGCATTACCCCAACTAGGGTTGGTCAAGCGACTTGAAGGGTTTTAGGTAGGCATTCTAAATGCCAACTGCATTAACTCGCAGCTCCTTGATCCGCAGAGTGGACTCCCCAATCCTTAAATCCTTTTATTTTGGATTTCCTCAACCTTTGCCTCTTGGTCACACCATATCCGGCTATGGCAGTCAACCCTTGATGTGATCCAAGTCAAGTCAACCCAAAACCTTGAATTATAATTCCCCGATAATTAAAAGCACCCCAACTAGGGTTGGTCAAGCACTTTGAACTACGGTTCGATTATAACAAAGATTATGGACGGATATACCGACTTAATATTTCTTTTTAGGGATTTTATCCTTATACGTAAATTTACATTTTATTATCTTTGATTACATGCTTGTTAATATTAAGTGGGATATGCTTAAGTGATTAACCATTTCTAAGATAATATTTACGTATAAGCCGATTTTTATTTTAGTTCCATATTTCATGCTCGTTTAATTTATTAATTGTGTGATCATGAAAACACACCCACAATAAATAAACCATGCAACCGACAGGAAAAAAATTAATGGTATGATCATGAGCTTTTTTATTGGTTAGTTTATCTAGCGGTTGATAAACTAACCCAAGACCTAGGGGAGAAAACACCTTGAACCTTTCAGGTTCGTGTTTACAGGTTTCCACCTGTCCACCTTTGTATCTCCTTGGATTGGTTTCACCTTGGCTCTTGACTTGAGCTGCCTCTACTAGCTTGGGAGATCCATCCATTACATATGCATTTATCTCACACGCAGGTGAGGGGTAAAAGGGTTTTTTACATAAAAGAATCATTGGGCGCATAGGCCCGACTTATTAATGAGGAGATAGCTCGCATGCCAACAAAATTTAATTTAAATAAATAAATTAAAAGAAACCATTCACATACAAAAGTCTCGGTCTAGCTCATGATCATCCATAAATGTAAAGATATTTATGCATAAATAAAACAAGCATTCAATTCTTTAATTGTTTTTGTTTAAAATAAATCACGCTCAAATCAATTAATTATATTTAATTAATCATTAATTTTATCTTAAACTCTTTTTCTGAACTTCCTTGAGATTCTCATCCATCATAATTTTAAACAAATAAATTCATTTAAAATTATCCTTGTACCTAACTTGTACCTTGGAGGCATCCCGGTGAATTCCCGTTCATTACGCAGATGTTAAATTAAACACACATATATAAAACACCTATCACGTGTTGTGACTCATATTTACGCCTGCACCATGGTATACGTCTCAAGGGTTTGTATCCTATAATAATAAATTTTAATAAATATGCGTCACTTGGGTGAGTAAACTGCATGTAGTTCTGACTACACGACGTGTACTTTTCTTCACCGTCCATCCGAAGTACACGCCTGGGGAAATGGCGTGTTTATGTACTTCGGAAATTTTCGTAGTACACAGCATGTTCTTTTGGACACACGCCATGTAGTTTCCGCGTTACACAGTTTCCAGCTAGGCAAGCCGTGTACGGGGTACACGACCGATCCCTAAACCGAAGGGACTATATGCTGTGTTCATTGGACCACATGGCATGTAATCTGGAAACTTTGCGCCACCTATTTCTGGTCAACACACGGTGTCTTAAATTCATAGAAAGTATCCAATACACGACTTTATTTGGCGGATCAGTCAATGAAATGAACCTAGACTACACTGTGTGTACTTCCGAATACATGCCGTGTATTCTGGTGTTGTACGGCCAGAAACGTTTGGCTCCCCTGGACGAGTTCCTATATTTTATTTTAATCAAAATAAAAAGAAAAACTCATTTCTGTGAGGTGAACGATAAACGAGGGAGGAGGAACAAGTCTCGAGATTTAGATTTCCAGAACGATTAAACATGAATTAAAATAACTAAATTATTAAATGCATAAATCACCAACAAAAAACTAAAAATTATAATCAACGATATGACCGCTTTGATTCCACTTGTAGGTTCTGGACGCAGCGGAAGCTCATTGGTGGGGTTACCCAACTTTAATTTTATCGGTAAATGATGTTTAATCTGAGATCCATCACGATATAAAATGACGGATCTTCGGAATAAAACGAAGAACGGAAAAAGAAAAGAAGAGTCCCGGAACCCTTGAGATAGGATCATCATATGTTGGGTAAAATTAATTTAATTAATTCATAAGATTTACCTCAATGGAATTCCTGTTCGTTGAAGTCTCTGGTCACGATCCTGTGATCTGTCATTGCATCATAGAATCCAACTATAGGATTCCTCTAGTGGTGATCCACGCATGCTCCACATATCTTTGGACATCGCCGAAGGGAACTTTGGGTGCTAGTGCAGAAGCTCCTTCCTTGCGATGTCCGTTTTCGATCGCCTTGATCCAATGGAGGATCTTGCTTTCGTAACTTGAAAGTGTTCCTGGTGGAAAGTGAATTCTCTCTTGGCTTGAGAGTATTTCCAATCCGTTGTGTACAACCAAAATGGCTAACTCTCATGAGAATAATGTAATTGGGATTTATAATATATAGAATAATAAAATGAATTAATTTCCCAAAAGCATTTAATTATTTCATTTAAATCTTAGTAATACCCCATGTCTTAATAATGACAGTTGACCATCATTATTACTTGACATGAATCCAATGTATCACATTTAATATCATTTAATTAAATAAACAATATTTTTCTCATGAACCCCGAAAAAACAAACTACATGGCTTGTATGTATAAACATATACGGCGTGTACTTTTATTCTTCCAGTTTTATTTATTTTTCTCCACCTCATTTATTAGACCTTGAGTAATGGCTGTTTATTTCTTAAATAAATGTAATGACATTACATGTTAATAAATACATATTACTTCGCCCACAATATATTCTCTCGAATAAATAGTGTCGAGATAAATGAAATCAGACATCCTTGAAGAATTATTAAACCACAATCAGGGATAATCATTATTCAACATGTTAAATTAGTATTGAACTGAGATACATGGACAGACTTAGTGTGTGACCTTCTAGGCCTCTTTTTCAGTGGAATTAGGCTGACCCTGCCTAAAGTCCAAGGTTAGCATCTAGCAACATGCAAAGGCACCCATAGAGAAAGAAGTTAATGCCACAATGATGTGTCACCTCCTACAAACACTTACCATGTAATATAATCCCTTTGTCTCAATATCTCTAATCAAGCGGGTTGCATGCTAGTGCCATCAACCCATGTGCTCGATTATTATTTCATTGACTTCCCAGAACTAAGCTCGCCCATACCATACCATGGCCATGGATTTTTTTAGGATATATCAATTCCATCAAATGGCCTGAGATATCTACTTCTGTTATGGAATAGAAGGGGAAAATCCTTTCTCGCATTATCTATTAGTGCAGTATTACTCGTGACGCACCCAATGTATCCTACCTTGCTGCAAATAGTGTGTCATCACAGTTTTCTTCAATACATCTAAGAACGCGAGTTGAAATACCTATTAATAATAACCTTAATGTCTAAGGACCAATACACACGTCCGCAAATAGGAACGTCCAATGACACAATTAAATGTGGATTTATTACTGGCGGGTCGCGTTCTCATAATATCCTCCTGGATATTACCAAGGGCGCACACCATGAGAAGGTGCCTCAAAGTTTTATGAGTCCTCACCCCTAATGACCTGTACTATTTGTGTCTCTCAAATAATGTCATCCGACCATAGAACATTTATTCAAGAACAGTGTTATGGCACTTTCGAGTTCTCATCATAACAGGGATCCGCTATGACCCTTTAATGCAACAGCTATCCTTAGGAAATTATCACATGCATTGTCACATATAAGAACAATCAAGATGTGATAAGGCTTTTATTAATGAATAATGTACAAATTAGTTTGTTCTAGACCACCAAATCCAACAATAAGTAGAATTTTCTTATTTACATGTTGATATGAGGATGATATGAGAATTTTTGTATGATTATGATACATTATTTTACCTTTAAAAAAATATTGGAACAATAATGTTATTCTATTAGTAATTAGTATGTTTTAGTGTAAGACTTTATAGTGACATGATTTATTATGATATATAAAAAAATATCTTACATTTATGTTTCATTGATAATTATTTTCTATCCATCTTGGCCAGTCATAAATTAATGTTTATCCCATATATTATAAGATAAGGAAAATATGTGATTGTTAATCCTTATTATCCATTAAGTGGGATAGGGTTTTCTCAACTATTATAATATTTGTCAACTTCCATGATTTTTTATACCTTATAAATAATAAGTGAGTAGTTTTTATCTTATTCATTGAACGATATGATAGGGGACATGATTTCATATCCTATTTGGTTGATTGTTTTTTAGGCTCATTTAATATACTAATTTATTTTATAGGAGAAAATGTTTCATGAATATGGATATAACTACGCCAATGTTGATATTAAAATAGATTTGTCATTTTTTTATATTGGTTTTTTTGATGTAATAATCACTCAACACTGAAGTAGATAGGGCGACACACCATGGTGACATAAGAAAAATACCATGAAACACATTGATTTTGAATGTTTTAAATTTAATTAATTAAATTCTACATGTCTTTAATAGCTTATTTTATCATTCCTTCACATGATTAATTTGGTAACCCTGTGATCTATCAGGTAGAAATATATAGATTCATAATTTTCACACTTTTGATGGAAACTTCGTATATCTATACATACATAATGTATCTCAATAATATTGTAGAAAATGGAACTATGATAGATGCTTATGTATTTTTATATATTAATGGGAGATTTTGAGATGGGTTTAAAGGTGAGGTTAATGCCCAGTTTGGATAGATTTAGTCATGATATATTTTTTTATTTAAATATATTATTTTATATTTTATTTAAAATATATTTATATTTATTTTACATAATTATTAACTAACCAAACGTGATAGTTTATGAAAATATTTTTAGATTTATTATTTTGATTTTGTATTTAGATTTCCTTTATTATAAATAGTTGGGATTATAAATGTATTTTGTTTCATTTTTTATTGGGTTTATAATTTATTATTATATAACTAAGTATTAATAACTCACCAATGATGGATGGATATCCGTTGGTACTATTTGATATCCTATGGAAAACATGGATCATGCCCAAGTTTATGTGATATTTCTACATGGTTCATATGTTCAATGTTGGGTAATGATATTATAAATGGTATTAGTATAATATTGTGAGTATATTATTATTATTGGGTCATTTTAAGAGTGGGGATAGGATTTGGGTAATGTGATAAGTATGTTTTATTATAAATTACAATCATAATTATAGTTGAGTCCCATGTTAATAATTTTTTTTTAGATTTGATAGGAGAAAATTTATTAATTTGATATTTTTATTTGATTTTCCATAATCTATTGTGGGGGATGATGGTTCGTATTTCATGCTTTATAAAGGGAAATTTTATTTTAATGATTTTTTTGTTTATGTGTTGGTGTAAATAATTTATTATAATAGATTATATTTCATTATTATGTTGAAGGTATCTATATTAATTAAAATTCACTAATAACATTAAAGACACCGACCCAATTGAACCAAAATGGTGGTTACATTATTACATTTACACTAGTTACATGTATTCACATCCTAAAGGAAATATTTTTTTGTAATATTGGTAAACTAGTTACATAGTTAAAATTCACATTACATTTTTAAAACAACTAATACACATTGATTTTTCATTTAGAATGATATTATTCCCCTTATAATATTCCCTCATACAAAACAAAAAATACACCTTTATATCATAGAGAAAATAAAACATAATAAAGAGGTGAGATAAGATACTAAGTAGTGTTATGGTATAATGAAGTCTACCATTAATATAAATAAATTATCAATATATAAAGGTAAATAACTGAAACAGATTACATTTAATCAATAACATAATAATATCATGGTAGGAATAAGTAATGGTCTAATAAATTCATATAAATAATCACATGATCTTTAATATTATCTAGAAATATTTGGAGAAATTAAATCATCACAAGGAAATTAATAATGGTTCTCATAATGATGGAATTTGTAATTTTTAATATCTAAAACAACTCATAGAGGTAGTGTTACAAGATATCTAAAATATCTTCAAGGACTTGGGTCGATATATATATATGGTTAAGGACTAAGCATAAACTCAAGTAAGTTTATCTCATGATATCTATCGATTAATTGAGGGGCTATAATGGACCCCTCTTGTATCATAACAAGTCCAAATAATGACTAATATAAAATTGGGGAAACATAATCAAAATAAAAATTTGTATTAAAAAACTAGCGTATGAAATGTATATACATTACCTGATTAATAAAAAATAAAAACCATTTTGATTAATTTGTGGAATTGTATCAAAATATTATATCCTCATTCAATCTGATAAAAAACAATTCAGATAAATAAGAAGGATGATATCATTAAAAAATATTCCTAATGAAGCATATGTTAAATAAGGGTTTTTGTCATTTAATAATAGAAATACCATAAAAACTCCATTAAAATTCTATTGAAGGAATTATTTGTTCATGATGGAAATTAATTATTTACACACCATATATGTTAAAAAGATATTCCTTTCACATTATAGTAAAAAGTTGTACAAGTGACTTATTTTGAATTGAAAAGAAGATTCATTCAAAATATTTTTTAAAATATAAAATATTGGAATATCTTTTGTTAAAAATCTATTTTATGTTATTATAAAATATTTAAAAATATTTATAGAAAACATAGATATAGAATTAAAATCATTTTCAACCAAAAATATAAATATGTTAAATTTTCTAAAAATTAATTTTTTATCATTTGTTCTAAATGATAAGAAAAGGAGAAGAAAAAAAATTTCTATAAAAATAAGAATAGGATAATAAATTTCATGAGTTTATTGAAATATAGATCATAATATTTCATCATGGAAAACATTTTCATAAGCAATCCTGAAAAACAAGAAGATTGAATCATAAACCTTAAACCCATTGGTAAATTATGAATCAAAGACCTATAATATAAAATGAAAGTTTATATAGAATTTATTGATTTTTTTATCAAATTAAAAATTAATGGGTTTGTATACACACCCCATATAAGAAATAGGTGGCAAATATTGTATATGTCTTACGAAAGTAAAAGTGTGATGAGAAAACCTATCCTTAAGGTATAATTCCTTAAAACCTTTATAGACCTCATATAAAATAAAAAATGGTTAATTAATCATCTATTTCATAACATTAAACATATATCTTATACCATTTATGATTTATTTATTATCATTTATCACCCATTATTTACAAATACTTTATTAAAATCACTATTTTAGGTGATCATTGCTAAATTTTTCATTTATTATTGGGTTTGGTAATTTCACTCATTTTACTTTGATAATAGTAAAATAATATCCATAATGTAATAAATGATATAAATATCCAATATTATTATTATATATTAATTTAGTGTAATAAAAAAATTAAATAAATATAGATGATACCGTTCTTGGAGATTGTAGGTCATATGTATTCATGAATGCTGTTTCCATTTTATAGATGGATTAAAGGAAAGGTAGGTAAATAGTATATCACCATTTTCAGAGTAATTATTATTACATATATATCACATATATAAATAATATTTATACTTATTATCTTTCATGTAATGAATTTGTGAAAAAAGAGTCACGTTATTTCATGAGGTGGGTGTCCACCGTACACATGAGTGACGTTATCATATCCCCCACATAATAGAATGTATAAATGTATATGTGATATTATTATTATAGAGGTATAATTTCATTAAAATTATCTTATGTGTTCAATTAATGTATTCTTATTTCCACTCATGCAAAAAAGAAATGGAAAAAATGCAGCACAACCATTCATGAGGTAGTTGTCTGTTGTACGCAAAAGAGATATTGTTATTTTCCAATGGTTTATAAGGTTATAATTAACATGTTATATTATACTTAAAGAAGTATATTAATTTTATAAATTAAATATAAATATGTTAAATCTGTCATTATATAAAACTGTAATTTTTAGTGATGGAAAAAAATCGGTCAGAAACATTTTTCTGAGCAGTTTAGTCCGGTTGGGGAGGTCTCGACAAGGTTATCCAAGAGACCAGAGATAAAATTTGAGAAAATATATGTTTTTTGGTTACTATAGTAGTATTTTAGTAGGTACTGTAGTATTCATTTTATAATTTATTGTTCATTTTTGTAGTAGCAGGAACTATTCATCTATTTTGGTTTTCGGGCCACCAGTTTGGTCCTCTGGTCCTTCAAGGCCTTCAGGCCACACATGGCCTTCAGTAGTGTAATAATTTCAGGAAAACTAATTTCCTATTAGAAATAAAAAGGCCTTTGGGAAACCTCTTTTCCTTAGGGCCACATGAAATTGTTCTTTAATGCACTTGGAAGACAATATAAAGATCATGCTTTAGATGAGGATTTAGATCATGGAACATTCACTAGAGTAGAACTAAACAATTTGGAAGAATGATAGGGTATGGAAATTTCCATCAAGATGAACCTGTGGATAAACATGAATCGTATACAAATATCAAGGAAAAGTTGGAGAGCTGACATCTTATATTAGATATTGTGGATGAGCAGTTCCTAGTAGTTATAGTCATGATGATTTTCTCTAGAACTTCGGGCATGTAATGTTATGAAACCTATGTGCCATGTTAATTTCTATTTCAACCTTGAAAATTTGTATTATAAAATTTGAATAAAAATTTTAATTCCTTTAGTCCATCTAGAGTGATCAACAAAAATTGTGTAACTTTATGAATCGATAGACCGCCATACACACAGTCTTTGGATTCATTTACCATTGTATGTAAGTGGATATGGATACAGTTTATTCCATTAAAATTTATAAATATCATTATATTTTAGTGAATAGTGTTTTTATTTTATCATAATGGAATATAATATGTAGGATTTATAAGAGTTATTATAATGACGATGCATGGTTTGAAACATCGCCTCTTATTATAAAAACCTCTTTAGTTTTATAAATAAATTATTCTTAGTTTGATTTTATAATCACAAAAGGCCTCTAGGATTTCAGGATTTATGTAAGTAATATCATTGGTTAGGTCTATAAAAAATCTTCTTTGGGAGTATAAAGAGGAGAGGAGCGGGGGTATGCTTTTACAATTGGGAGATACGACACGGTTGAAATTTTTGAAAAAGAAAATTTGCATGGATATTTTTTTTCACTCAAAAACCTCATATATCATTAATTATCAAAATATGTAAGGTATAAGGTCTATATATGGTTATAAAATAGGTTTTATAAATTATTGGATTCATTTTTAACCCACACATTTCTTTTTAACCCCTAAAAACATGTTTTACCCATATTTGTGGAAAATAATTTTTCATATTTTTTTATTCATAATCATCAAAAAATAAGTGGACCATATTTATAATATATATTATTATAATTCCAAATATTAAATCCATTTTCCAAATTTCATTCAACGAAGTGCAAGAATTTAATTAAAAATTCAACCCGTTGATGCATTGAAAAAAAGAGGTTTTCCAATGAATTACTTTCAAATGTTTAAAAAATTATTTATATAATATTCAAATATGAAATTGATTTCAATTACCAAAATCAGTTAATTTTGAAAATAATTTTTCTAATTTTACTTTTAATCACGTTTAAAATATAATTTAACATTATAAACAATTTAAAATATAACCACCTTTTAAAATAATACAATTTTTAAATTTAACATTATAAACAATTTAAATCATGTTTAAAGTATAATATAAACCACCTTTTAAAACAATAAATTTTTTAGAAAATAGTTATTTTTTAATTCAAATAGTTCTTATAATATTTATAATGAATGGATAACCATTGAATTTATCCTATAAATTTGTAAACCATATATTTTTTATAATCTATTTATTCTTATTCATACATTTTAACTTAAAAAATAGGTTTTAATGGTCATGTATAAATAAATATATTTTAATAGAATACCACATTTCCATTAATCCTAGTACTCTGTGCATCTGAAGCTATCAAAGAGACTGAATTTATTAAAAAATATATAACATAATGTCAAAGGGTGTTACATTCGCTTATATTTTTGGTGATTCAGGTCATATACACTATAGAACACAATGTTCCTCTTTTATAATATTAGGATGTTATATTCTACCACACTTAAATAATTTGTGCCCAAACAATTTAATCTATATAATTGTAATAAATTGTTTAATATTTGAAAATAACTTTATTGGAAACCCACATATTAAAAGGGATTAATAAAACATACTCTTAATAAATGAGAAAGGTAAATATCGAGGTTATCTTGAATAAAACATTATTGCATTACCATGTAGGAAAAAAGTGGTTGAATGTTATTATATGTACATTATATAAAAGTCTAAATATTTATGGGGAGTGATATAGATCATTGATCATATGAAAGTGAATTATAAAGATAATTCCAATTACCAAAAATCCATAAATCTATGATGATTTAAAATAACATTTGATTCATTATATATGAATGTAATAAGATAACATTGTTTTCAGGATCCTATTTTTTCTTGGGTTGAGGGATACTTTGTTGTTATTTGATCAATTTCTCTTTCTTTTCTTGCTCCCAAAAAAGAAAATTCTAAATGTATTTCTTTTATACCTAGAGCACTGATATTTTCTTTTAATAGACCATATTTTCTATAAAATAATTGTATGCGATTCCTTCAATATCTAAAAATCATCCAACACCAAAATGGTTTAAACAAATTATGCAATAATAAATTAATTTATAAATCCTCAATAATTAACAAAAAAACTATCTCAATTATTTTAATATTTAGTTAAACTTAAGGCTCATCTTAAATATATATGACCAAATTAAAGTCCAAAATATTAGAAGGAAGGCCACTAAATTTCCAAAACACAACATAACATTATATTCCAAAGAAAGTATCTCTTAATTTCAAAAACCAAATTTTTGAATACCATGATCACATGAAAAACTTAATCAACACATTAATTCATCCTAAAGAAAAATCTCATATTGTTGAATATATTCAGCAAATCCAAAATTTCAGTACACTCTAGTGATGATAAAATAGACCATTTAATCACTCAAAAATTTCATGGTCACAAATAAAATCACATAAACATCTATATATAATTACTTTTTCAGTATTAGTCATTTATTAAAGGTTAAACTCCCTCAATCATGTGTTTTACAAATACATCAACATTCCATTATATAACTTCTCTTGACCATTAGTACTATTCAATATATTTCTTCAAATCTTTATAGAAAAAATAATCATGTAATATCATTAAATGTTTTATGAATAATATTATGATAATATCATTGATAAACTAATTATACATCATATTTTATGATTCCAAATATATAATCAATTTAATCATTCATCTACAGCCATATTAATAGTATTATCTTAACCTTTATCCCTTAGCTTCTTATATTCCATTTCAACTTGGTACATTCATTAGTGTAGTGCCCTATATCTATGTATTTTAATCATTGAATATTGGTAACTTCTTTCTTGCCTTTCCAGTCATGAACATGGGGAAATTTGCACAATAGTTTTTAAAAAATATCATTCTCTTCAATCATGTACTAGCGTATTTCTTTCCATAGTTATCAAAAGTGGAAAAATAATTCTTTCCCTTTTCTACTTAATATTTTTTTTATCAATTTTCCTATTCTACACATTCTTCCCATAAAATATATAATACTTATAGAATTCATTATTTATCGTGATTCCACATGATACTATGTCCTCATATAATGAGAATGTTTGGGAGACTAGTACCGTATGAAAATTTTCATATTCCCATCAATGAAATCATCAATCATACAATTTTAATTATGTATTTAGTCTGATCAATCCATGATACCCTTGTAATTTTTTCGACTTACTCAGAACATTTTATTTTTACTATTGTCTTAGACTCATGAATTGTCTCCCTATATCCACTCATTTCACATGAGAATTTTTTTCCAATAAGTGTATCATAATGTCCTTTTATTCAATGTTTACTATTTTATATACATACTACGTGTCTTAAATAAATGACCATAATTGGTCCACATCTCAGGATAGATGATAAACATCCATGAAAAATATTATCATTCATTTCTTCCCAAAGTGAGAAATATCTTCTCTATGAAACATACCAATTTCTCAAAAACGAATGTATTTGTCGTAACATTAAATTATAGTGTTTTATGAAAAAAAATAAATTCATTACATTACATAGTGGATCAAAAATATACTCTATACAAGAATTTTTATTATTTATAACCTGAGTTAATTGAGCCAATACAGTTACAGTTTTATTAGTTCATGTTGTAGCTCTAGTTTCAACCTCATTATCATTCCAATGATATAAATGCCTATATGGGGTATTAGAAATGACATGGTGTCCATACCTTCCACTATGATACTTTTTTAAATATTTCAATATGCTGTATTAGATCATAACATTATGTAACATAATGTATAATCCCAAAACTATTGAAACAAAAATCGTAAATTGAAATTATTTTTCATGGATAATCTCATAATCCTAAACATGGTTTCATGTATATTTTTTCAATATCATGATAATATATTCATATACATCATAATGGTTTGTAATTAAAATGTGAATTAATCCAACAATATCCCCTAGGACTATCAAACTATGTGCACATTAAAGCATATTTTCCTATACTATGTAGTGATTGATTCAAGCCTGACATGCCTTTTATAGTTATTACCCATAGTTACAACTATTCAACAACAACATATACTTATAATATAAAAAAATTATATATTAAAATGAAAAATATATAATCTCCTCATTGTAAAAACATTAGAATGTTATCCTCTATAGAGACTCATGCAAATATTAAGTCACATGGTTATATTTCTTAATCTATGTTTTCCTCAATCTAGTTCCTAGGTTTTCTACCAAAAATAATTTGGTAACAACTATAAATACACTAACAATAGTAACCTTGTACTAGTGTTAAAATTATTACTTTGTCACTAGATATAGTAAATTTCAACCCTAAGGAAATAATTGTTTATTAGTTTTGGTAAACATAAAATATATTAAATTATATTTTCATTTTAAATAAATAAAATGAAAAAGTTTATTCTTTGATAATTCATTTATATGCCATATCTTATCCACTTATATCCATACAAAATACTTCCTATTATCCTAGGGAAAATAAAACATGATAATGTTATTTTAAAATATTCATAGAAAGGGTATGTGTATAGAAAGTGTTATCATGAATAAAAAATCATAGTCAATGTGGACAGATAAATAACAAAAATAAATTCCATTTAAACAATAAGTCGAATAAAATATGATAGGAAGAAAGGATGATCAAATAAATCCATATAAAAAATAAAATGATCTTGACACTAATCCATGCATAATATAACTAACCAAATATTCACATGGACATCAACAAATAATCTCATAATTGTGGAAGGAATTATTCTAGGCATCTGAAAATACCACCATGGCCTTTTTCCTGTATATCTAAAATATTGCTAGAGGCTTGTGAAAATTCATCTGTATAAATGGGTAGGACCATGAAAAAAAACATAATATTGTTTATGTCAAGAGAACTACTTATGTATAAATGTGATATAGTAGTCCCCACCAGTCACATACTATGTCTAAAGAATTATGTGTATGAAATGTGTGAAACATAATTTACATAAATTTTTTTATTAAAAATCATGTAGACTAAATTTTATTACATTCCCCAATTAATAAACACAATCATAGACCATTCATAGTATTATTAAGAATGGTATAAAAATAATTCATCTACAACGAAACTGATTACGAACCATTAAAATAAATAATAAGGATGACATCATTACAATATATTCCCAGTGGGGTATATGTGAAATAAGGTTTTATGTAAATGAAGAGTATACCAAATATAAAAGTTCCACATAAAATATTCATGGGGAAAATATCCTCTTAAAATTGAAAATCACTTTAATACCCAGAAAATTATCATATCATTAAAACATATCTATTCCTTAAAAAAGTGATAAAAACATATAAACGAATCATCAAAGTAATAGGTGGTTATGTTGGTGGGTAATTCTTTAATGTATTTATTTGTTAAAAAAATTCCTTTCACACTATTGAAAAAGGTTAAAAATTGTTTGTTTTAGTTTTAATAAAAATTGTGATAATATTTTCGTATAAAATATGGAAATAGATGAAAAATAATTTTTAAGCGAAAAGATAAAAAAAATTCAAAAAATATTTTTTTTGTATATTTTGTTATTAGATAGAGGAAAACTAGAATAATACATTTATTATACATAAATAAACTATGTATCAGAAAATGTTAATGTTTATTAAAATATATATCATTAGATCTCATCCTCAAAAACATTATCATGAACAATCCCGATAAACAATTTAATTAGATTATAAACATTTAGCAGTTTTGTAACATCAAAATAATATCCCCAAAAAATACAATGAAACTTTAAATACCATGACTAAAAATATATCCAGTGTATATCATATTAATGTGTCAGTTTATATAGAACAAAAATGAAATGAGTGGTGAATATGAAATATCCCTCAGAGATGTCAATGTGAGGCGAGAAACTCTTACCTCAGGTTGGACTTCATTTGTGTGTGTGTAAGCCTCATCAATAATATATATAGGTTTATTATAATTTTATTATACAACCATAATAATATATATACTAACATATATGATTTAATTATAGTATTTTATCAATGGTTTATAAACAGTTTGTTGTTAAAATCATTGTTTCGGGTCACAATTTCATCATTTTTCATATATGTTTTGGTTCAACAATTTTGATCCATTTAAATTTATCATTGTTAAATAATATAAAAAATTATATTCATTATATATATATTTTATAAATTCATTATATATTTATTTATAGTAATCTATAATAGATAGAGATAGAAAATGGATTAAACCATTCATTCAGACTGTGGACGGTATATAGGCATGAGTGTGGTATCAATTTTTGTTGATTAATGAAATGAATGTAAGGTAAAAATATATATCAAATTTTACAGATTCGTCATGATTTTATTTATATGAGATATAAGAAATAAATTTAAGCTTATTTTCATCCATTTAAAGCATTATTGAAAAACGTTTCACATCGCATCACAAGGTGTTAGTCCTCCGATCACATGAGAAATTTCATAATATCCCCCAAAGAATAGTAATTAATAAGGTAAATGTTATATCATATTTATATATGTATAATTATGATAAAAATACCATATATATTCACATAATCTATAGAAATTGGAAAAAACACATCACTTCGGTTGGTGAGGCTGTAGTCATCTACACAAATGAGTGACATCATTATTTTCTAAAGGGTTGATAGGTAAAATGATAAATGTGATATTATAATTAAAAAAATATATTATTGTATTAAATATAATATTAATTTTTTAAATCCATCAGTATATCCAATTTTTAGATGTGGTGATGGAAAAATAATTACATCGGTTCTCGATGAGGTAGTCTTCCTTACACATGGTCAATTGTTTTTTTCTCATTTGGTGAAAGTGGAGATAGATAAATGTTATGAAATTCACATAAAAACCTAAAATTATATAGGATACAATGGTTATATTATTTTATCATAGTTTTATAATATTTTAAATATATTTAAGAATAGGTAAAATGAAAACACATGGTAAATAACATTACCTCTTCTTCAAACAACCACTTTAGGTTTATACCTAAAGCCTTCCATTATTGAATTTATTATTTAAAAAATGACTCTAGAATATAGGTAGGGATATAAATAATATATTATTATAGCTTCTTATAGAAAAAAGATATTTGGTAGTGTGAATAGAAGAGGGTAGTGGTGGAATTTTATAACTAGGAGAGAGGACAGAGTTAGAATTTTTGAAAATAAAAAGTGTCACAAACATTTTCCACTACAAAAGCATATAGAATGGTACATTATAGAACCCGATATTGAATGTATTGTGTGTTTTTATGTTTAAAATTTAATTAGAAAATTTATTTTATAATTGAATATGATATTGATGTGAAATGTGTTTGAAATGTGATATGGAATTATTTTAGAGAGGATAATTTCAGTTATATAATACACATTTCATTATTTTTAAACTATGAATTATTTGGTAGGATTTTTTTTCTGATTTTAATATTATTTTTATTATAATTCAAAAAATATACATATAAATGAAAATAAATTTGAAAATGATATAATATATTTTTTAATACTAATATTTTTTTCAAATGTAATTTTATTTCAAGTGTTAGTATGTATTCATTTTTGAGATATATCACGATTTCCTCAAAATCATTAGGATGTTGTTAATTTAGGGAATTTTGACTATAGTGAGATAATGGAACATGATCTCCACATGTGTTGTATTTCTTCAACAATCCTTATTATTATTATTCATTTATATATATTTGACTAAGTGATTTATGAAGATTATAATAATGAACATGGAGGATTTTGGGTTGATGAAAAAATTTTAATTAATGTGAAAAAATTTCTTGATGATGATAATATAGTAATGTATAATCCTTGTAATTTTATAATATATAATATATTATATTATATAATTTATAATTATAAATTAAAATGGACATATAAGGTTGTATTTGACCCATATAGATGATAAATTGTGTGAGCCTAGTTGTACATATGAGTAGACTGATAGAATATCTAAAAATCAATTCCATGAAAGTTATAAGCTATATATTTTTATTTTATAAGTGATTTACAAATAATAATAATTCCATGAAATACTAATTTGAACACTACATAAGGGATATATTGCATAAAATTTTATATCATAAATGGAAAATATATCCTCAACACACTTTCTTTATAGAAGATTAATATTTTATTTCATTATATAATGGTGCTTATGTTCCTGAATTGTGGTTATGGGATTATTTATAGGGGACACACATCTGATACAATTCTATAAAATCCTAATTTTTTTAAATTTTATCAATAATCAATTAATTCTACAATCTTACACTTGAATTACTAATAATTTAATTGAAATAATTTTAGTGGTGTAAAAACTCAAAAGAAATAGACATCATGGAGATTCGGAGATGAAGTTGTTATTATTATTTAACTACAATAATTATATTATTTCTAAAAATTACCATCATCCGAAAACCGTTATCAATAGGTGAAATAAATAAGGGAACACTTAAAAAGAGTTATGTTGTTCTTATAATCCTTGTATTTAATATTTTGTATTGAAAAGAGAGAGATATTATTATTGAAATTTTATGAGGGAAAAGTGGAACCTGATGCCGTTTTTATCCCTATGGAGGAAAATGAATTATGTAGAAGATTATTCAACAAATATTAAATTAAATATAAATATTAAAATAACATATTCATTATAGTAATAAATATATTTTTTATTAATTGGAACCATTCCAACATTTTATTTAGTATGTGGGAACATTTGTTTTTTTGTACGATTTGTAATAGTATAATGACAACCCATTTCCATATTGGTTGGGTCTTAGTAATAAAAGATCAATAATGTCAACTATGATAAACTCCACATCACGCCATGTACTATTTAATCATATTGACTAGTGAACTTGAAAAAAAAATCAAAATTGATATGTGGTTTCATGGACTCTATGATATTGAGTAATATGAATAATATCATTTCATAATAACTGATAATTGGTGAATAATTTTATTTAAAGTATAAATAATAAATATCACTGATCCAACCCCTCAATCATCCTTCATCATAATTTAATATACCATTATGTGGAACCATAATCATAGATATCCCTTTAAGATATATTTCATTGGTTTTCTATAATAGAGTATCATACTTGTTTCAATGAAAAAATCATTCCAGGATTTAATGGAATGAAATTAAATATATATATATAAGGATTTTATGAATCTCTATATTATTTCATATGGAAATAATGTATTATTCATTATTTAT
Organism: Viscum album; assembly: GCA_963277665.1. Taxonomy (NCBI): domain Eukaryota; kingdom Viridiplantae; phylum Streptophyta; class Magnoliopsida; order Santalales; family Viscaceae; genus Viscum; species Viscum album. The sequence continues at coordinate 365,406,523 of OY728137.1, forward strand.
AATTGTTTTAATTTATCCTATACTAATAGTATCATACTCTTGGTTGATGAAAATAATATTTAGTGTGATATATTCATAAAAAATTCATTATTATATTATATTTATTAAGAAGTTTTGATATAATTAAATGTATACTAATTAGAAAAATATATATGAAATAAACAGAATTATATTAATATATGAGATTAGAATGTCAAGTATTGTAAATTATAATTTTTTTTAAATATGGAGATGAATGGAAGATGGAAGAAGAATATTTTGATTATTTATTTATATGTTTCAAATTTATTAGGAGTAATATTCAAGGATATGGTGAAAATTTTGAATACACCACCACTAAAAAACTGACAAGGTTTTAATTGAATCAATTTGGTGCTAATGTTTTAACTATGAAAAATTGTGACATTTCAAATGTTCATTATTATTGTTCAATATGGAATATTGGTTGAAAATGAAATGATAAGAGTTTCTCATTAAATACGAAAGTTTAAAGTTAAATGAAAATTGTATTTAAATAAAAAATAGATCAAAAACTAAACTTAACGAAATGATTTATTTTTACTTAATATATAAATTAAGATTATTTTAATGGATACAATTTAACTACATTTTTAACATCGAGAAAATTGGAAGACTAATAGATAATTATAAGGGAAAATACCCTTAAAATATTATAAATTTGTAAATAATGGACATTTATCAATAAATATTTTATAGAGATAAACTAATATGGATTATAAAATAGATTCATATAAGAAATATATAATGAATATGTAATTATCACAAGAAGAAATAGTTTATATAAAACTAAAATGTGAGTACTTATTTAAGAACATAGAGTATAATCTTCTTATCATTGGATTGTGGTACATCAAATACATAGAATAATAACAATGTCAATCAGGACTATGAAAGTAAATGAAAAAATTTATTCCTTTTAAATAGGTCAATGATGATATTTTCTATGGTAATAATGGATATGATCTATATTCTTATTGGAATAGTGAATTTTTAGATGAATGTAATGATAATATAAAGAATTATATAAGAATAATATAAATTGAGTTATACCAATTATAACATACCATGTTCAATAAAAGAAAATTAATCTATTATGAGCAATCTTGAAACATGTAAGTTGGATTTCAAATTTATCAAAAATTATGATTAGTGTATAAAATATATTCAAAGATAATACCATTCATAAAAGAAAAATAACCAATAAAATAAATTTCATCATGTTTGAAAAACATAGGAATTTACAAGAACTATAATTAATGGTAATTATCACAAAAAATTACTTAAATAAATTAAAATATAATTATTATATTTTTATTGATATAGTTTAAGAGAGTTATAATAAAACTAATGTAAATTCCTTGGATAAATTGAAGAAAAATATGATTTTAATCCCAAAAAACAAACATTCATAGGAATAGATTATCTTTGATAAAATATAAAATAATACCCAACAATAATAAATCTTGGGATATGAAATTTTTATCTCCAAATATTGACAAATAATATGTAGTTTATTCTGTGAATATAAAAAAAAGAAACATAGAAAAATATGTTGAAAAATAAAAATCAAAAACAAAGTTACCATAATTATTGATAAAGAGCATAAATAATTTCATTCTATAAAAAAGGATAAAATACTCATTTTAGACAACATAAATTGTTAAAATTATATTTTATTATAGAAAAAATTATTTATGATATAATTTCAAGTGTATTACTGAACATATTGAATCTATGGTGAAAAATACATGGTGCAATAATTTAATATAGTAGTACATACATGAAAAATATATAGTATTGGGTCAGACAAAAATTAAGTGAAATGATGGGGAAATCATTACTAGTACAAATAATGTTTTTTGTGAAAAAATAGATTGATTTTCATGATGGTAACTGTTTGATATTTGATTAGGAATGATAAATATTTGAGGAGAATCACATTAATCATTCCAAAAAACTAAGTTAAAAGTATATCAGTGAAATATTTTATGAGAAATTAAAAGTAAAACAATATTATTTGGTTTTTGAAGTATCATATAGAACATTAAAATGTTATTGACCTAGATTTGATAGCAAAGGTAATTTTTCACAAATAAAGGGTGATTAAAACATAATTAATTGCATTGAATCCAAAGATTGTTGAAGAATTAATTTTTAAAATTATATATCAATGAATATATACTATAAATTCCATGAGATTTCCCACTGGGGACTTCTTAGATTTAGATACGAATAGTTTCATATCCCCAATACTTTCTCTGAAATGATAGACTCTAGCATCCAGTGCTGACTACGAATATTCCTTATATTAGAGGCATTAAACTAAGAACCCATAAACACACACACATCTCCAAGATCATTCAATACTGAATTTCATGTACTACTAATACCTATACATTCATAAAAAGAATACCATAATTGGATTAGCCAAATGGTACTGAAATTGAAAAGTTTCCAAATAGATTCCCTACTAATGAAACTACGTAAGGGTCCAATCTACATAGAAAAAGGTGGAAACATTCAATGAAATACCTAGAAAACACCTAGATATATCTACCCAAATTTATGATCATCATGATATTGGCCCTACCAGGACTCCCAAAAAAGTTATTTCATCTAAAAAAATACATGAAATGTGCTGGAAAATCCCATGAATGGGTGATTATAACAACACCCTATAGGAAACATGAAATCACTAAGAATAAAACAACAAAAAGCATCATAATATTATCACCTGAATTGAATTTCAATCTGATAATAGATAATAAATATAGATAAATAGAAGAATAATATGATATACTCAGAATAGACTGCATGTCCTAAGGTTGTCTCAAAAAATATTTTATCTATAAGATTCTACTGGAGGCTCAAGGATATGCTCTTTTAGGATAAATCACTCCCTCATCCCTGTTATCATTGAAGAACTTATTTTTTTAGATCATGCCAATCAGGTATCTCCATTAAAGTATGAGCTAGATCTCCAGTATCTCAATACCTAGATAGGGGATCACACCAATGATCACTATGGTTATCTGTAAACCCAAATGGAATAACCCACCATGTAGGGGATCATTTTCACAATGATAATGTGTACCATACTAGATCATCCTACTATATGGGGGATCAATGCCCAATGTCAGATGGTCATCACGATACGAACAAACCATACCTATAGGAAAATAAGGAAATATATTGGATCTCACATTGGTCTCATGTTGGGATAAACTCAACTATATCTGAGACAACACCCATTGATGGAAAAATAGTCATCTGATGAGGATGTAATGTTGTATTGTACCTCATAGTGATAGACCAAAGAAAGTCACTCAATTGACGTTGTCCTACACTGAAGATACAAATGGATCTATGAAATCTATAAGGCAGAAAAAAAGAGATTATAGATGGTACGTGGCATGTACCTCTAACCCCGGTAATGGTTGTTCCTATTCACATGTTCTCCCTCCCATTCCCATGTGCACCTAGTCATGCCCATTTATTGTGGATGTGCATATATATGTTCAATGGTTTGGTCCTACCCATGTTGACATGCTTGTCTATTCCCATGCCCTTGTATCGTCTAGGATAAACACTCAGACACCAAGGAAGCTTCACGTAATGAGTGACACATAGTACACTATGTGTGATATTAAATTTTACATAAAACCCTAGTGTGGCATCCAAGTCCCCATATCAATATGTGTTCTTCATGGTACATGTTCTATAATGTTGATTTTATAAAATTCAATGATTCCACCATGTGTGGTAAATTTCACTACAACCTTCTCGGATTCCACAATAATCATGCCCAAGAATGGTGGATATGGGGTGACTATGCCTCACGACCATCGGTCAACGGATTTAGAAATGGATTATATCTACATAAAATCTTTGAAAAATCATAAAATTCCCACACACCCAAACTCAAGAAACATAATATCAAAATCCAGACAAAATGGCCCTTCTTTATCACACACCACAAATGTGCTATCGATCTTTTTCTTGAACACAGGGTTACAATCCATTGCACCAAAGTCCAAATGAACAATGATTAATCATATAGTATTTTTCGAAATTCAAGTTGAATATATATATTGATATTGATTTCCCATAGAACAAGGGAGAGAAACTAAAAAACATAAAATAAGAATGAACATTATCCATTTTATGGTAGGATACAATTTTTTACCATTAAAATTAAAAAATAATAGTACAATAATAAAAAACAAACCCCCTAAATCCTAGGAATAAAATCTCCCCAAACCTCAAGAATTGTCCAACCACAAATCAAATGGTGTGAATAATTATTTAATGTTTTTAAGGGATAGTAAAATGGGATAGAATCCACCTAAATCAATGTCCTACCTTAGGTTGGATTGATTTCTTATTAAGAGTTGTCAAACATGAATATCTCTACTAATATCCATGACATAAAATGGTGAAATGACCCTTGTTCATGGTGTCAGTCTGTTGTTGTTGTTATATTCCAATCATTCCTCCAATGCTCTCTCTCAAATATCATAGTTTTTAGGCTAACCTTATGAATGTTTTATAATTTATTTTTTAACGTATTTCATTAGTTTATTGTAAAAATAATAATTAAATATTTAAATATATTAATTTATATTAAGAATTTATCCCATGAAAACATGTTAAAAAAACAAGATGAAATATAAATGGTTTTACCTAGTGTAAAACATGTGTTCTATAATCAAATACAATCATTGATTTCTATTATGAGTCCCCATTCCATTGTTATTCCACTATTTCAAGAAAATATTAGGTGCATGATATTAACATATATAGTATTTTTATAATATCTATACCATACTAACTAGGCCTCTTAATCTAATGTCATCTTAGGTCCTAGATCTGAAAATACTACTAGATGTTTTAAAAATTATCATATGGAAAAAACTGAGATGTCACATTCTTACCACATGAGGGAAATTCATCACATAAATCAAGAAAAGATTTCTAAAAATAAATGTTTAATAATATTGAATCCTAGTAACCCAATCCAAGATTATCTCTGGTAGATTTTTATGATTCCATGAGATACGTACTAAGGGAATCAGTCATGAATAGAGGATCTCTCCTACCGATCCTCAGTCACTACTAGGTAGTCCACAATGGTATCTTTATCCTCAATGACCAACTAAGCATAGTCAATAAAATGAAATGAGTAATGAACATACATTCTAATCTGTAACAAAAAGAATAAGTCTTGTACTTTGTCTAACTATAGTTGTAGGTACAAGAGGTACCCCACCTCACTAACCTTACACATTGTACAGAAATGGCTGAGTTATCTGATATAACATTCAACATTGACCAAATCATTGAAAACCACATAAATGTGAAAAATTCAAGAACATATGGCCCCCAACCACTAACTCCAAAGTCCCATTTCATTGGTCATGATAGCACATAATATGGGTTTTTATTTTCCTCATCTACTTCTAGATGATCTTCACCTTCTATATCACAGCTCACACCAACACTAGGCCTATGGGTACTGACTCACCTGAATCAGGGCTAGAATGAGGTGACCTGTAGGGTCGTTCCTATGAATCCTCAAATATTGCAACATTAATGTGGAAATTTTAGATGTTTTTGTAATAAATGTCTACAATAAGAAGGTTTTCCTCCAAAATATGTAAAAACTATATCATAAAAGGTTGATGTGAGTCCTCCAGAACCTCAATGATTCGCTCAGTCTGGGAATCAACCTAGGGATGTAGTGTCATGATAGATGTATGAATATTCAAATGGCCTCCTACAATCCACTCTGTAATTTCACCAAGAGGTACTCATCATGGTCTAAAATTATTATCGAGGGATCTTCATAGATTTGGTCTATACCCTACACATAATGGGGTATATGACCTCTACCGAACTCCAATCTTGAGAATATTGTATGTATGCTGAAAAGGTGAATGAGTATATAATAACCCACATGAAATCATTTAATATATATGTTTTTATAATTCCGATAATGAAGTCAATGTAAAACCCATCCCACTTCCACTCTGGCACCTCTGGGGGGTTGAAAAACCCCATTGGAACCAGGTCATTAACCTTCAACTACTGACAAGTGAGTCATTGAGAGACAAACTCTAATATAAACCTCTTCGTCCCAAGTGAAAACAACTAATGACATAGGTTATAGTATATATTTTTCACACCATGATTAACCAAATAGGAGGATGTATGAAACACCTCAAAGACCTCCTCACCCGACATCACCAGTACCATCGTACTCTTTATAAACAGAATGATGTTATACTCAGCTAAAGAAAATATGTCACGAGCATGCCCAATGAATATCTTAGAAGTTAAGGACTTCAAAAAGTATATCCATGGAGAGACCCTATAATAGACTTTATAAAGAGTGGGGTAACAACCATTTAATTTTTTTAAGAAGCACAATCCTCTTCACCAATGGAAAAATGATATAAGGAAAATTGTTCTCACGCGTCGATAATTTTTTTTAAGAAATATCCCATAATGATAGAATCTTATAACACCATCCTTTTATAAGAAGTATTTACTATATTGAAGACATATTCCTATATGGACTAAATTCATCGCCTTTTTAACATGTTATGATCATTGTGATAGAATATATACTTGAGACTATTATGGTCAGAATAAATGAAAAATTTCTCAAAAATACGATAATGATTCAATATTTTTAGGGTGAATAACTCTACTACTTGATAAATATTGTGAGTTTAATTGTTACTCTCATATGATCTCAATATTCACTAACCATAAAAAATCACTCCCACCTCTGTATCAGAGAAAAACCAAGTATAGTCCATGAGGGATTTTAGAACACTACACACTCAACAACCTCTTATAGAAATCATAAAGTGTGAGAACTCATCAATCTCTAAATAATATATTAGAATTAATTGTTTAAATTCTCTGTCCACACAAATGGATTACCCATCCAGGTAAATGTAGTCATTGGGAACAATATCCTATAGGAATATGGATGAAATATAATATAGTAGCCTATCGACCCATGGAATCTCCGCACCTCATTCATTATCATGGGTGGCTCCAAAGTTAAAAATTCCCCAACCATTTAAATATAAAATACCACACCCACTACTAATATGAAATTTACTAGGATTTTAAACTATTGGATTAGGATATGAATCTAAAAAAACATCCCATAAATCAAGTGGTCCTATATTATGTCTAAGGATATCTTCATTTGTCACATCTGTTCCTTCGCAAACACCAAGTAAACTATGATATAATTGACGAAGACCACAACAAATGGCCTATAAAATTCTAAAAGATATTATTTACGAGTATTAGTAACACTACTAGCATGTTCATCATGTTTAAAGGTATCATCATGTACACACATTGATTTTAGAGGCATTGAATTGCTGTATCTATTATATCCTCTTCCCCAAAATCAATCGTTATAACAGTTTGGTCAGATGTCAATCTCCGAGAACTATTTCACTCCTCTTAACATGTTAAATGGTTCATTGATCCTTTGTAGAGGATACAAATTCTTTATAGTTCCCTAGTTCAAGTGATGATAATCCTCACACAACATTAACCTCTCATATTTCTTCTTGAAGAATAATACTAGGGATAACTAGGGGGAAACATTAGGTCTAACAAATCCCTTATACTCCCAGTCCTCCAACTTCACCTACATCTATCAAAGCTCTGTGGGTTCAATTTTATATGATTGAATAGTTATTGAAGACATCCCTCAGTGTAGGTCAATGTTGAATTCTATATTATAGGGGATAGGTATGCCTGATGCATCCTAAAAAATACTTCCTCATATTCTTCCACAACATTAGGGAACTAAAATCTCATCGCATACACTTCTCCATGGTTCATACTCACCAAATAAATTTAATTGGATACAACCTCCTATGTATGATCCCATACGACTCATTGTGGGTTTCCATATAACCAACTAATGAAAAACTCATCTTGTATCAATGGAAACCCCATATCCTCTATTTATAATAGGTGATCATAGAATGAACAATGGATATCTAGAATATACCTAATATTACATCATATGGAAACATCCTTGATATAATAATATCCCATGAAAATCAATCTCTTCCAAGATTCATGACACACTGTTGGAAAGGTGTGTGGTTGTTGAGTTTACTCTAATCAGAGTCCCCAAGAGTAAGGGTCGAGCTAAGGGCTCAACTAGAATCTCTAAGTCTTTAACCTAAGAAGAGGAATTAATGCAATGGGTCACACATATTTCAATAAGTATAATATCTAAGGTAGAAAAGATATAGATCATATGTTTAATCATATCAGTAGACTAATGGTCATAGGCCTCTACTACCTATATCTTTCTGAATCCTTTACCATTAGCTCTCTGAGTGTGGCACAGACCACATGGGGGTGATTCGAGAAATAAGTAAAACTACCACCAACTCCTGCTAATCTACATAATCCTATATGAGAACTGACTATAATTTTGATGAATAAAGTACATACCAGATAATACACTAAATTTATGGCCATGAGGGAGTCATCTCTCCAAGTATAAAAGTCACAAGATTCCACCATCACCTAGTGGAGTCCAAAAGAAAACTCACTCCTAGAACTATCATCTAATATATGGATTCCCTCAGGAAGATAAATTATTGGGTCAATACCTCTACCTAGTCCAAAGCAACATGGGGGTCCACATAACCCCAAAACGTAGGAGGTCACTGACACTAGAACTTGTAAATCATGATAAACCTTCTCCCTTGGTCAGTACTGTGGTCACAATATACTGCTCAACGGGTGGGGAAATAACGAGAAAACCAAATGGTGGTAATAGATCCTATATAGGCTCATATATCAAGGTGTCATTAATCAGAATATCATCCTTTTTATCACATGGTGTAATTCTTGCTTGATATCTTGGAATAGAAATACTAAAAATTTACAAGGCACAAAGAGCATATCTAGGGATCTTACTGAAGAGGGGAATGATACCCACACCCTGTTAATATATGATGCATGTACAAAATGTTTTCCTAAAACCTATTCCTACATGTAACTAGTTTATAATAATGTTATTATAGTTATGTTGAATGGATATGTCATCAATTATACTAATAAAATAGTTTCTTGTATTAAAGATGAACACAAAATAGTTTAACTTTATTTCCATAAATCCCTATCCAAACTCAATAGGAGGAAATATTCAAACTCCACACCTAAGTTGAAACCTCAATGATACCACTCTATCAATATTCAACCAACTTAGCCCTAATTAATATAAGATAAGATGAGTGTGATAACCCCAAGCCCACCTCCAATATCCGAGGGGCTAGAATCTAGCCCCAAGTTTGTAAAGCCTATATATGTAAGGAATTATCCTATGTACCTATATATTTACACACACACACATGCACACGTCTCCTACCCCATGAAATGATGAATGTAAATTGAAAATGTAACTAATAAATGAATAACATATTTCACATAATTAGAGTAAAAAAAATTTACTAAATGAGATAAGTTCCAAATATAATCCCAACCAATGAAACTGGAAAAGTGTCTAACTAGCTCAGAAGGAGGGGAACACATTCAATGAAATGCTTGAAAAATGCCTCAATTTTTCTAACCCAATATTTGATCCAGAAACTCCTAGTCCTCCCAGGACTCCACAAGAATAAATTTCATCTGTATCATATGTGACATGGGTAGGAAAGGCCCATGTAGTAGTTATTATAATAACACATATTAGGACACCATAAAATAACTAAGTATAAAGCATCAAATATAAAGTCATCTCATCATCTCATTGTAATTCAAATCAGATAAGATACCCGAAATAATGAAAACCATAAGAAGAACCCAATTATTATAAAAACAAGTCTCCAAATATCAAGATAGTCTGAACCATACTTCTAGCCTTATGATTTTGCTTGAGGATTGTGGTAATTCTTGTCTAGGAGAACTCACTCCACAAGCCAATATATCACCAATGGAATTCTAACTAGTGGTTGTGAACATTGTATATCACAAAATATGTACACAATATATCTATAATATAAAAATGAGGAGTTGATGGATCACAACCAAGATCACCAGGGTACACCATAAACCCTACTATAAAAAACCTCCAGGAAGGGAATACAATGAAAGATGATATTGTGAAACCCGATGGATAATCTTACAAGATATCGGTACGATGCATAGTGTATGATTGTCATGATGTATCCACCAAACCCTACCTAGTGTAAATGGGTGAATGATTAAGTATCCATCTCCTATCACATAGTGGTATACACCAAACTCGATGTTAGACAACACTCTATGAGGGGATCACAGTTCTGTGTAGAAGATATAATTCCATTTTTACTTTAATAGAGGGAGACTAAAAAATGTGTGTAAGATTAAATTTTTTTATAATAAATATATGAAGGATTATGATCCATCATTATGGAAGTACATGATGTGTATATAATGTACAAGGCATGTAACTCTTACCCCAGAAATTTCCATCCCCATTACCGCATTCTCATTCTCAAGGTCGCATACACGAGTCATGCCAGTGTATTGTGGTTGTTCCTATGTACCAAGTCATGTCAGAGTATCAAGTAATTCCCATTTACTATACTTATTCTCATGTGTTTGGATTTTTTATTCTTGTGCATTCTCCAAGATACATTTCAATACTCCATGGAATGTTTACATGGTGTGTGACACATGTCACATTGTATGTCGTATTTAATTTTACAAGAAACCCAATAAGTATATCTTGGGATCCAGAACAACATATGTTCTTAATTTTACATGTTCTGTAATGTAGAATTTCTAAAATATTATGTTCCATTTTGCATCATCTTTCCATTCCATTACCGCTACCGATTACTCACAAATCATTTGTTATAACGGGAGATTTGGGGTGATCGAGCCTCACCATCATCACTCCAAGTATTACAACCACCCATCCTCTCTAAATCAAATCTTTTTCAAGATTTACAATTATGGAATACCCAAAATAAAAAAAGGAATATCAAATATGTACCAAATGATCCTTTATCATAGTGTACCAAAATAGTTCTATTGATCTCTATCGTGAACCCGTGGTGATGTTCCATTGCACAAAAGCTCTCTTGTGAATTTTTTTCATCATGTATTTGGCAAGCCGCCTACCAAATGGTATACTAAATGTGATCACACGTAGAATAGGGGAGATAAATTCACAAAAAATAAAATAGGAACACACCACAATAGTGTTTATGTTGGCCCCACTTCCATTCTATTTGAAAGAGTATAATAATTGACTAACAATTCAGATATATCCTAGGAATAAAGTAACCCAAAGCCACAAGAACGATTGATCCACATATCGAACTATTTGAATATTTTTTATTAGATAATATATGGGGATTAAATACATATAAATCATATTCTTATGTTAGGTAGGGTTGATCACTAGTGTAGAATAGTCACACATCAACATCATTGGAGATATCCACATCATCTCTTGTTAAAATGATCCACGATCATAATCTTGATCATTTTTCACCGTATGCCTAACCTTATTCTGTTTCCCTATCTCAATTACCAAGGTTATGTGTTTTATACTACACATTTTCCATTAACATGTATAAATATGAGTTAATTATATTTCTCGATAAAAATATAATAAAATTAATTAATTAATTCATTTTTATTATTATGTTCACCTATGATATCACTTTAACCAAATTTCTGATGCTGATAAGGAGTGTATCTATCCTTGGGTAAAACCATAATTATGGAATCAATGAATGTCTTATATATTCTATATGAGTATATGTTTGGGTGTTATTCCACTATTTCTGTAAAACAATTGATTAGTGATATTAATATTTTTAATTTTGGTAATATATCAATACCGGGCTCACCGGGAATTTTAGTCTCACATCATCTCAACACTTCAATATGAAAATATTACTAGATATAATGTATGGGTTTACATGAAAAAAGAGATGTTACATTATTTCCATATGATTTTGACTGGTTGAAAATTTCAATAGAGTATAAATTTTCATGAGGTGAATAGTCCAAATAATAATACAACATTGAAAATGTAATTACATTATTGAGAACACAAAAAAGTTTTTAGATGGATTTTAAGGCCTAAACAGTGTTTATATTGTTTAGATGAGTTTTGGGATCTTTGGACTTTCAATACATAGTTTCAAGAGAATTAAATTGGGTCACATGGTTGGTTCAAAGTTAGTGAATACCATGTATCCTAAATTATGTGGCATATCTGTATAAGGATATGGTTTACTAAAATTGTGAAACACCCTAGAGAATCTATTTGAATTAGTGAAAGTGCATAAAGAGACCATAGAATGAAAGAAAATGGTTTTTAGAAATAAAACCATATGAGTTCTGTGTGATCATAGACATTAGAACATTCGATAGGAACACAAATTTCTTAATCATACAACCTAACCATGAAGCTCATTAAATGGTAAAAAAGTACCTTTTTAACTCCTCTCCTTTAATTCTAATTCTATATTTTCTCCCTCAATATTCACATTTTCTGTCCCTACTATTTGTGGGAGCTCTCCTTCTCCCTCTTCTTTTGGTAGGGCGGTATCTCCATCAACCAAAATAAGAATCATAAACCATTAATTTTGATAGATTTAAACTATTTGTCTATGATTACATGTTCCACTTCTCTTCTTTTGACTAACTGTGTCAGCTAAAATTTCCATGTGAGCTAAAAGTACATATTTTAATGACTTTTATTTTTCACCTTTTATTCATTCTGACCCATATCAAAGCCTAATAATGGATTATTTAAACATCTTAATAATGAAGTTTCTTATCTAAATAGAATTCCATTAAAGATTCATCATTTATATAATTTTTATTGTTCCTTGCACAAGATTCTCTATGTGTCCCCTCCAAAATTATATATTAAATTTAATAAATTGTTATAAACTTGAATTGGTTGTTATTAAGACCCACTTTTATCATTTTATATTGAATATTTTAACATAAACCACCCACCCAGGGTGTTTTGATATATATTCCCTTGAACACTATGTTGTGGTTATGTAATTAAACAACTCTTGAGACATGTTGAGTTTCCACAATATTATTTAAAATTTTAATTTAAATAAAAGAACTCATATATGGTATAATACCATGAATTTAGCCCATAGGTCCATGTAAATGAAATGGATAAATATTTTATTTAAATTAGAAATGAAATTGTCTGTTATTAAATTAAGAGTGTGGATCATGACTAATATGACTAAATAAAAAGTGAATTGAAAATGTTTACTTCATTTTCCCTCACTAATTTATTAAATAAAATATTTAATTATTATTATTAAACTGCTAAAATTGGTTGTTCTGAAATTGTTAAAGAAATCATTAATCGTGATTCTTATAAAACCCTTGATGTATGATATTGAACATGGTGTTATCGTCATATATTGATATGTAAGAGATGATTCATCATGATAATTTGGTTAGGATACTAAGAATGATGACTTTCCTCATTGATTTAAATTTATGAATATGAAGTTTCATATCCTAGATGAATGCTAGGATAATACCCCTATATACATTACCTGACTCATATGATTGTACAAGCATTCCTCGATCATACACGTTGGGTCCTGGATACTACTATGTATATATATATACTCTTACCCATATACATATCTATACTTATACAAATATATATTTATATACATATTTTATGACACATCTTTATAAAATTTTCATCTTAGGACAAAGAATGCAGGGACGTCCTGGTAACCCATCATGAACCTGATTTCGAAATCATTAATCAACATTTAATTTACCTTACTTATTTCATTTGTTAATATACTCAAACAATATTTATAAAAATTATATTCATGAACTGGATTTCATTATACATGGTTGGTGGTGGCCTACTCTTGTTTACTCGCACCCTTTTAGAGCCTCTGTTTGGTAATTGGGTAGATATATTGGTTACACGTGGGACCCAGTATTTTACTTCTTTATATTTAAACTTTATGTAATGGAAAGTTACATGTCACAAGAGGATGATAATTTTATTGGGTACATAAAAAATTTGGGTCTTTTTTTATTAATTTGATTCCAGTGTAGCTAGGATATAACATCCAAGGTAAATAAAGAATATTACTCTTTTATATTTATCCATATTTGTAAATAAAATGTTAATATTAATTTAAAGGGAAGGCTATACTCGATGGCGTACCCAATACGCAACAATGAGTTTCTTTGAAATCTTACGTTGTACTCTAATAATAAAATAATATTATTTTAAGTGGTAGTTAATGCCTAGCCGTTGTAATGGTGGGAATGAACATAACTAACTAAAAAATTATTATATATGTTTGTCAATTTTTTTTACTATTTTCTAATAAATGTTAGAGGCTTAAAATGCGAATGAATCCAATTTTAAGCATAAATCTTCTAATATTCTTTAAAAGGTCGATTAACCGCCTTTTGAAGGAGAACCCTATTTAAATATACTTTTGAATATTTTATATGTTATATTTGACAAAATAAAATCCTTCTTTAGAATCTGGACATCAAAATTTACTTTGTGTAAATTTTTTTTATTTTTCCGATAAAGATTAGTTTTAGTGAAAATGTTGTATTTTAATTCAAAACCCCTTTTTCATCTAATTTATTTATATGATTAGATCATCTTATGAATTAGTTTTAAAGTGAAATTAGAATATATTTCTACCATTTACTCCAATGGTGGACATTGAAATTAATTTCACTTTGAAATTGGACTTAAACTAGTGTCAATCTTTTAATAGATATTGTTTCTTAAAATCATGCTATTTGTCTTGATAGCGGGAATTAATTATTAAATTAATTAATGCAACTTTTATGTTTTTAATTTTGTAAAGTAGACTTCATTTTTGAATTCTCAATATCAAATATAGCTTAGGGTGAATTTTTGGTATTTTTTCTAAAAAACATCAATTTTTGATGAATAGTGAATCCACTAAGTGGTGGTTACAAAACTAATTTTTCGTTTAAATGATACTTTACCACTTCTGTGATTTGAATTTCAAAAATCTGACATACTTGTTTGTCATTAATATGTAAAATTTGGTTCAATGGGATTAAAATAATTTTTTGGGGAATAGTAACTTTTAAGTTTTATTAATCGTGATTAAAGGTAATTAGTGTAATTTAAGGTAAAGATAATGTTATAATAATATGAAATGACCTTGAAACATGTCCTACCCATATTGGATGAGTCATGGCCGACCAAGAAAATCCAAGGGTCAACATGTGGACCCCATGGAGCCACTTTGGAAGGAAAATGACATTAATAACATTTTATTTAAAGTTAAAATAAAAATGTCACAAACATGTATTGTTTTATTAAAACAATTTTTAAATGGGGTTATACAAGTAATATTTTTTACTATAAATATTCATTAGAAAGATAAAATGATTTCCTACATCATAGTAGTTTTTTTATAATTTTTAGACATTAAATAAATTAATTTATGTATGACACCATGATGATGCAACAATTACCTCATTAATAAGAGATTTAAATAAAATGATAAGATAAGGTAAAATATAAGATTTAAAGTTGTCAAAACCCTATTTATTTGTGTATTTATAACCCTTATCACCATATCCTCGAAATATATAATTTTTGGACCTTTAATATCCGAAAATAATTTTATAATAAAGTATTTTTTCAAGACATTCCAAGAGTGCCCCTCCTCCCTCTTATAAAAGGCCCCCACATCTACCCCCTTACCAACACCTCTCAAGCCTTTGGATCGACCAAAATATACGCATTATATCTCTCCAAATCCCTCTATTCATCCTAGGAGCCTTACCTTTGGCATAAATCTCTTCAAAAAACCCTTTTGGTTCAAACAAAGTGTAGTTACCCGATTTAAAGGTAATGTCTTCACTTGTGTTCTTTTGTTTTATTTTGCTTGTCCAACCCCATAAAATCTTTTTGTTCCTTTATTTTGTAACAAAAACAGTATATTAAATATTCTAGGATTTTTTTATGTGAATAATTCGAGCTACACTTACACACACCTTCGTCTAATGGTTAAGGAACGTACTGTTTCTCTGGATGGCGAATTACTGCCTCACGAAACGATGATTGTTCAATCTTCTATTAACACATTTCATGGTGGCCATTATAATGGAACTATATTTTATATATGATATATATGGTATTTATGTTTTCTATATGCTTATTTATTTTATTTTTAAAACATACCTTTATTCTTTGCATGTTGTGAAATTGCGATAATTTCATAAGAGGAAGTGTGGACTACCGCCCCCTCAAGTGATGTGACTCGTTCATGCAATACATGAAATGTATAAAGAATGAAATAAATGAACATATGTATCCTATATAACTTTTTATATTATACTATAATTATAATATATATATATCTCTCATCTAGTTTTAATTCCATTAATGTGCCAAAGCAATGAAAGTAGCATTCATGCGTGCGTACAGCCTACCGTCTCCATGAACGGTGTATTTCATTTATTTTTATCTCCAAATATTATGGAATAAGTAAAAACAGAATATATAGTGGATATATATGATATTTAAATCATTAATACTATTCAGGATATGATATACATACACTACATTGACAATGCTTTTCAAACAAGATCATTTTTGACCCATGTACCGAACATCGACGAAACGTATGAGATGAACTCACATAATTAACTAATTATTATAACATGATAATATATTATATTAATTGAATAATAAAATTTATATTATATCGTTCAGAAATTATAAATTGACCAAATTTTATTATTCAGGAATATAATGAAATGAACAAGACAAGTCGGACTTGAGGTAAGGGATCTTACCTCTCTCTTTCTTGTTAAGTACTCTTTTTTATGTCATTTATTTTAAACCCATATTTCTTATGTTTGGGGATATTATTTTATATTACTTATTCTGTAATTTTTATTTTCATATTTTTAGAGACCCTATTTGATCTCATAAATCCATTTTTGGAAGTTTTAGAAGGTGCCGTTAGGCTGCCGAGTTTTCGTAAGGGATTTTTCATTTCACTTTAATACCCGTGAGATTTATTCTACATTTGACACCATTTCCTTTGAGTGGGGTATGTACATCCCATTATTCTACTCTCTGTGTAATATAATTCCATTTATGAGTATTTACATCAATTTTGTATAGTTCTTTCATGGGGTGTACGTTTCGAAAGTTACCCAAGTCTGTAAGGGAACCTTTCACCCTCCTATTTTTAAAAGACTTTTTTTGTTTTGTCTTTTAAATTACATCTTCTTTTGTTGGGATATGTTCTTATATATCCTTATTGCTGTAAATTTTATGCCCAAGTGATGAGATACCCTTTATCTCTCTCATCAACTATTTTTCTAAAATTTGATGTGACGCTATAAGGCTATCGAATTTTTGCAAGGGAACCTCTCAACCCAATTCCAATTCTTTGGGTTAAACCTCTAATTATTGATTATGTAATGCTATATATATGTTTGGATGATAGATGATTGTTTTACACTGATTATCCAATTATATTTAGTGTATTTATATTTTTCACACATAATTATGTCATTTCTTTATCCTTGCTCTAATGGAATGATCGTTG
The DNA here is from genome assembly GCA_963277665.1 of Viscum album. Lineage (NCBI taxonomy): Eukaryota > Viridiplantae > Streptophyta > Magnoliopsida > Santalales > Viscaceae > Viscum > Viscum album. The sequence continues at coordinate 365,424,180 of OY728137.1, forward strand.
ATTGGGATTACATCTCAATTTCTTCTCATTGAGACATTTCTTAATGATATGGGATTTTATTCTTTTATAAAGTGCATATACATCCCCTTAGACTTTCAATATCCATATTATGTCTATACTAAAGTCATTTAAGTGTTTTGAAAATGTTCTAATTTCATGTGGCTTATAATTTAAATGTTCAAAATGGAAAAGGACTCTTTTATTAAAACATTGTTTTAAATGGTTTTAAAGATTTATTCTTTTAAACATTTATCATCCATGTACGTGTTTTAAAAATGGTTTTAAGGATTTATTTATATGGACATTAATGTTTTAAAACCCTTTCAAATGTTTCGAAGTTGTATGGGACACTTTGATTCTAAAATCTATTTTAAATGTCTACTTTTAATATTTTTAAAGTATAAAAGGATTTTTCTCTAGTAGAGTTTTAATGATTTTATTAGATGTTTTTATTTATGATAATATCATGATGTGATCTCTTGTTATTGAAATGCGGAAATTTTATGTTTCTTTTATGCATGTTTTAATTGTTATGATTATGTTATTGTTCTTGGGAAATGTTTATCCAAACGGGTGGTTCCGTGACAAACTATGGGCAGGTGAGCCCGAGATAGCTCTCCAATGCATTGGGTAACATGAAGGGGTTAAACGTTATGGTTTCTCCGAAGAGATTTAGGGAATATACTGTGATGGGTATTCCAAAAGTAACCATGATGGTTACTCCTAACGTAATAATGTTATGAATGCCTCAAGTTACCTTTATGTCTTATGATTTCTATGAGTTATTCATAAATTTTATGATTTCATGAGGTATGTTAAAGTGCTTATGTTTTATGATTAAAGTATGTTTTCATTGATTCTTATGTTTACATAAACTAATTTTTCCTTTCCGTATTTTTATATCCCTTACTGAGATTTTTATGCTCATCCCATGTTTTTGAAATGTTTTTCACAGGTCAAGGGAAAGGAATATTATATGATGATAGTGTTAAGGAAGTGTCAAAAAAGAATCCATGTTTTATTTTAAATATGTTTCCGTTCATGGGAAAAAATGAATACTATCTTTTATGTAAGCACTTTGTTTAAATGTGGAATTTAATGCATGATTTATGATCTAATTCTCTAAAACTGTAAACCTGAGAAGATCATCAATGTGTATTCTTGAAAGAACTCAAGATTAAGTAAGGTTTAAGTTCAGGTCCTTATAGTTGGTATCAAAGGAAGGTTTAGATAACTTTAGAGGTTAGAGTGTTGTTTAAGCATAAGTGACAAGTTGTGTATAACCACAATGGTTATTATATTAGATAGAGTCATCGTTATTTTTGAATGTTTGAATGTCTTGGATATGTATATCTTAGTGTCTATCTTCCTCTTTAGTATATGATGATTTTGTTGATATACTCACACTGACCTTTTTGGTTTTAGTAAATGGATGGATCTAGCAGGCGCTAATGTGACAATGGGTTTGAAGGAAACTATGGTGGTTCTCTGATTGAGAGACTGGATGAAATGGGGGATTTAATGAGAAATCTCTTGGTTATTCTAAACCAACTATCAGGAATCATTATCAACCACTTGAACCTTGGTGAGTTCTCTAATGCATCTTTTATGAGAGATCCAACTCGATGTGGAAGTTCAGGTGATAATTATAAAGGTAACCATTTGGTTTTATATGATCCTTACTTTTGAGGTAATTATGGGTTACTATATGTTATGATGGAAAATGAAAGGCATGAGATAAACATGATGTTAAAATATGTTATGATTATTTTTGAAGATTTTATCTTGTATTGGGGAATGTTTAAAGAATTATATAGTTTTGGAAAAAGGAAAACACGCATACCGTGTGACAACCCATCGCGTTAGACAAAGCTACAAGAATCAAACCCACAACCAAAGTGTGACTGGTATTTATCACCTACCATTGGACTATGGGAAGTCCCTGGTTAGTTTGACTAATTCTTTTTAGTTATATGATTTTATAAATCAATAGTAATTTGATTTTTGGTTATCTATGGAAATTATTAACCTATCATGGATGATATGTGATTAGGTTAATTACTTTTCAATATGAGACTTTAAGAGAAACTGATGTTTTTTTGGAGATAAATGTTAATTTGTACCTTGGAAGACTATGTGATTAAATCCTTCAAATATTTGGGTTTCAATATTAGTTTGGTTTACTTTGATGCATTTTATGGACAAATTTTTTATTGAATGGTCTTCATTGAACTTTGGGTTTTTTTGGACAAATTTTAGAGATTAAGAATAAATTTTATTTTTTATAAAGGATTATCCATTTGTGGATTTTTTGATCTTGTTCTAACAATTTTGGTTTTGGTTAAGTTCTAAAGACATGTGAACTATATAGTTCAATTTTGTGGATTAGGTGATTCTCTAGAAGTTTATTATATCTCTCTTAATGTGAGCAAGTCATCCTAAATACCCGTCTTTTGGAGAAAATATGAGTCTGTGTAAGAAATATAGTAAAAGATGGGAGTCTATACGACAAGTAAGTATGTTTCCTTATGATTTAGTTAGGATCATAAATAAATTCCTCAATGAAAAGTAACTTAAAAACAAAAATGTTGTCTTTTAACGTTTCCTACTGGGGAATCAAATACCGTTTAACCTATCACGAGTTTGTGATTTTCTGGTGGTTAACTTTCTCATAAACATGTTTTCTATCACTCTCCCTCAGAACATGACCCTTTGTGTTTTCTTACATATCCATGTTTTCCTACATGGAATCCTAGTATGGGTCAACTCAGGTGACCTTTGTACTTCCCTTTCTTTCTTTTAAAGTGACAGTTTAATTTACTCCTTTTACGATGTGGGGATTTTAATGAATTTTCCAAGCCCAATTTTAAAAATTGCGAGGACCCAATTCACAAAAGTGGGGAAGGATGTAACATCCAATGTAAATAAAGAATATTAATTTTTCATATTTATCCATATTTGTGAATAAAATGTTAATATTAATTTAAAGGGAAGTCTATGCTCGATGGCGTACCCAATACGCAACAACGAGTTTCTTTGAAATCTTAAGTTGCACTCTAATAATAAAATAATATTATTTTCAATGGTAGTTAACGCCTAGCCGTTGTAATGGCAGGAATGAATAGAACTAACTAAAAAATGATTATATATGTTTGTCAAATATTTTTACTATTTTTCAATAAATGTTAGAGGCTTAAAATGAGAATGAATCCAATTTTAAGCATAAATCTTCTAATATTTGTTAAAAGGTCGATTAACCGCCTTTTGATGGTGAAACCTTTTTAAATATACTTTTGAAGATTTTATATGTTCTATTTTACAAAATAAAGTAATTTTTTTGAATCTGGACATCAAAATTTACTCTGTGTAATTTTTTGTTATTTTTCCGATAAAGATCAGTTTTAGTGAAAATGTTGTATTTTAATTCAAAACCCCTTTTTAATATAATATATTTATATGATTAGATCATCTTTTGAATTGGTTTTAAAGTGAAATTAGAATATATTTTTACCATTTAATCCAATGGTGGTCATTGAAATTAATTTCACTTTGAAATTGGACTTAAACTATTGTCAATCTTTTAATATATATTGTTTCTTAAAAACATGCTATTTGTCTTGACAGTTGTAATTAATTATTAAATTAATTAATGCAACTTTTATTTTTTAGTTTTTTAAAATAGAAATAATTTTTTATTTCAGAATATCAAATATATCTTAGGGTTAATTTTTGGTATTTTTCTGAAAAACATCAATTTTTGATGAATAGTGAAACCACTATGTGGTGGTTAAAAAACTAATTTTTCGTTTAAACGAAACATTACCACATCGGTGATTTGAATTTCAAAAATCCTACATACATGGTTGTCATTAGGATGTAAAATTTGGTTCAATGGGTTTAAAATAATTTTTTGGTGAATAGTAACTTTTAAGTTTTATTAATCACGATTAATGGTAATTAGTGTAATTTAAGGTAAAGATAATGTTATAATAATATGAAATGACATTGACACATTTCCTACCCATATTTGATGAGTCATATCAGACCAATAAAATCAATGGGTCAACTTGGGGACCCCATGGAGCCACCTTGGTAGGAAAATGACATTAATAACTTTTTATTTAATGTTAAAATATAAAAATCACAAACATGTATTGTTTTACTAAAACAATTTTTACATAGGGTTATACAAGTCATATTTTTTACTATAAATATCCATTAGAATGATAAAAATATTTCCTACATCATAGTATTTTTTTAAAATTTTTATACATTAAATAAATTAATTTATGTATGACACCATCATGATGCAGCAATTACCTCATTAATAAACGATTGAAATAAAATGATAAGATAAGGTAAAATACAAGACATACACTTGTGAAAAACCTATTGTATGGGTTGATTTTGAACCCTTATCACCTTATCCTATAAATATATTATTTTGGGACCTTTAATATCCTAAAATAAATTTATAATAATGTAACTTTTCAAGACATTCCAAGAGTTCCCCTCCTCCCTCTTATAAAAGGCCCCCACCTATACCCCGTTACCCACACCTCTCAAGACTTTCTCTTGACCAAACTCTACTCATTTGATCTCTCCACATACCTCTATTTAACCTAGGAGCCTTACCTTTGGCATAAATCTCCTCAAAAAACCCTTTTGGTTCAAACCAAGAAGAGTTGCCCGATTTAAAGGTAATGTCTTCACTTGTATTCTTTTGTTTTATTTTTCTTCTCCAACCCCCTAAACTCTTTTTATTAATTTCTTTTGTAACAAAAACAGTATCTTCAAAATACTAGGATGTTGGTATGTTAAGTATTAGAGCTACACTTACACACACCTCCATATAATGGTTAAGGAACATATTGTTTCTCTGGATGGCAAATTACTGCCTCACGAAACGAGGATTGTTCAATCTTATCTTAACACCTTTCATGGTGGCCATTATGATGTAAATATATTTTATATATGATATATTTTTTATTTATGTTTTCTATATGATTCTATATTTTATATTTAAAACATACCTTTATGCTTTTCATGTTGTGCAAATGCGATAATTTCATACCAGGAAGTGTGGACTACCGCCCCCCTCAAGTGATGTGACTCGTTCATGCAAAACATGGAATGTATATAGAATGAAATTAATGAACATATGTGACCTATATAACATATATATTATACTGGAATTATAATATATATATATATATATCTCATCTAGTTTTAATTCCATTAATGTGCCAAAGCAATGAAAGTAGCGTCCATACATACATATGACCTACCGTCTCCATGAACGGTGAATTTCATTTATTTTTATCTATAAATATTATGGAATAAGTATAAAACTAATATATACTAGATATATATGATATTTATTTCATTAATACTATTCTGGATATGATTTACATACAACTACATTAACAATGTTTTTCAAACAAGATCATTTTTGACTCATGTACCGAACATCAAAAAAACGTATGATATGAACTCAGATAATAAACTAATTATTATAACATGATAATATATGATATTAATTGAATAATAAACATTAAATTATTTCCTTAATAAATTATAAATTGACCAAAGGTTATTATTCAGGAATATAAAGAAATGAACAAGACAAGTCGGACTTGAGGTAAGGGATCCTACCTCTCTCGTTCTTGTTAAGTACTCTCTTTTATGTAATTTATTTTAAGCTCATCTTTCTTATGTTTGGGGATGTTATTTTATATTACTTATTAGGTAAATTTTATGTTCATATTATTAGAGACCCTATTTTATCTCATAAATCCATTTTTGGACATTTTAAGTGGCGTCGTTAGGCTGCTGAGTTTTCATAATGGATTTTTCATCTCACTTTTATCCCCGTGATATTTATGCTACATTTCCCACCATTTCCTTTGAGTGGGGTATGTAATTTGGATTATTCTACTCATTGTGTAATATAATTCCATTTTTGAGTATTTACATCAATGTTGTATTGTTCTTATTTCATGGGGTGTATGTTTCGAAAGTTACCCAAGTCGGTAAGGGAACCTTTCACCCTCCTATTTTTAAAAGACTTATTTTTTGTTTTGTCTTTTAAATTACATCTTATTTTTTTGGGATATGTTCTTATATATCCTTATTGCTATAAATTTTATTTCCAAGTCATGAGATACCCTTGATCTCTCTCATCAACTATTTTTCTAAAATTTTATGTGATTCCGTTAGGCTATCGAATTTTAGCAAGGGAGCTTCTTAACCCAATTCCAATTCTTTGGGTTAAACCTCTACTAATTGATTATGTCATGCTATGAATATATTTGGATGACATGTGATTGTTTTACACTTAGTATAAAATTATATTTAGTGTATGTATATTTGTTACACATAATTATGTCATTTCTTTATCATTGCTCTAATGGCATGATCCTTGATTGGGATTACATCTCAATTTCTTCTCATTGAGACATTTCTTAATTATATGCACTTTTATTCTTTTATAAAGTGTATATACATACCCTTTTACTTTCCATATCAATATTATATCTATTATAAATTCGTTTAAGTATTTTCAAAATGGTCTACTTTCATGTGGCTTATAATTTAAATGTTCAAAATGTAAAAGGAATCTTTTATTAAAACATCGTTTTAAATGATTTTAAAGATTTATTATTTTAAAATTTTAACATCCATGTCCATGTTTTAAAATGTTTTTAAGGATTTATTTATATGGAAATGAATGTTTTAAAACCCTTTCAAAAGTTTCTAAGTGGTATGGGATACTTTGATTCTAAAATATCTTTTAAATATCTTCTTTTAATATGTTCAAAGTATAAAGGTATTTTTCTCTCATAGAGTTTTATTGATTTTATTAGATGTTTTTATTTATGATAATATAATGATGTGATCTATTGTGATTGAAATATGGAAATATTATGTTTATTTTATACATGTTTTAAGTGTTATGATTATGTTATGGTTCTTGGGCAATGTTTATGAAAATGGGTGGTTCCGTGATAAACTAAGGGTGGGTGAGCCCGAGATAGCTCTCCAATTCATTGGTTAACATGAAGGGGTTAAACGTTAAGGTTTCTCTGAATAGATTTAGGGAATATACTGTGATGGGTATTCCAAACGTAACCATGAGGGTTACTCCCTACGTAAGAATGTTATGAATGCATCAAGTTACCTTTATGTCTTATGATTTATATGAGTTATTCATAAATCTTATGATTTCATGAGGTATGTTAAAGTGATTATGTTTTATGAGTAAAGTATGATTTCATTGATTCTTTTGTATACATGTACTAATGTTTCCTTTCCATATTTTTATATCCCTTACTGAGCTTTTTATGCTCATACCATGTTTTTGAAATGTTTTTCACAGGTCAAGGTAAAGGTACATGATATGATGATAGTGTCAAGGATGTGTCAGGAAAGAATCCATGTTTTATTTTCAATATGTTTCTGTTGATGGGAAAAAATGAATACTATCTTTTATGTAACCACTTTGTTTAAATGTGGAATGTAATGCATGATTTATGATCTAATTCTCTAAAACTCTAAACCTGAAAATATCCTCAATGTGTATTCTTGAAATAACTCAAAATTAAGTAAGTTTTAAGGCTGGGTCCCTATATAGGATGTGTGTATTTACCCTATGATGAGTTCTTTTGTTATGATTCACCATGTTCACGTATGGTTCTTTTTTTGGAACTAGAATGGTTATCTATTTTAATAACTATTTTACATTTATTTATATAATTATAATTTAATTATACATTTATTTAATATGATGTTTAGTACAGATCTAATGGGTATAATATCTACATTGTATCTTTATTAGACTATCCATGTATTCCCATATCCTCTAGTATATGGGGATGCATGCTCGAGGTCACATAACACATTGGGTTATGGTGTCGTTTTAATGGCCCTTCTTTCAGGATGTCAAAAAGTGGTATCAAATGTTATTTTTCCTTTTTATTACTATTTTGGATGGTATATGAGAGAGTTGGAACATGTCATAACATTGTAAATAGGTTGTTTCATGGAATGTCCAACCCACGCATGGGGGGAATGATCATGTTTTTATAGATATAATATTATACATTATAAATTTTTATTATAGTTAATCGTATTTTCACCATGAGTGACTAATGTACTTCCACTAGTTGTCATTTTATGGGATTTACATCTTATATGTGTACGATAAGAAACTTGATATTTTCACAAATCATTTCATGCACATATGATCTAACTGTAATTTTCATGACCATATGTATACCAAAATTTAGTGATTATGTTCCATTCATATCCCTAAACTACACATTGGATATTATTCAGTGTTATTATATAAATACCATGCTTATTTGATTGTATAAATCTCTACCTTCATTTCATATAATGTAATATCTTTAAAGTTATGGAATGATATATGATTAGTTAAAAAGAGTCATTATCAACCTAAATTGTATTTTCTCATTTATATTTATGGTGGCACATTAATTAACCAATTACGTAGTGTTTAATCTAGTTATAATTGGTTTCATGGGATGATACATTTTTTTCTGTGATTAAATGGGTTCCAATTACAGTTTATAAAAAATATGGGCCATTATAACTTGGGAATGGTGACTCATATAATTGAACCATCATATATGATCTTTTTATAATCTGAGACTGGATGTAAAATCTTTTTATAGGTACACGAAATGTTAATTTCAAATTATAAGGCATAGGAACATAAAAGTTGGGAATGGAATATGCATCAATCTATACCATTGTATATATGTGTGTGTGTCTGTGTCTGCGTTTGTGTTTGTTTCTGTGTGTCTATGTGTGTATAAAAAATTAAACCTGTAATTCTTGAATGAAATTAACTTCAATTAATAAGGGTTATAATTATAACTTATAAAGTCATGTACCTTTATATCTCTGGAATCAAAATCTACGAAACTAAATACTTGAATGCACCACTATACTAAATTTGGTTATTTGTTGAATATTCATTATATTACTTAAACCCACTAACTGTTCATTAAAATAAAAAATACTATAGGTTTCACTTTAATGAGATTCAAATTGTGATTTATAAAGTGATTAATCTATAAATTTGGAAGGGATTCTATTATAAATAATATCATGGATATATGGAGAGACCCTAATATGTTTCCTTTATTCTAATTTTCTATTGTACTTAACCCCTTGTAGGGATACTTTTTTAGATAGATAGTTATTCAAAGTGTTTGTGGCCAAATATATGATGAAAATATAAATTATCGGTGGAACGTCACTTATCTAATCACCTTTAATTGAGAAAAATCCCTTTTGACATGTTTTGAAATTTATTGATATGAGGTGTCAGTTAATTAATACGGAAATTATAACCTAAATAATGGTTTCCTATATAGCTTCAAATTTAATTTTTCTTCACTAATACTTCACGTTAAACATTGTGGATAAATAATTGTTTTATGGGAGATTATGAGATAATTTTCCAATTGATGAACCGATTCAGCTAGAAAAATGGACAAGTGCATTGGTAAAATGATTTTTCTTTATATCTGGTGCTTGAAATTTCATACATTTGAACATTTTTAATGTGATAATAAATGTAAATTGATTTAAATATCTCATTTAAAACCTTTCAATGGTGTTGATACCATAGAACCATCATTTATGGGTTAGTGAACAAAAATATTAGTTGGTAGAGCCTAGTGACTTTTGAAATGTGACTCTAGTATAAAATAGCATTCCATTTTTATAAATGAAGATTTAACCAATTTTTGTAGAACCTGTAATGTTGGGAAACTAGTAGCATTTTATCTGAGACTCTATATAAATTATGTGTCTTCTGTTTCACCATTTGAGTTTTTTAAGACTCTTTGATAATGAAAAAACACCCTCATAGTGGCAGGTGATTTAGGTTGAGTTGAACCTTGATGGGGCATTACTGTATACAGATTCAAAGTGAATGCCAACTATTTTTCTTTTTTACATTGATTTTGTAACATGTCATATTGAATTCCCATAATAAATTTCATGGAAAGAATCATGTATTTGTAGGTCATTTCATGGTAGGTGATGCCATTATAAATAGGTTGATTGGTTTTTACCCTCATAGGTCAATGATTACATTACTAGATTTCATTTTACTTCTTTTTGAAGGATTTTATTTTTGTAATAATTGTTTTTTAATCGAAAATCCATAAATGGATTATTGGTCTCATGTGATAAAACATAGGGCTGGGTAAACTAACTAGGAGGAACTTGTAGGAATATTGATTTGTAGGACTCATGAGGAGAAATATATTCCATTACTTTTCTCTCAAACCATTTTGAGAAGACATTTTATGTATATAGTAAATCTATAAAAGAGGTTGACTCAGGGGTTATCAATACCTCTTTATGATGTGATCATAGTTGTATTCTCATTCAGAAGATAATGAATTTATTATTTTGGGGATTTTCAATTTAGGAATGGTGATGCATGAGGTTTCTCAGGGAAGCACCTGGGGTCTTGCATATCTAAACTGACATCGATAGTAAGGACTATTTTGATTTATATCACAGTTTACTAGTGGTGGTGCAGTTGATGAATTAATTTCAAAAATGATTCCATGAGGAATGAAGTAATTTGATAAATTAGGGAACATGTATGTTCGCATTTTTTTTTAAAAAGTCAAAGGGAACTTCTAACTTAATAAGACTAACATGACATGTATTATGGTCATCTTGAACTCATTAATGGATACCTTATGGGACCATGAGTAATGTTTTGAATTGGGTGGAATGGGATTTACACCTATTTTGTGAAACATGTGTAGTACATGCTAGTTTCTCATTGGAATCATTTATAATTGAACATCAATGAGTATCTAGTTTTGATCCAAGGAATGATGGTTTCTATAAGTTAATAATTTAGGAATGGTGATCCAATAAATTGGGTATAAATAAAATATTTTCCCCTATGATGAGAAATAAGTTCGTTTTAATTTAGATTTTATGTGATGGTTTATTCTTTACTGGACCACGAAACACATGGTTGGCGGACATGGTTTCATTGGATGGTTATGGAAATTATTGCCTGGTTTAAGATAAGTCTGGCTCCAGAGAGTGGTATATCCTTATTGATGAAAAATTAATGTACTCTTAGTTTTGGGATGATCATGTATAATATTTATAAATGGTCCAAATTAATTTGAGAGAGCATCAGTTATATGTTGTACTGCCTATATTGCTTTTCTATTTTGACATAGAAACACTTTCCATGTTGTGCTAAAGGAGTGGTTATATATATTCAAGATGGGGTGTAGTACACTATTAACCATTTAAGGTTGATTAACCTTCTTGGGAGTTAAAAAAACTTGAACTACATGGTAACAATTCATGAAAAGTGGTAATGTTTGAAGGGTTTAGTTTCTTTAATATTCACGAATAAGCTTTTTTTATTCATTATAATCATTATGTCTAGGGTAAAAGCTGTGGAAATATAGAAATCATTCAATTAGTGCATTGAAAGATATAATCTTAACATGGGGAGTAGAACTTTGGACCCTTTATGAAGAACCACATGTTAGAATATATATGGAACCTTGAGACTGTTTGTCAGGTGGAAATTCTGGTATTTTTATGCTATTGAATAAATGAATCAGGATACGGTTGGATTTAATAGTGTATTCATTATATAGACTCGAATACAACCTAGTAGAGTCTAAGTTGGATCATAAAAACTAGGATGGATTATAAAGATCAATGAATGCTTGGTCAAGTATGTACCACATAATATTTTATGTCATGGTAATCATTTTGAATAGGGGATGGGTTTAGATATTTTATTTCACCATGAGTATGAAATGATATTTTGTGAGGGTTCTTGGAACTATCATGATACTGCTTAGAATAAAGGCCATATGATCTAGTTTTGGGGGATATTTCATCTATTAATGATGACAATTTTATAAATTTGGTGGAAGAATGAGATTCAACATGGATTTTATTAAATAGATGTATGTGATGACGAGGAATTGAATCATGAACACTATTGGGTTCAGACATGTGTAGTGTAATTGTTGGATATGGATTTTCCAGAAAAATGTGATGAAACCAGTATAATCATTGATGATTATATTTTTGCCATTTTAATAAAATTCATTGAACAAGGGTAGTTTCACCATTTTAGTATGATAAATTTATTAGGAGTGTCTCTATAACACTAAGGATGTTGTTTAATAAAAAATTCCACCAGTGTAGGTTCCATTGTTTAGATTTAATCATTGGAATGTTAGATCTATACTGGGGAGATCTATAATATATTTTAAATGAGATATAATTTAATGATAATTTATTGGGTTAGATGGTCAGGTGTATATTACATCATGATGCTTAAGTGGTGTTTATGAGCATTGCATCTATATTCTAGAAGCTTATGCATTGTATACTAAGAGTGACTCATTGATTCATTTTGATCATTTGGAAATGCAGCATGTTTGTTTTACTAATTATTCCTAACTCAATTAGGATGGGTGGTGTTTTCTGTGTCCCCTAAAACTTCTTAGGAATGATAATTTATAATGTTGGGAGGTCATAAAACCATGTGTTTTGGACCAATTGAAATTTCCAAAGGACATTAAATTTTTGATCTGGTGAATGGGAAGAATATTAAACGTTCCATTTGTAAGTAATTATAAGAGTGGTAATAGATAAAAGTGTTATTTTAATACATGTTATATGGAATTAATGGGTTTTAGGTGTTGGACGATTTTTAGGAGCTTCGGTCTTCAAACACTCCTTTTTCATGATAAATATACATTGGAATATAGTTAGCACACTATTTGGGATAATAGTGTGGCCTAAATCATGTGGTATGTTTTTATAGGGAAACAGTTTTACAAAAATAAGCGGAACCATAGGGAAAACCTTGTGACATAGTTTAGGCTTGCAGAGGGACCACTCAAAGTTGGTGAATACTTTTTCTAACCATGCGTTGAAACCATGTTGTTTAGGGGTGTGCTTAGACAGTAGAATTACATATCTGGATCACGGTTTTCCAAATGATGAGGCCCAACCATGCCACACATTAAATGTGATGGAAATTACGTTTTTACCTCAACTCCTTTAAAACCAAATTCTTCCCTTTATCCCTTATTCTCCATACGCAACATCCCCTCCATCCATGGGATCTATCCCTCACCATATTCTCTATGCATAGTGGTATCTCCCTAATCCAAAATCATAATTTAACATCATCCACATCATTTAATTTTCATATGTTACTATATGATTTCACTTTCTTCTTTTCTCATATTCACTAATCATATCATATTATTTTTTCGTACATACTAATATTCTCTATTTTCAAGGTCTATGTATATTATGAAATTTTCATTAATTATTGATTTAATCAATTATTGAGAAATTATCTGTGATGATTATTAATATGCATGTTGGTGGTCAAAATTCCTTTTACAAATAAATTCCTCATTTATAAAATTTTTCATTATGCTATATTCCATATTCTTCATGGATCACCTCTTAAATGTTAAATTAATTTATATAATTTTTTATAATCATAAATTGGTTTTCCATGAGACAAAATTATATTTTTTGATATTTACTACATAAATATGAACCACCCCCTAAGGTGTATTGATATAAATTTCCAAGAATGATATGCCATGATTATGTAATTAGACCACACATAAGATGTGTTGAGTTTATAACCGATTAGTGTGACTCGTAATTGAATTAATGGAACTCCTAGATGGTTCAATACCATAAATTCTCCCCTTAGGTAAAAATAAATGAAATAGTTAATTGAATTAAATTAAATTTAAATGGTAAGACAATGTAGCACGACCCTTGTTTAATTATGTGTGAGGACCACGACTAAATGGGATTAAATAAAAATTTATTTTACTTGTATACATATTTGGATTTGATTATTGACTTAAATAAATGTATTAGTTATTATTAATAGATAATGGATACTAGTTTTTTAAAATGTTGAATGGAATTTTTTACTATGGTACTTCACACTTTCCAGATGTTTGACGTTGAACATGATGTAAACATTGTTTATTCAGATATTGGACATGACACATAACTCTCCTTATGTTTGGATATTGATCATGAAGAATCACATAATTTATACGTATTCATAGAACATGGAATTTTTTACCTCATATAGATTTGGGTTTTATTCCCCTATTTACAGCACAAGACTCTTATGATTGTGCAAGGACACCTCAATCATACACATCAAGTCATGGATAATACAAAATGTTTCTAAGTGAATATATATTACTCTATTTATGTTATTACTCGTATATTTTGTGTGTGTGTGTGTCTATATATACATATTCTTATATTCATATATATTTTTATACAATTTTTGTGATACATGTTTCGAGAAATTCTAGATTTGTCCAAAGCATGCAGGGTCTTCCGGGCATCCCATGAGGAACCTGAGCATGGAATGAATTATGTATATCTAATTTTCCATATTTATTTCATTTAATATTTTAACTATATATGGTTTCTCGATTTTATATTCTTGGACTAGATTTCATTAGATAAAATTAGTCGTGGCATTTTGGGTCTTACTCGTTTCCTATTTGGGAAAACATTGCTTCCCAAACATGTCTCTTGGCTGTATGTAGGACCCCAAATTATGCCAATTTGATATTACTCTTTACTGAATGGGTCTAGATATAGAGGTGGATGTCGGGTAGGTCTATGATATACCTACAAGAGTTGGTTATTTTATTATTTATTCTTTTTTAGTCTATCGATATTTCGTGTATCTATCATGTATCATATTCTTGTATTATGATTCAATATGTTCATGCATGGATTTTTATTTCAAACTGGCCAGGATACCTTTTATTATTATATGTTATAGTTTAATTATATTCCACTTTTTTTAATTAAAATTTTATTTCCTTGACCGAAATTAATAATCTAGTGGGAAACGTCTTCCCAATTTACCTTCATTGATAAGATGAATTGGAATTCCAAAAATGTGGTATTTTTTAGTAAATAATAATAATATATAAATTATTTAAAATCTCCATAATAGTTGAACTGAAATTAGTTTTTGGAAGAATAGATTTTTTATTATGATATAAAATAGTAATCATACAAAAAATAAAATTCAAAAAACTAATAGAAACCTCTTTCAGGTTGATGATGAAAAAATAAAGTTACTTTGGCCTGAATAATGAAAATTTCTTATGGAATAAAAAACATTTCGTCCAAGGTCAATATAACTTGATGATATGAATTCATCAATATAATATTTAAATTTTATAAATATTAGAATATATTCCTGTAATTTTTTTGACATATCAAAAAGGGAAAATAATGAGATGTATGCATAAATGGATTGAAATTCAAAGTCTATGACCAATGGAACTTATTCATTTAGATGTTTGCGATAGGAAAAATAATATGTAATACAATTATTATCATAGTTTCATTATATTAATTAATTAAGTTTATTTTATGACATTTCTCATGTTTATGAAAATTTGGGACACAATTAATTCAATATTTAATGTCTATAATTAATATTTTTAGTATAATACATGATATGGAATGAATAATTTTCTATATAATAATTGTAATGTTTATATAAAAAACTAATTTAAAAATTATATTGAGAAACGTGGAATTCCACATTACTGATGTTCAACATTCACTATAGAAGAACATGGAGTATTTAAACACAAGAACCAATTCTTTGTGGACATATAAAAAAATATGTTATATTAGAATAAACCATCTTGTAATTTTCTGTGTTAGGGTATTTTTATTCTTAAACACATCTATAATCATTGATTCTTGAAACAAAAATCAAATATTTCACATTTTGAAATATATTGTGATAAAAAAATGTGAATTATTTGTTTCTATTTTAAATTTAATTTCTATAATAGGTAATGTAATATATTTATTACAATATAATAATAAATTCGATGATTGAATATATAGAATCCTAATCCTCAATAACATATTATTTCTTGAATTTGAAAAAAAAAATTAAATAGTACCCTACAATCTAGAGGCCTGATGTGTTTAGGAGACTTGAAACATATTAAATCAATATAAACATAATCTATATCATTTTTTTTATCTCTATTATATTCTATTAAATCATATTGAACTTCTATTAAAAATATGATATACTATAGAAATATATAACAAAATATTTTATGTTATAAACCCAGTATTGTAATAATAAGATTAATACATGATTGTAAATTAATATATATGAGTTAAGATACTTATAATGATATAATAAAGATATAGATAATAAACTTTGGATAATTGAATCATAGAAATAAAATATTATGTTCATTATATCCTAAATATGTGTAAATAATATAATAGAAAATAATAATACCTCAACGATCACTTGAAAGACATAATAATATAGTATTATTTTCTAACGTCTCAGGCCAATTCATGTTATATCAAGAGTTGAAAAAAATTACACAATTGATTGGGAATTTTATAATTATAGGACCACCTATCAAATAATAATATTTACATGCATATGTGTTCCAAATAATCAAATCATACATAAGTACAAATTATAAGTAAAACACCATGAAAATTAATGGGTCACATACTTTTTTCACAGGGAATAACCTATTAGAATATTATAAATATTCCAATGAAAAGAAGAGATTAAACTGATATTGAAAATTATAAATTAATAATGAATAATATATCATAAACAATAATTTTTAGTGGAGTGAAATATTAACAAATTTTTTGAGAAGTAAAAAACAAAAATGAACCTATTAGGTGATGTTTAAGAAGTGGGTAGTGAATATTTTAAATAATAGAATATCATAGTTTTTTTATTAAAACCATAAATAATATATAGTGGTATTGATTAAAATAATAAGTTTATATTGATTATTAAATATGATTTTTGGTTTGGTACATGAAATTAAATATGAAATAGAGAAGTTCTCTTAAATCATGTTTTTATAAAATTATGAACTTTGAATGGAGAATCAAAAGATAGTATATTTATAGTATGGGAAAATAAACTAAAAAATCTATATATATTGAAAATACATATATAAATATATATATATAATGAAAATTATAAATAAGTGAAAATTTTTGAGATAAATTTATTTTTATAGAGATAAATCATAACCAAAAACATAAAAGTATTTTTCAGAATTTCATTACCGTAGTTCAACTCAAATTGTATGTGCATATAAATTGCATTATAATAATTAATTATTCACTAATTATTTTTATCAAAATAATTTTCATGTATATTTATTTTGATAAGTTTCATTTATTATAAAATTTCATTTTATTTCTATGTTATTTTCTCAAAGTAGTTACTTGAGTTTATTTGGTTAATTTCAATGATGGTATTTTGGTATTTTGAAAATGGATATAGGTGTGGAAAAATAGATCCATATTCTATAGAAATTCATATTTATTTATAATTTTTTATTCCATTGGAATAATATTTATATTTTTTAAAGGGTTTTATAAAATGGATTCAAATTATGATAGGTATCTAGGTATTGTTTTTTGGACTGTTAAAGGTATTATGGCCATTATTTGTTATTGTCATTATTACTATACCTAGTTTTGATTTAAAAAATCATAAGTGTTTTCAAAGTGATTTATTTGTTCATTTAAAATTTTTAACACCTTACATGTATGTTTTTGATCAAATATTAAACTTATTTTTCATGGAGGTGCTGAACTGATCATAATACATGTGATAATTTTATTTCTGAATTAGAGAGAGAGAGAGTTCGATCAATGATGTTATATTCGTATAATAACATTTAAAAATACATATAATATTTATGTCACTATATCATTATGATTTTATGATATTTATAGGATATACAGGATGAATGTCACTTGAAATAACTTTGCATAGGAAATTTCCTCTATCATAGATATCCATATTTAGACTAGTCCTTAACATTTTGTAGATTATTTATTTGGGGATTATATGACCTACAATTTTTGGAAATAGGGTTAAAGAGATATTTTGGAAGAATTAGGATGAGTTATTGGTATTATAATATTTTGGAAAGTTTCATGGTCAATAGTAGTATTTATCTGGGGGATAGGATTTGAACGTAGAAGTTAGGATTATATAATGCCACAATTATGAGTAAACCTTTTTTTCTCATTATTATATATATATTATAATTTTTTAATTACAATTAAATTTACTCTTAAATATAAATGACCTTTTTAAACAAAACCTTGGTAAAATTTATTTCTTAAAAAACAAATAATCAATCATAAATAATTAGTAATAAAAACATTTAGTGATAAAAAGATTTTTTTTCTTAGTGAATTATACTTTTCAATATATTTTTTAACATTACATCAATCGATCACTATTAAATAATATGTAATATATTAATCATATATATATATATATAATTATTGTTCTTCTAAATATTTTCACATGGAAAAGAATGTCAATATATAACATATCATTAAAAAATAATTATTTGGAAAACTGTTTTTTTGTGTGTTATGCATGATCAAATTAAAATTTATTTCTATCTACTCTATAAAATGAATATATTAAAATTAACATTATATTGTGATTATAATATTTAAATTATATAAAGATTCGAATTACATTTTTATTAATAAAAATATCTTTCAAAAGTAAATATTTGTTTCAATAGAAAAAAATATATTTTAAAAAGAATTTTTTTTATAAATGTTATTTAAATTTCAAAATTTATAAAAAAATTTACTATCTATGACTTTAACATTTTATTTAATTTTTAAAAAAAAATCATAACAACCATTTAATTATATATTTATATAAATAATTATAAAAACAGAAGGTAAAAATAAGCATTTTTCTAAAAACATATTTTTTAACTATATTATATTTAAATTTAAATATTTATTTTATAATATTTTTAATTTAAAAAAAATTGAATGAATTCTAAATTTGTAATGAAAACATCCATATTTTTTATGAAATTTTATCATATAATTTCAGTAATTGAATAATCTCTATTCAAAAAAATTTTAATTGTGGTTATTAAAGATAAAAATGGTTACTTAGAGTAGATCGAATTATTTTATGTTTACATGAAACTTATACCATATAGAATACCCTTTTTGGGTTTTACATTCACAATCACATTGCACACACAAAATTATTTAACTAACTGTTCTAGCTTCAATGTTATTCAATATTAACTCATCACCTAACATTCAATTCCGAGGTTAAGTCCTTATTTTTCACATATAAAAGGATGTAACATCCACACACCTTATTTCATACATAACCATATAATTTTATAAGATTATCTATCCATTTATAATCTACTAAAATACATTTAAATATTTGGAATCTCTTGGTTACAAGAATATTTCCCATGTCTCAAATATTAAAATGGTCATCCAAGAGAAGTTCTATATTTTCAATAGAGTGATAGCTAGTTATTATCCTTTTTGGATTATATATCTTCCATAGAGAAATATATTATAAAAATGATAAAATAATTACATAATAAATAATGTATAATAATAATTTATTATGATAATGTAATAATTATTTTCTATTATCCTAACAATTGTTCCACAAATGAAAATGTCTCTTCTGTGTACATGTGATCTACCACCTTCAAAAATGATGAGTTAAATTTTTCATCCATGAAACACTTGATTTTTATAATATAAATATTTAGTGAATAAATCTGAATTTTATTACATAAATATTTTAATTTAAAGATAATCATTTTCTACCATTCTCCCCTCTCCTTCATAATAAAATTAAAATGTCACTTGGGCATATGTGTAGAAAACCTCCTCAATGGGAAATATAATTTGTTTTCATCATCATATTACAATAATTTTTATAAAAAATTATATTATGAGAATATCATATTTTTATGAGTATATATTTCCATGATTACTTTTATTAAAGGAAGAGGAAAAAATCAATTATTATTATAAAGTAATCTGTTGATATCAAAAAAATTCCCAAAACATGATCATCATCGATTTCAACTTAATGTATCGAAGATAAAACATTAATGGAATGATATTGGAAGGTTTTAAATAATTATTGAACATATAATATAGTAAAAATCATAGTTTAGGATTGATGAAATTTTTTACAATTTCTTACGATTAATATCACTTTATAAAAACTCATATTAAACAAACCATATTATTAGAATCTGGTGATGAAAAAAATAATTACCAACTAATATATGTGTAGGTAATTAATATAAATTAAGTTTTTATTTGGTAATATATATTAATAATTGTCTGAAATAGCATATTAAAATAATAATATTATTATCTTGGAGGTTGAATCACATTTATTAATGTCATGTGTAAAGATAACGGTTTCTTCTAAATTTCCATTTATTAAGGCATGTTTTCATATTAAGTAAACATTCCTATATTATAGGGTGTAATTATTTCCCCATATTGTTTTTATTATTATAATTAAATTTTATTTATTATTATTTACATTTCCTTTCATGAATCCCTCGTTCAAATCATGATGAATCAATTTTTTACCGAGTTCATAATGGTGTTTTGGAAGTCAATATCCTTATATTGATTTATAATGTTACTTCTTGAACTACATTAATAAAATTTGGTAAAATTATACCATGTGATTTTATTAAGTTTTATTTCTTTGTTTTTCTTGTTATTATTGTATATATAATAGAAATCCATTTTGAAATTGTTTTTTTATAAAGGATTATGATGTCAGTATGGTTTTCACATATCAACTTTCTTCCTTTGGGACATGTAATATATTCAACACTTGTCTATTTTTATGTGTTTTATATAATATAATATTTATGAATTTTTTTGTTCTTTTCATTAAATTCAAGGGATTAACAAATCATTTTTATTTTCACTCTTACAGGTGTTATTGATTTCAAGGATACCAAAGATGTATGATATTTTTTTTACTTAAATATCAATACATGATTATCAATATTATATTAAAGGTATCTTCTAACTTACTATTTTTATAAATATTACTTCCTATTCTCCAATATTTAAAAATAGCTTTTATTCGATATCTTCTTTCCTAAAACATTATTTTTTTATAATATTATAATATTGTAAATAATAATTCAAAAATATTATATTAAGAACATTCTATTCCATATTTATATCCATTATACTCCAAACTATTATAATTTATTATTTTCAGACCAAAATATGTATTATTTATTATGATCATCACATTTATCAATAACAATATTCAAAAATATTCTTTATTACTCTTTTGAGTTATAGTGTTTTAAATAATGACATATCAAAATATTAAAATGTATTTTATTTTCACAATAAATTTTTTTATCTTCCACTGTAAATTTATAAATGATTCCTTTATTTATCTCCATGACTTTTTTAATGATATTTAAATTTTTAAAAAATGAAATTATTATTCTTCATTTCATCTACATTAATATTATATTGAAAAGTGACTTGTCACATTATTTTAACATTATTATGAATTTCATTTAAACAATAGGAATGTAATATCTTTTTATCTATACAAATAATAATCATTTTACTTCCACGTTTATTGGTTTTATTTAATATAGCTCTCAGCTAATTTTACATGTTTTCCAAAGAAATTTATATTCCACGTGTTTTATTACACAACATAACAAAATATGTAAAACACCAAAATGGATATTTATTCTTATTTGTATAAGTAAATTTTAATCCTCTAATGACTGTTTTTTCTCTATACCGACATCATTTAATTATTCATATACATCATTGGGGAATATAAGCTAATGATATCATCAACTATCTTTCTATATATGTATTATGCTTATTTTTTACAACTTTTTTTATGTAGGACATTTCTTTTCATGGATTAATCAATCTATGATGAATTATTAATGTTTTCAATATATTGTTCCACAAAAAAGTATCAATTATCATTCTGAGATGGGTGGGAAATATATATCTCTCTAAAAAATGTTGGTATATTAAATACACACACACACATATATATATATATATTATTTGATAATTATTTTATATAGGGTAATTAATTCAAGACTCACTATGTTATGGGAGATGTGGGCATGTATATATAACCCACTATGTTACAGGATATAGGGATGTTAATTCACGACTCACTATGTTATGGTAGACATAACTTTTAATTCATAACACTCTATGTTAAGGGAAATAGGGACATGAATTCGTGACACAATATGTTATAGGAAACATGTATTTTAATTCCTAAACCACTATTTGTTATTTATCTTTTTATGTTAGGTCTATATTCATATTTTTTTTACTATGTTATCATGCTCTGATGACTAATGTCTTATCTTATTCATAGATCATTAGAAAATGAATTATTAATGATGATCTATGATTATTTTTATATGATTTACAATTATTATATATTTTTTCCTTTTATATTATATTATACCATCATGTTAATCTTATTTTCACTTATGTTCATCAACTGTTACCTCTTATGTTTACCCTTACTAAGAGTTTGTACCTGTCCTTTTCATATGTTTTCCTTTCCCCATGTTATGATGATGAGTATAATATAGGATATTCATAATAGGGTATCTGTTATAGTTTTATTATAGTGATATATTTAAAATAAAATGTTAATTTATATACTTTTTTAAGACACTATAAATTTTTTTCTGTGATTGTGAGAATATTTTTTTAGATGTATTATTAAAATTAAAGTTTTTATGTGAAAAAAATGTCAATTTATTTTGTTTCATCACATTTATTGTTATTAATTGAAATAAATGAATTTATTTTTAGTATTATATCATATCGTGATGATATAAGGAACAAAAATATTCCTATTTTTTATACTATCTTTCAAAATATAGATCATAAGATAATTTAGAAGAGAAATTATTATTAAAAAATTCTGGATAGTTACATAATATTTATTAGTTAAACCCCCAATGGAGTTTCCATTAGTTGTTATGATAACAAAATAACTTAGATATTTAATAGTGATTATTCTAATGTTAATGAAGATATATCGAGTTATGATAAAAAAAATATAATTCATTAGAAAACTAAATAGTTAGTTGCTAAAATTATTACAGAAAATGAAAAAAAAGTTGAATATAATGGATAATAATAATAAATTGAAGTATATAGAGTTCATTTTATTTATTCATGTGATTAATATGAGAAACAATTCCATAATATAATATATATTTAAAATTATTAATATTCTTCAAATAATATTATATATTATAATAATGGTATAAAAGTCTAGAAATAAATCATATCTCTCAGCAATAAATTAATATTCTGAAAATGTAAATGAAATTTTTTGAAGTGTAATTTCTGATTTTCATGTGTGTGAATGAAATGAATAAATAGTTAAAATAAATTAATACATCAAATTTTGTTTATTGACAAGAGGAAAAGGAAATAATGGGTACTAAATGAGAATTTTACAAAAAACTTGATGATAAAGGAATTTTTTATAAATACAATAGTCATCCTACATTCAAGGGTTTTTTTACAGGTATATATAATAAATTTTATGAGAGATTTTCATTTTTTTTCTATGATGAAAAAATAATAATGTTCTATGTGATTTCATCATAAATAATGTATAATATTTTTCAAATGTATGTAAATTATTCTTTCTAAAATATAAATATTTATGAATATGTTTTTATTGAGTATTCAAAACAATTTATACTTGATAATATTACCAAAAATATATGACAATGGGATAAATCATTGTATAGGTTAAACAATAACATAGATTATATTATTATTAGTTTTATTTATGTTTGAGGAGAATAAATTTCATGAAATGAATGATGTAATATAGTTTATATACTAATAATACCAACACTATGACCCTTATTTATATTGTATTTATCATTTAAATAATATTAACTAGACAATATATAAATTAATTTTAATAATTTTAAGAAAGAAATAATGAAATGTTTTTAGAAGTCACTACAAGGGGGTGTAATATTTTTTTATTTTTATAGATTAGTCTAGAAACTATAGTTGTTTACATTTTACATGAAAAACATTCCCCTGATTTTATAAAATGTAATATCCTAGAAGACCAAAATGGTTTTTAAAATAAATTTTCAATGGGAAAATATTGTCAAAAATTAATGAGGGAATTGTTGTGAATGATATAGATATCAATAGTTTATTTAGAAAAATTCATTATCAAATAACATCAAATACTAAGATACGTTTTACTCTGAATTTATAGCCACAGTTCTATAGAAATCCACAAAATTATAACCTTTTGAGAAAAAACTAGGTACATTGGTATATCAAAGTATTACTTGAAAATAGTTTTAATAAAACAATGGTAGAGAATTTAATCATTTTTACTACACACATATAAATTATGTGGCTATCATTGATGATCATATGTTCACTTTAAGAGATAATTTCATCAATGGTGGAAAATTTGTGATATTTAATAGAAGAAATGTTATATTTTATCCCCTTGAGAAAAATATATACTGAATATGATTTAACTTCATAATCAACAATAAAAATAATGACCAAAACATCTTAGTTGGAAGAAATTAGAGTCTATTTCAAATATCTATTAGTGGGAGGATGTTATCATCAAAGTTATATATATATATATATATCAAATGATATTATACAACATTCTATATCAAAGAACATATATATTAATTATTATTTCATGATGGAAATAGTTGAATACAGATCTTTAAAGTTTCAATTTTTTTACTCTGGACTAAATTTTCAATATTTGGAAAAAACTACACACATAATATATATTTGAAAACTTGAGAATACTATTGGATATTAAACCCATGTCAACTAAAAATTGAGTTATGTTTATCTCTTAACACTAATTTATATTTTATATTGTATATTTAATGGGTTAGGTAAGGGACATTAATATGAGATTATTGTTTATCAAATTTATAGAAGTATGAAATGGGAAGAGATATAAAAATAGAGTGATATAAGTTGAGTAAAAAATGGTGATATATATTAAGATAAAAATAATAAATGGAATAAAAAATGTAGATGGCTAAAAACATGATATAAAAAATTTAGCAGGAGCATTTAAATATGTATTAAAATGTTTCTAATGTGTTTTTTGAGTTATAATTAAGGATGAATGATCTATTTATTTTTAAATTGTTAAATTCTTGTTTTTATAGTTCTAATGATATTTATAGAATAATTGACTACTTTCAATCATCTATAAAACATGTATATTTAGTAAAAAGTTATTTTAACATCCATGATAAATTTTTTTATAAAATAAAATTGGAATAGAATTATGTGTGAATATATATTAGATCAATATAGTAGTGTATATTATTATTATTATTTAGGTATTAATATATGACACTTGTTCTTTTCAATGAGGTCCATCACATGGACATGGATTTTTTTTATTGACACTCTATATCTAAGAGAAAATAATTTAAACACTGAGTTAAAATAATGAAAGTATTATAATGAAATATAATAATTAAATTCATTATATTTATATTAAAATATAAACGGTTAGATTTTTAAGCTAATGTTGGGATGTTTGTTAGGTTCCTCATATTATATGTATGGTTGTTGAATTTCGATATATTTTATTATAAGTTGATAAGAGAACTTTATCTCAGTTTTTGTTATATTTTTTCAACACTGAATAATATTTTTCCCACTTATATACTTGATTAATAAATTCTTGAGCATGATACAGATGTCCCTGGTGGTGTCTATACTTTTGATATTATTTTATTTATGGTGATACAATTATAAGAAGTTGACAAAATAATAATTTAATAGGTGTGTATGATTGAAATTGAAAACAGAATTATTTTATGAATGATTATTTTTTATTAAAAATTTTATGTAACATTTAATTTAACTTATATACGTTATATATTGGACGACTTGTGTTGTGAATGTCAAAATATAGTTTGAATCCAAAAAAATAAAGCATATGTATATAAAAATCATGGATATGTTGTTTTGTCAATGAGTAATTGCAAATAAAAATATTATGTAACATTCCATTTCAATTTTATGGTTAATTGGTATGTTATGTGTGAAATTGAACCATAATGATCTGTGTAATTAAGGATCAAAATTTATATAAATTTAATAATGTTTACATTTTTCTTGGATATTAATGATGATCATTTTTTCAAGGAAAACTTATGTCTAAAATATTGATAGAAATATTTAATTTTTAATTCCAAATAAATAATTATATGATTCTATATTTGAAAATTAAAATTTATAATGATTAATGATACGTAATTTTTCTAATAAAATATCTCAAAAACCACTATGGTTGTTAAGAATAAAAAATAAATTTTTTTTATCCATTAGAAATAGCTATCAATTTTTTCTAGATATTAAATCCATTTTAAAACCATGTATCATGAGTTAGAAGAATGAGAAAGAATAAGGAGGAGAAAGTGTGAGTCAGTCCATACATTATCTATGTACTGAATATTTCTAAGATATATTTATTGGTCTATTTATATGTGAATTTTTAGTATAGAACAGTGATATCCAAAAATGTAATCAATACTATAGAACTAAATATTTAAATAAGAAGATTATTTTTATATACATTGATATATATAATTAGTGAATCATTTTTTCATTTGAGAAATCAAAATCATTTTCTTTAATATGATATAAGGCCAATATTTACATTAGTGTAGATACAATTTCTCCCTAGGAGTTAGTTTAGAAGGGTCAATCATCATACCATTGTACTCCCTTTTTGATCGTGGTATTAAATTACTAAAAATATGAATTATCAAATAAAAAAACTAAATATTAACTACCAATGTAGAGTAGATAAACTAGAAAAAATATGTTATGTTGATGTGTAGGTTAATGGATTATGCGGTAGTAAGTTATTAAATGAATATTGTTTCATAATAATTGATGAGATTAAAAAATTCTATTAAAAATAATTATGATTAAATATCCTTAATTCCCCCTCCCCTCCTCAAGATCTTAAATATTCCTAAAAGGGACTATTAGTTTGATAATCAATTATTTTTTGATTAGTAAAAAGACATAAAATAAAGTTATTTACACAGTATTTATTTAGCCATGAAAAACACAAAAATAATGTTATTCAATTAATACACTGTCAATGTGTTGATGATATTTGTGACATGATTATATAATATTGGTTAAAATGGGGAATGTTCCAGGAATTAGATTAATGCAATGTGTTCATAAATATAATTACATATGTTTGATTTCTTATATGTTATAATGAATTATTTTTACACAATTATTTCTTTTGTCTATCCTTTATTTACTAACTAAATTTGTTTCTATCTAGAGATAGTATAATATAATTATTGGTGACAGAAAATGCACCAATCCAATATTTAATTTTTCAATATGTGTTACATCACTATATATTAGGGACATAAATTTTTTAATATTTTTTAAATTTATTATTGTAGTATGTAATGAAAAATTTAGATATGTTGTGGGGACACCATTAATGTTATATCCAATTAAGATATCATAAACTTTACAATCACATAATTTTATATGTGTTATGAGGATTTTAATTTTTTTTATTAAATGTAACAGAGTTTGAGAGTGAAAGTATTATTATTAATATAATATTTATAAATTTTATATTTAATAATTCATTTGGATATGATTTTTTTTACTACAAGCCCAGGGAATCTATGGACCATCCTATGATCAAGAGAATTCATTTTGAACAGCCCTTTGAAAACCTATTGTTGGATAGGTTCTATAGTTTAGAACCTATATGGAATAGTTCATCATGGTAGGCATTATCAAATGAACAACATACAATAAAAACACATTTCTAAAAAATTGTAAATTAGCAATGCACATCCACCACTTGTAACCATGAAAGGCTCCTTGGAAATTGAAAATGAATACTTAGATATAAGGTCATGTAATTAGATAAGGACAAATCAATTACGTAATAATAACTCTCTATAAGAAATATTGAAGACTACCTCCGATCACCTTTGTACACAAACTCCTATTAAACCCTATCCAATTTTATATCCCATGAAATTGAAGGTATCTTCATTACTATAATAATAAAATTTAAATATTACACATCTACGAGTGGTCATTTTAATATATAGAAGTTTATGCCAGAATATTAGACAATAAATTATCTCATACCCTTATATATGTGGTAATAAAGAAATAAAACTATAAGATATTTTCTTGGAAAAAGTAGTCAAAACACCCATATAATTAAAACAAGTATGAGTCACACACTCCATATATCACCAACATTATATAAATACTATGTCTCCCTAAAACCATCACTCTCTAAATATAATGGTTTTAATAGTTACACAATCTAGACTAGTTGGAACCCAAAAACCACACCAATATCCATGATGAATCATACATTATCATAGAGGTAATGCAAACTCATATATTTAGACCGAAAAATAAATGATGAACCATGCCTCCTTAAGAGAGAGTTCTGATGAAGGGAATTCTAAAGCCCGTATAGGGAGGACTCATAACATGTGGATAATAATGACTATAATGGGTATTTCTATCCCTATATCTCTTATGGGAGACCCATTCCCCATTAGCATAGGTATCATGTAGGGTGGTTTCTAATCATAGTCCTAATATAGAGGTCTCATTCCCTATTAAGGTAAGTATGTATCCAAGGTATTCATTACTTGACATGTCAAACAAGTATCCTAACCACAACCACCAACATACCCCTTATTATTACAGGGTCACTTAAATATGAATATATAAAATGTGTTAAAAAATATCAATTTAACTAAAATAATATGTAAATCAATAACAAAACCCCATATAATCCAATTTACATGACAACCAAATGAGAAATGGAAATCAAAGTCTCCAATAATTTGAACCTTTATTATAGGAAATAGAATGGTCATTATTTCAATTGGACATCTCTGAATATTATTCGCACCAGAATTTAAATCATATGATAATATAAATTATCAAAATAATAACAAAATTTTGATTCACATTTTGTGGTGAGAGTAAATATTAGTTGAAAAAATAGTTTCCTAATATAATAATATATTGATTTATAATCTAGTTATCCAACTACTATTATGTGAGGAAGTAATTAAGCTCCCACAGCTATCACAATGCATTCATTATATGAAATACCCACTAATAATTATTAATAACTTATGTAGAATGTTTAACACTAAGGTTACCATGACATTATATATTATTAAATATAATATACCATAATTATTTTTCATGACATCATCTTGAAAGTATATTTGATACATTATTTTTGGCTAGATTACAAATCTCATAGAATTTCCCTACTATTACTCAAAGTGCCTAGTATTCCACAAAGCAACTAACAGATCATATTTGTTAAAATCATTAATTAATCTCACAAATTAAAACATTCCTCAAAAAATTCCATTTGCAAAAAATAATATATTTTGAGCTATAATATTTATAGAGGAACACATCATGGTAAAATAATATTGAAAATCAAAAAATGGGGCCTAAATATTTCCTAGGTCAGTCTATTATCCGAACTACCACCCAAAAAAATAAAATTCTAAAAATAAAGAATAAATTATCCAAAATAGAACCAAGGACCTAACCATTGTGTTATACTCTAAAAAATTAGTGAAATAGATTATTTATTTTCCAATGTTAGACATTGGAATATTTAGTTTGGGAAAATCTATTTCATGAACTATTGGTAAATCTGATAGCTAAATGGGTATGGAATGTGGCTCAACAAAGAAATATTTATGTGTGACAAAACATAAAAACATAGAATAAATACACCAAATATCACCACATTTAATTTCTAATAACACCTAAAACAAACTCTCATTTTAATAGTACTACATAGACTTAAGATTCTATGATTTTTTATTATATTTGATCCACCCCATTTCGAGTCTGATGGAATGTTATACACTAATAGTTCATGTCCTACCATATGGGATGCATCCCTTTGGTTTATTCCCAACAATTCTATCCATGTGGTTGGTGATTATATTACCCATTTCTATTTGGGCATATATGGTCTCTCTCCCAAATTGTTCTCTTATATCATAGTTGTCAACCAAACTCCCAACAACAGCCTCCCAATGCACTATTCCCTATAATTATGATCTATCTTCATCATCTCTTAAGGATGACCTACCAAATTCATCTCATTTATAACGGTTTATTAAGGATTTATTTTTTTTCTTTCTTGGTGATTCATGATAGTGACAATTATTCCAATTCAAATGGGGGGAGGTTCAGCTAATGATTCTGCTATAATTAAATATATCAAATGGATTCCATGGTATAAAAAGGAGGTTCCTCATCACATTTAAGATTGAATTTTTGTCTATATACGGTTTCAATCAATTTTTTATTGCTAATAGTGGTCATACTATCATGATAGTGGAAATATACAAAGGTTGACAACAAGAAGGCCACCCATTAACAATATATTAGTTTAAAATATGTTACTTTTTATTTGAAAAAGAAATTTCTAAAGTATTCAAATATGGAATAAACCTTTAAAACATTAAATAAATTATTAATTAAATTATTAATTAAATTATTAATTCCCCATAAATATTTTTCAGTTTAAATATTTTATTTGTCCCTTTATTTTAAAATATAATGAACATAAAATTTTATATGACAACAAACATTATCATGTTAATTTAGGGGATAATATGTAATTGTAATATAATTAAAAATGATCTATAATATTCTAACAATTATATTTAAATGAATAAAGTAATATTTAAATTATAATATCAAAAAATAAAAATAAACATGAATAGTAGTGTTGTCAAATCAAACATTAAATATAAAAAATAAACCTGAATATGGTAAATGATATTTTATAAAACAATTTTTTATATAAGTATTATTCAAGAAAAAATTACATTATAATTGGATTGTCTTTTTGAATATAAATGTGTATTCAATAAATGAAACTAGTAAAGTAATATTTATATATAATTTTTACATTAATATTACTAAAAATAAAATAATTATATTAATTTAAAATTTATATATAAATATATATTATGAATGAAATATTTACGAAAATATTGATTAGAAATATGGGATGTTACATTTTAACCCTTATGGAAACAATACCCTAATATTTTATTATTAATGATAAACACTTATTAATATTTAATCATATTTACACTAACCCCTTCTCTATAACATAATGTTATCATCAATATTAACTTTTATATGGTTATGATTTGAATTATTATAAATCCATTAGAAATTTTCACCCACTATGATCATTTTAGTTATACATAACCTAGTACTCCATGTATAATGGGTCCTATCATATAGAATTTATTCATAAATTATAACATTTTTAATTCCAAAAAATAACAAAAATATACTATGATATATATTAATAAGTCCCTAAAACCATACATTAGGATCTGGTAAACAAAGTTATTCCCATGATCAAAATATGAAATTAAAAGTAAGTCATAGAAAAAAATGGTCAGTGTCTTTAAGAACATAAGCATATTAAATAATCAACCTTTATGATTTACAAAAAATATTAAATATAAAACTCTTATAAACATGGAACACTATCATAAACACCACTGATCACCTAGAAAAATATGGAATCATAAAAAAGGAGTGAGATAAACTTATTATTACAAGGTAAATAATAGTCAAAGGGGCATAAAATAAATATAAATTTGCTATACACAAGTGAGTTACATGATACTAATAAAAATTATAAGATTTAAAAAATTATATCAATAAAACCTAACAAGTGGAAATGAGGAATGATTTGACAATCATATACAATGGAATAATATTTTCCAAATAATGATATTAAATTTATATAATCTACTAATTATAGTTATCCATGGGTGGATACATCTCCTAGGTGAGGAACATACCGCTATCCCAAATGGAAAACCCTCCTTATTAAATAAGAATGGGAAATATTAAAAATAATTGAAAATTAAATATATTTAAGAATGATGATTTAAAATTCCATCATAACATTGTGGGAAAAGATAATCATATCATATTCGCACATAACATAATAGAATAATAAAACAACCTAATGTTTGTGAACACCATTGTGAAAAAATATAATTACATAATGTTCTTAAATAACATCGATATCTCAAGGGATATAAGGGATTACCAAATGTATTAGAGGTGTCTAAATGATCCATTTATATATTGGATTTGATAACAATCACTAGAAGTTGATTATGATGGATGGTTGTCAAATATTATGGTCGATGATAAGAGGTTGTCTATTTCTAAGAGGTTGTGAGAAAAATTTATTAAAAATATATTATTAATGGATTTATGGAAGTCATATTTGGAGTATGAGAAGACATTGAACATAAGGTGATGTGTTGAATTTGAATGTAAAAGGGGACCAAACAATGTCATGGAAATATAATAATATGAAAAAATCATATTATAGATGGAATTTTTTGACCTCTTCACATTGAAATATATCGAGAAATATTTTTAGTGCCATCTGTTGAGATAACATGAGATTTCGTGGCCTAGTGATCACGATAATGATATTTTTAAAGTATTACTTTTGTTAATATCATGAATGAAATGATTCTCAGAAACAGATGAATATCTCAAAATCAGAGTGTTGATTAAGAAATTTGATACAATGGTTAAATCCAGAAACGTGGGATTTACCCTTGTTGTGATCAAAGATAGTCCGCACCAAAAACGTGGTTGAGGAAGCCATTGGAAGGTTCATATAATTAAAAAAATTAATTAATTGTATTTTTTATTAAATTACATAATTAAAACATTGTTAAATACTCCATTATAACTATTATATAGGGTTATCCACATAAACCCTTGGTTAATTAAGTGTTCCATTGAGAAATTCATTGGCGATTCAACATCAGACAATGATTGGTGATCCGTTCAAGGTGGATCAACAAGAATCTGACATTGCAGATCATCCTCATTACTAGAGATCACATTTTTCACCAATGATCAATCCATAATTTGGGTAGGGCTTTTCAATTATTGTTTCATCCCTTGATTAAACATCAAGTCATTGATATTATATTATATTTTTTTGATATGTGTATTCCAAACCATTTCAACAGATTATTATTGATTTAAATTGTTTTGTTTAATTTATTCATTATATTTCACATATTATCACCCATACTAAAATCAATGATTTATGACATTTGTCCAAAAAAACTTGACCAATGTTAGTTTCACTTTTTTTATGCGCTTCAACACCCTCTGTTCTTATAAATATACACTATTTGACTATGGGGTCATATATTTTATATTTTGAGGTAGGATCTAGCCTGATCGATCCAACAAATTCGTGATAGTTGTGTATATGCAAAAATAATTGGAAAATAAAATAGAAATTGGGATGTATATCAGGTGTCAATTCATCCAATACGAATTTATGACACATAGAGGTGACAAGAATGATAGATAGTGATGTAAAATGGGGTGTGGGATTTTTTTCTATTGAATGGTTTCTAATTTAAATCCATTGGAGGGATGAAATTGATGATAGTATATAATTATCATTAATATTAGGTGGTTAGTCCATGGGGATCACAGTATCATGACCAGATCTATAAGATTCATGATTGAAAATCAAGAACCAGGAAAATTGTCAGCAACATATCATGTAACTTATAATAACACAAGACATTAGTCCTCCTAGATGTGTTGCTAGAATTTCATTTGAACATAAGAATCACAAACCATGTTGTTGGGCTATACACCATGTCACCATCCCCATAAAGTGAGGTTGTGTGCCAACATCACCTTCTAGAGACACCATGTGGGAGGACACTTCGTGTACTCTTGGAGTACATGGTCATAGGGCAGTACCCAGGCATGTCCAGGTACAATGCCAAGTACACATGCATTACACGACAGACAAGGGCATGGCCAGGAGAACACAGCTAGGGCCCTGGTGTTTCTGACTCACCATTTGGTCCCCTTACACATTGTGTATAGTGACATGGCCTCTATGGAATGTCTATAAGAGAAAACATAAATATAGTTGAGTAAGACCACACAATGTATATCCCTTTGAGTAAATTATACCCTCCATATCTCCTTTATCTAGAAAAGAATTTTTTTTATGAGTATCCTATTATATATTTTTTCTATTTAATACACAATGGTAGCCTTTATGTTATATTTTGAGATATCTTGTGAAATATTCTAAGTATGAATATTATTTAGGTGATGATTGAGGATGGTATTGATCAGGAAGGATCATCAGGGAGTGGACGTGGTTTGAAAACCCCTATCATATATGGGTCTGGGTACCTAATTTTCCTTACACCAGTCTAAGTAGAAGCCCCATGAAAAACATGGTCATGGGTTCTCTATATTCTCGGTGGCACCACCTAACACAGTAGGATGTGGGTCCTCTATCTTCAGAGTGGTACAAACTGGATGCACTATCACATGGTTTCTCTAACTTATAAGTTGGTCCCCCATAATATACTCGGAAAATGGGCCCTATACCGTATGATTTGATCCCACATGACACACTAGGGTGAGGTCCCTCTACCATATGAGTGGAAACCCCTAACACACTATGATGTGGCTCCTATATATATCTACTGAGTAGAACCCCCCTGACACACTATGGTATGGGTCATTTACCTGTATGTTGAGTGGAATAACTTTGTTAAACGAATTCAAGGGCCTCTTCTTGGAGAGTTTACCCCTTCCACAATGTGGTATAGTGCTAAGGTTTGGGTCTGCTGCACTGTTACTTCTTGTCAAGCATGTGGTCACTTCAAAGATTGTCTACTCATTCATGGAATACACATGGCCTACCTCTGTTGTGAAAAATAATAATTCCATGATGAAGAAATTTATATGGAGTGGAAGTGTGATGGACAGAAATCTTATAACTATGAAATGGAATACTTACTACATGCCTAGCAAGAAGGGGGGTCTTGGATCAAAAACATAAGCTGTTTTAATCAAGCTTTAAATGCTAAATTCTCTGTAGCATTATTCATATAAAATATACTTCTCTTGGATTCCTGAAAAGAATAATTCTTCCAAGGCTCATTGATGGGAAGCATGGTTATATGGATTCATCAATCTGGTCAGGCCTTCATTCAGTGTACAACACAATGATGAAGGATTCACACTGGGTGGTTAATGCAGACTCATGTCTGAATTTCTGGTCTACTAACTGGATGGGCACCCCTATAATGGGAAGGATAGGTGCTGAAGAACACGGATTTGATATAAAATCATCCATCAAATAACAACTTCAATGAATATAAGACCTTCCAGATGAAATCACTTCCATTATTGATAACTATGATTTTATTGGACAGGAGGATATGCTGCTTTGGGAAGGATTTCAAGCTGGAATTATAACCTCTAGAAGCTTCTACAATTACCTGTTGAAGGGTGAGGTAAGATGGATTGGTTCAATGAACACAAAATGGATTCCACCCTCCATATTTACACTTTTCTGGAGGTTCTATCACACCAAGCTTCTTGTTGAGGTGAACATTCAACGGATCAGAATTTCATTATGCTCTCAATGAACTCTCTGCGGTCAGCATCGAGAGGATATTGATCACCTGTTCTTGTCCTGAAACTTGGCTACTACTCTTTGGAATAAAGTGGTCAATGTTTTTGAGATTAATCCTCCTAATACAACATCGGATTTACAGTTCATTCACCAACTTCTTGGAGATCAGCATTCAAAGCAGATTACAACATTGCTGCAGGTGGATTGCTCTCAAATACATCATATGATCTGGCAGGCCCACAACTATTCTATGAATCGACATGCAAGGTTTAATGAATCCACATATATTCATGGAATCCTCATGGAAATACAAAATTCCAACTCACTGATTCATGAACACTACGATGCCTCGGTGAAGGAGTTCATGGTTTTCAGAAGACTAAAAGTTGCAGGCCACTATCCCAAACCAAGAGGTATGATGGAAGTGATTTAGACATTCCCCTCCAATGGGTGGCTAAAATGCAACACGGATGGAGCCTCCAAATGGAACCCCAGACCTTCAAGCTACGGGGTAATCTTCATGAATCATCATGGGGAAGTGGTGGAATGCAATTATGGTCCGTGCGGGCACAGTACAGCTTTGGAGGCTTAAATGATGGCTCTCATCAGTGCGGTGGATATCATTATCCAACTTCATTGGAACAACATTTGGTTTGAAAGTGACTCGGCCACAATGTTGCATGCTATTAGAATGGGTCAGACAAGGTTGGCTTGGAAGCTAGTAGGTAAATGGGTGAATTGTCTCGATAAACTCTACTCCTTAAACTAATTTATCACGCATAGTTTTCAGGAGGCGAACCACATTGAAGATGGACTTGAAAACAAAGGGGTGTCAGAAGGGAGGAGCATTTACATCAACACCATTCCTAATGACATAGTCCCTCTTCTCAATAGGTACAAATGTAAAATTCCTTATTTTCGTCTCTTGTAATGTTTCAACTTTATCAATTTAAGGACACCGTGCTCATCTTTCTAATATATATATATACACATACATGTATTTTTATTCTATTATGGATTATGCTAAACATTAAATTATATCTCTCTCTCTTTCCCTCATTGGTATTTTGTGGCATCCTACTCGATTTTCTTATAATCACCCATGCACATTCTTTTCAGGAATGCGTCATGTCTTCTATAAATGAAATGTATATAAATAAATATGTCAATATTTATAAGAGATACATGGTTATATTGACCTTGTACAATTTTTGATACTTGGATATTATGAGTTGGGATATATTAGCATTCATTATATCCACTTTTTGTCAGGATAGAGAAAAAGTTTCTGGTTGGATGTGTATTTTCGCCTGGGAAATTTTGATTACCTTGCCTCACTATATTGTATTCCCGAGAGGTTTTTACCTACATGGTTTATAATCTTTTTGTTACAGTCTTTTATTATTATTCATATTTACTTCATTATATAGATGGTTGGGTGAATGAATAGAGTTACATTGAGAAAATGCATCCCATTCTAGTTATTCCTTCATAGAACTTTTCACCAGACCCCAGCTTATGGGAGGTGCGCTCAGGGTTGTGGATATCTTTCCTTCAACTAACTAAGAGGGTCCTAGTGGGTTAGGTTTTCACAAATTGGTATCATCTAATGTTTATTCATGGGGATGGTTTTTGGATTTTTCCATTAATAGGGTTGGTTGGGACATAGGAAAATGTTTTCAATGTGTCATGAGTTTATATTTCAGGCCAAGGAACCTAATGTGAATTCATAATATGATGTATCCATACTCTAGGAATCTGACTACCTACATACTGACCTGACATACCAAGACATTAGTTATAGTGATTAGTGGTAAATGAATCATATTGTATTGATCCCTTTATCAATCATTATTGTGTCAGATAACCCTATATATATATATTCTTATTCATACATTATATGTACTGATCACTTTTGGGATTGCTCTATAAAGATAGCCATCTAGGTTACCAATTCACTACTGTGATGATGATCCGATGAGCGATTAGGCCTTAGTTTAAGGTATATATCATGAGTTCATTCCTCTATGATGGTAGGTAGTTGCACCACATCCTTTTTAAAAATTTATTTTACCATAAACATATGTTGTTGATTAGCATAGGCTTAATACAGTCAACGATTTCCACTTCTATAGGCCACTGAGGTTCCATGGTGATCGAGATCCCTAGGAGTTGGAGGAGTTTATTGAGTGAGTCATTTGAGTCTTCTGGCTTGTGTGGACCCCAAATAAAAAAGTAGTTATGATGTAAGAAATTATTTTTTATGGGGAATCTGGGAAATGGTGGAGCCCAATCATTAAGATCCATGATGATTCGACACTCTCATGGTTCGACTTACATCCACTTTTTAATGATGATTATTACCCTTTATGCTTTCACTCAATTCCGATTTAGGAGCTTCTAGAGACGTATTGGGGTGTTATATCAATTTTCGAGTAATCTATGAGGTTTATTGACCTTGAGTAGTACTCTTTCATCATGTTATTAAATGGTTACATCTCTACATGCATTTTTGTGCTTGGTCTTCATAGAGATATCCATTCCAGTGTGGCCAAATTATGAATTTCCACCTATATTGGGGGTGTTATTGCAATCACTAGTAATTGAGAGCCTCCTACCTAAGATAAACCATACCACTGGATATTTGTTTAGGCGAAATGGTGCTAAGTCATCTGCCACAGCTATTAGGAACTAGTTGGTAGGGTCTTGGCATAGGGAACCATCTCATGTCTAGACTCATACATGGGTTCATTCAAGGAGGCGACCATATAGAGGACCATGGAAGTTGGGTGAGTAGAAATACTCTAGATGTTATGGACAAGGTCACATGAAACATAATTTCCTAACCCAACTAGTGGAGTAGGGAAGGAATGTAGTGTATATACCACCATAGAAGATGCATCCCCATGATTTGGGATCTCGTAGGCAAAGCCAAGGCTACACCCTAGGTGGCTATGCTAGAAGAAGAGAAAGTGTAGTTATGGAGAGAGAGAATATTCTAGTGTGGGAAGATGTTTTGAGATACCACCATAACCAACACTAGGTATCCCATTCTAGGATAATGTAGTTGGTGGTTAGGGCCACTGGCAGTAGTTAGCTATGGATGCTTATGGCTAGGCTACACATATAAAGATATAATGTATGATATTTTTTATTATACTATTTCTTTAGTATTATTTAAAATTGGTATTATTCATTCCTTACTATCAAAATATATATTTTGAGAGAAATATATATCAGTTTAAAAAATATCTCGATAAATTTGGCTAGAGGATCCTATAGGGAATACTTCTTCAATGTAACATGTCTACTGATAGTTTGTACTATTTCTTAATGGAGAGAGTGTCATATGGGATCTATAAATTTTTGTGATGTTTCTGTATGATTATATCTTTAATATGAATATTTTTTTATGGTTTCAGCCAATGTTTACTACCAATAGAGATAAGTCATATGGATTTTTATTGATGTGATGATATTATCTTTTCTGGGTGATGGAGATATTAGGGAGGAGAAAGTGGGAAAAAATAGAAAGATACAACACATATCCCTAAATTATCAATTTTATCCCTTAGAATATTAGGATCATTACGAATTTTGGATTACTTTGTCCATGATTTACTTTAATGAAGTATTACCAAAGGATGTAATGGTCTTACATATGACAGTGTAGATAGAATTCTGCATTTAATTTCACTACTGCACAGTACTGATATCTTCTTTGGAAAAATCAGATGGCCCCTTCTGAGATTTGGGAGCTGAGGGTGATGTTGGAAGATAATTTGGATAAGGTATTCCTCTTACCCTATGTGTCCCCATGGTAAGACCTGTTTTTTATGAAATATAAATATGAGATATAATGGATTTGCGTTGATTATCATCACTTGAACTAGGTAATGATAAAGAAAATGTATCCATTTCCAGTGATTTTTGACCTATCTTATCTATTTTACATTGTGAGTTGGTTATCAAATATTCGTCTCGTATTCTTCTACCACCAGTTGAGGGTTTTAAAATTCGATATTATGATGTTTGAATTATAATGTCTCTATAGAGAATACGAGTTCTTGGTGATGCCTTTGGGTGTGATGAATTCCTCCAAAGTGCTAATGGGTTTTACAAAAAATAATATTTCATCCATTGATGGATAGTATTCCATTTTTATTCACTAATGAAAAACTCATATACTATATGTAAATGGATCGGCATTAATAGCACTCAATGATGGTACCAGACTTATTCAAGGAGTACTAGCTTTAGAAAAGGCTCTTGATGTGGATGTTTTGGATCTTCTTGGTTTACATTATAGTGCATGAAATTTTTGAGCATGGATTAGTTATATAAAGAGTTAAGATTAATGCAGTGGTCTCTTGGGAGCCACCCAAGAGTGTGTAAGATGTTCGAAGATTCCATTTATTGGAAGGGTACTACTAGATCATCATGGTGTGTTTCTCTTGGATTGCAACCCAATTAACTTATATGACATCGAATGTGAATTAATTTACCTATAATAATAAATTTTAGAGATCCTATGAGGATATGAAGTTGATGATGTAATGTTATACTATTTTGAGACTACTAGATGAGGGAATGGATTAAGTAATATATTTTTATTCATATGGGGTTGGGATCAGTTGTGTGTTGATATAGAGGAAGAAAGTGATTGTATATGTGTCGAGGATGTTGAGTCCCATGATTATGAATATAATTATCATAACTTGAAGTTGGAATTTGTAGTATTTAATATGAATATGTAAAGGTGAAATCTTCTGCGAAAGTGTATTTTTTTTATATAGTCAACCAGAGTCTTAATAACATATTCACCTAGAATTATTTGAACCGAACACAAAAGTGTTTGTTGGAGTTCTTATAGGGAGCTGACATTAGAATATTCTAATTTCAAGGACGTTAAATGTGGGTTTTGATTCCCTTAGAATAAATTCTTGTTCACACTTAGTGGATAATGAATCTTTTAATATTTATTCTCTATAACTAACCATCATAATAGAGAGGGTTAAAATTATTAACTAGTAGATGATGTTGACTCCTCTACATCTACTACATGTGAGAGAGGCTTAGATGGGATACATTTACACTGAGGTCATAGGAGACCTAATATCCTTTTGATCTTCACTATATGGATTATATAAAGGAGATAATCTCTTTATCCTTTTCAATGAATGGATAGTGGTTTCGGTCAAGCTGAGAGAGGAGGTGATGAAGTTGTTTCACACTTCTCCGTTGGATATACATACCGATGTAAGGATGATGTAAAGTGACCTTTAGTGGATCTTTTTGAGGGTTTTAATGAGGTGTAGTGTTGCTGGGATCATATCTCAGTGTCTTATATTTTATTAGGTGAAGGTTAATCACTGGGTTCTTGAAGGGTTTTTGCAGCCCCATCAGATACCAAAGTGGAAATGGGATGGCATTCCCATAGACATCGTGACAAGGATTATGAAAATAGAAATAGGCTATGATTCAATATGGATTATTATTGACCAACATAAAATGATAAGAAAATTATTTCCATAAGGTAGAATAGTTTAGTGGAGAGTTTGGGGAAATTGTACATTTAGGATATCATCGGTCTTCATGGGGTTCATGAGATGATTGCATCCAACTTTGATATGTGGTTTATTACATGGTTAAGGAGAGGCCTATAGGTGTAATTTGGGACCCATCTTAGGATGAGTATAATAATACACCACAAAAAGGATGGGTAGAATGAGTGCATAATCCAGGTGTTAGAGGATATTCTTATGGCATGCACGTTGGAATTTGACTATAGCTAGGAGGATCACATTCCATTTTTTGTATTTTCCATATAATCATAATTATCAATATAATACCATCATAAAACACATATTGGCCCTACAAGGGAGACCCTGTTGGTCACCCTTTTACTAGTATATGGTTAATGATTCTTCTCATCTGAAACTAAAGATGGTGCATATGATGATATAGAATGATTAGGTGATGTGAGTGGATGAGGACTTACAACATCCCATTGAACTCTTATGAATAAGGACATCATAGAAATTTGGAGTTCAATAAGGGAGACCATTGTTTCAAAGATTCTTCCCATGATGAAGATCATGGAGATTTGGTCAGGGACTCCAGTTATTCCCAAGGTTCATTAGGAAATTTAAGATACTATTGAAAGTTGGTGATGTTTCTTACTACTTATCCCTACCATAGAAGTTTTAACACCTACATGAAGTATTCCATGTGTATTAGATTGGAAAAAATGTGCATGATCATATACATTTTATTAAATGGGAAGAGGTATATGTTTTGGATGGATCCACCATCATCGAGTACGAGGTGTTAATCATGTATCAGTAGGAGTGGTTCATGTGAATATAGACCATCCATGTGGTTTGTGTTCTATAAAAAAGAGGAAGCAGTAAGAGAGCTCCAAAGAGAGAGAGTGAGAGAGTAAAATTTTGGATCAATATACCAATTTTTATTCATTTTAGGGATTAAAATATTTCAAGGATAGAATACTATAGATACCCTATTTTTTCGTTTTAATAAATTGAAACATATAGAGAAAAATATTTGGAGCCATGACCTGAGATGACCCGAGATTTTAGGTTTTGGTGAGCTTGGAAGTGTTTTTTTGATAGTTTCAAATATATTAATATCATGCACATGTAAATTTTAGAAAATATTGGAATATCTAATAAATGGATTCATGAATCATATATCTAAGATAATGGTTGAATCTGAGTCAAAGTGTTTACCCTAGGAGAACGTAATGTTGGTCGGTGTCGGATGCCTGGTTGAGCCATCCATTGGCAGGTAAATTTAACTAAATTGAAAATATTAATTATTTATTAGTTTTAATATATAACCTAATAAAATCATCTTTTAATAATATATTATTTCAATTATCTTATATTATCATCATGAACTGTTAATAAATTATGAAGATATATGATTACCTTTATTTTTAAATCAACATCAGACAATGATTAGTGATGGGATCAAGGTGGATTGACAGGAAGTGAACACCACGAATCATCCTCACAACTATATCAAACGTTATTCACCAAAAATAGATCTATAATAATGGTAGGGATTATCAATTTTTATTTTCAATATATATTAAATGTTTGAGTATGTATATTTGATAATATTCATTGGATCTCTGTATTTCCAGCCTTCACATGAATCCATTCTTCAATTCAATTA
This sequence comes from Viscum album, assembly GCA_963277665.1. NCBI lineage: Eukaryota > Viridiplantae > Streptophyta > Magnoliopsida > Santalales > Viscaceae > Viscum > Viscum album. The sequence goes on from OY728137.1 coordinate 365,466,970, forward strand.
TTTTATTAAATTTATCCTTCCAATTTCACATATTATCACCCATGTAAAGTCCATGATTTATGATCTTTTCCAATAATCAATTGAAAAGGATAATTTCTCCTTTTTATATGATTTATCCCCCCTCATTTCATCATTTTCTTCACCATTGGTAAATGAGGTAAGTTAAATCTTAGTTGGGGCTGGTTTGAGTGTGATTGAACTTCCATATTCATGAAAGGTTCATGCAGGACGAATATATTGGAAAATTGTGCACAAATTATGTGGGATCATACATTTTGGGTGATTCTCTGTGGATATAGTATTCATATGGGTAATGGGATCGAGTACTAACAACATCGTTCGACATGCAATATTCATGTGATGTATTGGTTCAAAATTTTCAGTAACCTGAGGTATAGAATTAACGTCCCAAGGAATATACCTTTGATTTTAGGTAGTTAATTAGTTGGGATCACAGTGGTGAGGCTGAATCAAGAAGACGTGCGATGTAAAATTGGAACTTTGGGAAATTCACAACATCATGCTATGTAATATTGAGTGACACATAATGTGTATCCCACATAGATATGATGTTAGAGTTTACAATGATGTCAAGGAACACACACTGTGTGGCTGATCCACATTGAATTTGACCATCCATGGTAATCTAAGATGTGTTCCAGTAACGCATTACTAGGTCCACATGTAAAAGGTCACCCCATGTAATCTAAAAGTATATGTTCACTATAAAATACATGGGCATGGACAAGTACATGGCCATGTTCACATTCATGGGTCGATGAACACATGTACGACCATGAACACATGTTCGGGCCATGGGTGGCAAGGACATGTTGTCAGTGAACCTTACTCACCATTTACAGTGAAATGGAATTCTATCCATGTACGAATGAGTACATGACTATGTAGAGGGTGGGCCATAAGTTTATTGGCCTTTTACAGACTATATATCCCTAGAAGAAAATTTATCCTCACATATATCCTTCATTTAGACATATATTTTGACCCATGTTTAGTATATATAGAGTGTTTCTAGATAGAATGTGACTGTATCCATCATAGTATATTTTGAGATATTTAGGAAACTTTTATCAGCGGGACAATACTTTAGGTGAAGCTTGAAGATGGTGATGGTCAATTATGGTCATAATATGGAGTATGGGGTTAGAAACACCATATCATACAAGGGTGTGGGACCCCATACTCCATACACAATTTTAACAAGTACCCTCTTAACACACTATACTGTGTATCCTCTAAATTCTATGTGTAATCCCTAGATGCACTATGGAATGGTTCCTCTACATTCTTTGTGTCACGCCCCCATGCACTAGGATGTGCGACCTCCACCTCTTGAGTGGAACCCCTAACACACTCGGCAATGGATCCTCTACCTTTTGATGGGCACCCCTTGACACATTAGTGAGAGGTTTTTAATCCATCTGAGTGGAACCCCCCCCCTCCTCCCAACACACATGGTTATGGGTAATATATCTATCTACAAACAGGTTCCCCCAAACACACTGTGTAATAAGTCCACTATATATACAATGAGTTTCACCCCTTATCATGCTAATTCATGGCTTCTTTACATAGATATCATTCCCCCTCCACTACGCAAAACACTGGCAAGGTGTGGATCCCCTAAATGGTTAATTCTATAGATACATGAGATGATGAGCAATGGAGACGAACCCTCTTTTGAGGTGATGGAAGATTCATTAACCTGGGATGATTAATGAGATGGAAATCATCATTATACATTTTCTAGGTTTCTTTTATGGGAATATATATCTATATATATATATATATATATATTTATGTTGGTTTATTTACAATGTGTTGGGATGACCATTATCATATCTCTATCTCTTGATATCTTTGGGTGTTTTGGGTATCATACTGTAAAATTTTATACTCACACATTTATTATGTTTTCCCATAGGTGTCATGTCTTGTGGGGAGAACAAGAATATAAAAAGAAATATTGTTTTAGCATAAAATGTTTTGGTTGTATTAACCATGTATGGTGGTCTAATCTTGCAGATATGGATTTTTTATCCCCCATCATTCATTATTTTGAATTATTTTTAGGTTGAGAAAACCATTCCCATTTGCATTTTATTTTATCTCTTTATAATTCAAATTACACTTTCATACTATAATATATTCCCTAGAAGTTGTTACGTCAATGGTTTACGGTCTATATGTTAATTTATTCTTGTAATTTTCCTATTATCCTTTTTATATATTGTGTTTGGTTTGTGAATGTAGATAAATTAGGGAAAGGATTCCCATTTTAGTTATATCATATCAAAGATTTTCTCTAGCCCCATACCTATTAGAGGTGGGATTGGGTTTGTGGTTGGCCAACCTTCTGCCGGGAAGGTGGGAATCAGTGGAACAAGTAATCAATGATATATTTTGGATTAGTGTTTCAGGATATTTTAGAATGTATAAGGATATGTTTCTAGAATATTCAGTTTTCGGATGAAGTTGGAGCTGGTATGATGAAGTACTGAGTCAAAATGGGAAGGATGGAATTTATTTTGATTGTTTTCAGAGGAAAAAATTTATAAAAAAATTGAAAATTAGCAACTAATATGATTAATAGAAATTATATTTAAGGGTATCTTAAAAGATACATAATGGTCATATTCAAGATATATAAAAACCCCCTTACTGAGATATAAGTGTCTTATGAATAATACAAAAAAGTTTTTATATATGATATGTAAGGGTTAATCATGGTGATCGATAATGATCTATCTATAATATATATAATGGTGACATTTTAGAGGCATATGATACATAATTTCCACCTTAAAAATATATATTATGCATAGGTGTATTTTTCTATGATGATTGAGAGATATTCACCTTATATATTTTTGACATGTATACAATGATTAATTCATAAGGGTGAATAGATTAAATAATTTTACTATGGTTTAGTTATTTGGTGGTTATGGGAAAACATTCATCCAATATAATCGAGCTAAATGGTAGAGATCTATATAATCATTATCTAAAGGCTGATGTTGATGTAGACAAAGTTCAGTGTATTTAATTTTTCAAATTTGATATTAAAATTAAAATATCCAAACATTAAATGAAGAAATATTTCTATAATAAAAAGAGGAGATAGAATTTAACATAACTATGATATAAAAGTATATAGATAGATAAAATGCTAGAAATATGATTACAAGGAACTGATGAAGAATCACCATATAGAGAATCATTGAAATATTGGTTTTTTTATATATGAAGGGATAATTAATAAATAATTACAATTGTAATTATCTTATGACTTTGTGAGGGAGAATATTAAATATTGAGTATTTTCTCTATAGTAGATGGAATACTTTTGAGATAGATCATTATTTTTATTTCATTCTTTTAGTGGAGAAGAAGACTCAAGGGTTGCAAATCATCATGGATATTTTCATATTATTAGGGTAAAGAGGTAACGATATAACAATGAAAATTTTTATTCTTATATTAAAATATATTTAGTTTTATTATTTTGATCGGTTTTTTAGAAAAACAATTCTCATATATTATAGAATTGATTTAGATATATTTGGTCTGGGAATTAGGTGTAATAAGTGATATATATTGATGCATCACATTCGGAATTATTATATCAATTAAAACGGTTATATATGTTGTTCGTGGAGTGACAATTACGTAGATAAACTAGTATGATAACTAAAATTCTATAAACTATATATTTTAGAGTTATACATGAATGGTTTAAATGGACATGACCATATTGTATTTTGCGTTATTCCATTAACCACTGTACATGTAGAGAGCATTGATTATGAGTTATTTTAGATAAATTTTTAACTATAAATCCTTGGTGGAGAGGTACATCAACTAAATATTGTATCAACAAAAACATTGAGATTATTTTCTATTTTTTACACCAATTAAATGATCCTAGAGATTAGAGATAACACTTGAGTGGTGGAAGGCGTCAATTAGGCCATGCATAATTTTTAAAATTTTTAAAATCCTATTTAAACCATTAAGAACCTCTCAATTTGTGCCTCTATTTTTATTTAAAACCATTTAATCCATTTTTACTTATAATTGAAATAATAAAACATGTAATGTAAGTGAAGTAGATAAATAGATAATGAGTTGTCATTACCGGGTTTATTTCAAAGGACTACTCAAATCCATGATTGGTAATTCTACCCAAACCATAGTTTCTCTACTGTAATCCAATACTGGAAACAATGGTTTGTGCTTCCCACATAAACAAAAATTATTCTATATATATTTACCACCTTATCAAAAGGATTATCTTGAAATCATTTCATTAGACATCTCATAATATCCTCACACTATATTCAAATAGTCAAACTATTATTTCCCTATATATGTTGAGTCTCATAGGTACTTTGGCTTCATAACATGTATATGTAAGTGTTACATTCACATAATTCTTGAATTAGATCAATGATAAGATTTGGGATGATGTAACATCTACTAAATATATTTCATTCCTTAGTATAATTTTCCTAAAATTACACATTTATTTAAGAAAAACGATAAACTTAGATTCCACTAACAACATAGAATCACAGTTATTCGAAAAATTCTATCTTATAAGTCTTAACAAACTTATTTATTATAATATCAACTAATCTTGTAGCTCCTAAGAATATATTAAAGGCTCAACTAAAACTTAAAAACATGCATGGATGAGATAATATCTTAATTAGTTATGTTCTTCTACATTAAAATGAATAGAACACTGATTTAATCATAGAAAAGTAACCATAATCATATTTTTCCTTATATTTCTTTACAAATAATATATTATTCATTATTTTCTATTGGTTCACTTATTACTTGAGTTAATTTAAGATGTCTCAGTTCAACTATGGCTTAATTAAAATCCCTAAATACCAATTCCCTCACCTTGAATTTCATTTTATAGATAGGTCACCAAATAAAGTATCTATATTAAATTTGGAAAATTCTATCATGTATTTCAATGAAATGATATCATATTTCATTTTCCCTCAATAGTGATAAGGTTACTATGTTTTCTTCAACTCACATCCCTTCTAAATTTAAATGAGTGACATATATTTTTCTTTCATTATCATCTTAGTCAAACAATAATTCATCTAGGTTCTATTAAGGATATCTATGATATGTTCTACTATTATTTTCGAAATATTAAACAAAAATATAAAAACAATTTTCTCAATATCTATAATAGTATCATATTTAATTTATGATATGATACATCTCATCTTATTCTAGTCGTTGAAGAAACTCAAAAATATTTTATTCATAAATTAAATACCCACATTATCTCTTCACAACATAACTCAGTAGTTGAGCACTCTCACATTCCTCTTTTTCTAGAGTCACATTCTATTTGTGATGTCTAAAATATTTCTAAATAGCATATTTATCATATGAACTTCCCATTGAATTATTATCACATATAATTAAATTGGATTATTTTATATAAAAAATTTAATTAAAATAAAATATTAGTCATTCATGTCATCTTACTCTATCGAATCAAATAACTCTTCTATTATGTCTTCATCGCGTCATGATGTTTAGATAATTTGATAATATCCTTTATATAAATTTAAAATGTTTGATCTGAATTCTATACTATTACGATCTAAAGAAATTTTTATCATCAAGAATTATTCATTATAGGATCATCTTCACCAATATTGAGGATCATCTTCTATTAATTTCATTTCTTAAATCACACAACCTCTTTGGTGTTTGTTGTGTTTAAATCAGTTAATAAATATTCTGGAATAATTACATTCTAATTTAATTATTCATATGTTTACTCAAGAAATATCATTTTCATCTAGACGATTAGATGAATTTTTCCATTTGTAGGACGACAAATATGTAGTGGATAAATGAAATAAACATTGGGATGGATGACTCATATGCATTTCAAAATAACTAATAGGTATAATTTACATTCTTAAAAACATCTAATTAAAATATAAAAAGTAATTGAATTAATCATATTTAGTATATATTGACTCATATGAATCCTTGTAATGTCATTTTTTTTGTTTCTTATTCTTAAATGACTCGTATTAAAGTCTTCATTGATATATTTTCAACTATCAAGCATTGATATTTTTGAACACAAAACTCCATGAAATATTCAAATAAACTCTAGATATTATCAATAACTAAAGCTATTAAAAAATGTTTTGTATTTATTAAAAACACTTGAAAACATAGGAATATATCTAAGGACATGCAGAAAATTAAACCCATAAGGTTGAGTGTTTCAAATATCATTACAACTCTTAAATTTCATCTATACTTCATCTTTTAAAATGAATAATCCATGTGTTTTGTAACACTAAATTAAATAGTAATAAAGCATTGTAAACCTATGATGGGTTCAAGCATACATCATATTTTCCATTCCACTACCATAGAACACATTAATGATATATTTAATAAGGTTTACTCTTAAAATACTATTTCAATGGTTTCGAGCCTAAATAAGATATCTTACATCACTCAATTGCATACCATTTGACTTGAAGACAAGCTCTATATATCTATTGATTTATTTTTTTGGTATGTTCACCTAACATATATCTTACCTAAAAACCATTTCCAATATGTAAATAAATCATTAAAAATTCATTGTCATCAATATCTTATTAATTAACCATACTTCAGAAGAATAACCTCTAATATTCTTATAATAGATTTATTCTTAATACAACACATAAGATTCCATTCCCATGATAATATATATATATATATATATTACATACTCACTTAATAAAAAACAATTACAAAACAAAAGAAAATGACAATACCACCCTATGAATTTATTTTTAATACTTTTCGCTTCAAAAAACAGGAGGTGCATGTCAATATTAAAATAGAATATCACATTTTATATCCCTCTTAATGAAAAAAAATAAAAAAGGGGAAATATTTTATCTATCAAATTATATTTTTAAATTTGCTTGAGAACTAAGGGTATGTCTTTGAGGGAAAATTCATCTCACCCACACTCCAATAAATTAAAGAAACCTCTTCACCCCTTTTGTTTCTTCATATCTGTGGTACTCAACTCATTTAAATAAATGGTATTGATCCACTAAATTTCATAGAAATGTCCATTAGTAGGTGATCTATGTGTCCAAGTGGGAATAATCACTATAGAAAACAAAGATTTATTTTATAAAATAATATATATATATATATATGTTAATTTGTCACTAACAATGAAATTTATCTCCATAGGGTGGATTGGATATATTTTACACAATGTCTACGAACTAAAAATATCTTCTTTAAATTGGGTTATCAATATATCTTGTATAAAAAATGAATACGATGGTTAGGAAGCATGCTCTTTCTTTTATACCTCCCCATAAAGGGATGATTTCTATACATTTCATCTTGGTAATATTATTTATGAAATAATATCCAAGAAAAAATTAAATTAGTTGATGTCTAATAGCACTATAAAATGATTACCAATTTAAATTTTGGGACACAATGATGGTTTTACTTTTATTAGCATCACCATAAAGTACATCTTAAGAGATCAAACAAATATGTATGGGAATAAGGGTTCCTTGAATTATCTATTCAGTTATAGCAATATAGTGTAGAGATGTTACTCAACCCATATAGATTCTTCCTTATAACTCCAATTCTATGGAACTCTTCATGTTATAAGATTTCGTTATTTTATATTTATGAAAAACATTGGACTAAATGGGTGTCTTTATCATCTCAATGGAATTCTTAGTTTAAATAGAATCTTTCACTTTATTACGTAAGGAACAATTATTTTCTTCATATTTGAAAAACATATTTAACTCAAAAAAAATAATCTCTCTTAACGATCCAGTATAACATTAGTCATATTCAATTACTTCCTTATTAAAGTGGACTTCCTTATTAGTGTAATATAATTTGAACATGAAAATCCCAGTGTTTCTTTTTTTTCTTTGGTAAATCTATCTAACTTGGTAAAACAGATATGATTTTTTTAGTTTTTCCAATGAGATAGAATCCTCCACACAAAATTTATTAAACTCACAAATTATCCCTTTTAGGATTCCTCTAAGTCTTATAATCAGTGATGTCTTCCACCATTTTGATCACTTTTTTCATCTGTCCAATTGAATTCAATCTATTTTACATTTATCTCCTATCAGTTTTTGAATCATTAAAGGCATTTTTCAATTTTTTTGATAAAGTGGACTTCCCAACCTCAACTAAAGCATCTTATCTTATTCAGAAAGAAATAATTCTTATCTATAACCACTATCTTCTCATGGGGAGACATCCCATCTTTATTCACGAGTTTCCAAAATAATATAGAATTTTCTTCATATCATTATATAATGAAAATATTTTATAAGATTCTCCTCACATCATTATTAGGATTATTGAGTGACTAAATATTACATCAACACTTACTTTTTTTTTAAAATAAAATTTCAATAATGATAAAAATATTAAAAATAAATGAAATATGTTTATGTCTAATACATTTAATTTGTTCTATCAATTATCTACATCAAGTTTATTCTCAACTATTTCTATACTCATTCATTCCTCTAGCCTTATTAAACATCTATGAGATGGAATGTTATTTGAATAATAAATTCCCATATTCTAATATCTCAATAAACACTAGAATCTACCAATAAATATATTTTATATATCATTATTAATAAGATGTCTAATTATTCTATATTTTTAAACATACTGATTTCAGGATGAAACCCCTCTATATTAGGCACCATTTGGGGAGAAACATTTCACTTAATTTCCCACATCAATCCATGAAATGTTATTTTGTTTGACATACTTTTTTCCCACATATGTATAGAATTTTAACAATTAAACACTTATAAATGAGTCTTGTCTAACTCTCAAATCAATATTAGGTAATGTGGATGTCTTTTTCCATTTGAATAAAGTAGAGGTTTCACCAAATGTTCCTAGACTATATTTTTAAACTAATATTTTTCCCATTTGAGGAAATAGACTTACACGAAACCCTAGTGAAAACACAATTCTTATCATTTATTTGTGAATTTCTATAATGAGTTAATTCCATATCCATAAATATTTAACCATGATATAAGATAATATTGTCGATGTAATATTTCTATACCTCAATCAATTTAATTATCTATTCCTCATCTCTCTTAAAATTATGGTCATGAAATTTAATAAGTCTTCTTACATTAGGTATTTTTCTTTCAAGTTTCATCACCCTTTTCCATTGAAATAATGTAATACATATTTAATGTTTATTGTGTCTTTATGAAGCAACTATAATGCATGGAAAACATCAGTAATAGTGGACTAAAACACATACCCCTCAAAAACAATTATATAAATTTTTTCATTAATAAACCGAAGACTATATATGTAAAGTAAAAATATTGAACCCTTATCAGTCAGTAGTTTTGATAGTGATATAAATTTACTAATTTTTTATCTAATTCCTCTTCAATGGAATCATATTCCTTACCTAACTTGGATTTCACATTCATTAGTTCCTATATCTGAGACAATATATACACACAATAACTTCTTTAAAATATTTATTCAAATATCCTTTAAAATTAGAATGAAAAAAAGAGATTTATGATTGAACTCCTCTTTATCGCAGATCGAAAATTATTCATAAGAATAAAATTAATTAGATTTATCCAAAAAATATCACTCATATTTCATCCATCTAATAGATATTACTCTAATCTCTATAATTTTTTAATCTATTTTTTACATTGTCTTTTTCCAATTTTCAATGACTTTATAGAAATTTTATAACACCTAGTAATAAGTATATGCATTACTTCTCCCACCTTATGATCTAATTATAGTAGATCTTCAAATAAAAAATTTATCAACTTAAATAAATATAATGTGGGAATAAAATATTATCGAATCTATAGAAACTATTTCACTTTTATAAGTTATAATTATATTATGTATCAGTGAAAACACCATAGATTGGGGTAAATCAGTTGTTGAATAATTTTTTTCAATTACCAATTTTTCATTCATTCTATAAACATGATTAGTTATAATACTTTTTATCAGTTAATAATGTTCGATATATTATAACATAACTAATATATAATACAAAATATAATACAAATATTGAAAAAAATTGTGTTATTTTTAAATGGTTGAACTCTATAGAGTAATCTTATACATGATTGGTAATTATCCCCAATAATGATTTCACCACCATAATATAATTTTTACTAAACCGGTTCGTGCTTCTCATAACTACAGAGTATCCAACTATTTATAAACATTATTTTTTCTAATAGGAAAACTATTTCCAACTTTTTTTATGAAATTCCTCCAACATCACCACAGTTAATTCCCCGAGTCACACTAGAATATCTCTATATACCCCTATCCCCATAGGTTTAATGGAAATGTGTCATGTAGATTGAATTGTTTATTTTATATCCTTTACGAAATAGATATTGTGTAAACTCTATGATGATAAAACATCCCAGAAATAGATCTACATTCTCATAATTAGAGTCCTGAAATGTCATATGTTTTTTATGCAACCCATTCTCCGCATACAAAATGATGCACAAATTTTTAGAACCTACTCACCAAGATTTATCAACTCACTATGATCATAAGATATTAAAAAATCTTTGAGCTCCTATAAAACACAAAATTGAGCGACTCTAATATGTAAAATGAATGAAATAATTGGTCAATTGATTTTATTTTCATTTATGTTTTTATCAATAAATCTACTCAGAGATCTGATCACAGAATAATGGAAGCCTCCATTATTTCCTTCAACATTAACACCTAATAATTATTTTTCACTATATTGTATTGGTTATGTTATTCATTTTGATCCATGAGGATGTCTAGGTTCAACTTAGTTACTGATCAACTCGATTAAAAACTATTTATTATAGTTTATTTTCTTTCAATATATAGGTCACCATAAATAATATTTTCTATATTAAATATACAAATTCCCATTAGTTATATTTGTTCCATGATATTGTTTTCGTTTTTTTCTCCAAAATGTTTACCTTGGAGTGATCCCACAATCTGGTTATTCTTTGTAACTCAACTCCAATATTTTTTAAATGATAGTAGTGCCTCACATTTTTTTCTATATCTCATTTCACAAATCCATTTGTTATAATAGGTTACAACATAGAAGGATTTGAGACCTTACACTAGTTATCTTAGAGAAAAATAAAATTAACACATAAAATTCACAAACCCTATAATGAAAACATACATCCTTTTAGTTTTGTTACGACTCATTTTATTTTACTCTCTAAAGTAGCTTGAACTCTTTATCCTTGTCTATTTATGACATAAATAAAACCATCCCATAAAAACTCAGTATATTTCACACTCACATGCATCTCTATATTGAATCATATTCCTTTTGTGATAGTTAAAACATTTCATTTTAATATATAAATCTTCATTGTTTTCAATTAAATTTGGGCCATAGATAATGAAATTAAAATATATTAATTTAAAATCACATCTTAAATAAAATAGTGATATTTAGAATCATATCATTATTTATACTAAATTAGGATTGTATCATGGAATCAAGACATCATGTAGTTCATATACTTTCTGAATCTCTCAAGAATCATCTAAAATTTTATTATTTTATATTGAAATTAACAAATATAAATAGAATTAAAATTATACATAATTTTTAAATATTTAATCCTCTCCACAAAGCATGAATATCATATTCTATCGATTCTGAAGCTTAAATAACACACACTTATTTGTTTTTTTATTGTATAAATCTTGTAATAATAGTATTCGTATCAGCCCATCATAATTTCATTCATCATATGTTTAAAATGGAAAAAACATTTTTTATTCAAAATGTTGACTGATTTATTTATGTCTGGAATGAAACATACACAACGGTCAATTTTAATACCCTAAAATTTAAAAATATGAACGTCCTATTTGATAGTGTGTATAACACACAACACCATGTGTAGAAGGGAATAAGACGACTCAAGACATTACAATATATTTATTTTAATATAAATTCAATATCTTTAATTTCATACATTTAACACAACAATATGTTTATATTCTATAGCATGAAAAACTAAGTTATGTTTAGATTTAATGAAATATCATCTTTAAATAAACTATGAAATATTATTAAAATATTTTTATTTAATATAATTGAATTAACCTTATTGTTAAATTGGTGGGTATGAATTTTAATTTTTAAATTTTAATAATAATAACATTAAATTGATTATAAATATAATAAAAATCACTTAAAAGAAAAATAATTGTTTTTGAAAAAGTGTATTTTTTCTGAAATACTATTTATATATGCTTTTAAAACATAATTTAAAATTAAATTTTACCAATTTTAAATTTTATTTTTAATATTATTTACCTCACTTTTTTAATAGTATTATCAAAAGTATCTTAGTATGAATTTTTAAGAATTTTATAAAATGTTTCATTTCATATTTAATATTAAATAATGCTCAATTTTAATTAAAAACAACCTTTTTACTAAAATAATATATAATTTTTAATTATATTTTTGTAACAACATCTATTTTTATGAACGTTAATTTTGAGAATAAATTTAGATTCTTTAAATATGAAGCTTATAAGGGGTAGAATAACCCTTTTTCCCCAAGAATTTGATCAAAGATAATTTTTATGACCACTATTTTGGTCCTAGAATAAGGCATTTACCCTAGGACTAGGGTTTGGTGGAATTATGAGATGTTCAGATTTTTGAAGAATAATTAATATTTATAACTTAGTAATTTAAATTTTAATTTATTCACATAGGTTTTTTCAGTCATATATTTTGAATAGAGCATCAGATTGAAAATTCGTCTCCTCTATTGTGTCTCTAACTGGTTTTTTTAGATAATGCATAAACCAGAGTAGGACGATTGGGTTAGGTCAATCCCATTTTCTGTTTTCTTTTTCTTTTTATTTAGTTTTCTTTTTTCTTATTTTGATTTTATTTCCTTTTTTTCCTCTTCAAGATTATCGAGTTTTCCCAGGGGTCTCCTTCTTCTTTGTGCAACTAAGAGATAAGGGATAGGAATTGATTAATGTGGAGAGGTGTAGAGGGAGGTTCCACCACATACATCTTGATGGGTTGAATTGATGTGTGGAAACCATAGACCGCATAGATTGTAGAATCTTTGGTGCTGTTTTCCTAAAGGTATGAAATTTATATGTTTTACCTTAAATCCCCCATATATTCATTTCTTTATGTTTTTATCTCCAATTATTTTTTATTATGAACTTTTTTATTGATATATTGTTTTTTGGAATAATATAGTGGTTTTATGGCAATCCGATGGGTTTCTATTCCAGAAAACCATTATATATGGTGTGTAGTTTCGGGATACATGTCGTGTGTTGTTATTGTTTTGGGAAGATGACTTTTTAGAAGTACACACTATGAAATAATGTTCACATGTAAGGTAATGGAACTTGGCCATGTAGTTGAGTACTCGACTAGGCTACAGTTGTAGGGGTATATGGATGTGTGGATTACATGCCATGTCCCCGTGTGGGTTACATTCCATGTAAATCTATATGGAAAGTCCATGTTCATGGTCTAGCTATTTAAGGGATAAGGTAAGGTACCCCATGTAAGGTACACACCATGCACCATCCTTACCCACCATGTACTCGGGGGCATTTAAACGACGAGTCTGGCTAGAGTACACGCCCGTAGGGGGTGTTGGGGGTACACATCATGCACCATAGTGACACGCTATGTAGTCCTGCCTTGTATCCCATTGAGGGATTTTCTATTATTTTGGGTAGGAGTCCTAATTGGACCGATTATATGTCCATCATTAGTATCTTTCCACATATATCTCAAAGGTATGTCTTGTGAGATGTTTTGGAAAATCCTATGTAGCATTTAAATCCTTTATTTAGTGGAGAGCTTATTCATCGAGTAATCTTTTTCAGTTGTCACCTCATATTGAGACCATTGATTTGAGAGGATCCATGAGCTATCTCTTTGGACTGATACTTTTTATTTTTCCCCTTGAGGATGTCCCCCTTGATAGATGTTCCCTTTTAGACCATGAGGACATGTGACTAGTTTTTACAAAGGATCCCCCATCGGATGCATTTATCTTCTTACCGTATACTAAGGATACCCATAGGGATGCCTTTAATTACATGATGATCTAGGTAAGACCTTTTAGTATATATTTACTCGTGTAACATTCCATGTATCACTCAAATGATTCCTCTACCACTTACATTATCTGCATGGTCTCGTGTAGGATTCTCCTTTTTATGTACAATTAGAGGATCTTGAGTAGGATGAATCTATTGATTACCATTAAAGGATACACTATACAATTATTCCTTTTACATTTTCACCTAAGGATCACATGTTACATAAATTAACTTATTTTTACTCCTTGAGGATCCCTAGTTGGATGCTTATTTAGTGTTTCAAATTGAGGGGCCAAGTGAGTACCCTGATTTGTGATCGACACTGAGATAATATGTTGGGTTTGAGTAGATATGGATGAAAGTGACACATAAGAACCTATGTTGAACTTTTAACCATATGGTCTTATGGATTTAGTGTTTGTTTTGGAATTTTATCACCCCCACTCTTCTGTTGTGATCTTTCACATTGTTATAACGGATGTAGTGTTCTTAACCGTAGGTTCTTCCTTGTTGGTTTTTATTGGCCCTGATGTGAGGTATTTTTATTTCTATTTGGGATGCTTATTTTTTTCCATAGGTTCCATATTTTGAGCCCTTTTATTTATCATATTTCCTGGTATACCCAAATTTACTCCCTAGGACTTGGCTATTGAGCCTATTTCTATATTTTTTTATCACAATTTTTTTAGGATAACTGGATGTGGTCCCTGGTATCTAATTGTTGATCCTACTTTTATGATATATGGGCATATTTCCCTCATAATGAATAATCATGTATGATTATTCTTTCCTAAGTGATAAGGATGATTATAATCTACTTTGATCATTGGTTAAAGAGTATGAATAAACTCTCCTCAGACGGTTGTTTTTTGTGAAATATTACAATCTCCTCGAATTGAGGCATATCGAGCATGATTATGCTGTCCTCAACATGTGGCTTGCATTGGATGACTATAATCTCTTTGATTTATCATATGATGAGGATCTCAGGATCATCTCTTTGGGATTAGGCTTATGATCCCTTTTTCTTATCGGGGGTGGTTTGGTATGGAGTCTCTCACCTATGATTGAAATTCACATTTGAATATTTAGTGGTGATTATGACATCTCACTAGTGAGATCTCATATAGATGACCTAGGGGTTAGATCCTTAGGGTTCTTCTGAGTTGTAATGTCATAACAGCCAACAATTTAGTGGCTAGGAATTAGAAATTGGACTGGATTTACATGGCATTAGTAGTATGTTTTATAGCTCGTTTCCATTTGCCGAATGTTTGTATGTACTTCCCAGGAGTCCTTTACTCTGTAATGATTGGAGTCACGTAATTTTGAACCTAGGTGTAGTATGAATACACATGTGGTGACATATAATTATATGGTATAGTACTATCATTAGACAAAATAGGTATACGTTGAATGGGATTACAAACAAAGAGATCCAATTAATTATTTATTTCTTATGTGACACAATGTACAGCTCAATAGCCTAGAAAAGGATGTTGATGTGGTAGAGATTACAGACCCAAGGATTGATTAAAAATTTATTTTATGATATTATAGTCACATAATAATGAATATTTATATTTACTATATATGTATAAGTATTGGACTATACAGGAATATGTAAATAGATATGGACATCCATGGTGGCACATGCCCAGTTAACTATGATTTCGGACCCCAGGTTTGATAATGGTTTCCCATTTATTGGTTTTATAGATATTTTTTGTTGTGTCTTAGATAAGATAAGGACATGATATCTTAAACACTTACATCAGTGTATTAATAGGTTCCTCATTGGGGTGTTCTACTAAGATTATTTATCACCCCTGTATGTGAACCTCAGTGTATGTGTAGACCTTATATATGCATTTTAGGTTGACCAGAGTTGCTTAGTGGATAGGGATGAGGCCCAAAGTTGAATTATAGAGAAGAGATACTCATCTGTGTTCTTCTAATTGGGTGTTCCAGATCAAAAGTGTCTAGATTCTGGGTGTGTGGACTGGCTCAGAGTTATAAGTAGAGACCTATAGTTTTATTTTAGTTTCTTTTGAATTTATAAATATATATGATAATCCTTGCTGGAGAAAAATGAATAATGAATGAAATAGCTATTTGTGGGTTATTTTATAATTTTTCATTTATTATTACAACACTTTCTATTTAATTTTATGTACTACTTACACACTATATTTATTTAGTGTTGTGTATGATACATAGTTATTTTTGGTGGTTTCTTAATCTTATATGTGAGAATAGTATCCCCACTATCACAACCTAGACCATCACTGTTATTTGGAAGCCTCTAGTAAAATGGAAGGCATGCTTAAGGCCTCATATTCAACCATATGGGGAACCATTTTAGCGGAATCCAAGCTAGTACATTAAAAGGTGGTATCAATTTTCTTAATTTCTTGGTCTTTACTCTTTTAAATTTAGTGGATAAGAGTATTTGGAATGTGTCAGAACATGTGATGGATATGAGAATATTGAGTCAAGAACACTTTCCCTGGTAACATGTTTGTCTTTCCATATTATGAGATTTTTATTTTTATCTGTGATGTTATAGTTGTGTATGATTTCTCCCTAAGTAACAAACTGGTAGTCTAGTTGTTATTATTCACAATGGATTTATAGATCTTGGACATTGGAAAGAGACCATTTATGGATTTTGTCTCTTGGATTACATAGGGAAGATGTGTCTAATGCATGATATAATTAATATAGGATTCATGTCAAATATGCCTACAAATGAATGTTTTTATTGACCATTGAGGCCTATTTAATTGGGCCTACTTACACCCCCCCCCCCCACATATATATATCATTCTGATTGAATGTTATGTGGATATACGTTGAGGAATTTCTATTGAAGGTAATGACTCATTACTCATTCACGGGATGTTTAGTGACCCTAGTATGTTGATATTGAATGTGATACACTTTTATTTTACCCCTTATAGGGTGTTTTTTCAGGTCATAGTTATATATTTAGATCAATGAGTATGATGCTCATGGGAAACATGAATTTTCTTGAGAAACTAGATTTTGATGGGGTATTACCATATAAAGATAACCTATGAGGGTCAATACAATATATTTTTCAATGTTGGTATCTTCACCTCTTGATATCAGTTCCTCATGATGGTTCTCAGTGATGATCAGTCCCATGTAGGTCATGTTTTCAATTTTGATCATCATTGGGCACTTTGAACAATACATTGTCTAGAGAGGTATGATATTTGGGGATAGGTGGTTAGAAATTGTGACACGGTTGCGATACATTATATATTGGGATAGGATAGACACCTAGAGTCCCTTAGTTTTGACTCAGCCACCTATAGGTTGAGGTCAATTTTCTCAAAGGAATACTACATGATTCATGTCTTCGCATTTTTTCAAATACTTTCTAAGGTATTGAGCTTGATTGTAAGATAATTTTGATATTTATGCATGGTAGGGGGAGTGAGTTTTGAGTTATAGGCATGTTTATGTCATTATATTTTGATGAAGAAACTTGGGTTCTTTGGTATCAAGATTTTCTTCGATGGGTATGACTGTTTTGGTTCCTATCATGGTAGGCTAGTGTTTTTGTTGATGCTAATGCAGTTAGATAAGGTGTATATTATTGTGATTGGAATGACATTAGGTTATGGGTTATCATGGAATAAATAATGGAACAATTGAGGTTCTTGATATTGAAGAGTAGTTTCATGGGAGATTTGGGTTTAATGGGACTAAAATGTTGTGTAGAACAATCATCATATCCATGTAATGGATGAACTTCTGGAGTACAAGTCTGGTGATAAAATTATGCACTAGTTTCTCATGTTTACATTTGAATCATAATTACATAGTGGTTAGGTGATATCTGAGTACCAATTGTTTGAAGACTTTTTGTGGGAATTTTTTTTAATTGTTATGGATAACTAAATAATGTATTTCCATGGTAGAGGTGAAATTGTGAATGACTGGGTACCCCAAGTTGGTTGACCCATGTAAAACATTGACACTCATATTCGAGATACATTGTGTTAGGTGTTGTTAAATATGATTTAGCCTATTTGGTGTGATAATGGATCATAGGGAGATGTACACACCTTTTTTGGACTAAAGGTATACTTAGGATTATAGATGATCATGATATATATTAAACATTGTCTTGAATATGTTGAGAGAGCATCAACCCTGCATCAATCTTCTTTTCATTTAAATGTTCATTCTTGGTTGGGGAAGGAACCTTTTGAGGTTACATTCAAATAGCTGTGTATGGTAAGACATATGGTGGGGAGTTCACCATTGTCCATTTATAGTTTGTGACCCTCATTTTCATTATAAAATCATCAATTCCATGAGATATTTACCTCATAGTTTAATTTTGTATATAATTATAGTGTAATTCTTATGATGGTGAGTACTTGATCAGTCACATTTAAATGTATTTTTTATAAGAGATAGTAGTTGGTACCAAGAGACTAGTATTTGGATAGTCCAAATAGATTGGTTTTGAATATTATTAGATTGAGATTGTGGATTTCAATCTTACCACCAGGCATTTTGAGTTTGAGATAGTTTATGGTGGGAAGGCCATAACAGCCATTGCATTTATAGACTAGAGTTATGAGCAGGAATTTGATTTTTTTCTATTAAAATCATATATGGAAAAACTTTTATTTTACCTCTATAATATGATCTCAAATAATTTTTCCGACCACTTAATTAGTCCCAAAATAGATTATTTAACCTAGGATAATTGTTTTGGTGGAATTTTGATCAGTTCTGATTTTAATATAATAAGTAATAGTTATTAATTAATAACTTAAATTATAGTTTTTTCATGGAGGATTGTTCTACCATATTTATTGAATGGATAATAAAATTAATATTTGGCATCTTTCAATGAGTTCATAATTTGGGGATTTCATATTCATGTCATAAAATAGAGTTGGGAATCACTACCAGCTCAAGCCCCATTATATTTTAGTATTCATTTATTTTTTTTATTTTTTTATTTTTTTCTTTCCTTTCCATTATTTTTCATCTTTATTCATCTATTTTATTCCAATGGGGGTCATATTTAATTGTTATACCATGATATAATTGATATGGAAAGAGAAATGGGAGAGGATGAGAGGGATGTACTATTGTGGAGCTCTCAACACCTTGAATCAGCATGCGGTAACTATAGACCCCGAAAATGGGAGATGCATCCAAAATTTCACCCTAAAGGATAGAAATTTTTACGTTTTATCATAAATAACCGATATATTTATTTTTTATTATTATTTACCCTTTTATACATTTTTTTTCACCATGTGACATTTTTATATTTTCGGGGAAGAAAGAGGGGTTTCGGGGCGATATGAGGTTTTTTGTTCAAGAAAACCCATTAACATGGCATGTAGTTTCGAGAGACATGGTGTGTGTTCTTCCCATTTGGGGAATATTTTGTTTTAAAAGTACATGACATATAATATTCTTTAAAATTCATGTGCTAGTACTTAGCCTTGTATCTGAGTACCATGTTAGGCTGCTCGTGTAGTGGTACATGATAGTGTAGAGTACACATGGAGAGACTATCTAGGTCACACACCATCTAAAAGTATATGACTTGAATAAGTACCAATACATTACATTATAGGGTCACATGTAAGTTCCCTATATACGGAAAATGAAATGTAACCACTGTACACATCATGTAATTGTGTGTTTACATGCTCTGTCCGACTAGGGTACACACCCATGTGGGTCCTCGAGGGTACTAATTGTGTACCATGGTGACACATTGTGCACTCTTCCCTTGTAACCCATTTGTGGGGTTTTCATGTCTTTTATTCCAATAGTTGGAATTTGAACCATGTGTACTCCATTTTGAGTGTCTTTTCATGTAGATCATAATAGTAAAACATATGTGGTTTTTTGGAACTCTATGTGGTGTTTCAATCCATTATTGAACAAATAGGTCCTTCCTCTAGTAATATTTTTCAGTTATCAAATGATAGTGTGCCCCTTGATTTGATATGATCCTGGAGCTATCTCTTTATACTAATGCTTTATAGATTTTCCCTTGTGTTAGTATCCCTTGAAAAATGTTCCCTTCTAGCCCCGGAGGCCATGTGACAAGTTGTTCCTAAGGATCCCCCATATAATGACTATATATTCTTATAGATACTAAGGATACCTTATGGGATGAATTTTAATACATGATGATATTGGGAGTCCCTTCTCAGATCCCATTACCATTGAACCATTTTGAGGACCCCATTATGGATTAATCTTCAAATTATGGTTTCTTGAGGGTCTCAATTAGGATACCCTATCTTATGTAATGTTAGAGGATCCTGAGTAAGATGAGTCAATTGTTTACCATTTGAGGATCCCTTGTAGGATTCCTCCTATTAATTTTTTAGCTAATGATCACATATAGTATGTCTTTACTTGTGTTTAAACCTAAATGAACAAATGTAGGATTCATATTTAGTGTTTTTACTTGAGATACCTAGTGAGTTTCCCGATTTGTGACTGAACCCGAGTTTGTACCTTGAGTTTGGGTAGAGATGGTTGTGGGTGTAGCCTTAGAAAAAATGCCAAACATGTAATCCCATGGGCCCATGGAAACTGTGTTGTGTTTATGTATTCAATAACCCTCACCATTTTGTTTATATATTTCACATGGTTATTGTGATTTAAATTTTGTTTACCAGAGGTGCTTCTTAGTTTGTGGATGTTGAGCCTGACATGAGGCATCATTATTTTTCTTTTGTATGTCCACACATTTTTTCAGGATCTATATTTTGAGACATATTATTTTATATTTCTACTAGTATACATAGTGGTTCTACGTAGTACATGGTTTTTGATCCTGTTTATATATTGTTTTTATCATTATCTAGATGGGCTGACCAGAGGTGTTTCCTAACATCCAACAGGTGAGCCTATTATTTATGATATACGAGAATGAGTCCCTTGTATATAATACTTGTTGAAGATTATACAATCCTGAGCGATGAGAATTATTGTGCTCTTATTTTCATGTTGGTTAAATAGGAAGATTACTATCTCCTCACCCTAGTATTTTCATTGGATAATTACACTCTCCAAGACATGTCATCTATAGAAGATGATTACACTTTACTCTATTTTCTAAATTATGAGGATCTCTAGATATTCTCTATGTGATCCGACTTATGAGCCATTTTTATTTTAAGGTTGGTTGACCATGGTGTCTCAAAATAGTTATTTACATTACAATTTTCATATAAAGGTTGAGTATGACATCTTACTACTAATCCCTCCTATAGATCACCTAAGGGTCAGACCCATAGGGATTATCTGAGTCAATATGTCTTGACCACCTACGGACCAGGACATAGGGAATAGATATTATATTAGATTTAGATGGAATGAGCAGTACAGTGTCAAGACCATAGATATATATATGATTTCAAGATGTACTAACCTATAATCCTTTACATTATAAAGATTCAAGGTGACTGTTTGTGAAACTAGGTGTAGGATGAGTACTCCCCTATTGTGATGTAGCTTCCTCAAAGATAATAGTGATTTTTTATGAAGCTAGTATATGTAGATTGGGATTGTGGAACCCGATATTGAATTAACGTACACGACATGAGTGACAAGATTTTCATATTAATGCCCCTGAAAAGAAAATCTTGTCAATTGGGATTACGACCTAAGGATCAATATCAAGTTACTTTTATGATATTTCATTCATATAATCATACATATTCATATTTATGTATATAAGTGTAGGAATAATACTATATATGTATACATATATATATATATGATCTTCTGTGGTGGAAAATTCCATTTGGATTGGGTTTACATACATATGGTTAGACTGTGGTTTCACATTTATTTGTTTTATTTTTCTTTTAGTTGTGTGTTAGTTAAGCTTATAACATTATTTTTTATACACATATATCAACATATTTATAGGTTCTTAATTGGGGTGGGCTTCTAATATTATTTTCCACAACTAAAAGTGAATTTTGGTATATATATACACGTTATATATCCTTTTGGGGATGAGAATAGTTTCATGGTGTACATACTGAGGCCTATAGTTGCATGATCAAGTGAAGCTACTCGTGTGGGTTCTTCTGATCAGTTGGTGAGTATCAATAGTTTCTAAAGACTAGGTATGTGGTCTGGCACTGAGTTAGAAATAGGGCCCTATACTTTAATTTAAATTTCTTTTTTATTTTTGTTTCTATATTGATGGCCCCATGGGTAACTAGTGTTTTATGTATGAAATAACTCTTTTTTATTTTATATAATTTTTCATTTTTTATTCTACCATGTTATATTTTAGTTTATTTTTTTCTTCGATGCACAATATATTTACTACTTTGTCTAATACACAAATATTTCCATTAATTTTTTACTCTGATATAATGGAATTTTCTCATGACTATCACATCCTATGTAAAAGTTGTTAGTCATTAACATATATTTAATTAGGCTGCGTGCTTGAGGGCTCGTAACCCACCAGCTTGGGGCACAATTTTAGTGGAATTATGGCAGGGGTGTTAAAATTTGGATTTTTTTAAAGTAAAATCAGTTCAATTGTAAATAAATAAATATAACATAGTTAATTATAATAATTTTCCTATTGATTTTTTTTTTATAAAATCTTTGTAATATTTTGAACATTTTCTCCTTAAAAATATGTCTTCTCATCATGTCCAGGGTATTAATTTTGAATTAAAATTTTCCAAATCCTTGAATTGAATTTATAAAATTAGATTACATATTATTAATGAGAATAAAATATAATATCAAATAACATATACATAATCCTTCACCAAAATGAATAGTGGATACAGTAAAAATCAATTATCGAGGTTAAAGAAAAAATGTATTTACCATTGGGTTAAACTAAAATGATATGGGTAAAAATAACTGACAAAAAAGCAAAAATATTATTTTCTATCCAAATTTAGACCTTATAATTTAATTTTTATAATATATGGACATTTTTTTGAAATTATCTTTTGAATTACCTTAACATTCTAAATTATTTTTTGGAAATTTTTATGTAATTCCAATTAGGGTTCCCTTTACCCATTTATAAAAGGGACTCCCTCCCCTACCTTATGCACTACGACCAAGCCCTTTGTCTCGAAAAAACCTTTCCCAATTCTCTCACCAACAAACTTAGCTACATCATAGTTCTAAGGGACCTCCAAAAATACCATCATTGTGGTCCATAAGAGGAGATCCAAAAAGGTTTCCCTTAGAGAGGTAATTATCTGAACGAATCTATTTCATTTTATTTCAATTTTTTATAATTACATTATGTCTAAAAACATCCAATATAATAACGAATGTATCTCCCATATAATTATTTTTCATTATGTTGATATAATAATAATTATCCATCTCCACCTCCATCAAATGGGTTATTAAATCATCATTCACGTGTACGGTAGATAACATCCTCACAAATCGATGCCATTCGTTTTTCTTTTACAACCTATCATGTTTAGACTTGTTTTTGGATTTTAAATATTTATATGAAATTTAACATAATATAATTATTATTTATAATAATATCATATATAAATATTTTACTTTCTATTTCTTTTAAAATATGATAACATCACTTGTGTGTACAGAGGACTACTGCCTCACGACGCAGTGCTGTTAATTTTTAAATTACGCACTACATGGAATGTAATAAAGATAAAATAATTGAATATATGTGATATATATGATCTGATTTTAATTAATTAAATTTAATAAATTACATAATTCCATACCCTTTCACTCAATCAGATACTTATATCATCCAACATGCATTTGGACAACTCAACGTCTCCACGAATGAATTAAATTAGTTTTTTATGTTCAACATTAATAAATGGTTATAATATTTTATACAATGTGTAATTTTGAATTTATTACATTAATGTAATTCTTTATAATATTTATATATATTATATGTAAGTGAACTTGAACATTCATGACAAAACGTTAATATGAAAAAGGTAGCGAACACCCGAAATAATGAAAAAAATGAAAAAAATGATAAAAATGGGTGATAAAAAAATAAAAGGATTATATATGAGTTTATAAATATTAATATTATTATAATAAGTTGATAAAGTTTATTAAATCATTATACAATTGTTTAAATCATGTGTAACCAAAAGATAGTTGGAGGTAATGGATTTTGTCTCAATTTATATTCCATTAAGAATTGTTTGTTTCTTTGCACCAATTCATGTTTATGTAGTGTATATACTTCACATTTTACATATAATATAATGATCTAATTATAATTCATGTTATTTAATTTTTCACATTTAATAATTTCACCCAAGGGTATTTGACTTGAATATTTCCAAGTGGTAAAAGTTATTTTCCAAACATGACTTCTTTTGTGATTGCTAACTTTCTCATGAAAAAATAACATTCATGGGATAATATTTCATTTGATTTAATGCCCTGACCCTATTTACCCAGAGTCGGTGCATTATTACATAATATTGGCATGATCACAAGAGATAAATTCTTGATTGACTGGTTAGTTTTGAATCCTTAGAAGTACTAGATACATACATAAGTTTTACATTACATCATTAAATAAAAACATCAACAACATTTTCCCCATTTAAACACACTTATATACATAGCCTATACATGTAGGTCAACCATAAAATACATCTTCACATCCTGGGAAAAATAAAACACAGAAAGGGTGAGATCATATGTTCAGTAAGGACAACAATATAGCGAACACTTTCTTAAATAATCATAAACATCTAAGGCAATATATAAGAATAAAATAAAACCCTTTTTAAACATAAACATCAGCATAATATTAAAAATATAAATTAAAATAATTCTATTTATTTATTCACATGGATATTCTACTGGTCGAATAATCACATGTAAAATCAATATAAAATTTCATAATGATGGAATGCATAATGCAGGACATCATAACCACATAGTCAAGGCCTCCTTCCAAGACCACCTAAATATTTTTTCAAGGCATTGTTCCAAGATAGTAGTTTGTCTCATGAGACCTACCGATGCATCAGGGAGCTATAGCGGGCTCCACTATCCACTTACTAAGTCCAATGCATTCCTCAAATGAAAAGGTTGAAACATAACATAAACATTTTTATTAAAACTTGCATACGAAATCTTAATACTTTACCCATAATAAATTAATGTTATAAAAATTAAATATCTAGAGTCTAACATATCACAAAACCATAATTAAAATATGGAGGATTGTATCATAATAAATAAACTTCAAAGAAGTGTAAAATCCAACAAAAGATGTTGACATATATGAAATCAGAACTCTTTGAGAGAAATATCTCTTTCTATTTTGAAATCATCCAAAAGTAACATAATTATAAAACAAAACATTTATTTTTAAAATATTCTTATAATCTTGTAATGGATGTTTCGAAGATATTATAATGACAGAAAATAGACGCACTTTCCATATAAGTTAAAAAAACAGTTTTTCCTTAATTTTGTCAAAAAGGTCATAAATGACATTGTTTGGAAAATGAAGAAAATGTTCCTTTATAAAAAAAATTATAAAAAGTAAAACAAGTGTATATATTACATTGACCCATAGTCTAAAAAATAGTAATTTTTTTTGATATACAGTTTTAAGAAACACGAATGTTGATGATAAAGAGGTCCTAGTAGATACTCATGTATAAATAACCTCGAATAATGAAGAGATTGTATAATTAACCATTACCTTGTACTTTTCCATGATAAAAGGTAAATTAACCTCATATATAATAGTTATATAATTATTATTAAATTATCAAAGAACCAAATACATAAATATGATTTCATATATGATCTTCTAATATTGCTTTGTTAATAATATTTCAGTAGTATAATTGTTTCAGGTGTTAACTGATTCATTTTCATTTATATGCTTGTTTTTGTAATCCATGTTTGTTATGTAAAGGATTTATTTTATTCATATCCATAATGATATTAAAAAATTAATTTTAATCATGAAATAAATATTATTCTGGAATGGTTATGTTTGAGAATGAATTCCATCGCGTTTGTGGAGACAGCAATCCGTACGTATGCACGAGCGATAATATGATTCTATTAAAGGTGAAATAGTATGTAATTGGATGGTATATCATATATACAGAATCTTTAACATGTTATATTTATTATTTAAATCATTTATATTCATTTTTATACCCATACAAAAAAATAAGTGTTTGAATAACAAACTACACCACGACTTGGAGACGGTAAGCCATATGTACGCAAGTATGGTGACTAGTCATTCATAGGCTGGATAGAATAATGAATATGGTTGTACCATGTTTATAATAAAATACTAGTATGTATAAGGTACTGGATTTATTATTTTTGAATGAAAAATACAATGAAATTGGAGATGGAAGATGAAAAGAACTTTGAAAGAGGGGTTGAAATTATTACCTCTTCTTCGGGTGATTCCTTTTATGTTGATCAAAAGGGCTCTTTAGGTTGTATTTATTATCAAAGTAAGGCATATAAATAGGATTGAGTTTATTTGGGAGGATATTTGAGTATGGGGTGGCTGAGAAAAATGGTTTTGGATATATGATTTTGAGATAAGGGGAAGTACCTTTTTATAAGAGAGGTGATGGTCACTTTTGGAAAATCTTGAAATATTATTTTATTAGACAATCATATTTGGTTTATAATGGAACCAAAATGATTTATTTAGATGGTAAGGTGGGAATGGTTCAAAAACCTATCAATTAATAGGTTTTAGACATGTTTAGATCACCATATTAACGATATATTTTAGATTTAACTCTTAGATAAATAGTTTAACATTTACCATGTATTCTTGTATTATTATAATAAATGGCTAATAATATTACTATAAAAATAAAAAAAAGCCCTAAGTGGTTAATTATTAATATTTATAACCTTATATAAGTCTTTATTCTGAACATTATATTATAAAGAATATTATATCAATTAATAATATAGTATTATTTTAAAAAACTCATTTATGTCAATTTTGAGACTATTTGGTATCTTGTTTTTCTGAAAGTCATAAAACATTATTTCTTCAAAAAAAATATTTAATCAACCCTAAAATGTAATATTAAACTATATAGTTCATTTATTCATCATAAGTCTCAGTTTACATTTATTTGGATTTTATAATATCAATTATTTTAATCTTTCAATAATAAGGTAATTACTGCATCATCATTGTATCATAAATAAATTTAAATATTTAATATCTAAAAATTATAAATAAAATACCATTATGTTGAAATATTTTTAGATTTATAATGACTATTTATAGTTGAATTTATCTTTTTGTATAACCATATAAAAAAATGGTTTAGTTATTAAACATTGAATTCAACACATTTAACTCTTCTTGAAATAAAATAATAATAAATGCCCAAATCTAATCCACGTGGACCTTTAAGGATAATATTTTATTTATATGGATGTTTTTGGTTGAAATACACTTATCAAATAGAATTATGACATTTTTTAGGGTAATTATAATATCATTTTTACCTTTAATTACCCTATTTTCTTTTAACTGTAGTAAATAGAAGTCCAAAGTTACTATTCAATAAAAATTATTTTCAACTTATTGAACCAAATTTTACATATTGATGTCAACCGTGTGTCTAAGATTTTTTAAATTTCATTTACAGAAGTGAAAAAATTATGTTTTATGCAAATGTTCAAATGCGCTTAGAAGGTGGGTAAAATACGGTAAAAAGTTCAATAAAATTTTATATATCTAATATTATTATAAAATGACTCCAATGAATTACATTAAAAATATATGGGTATTATGTATCTTTTTTACCTAACATAAATTTAAATAAAATAAATAATTATTTAAATAAAATTCAGTTTTAAACAACAATGTAGTGTTTTTCACTATTCATCAAAAATTGAATGTTTTTAGAAAAATACCAAAAACTCACCCTAAGATAATTTTGATATTTTGAATAAAAAAAGTCCATTTTGAAAAATAAAATTTAATTTTTTTTCAAAAAGTGGGTATTACTATTCATAACAGCTACTTTGATTGGTTGGGGTGTGTTAGAACTCAAAGTTGCGTACAACACAGGCTATTATATTATTCAAAGAGAAGCATACCGAGGAAGCTTGGAGTGTCTCATTCTTCCCTCCTTCAAATAATTTTGTTCTTGAAATTTATAGAATAATATAGTATAAAAAGATTTGGGTGGTTCTTCATAATAAGATCCCTAGGTTCCCACGTTGCCTCTTCCATCTTATTGTTTATCCATAGAACTTTCACCAGATGAGTTATCCAGTTTCTCGGCAGTTGTTCTCTAGTATCAAGAATTCTGATAGACTCTTCACAATAAGAGAGGTCAGGTTCTAGTTCTATTTATTCATAGGTGAGTACATGCATTGGGTCAAGCATTTATTTTCTCAACAGTGACACGTGGAACACATCACGAACATTAGAGAGACGTGGTGGCATTGCCAAACGATAAGCTACAACTCCACTTTGTTCAAGAATTTTGAATGGTCTGATGTACCTGAGACTCAATTTACCATTCTTACTAAATTTTATAACATTTATCCATAGATATACCTTCAAGAAAACATGATCACCTACCTGAAATTCCAAATCATTCCTTCAGCTATCGGCATAGCTCTTTTTCCCTCTTAGATATGCTATGATATGGGTTTAGATAATATTCACCTTTTCCATTGTTTTCTCAACACGTTTTGGGCCTAAGAGTTTTCTATCACCAACATCATCCCAACAAGTTGGTGTGTGACATCTCTTTCCATATAACACTTTATATAGTTCCATCTAAATACTAGAATGGAAGAAATTGTTATAGAAAAATTCTACTAAAGGTAAATATTGATCCCACACACCTTAAAAGTCAAGTGAGAAAGGTCTTTACATGTCTTATATGATTTCAATTGACCATTTTTATTGTCCCTTAGTTTAAGGTTGGTAGGTAATGATCTAACGATGTTCACTATCCAAGGACTTATGAATACTTTTCTAGAATCATGATGTAAAACAGGGATCATGATTAGAAAAAATCGATAGGGGTACTCCAGGAAGTATTATAACTTCATTAATATATAGTCTTACTAAACGTTCAAGTGGTAAATCTTCTCTTATAGCAAGAAAATATGTTTAATTGGTAAGACGGTCAACAATGAACCATATTGCATCATTCTTTCTAGGAGCCTACGGTAGTCCCATGAAAAATTATATCATAATATATTCCCATTTCCACTAAGGTATGGGAATAGGTTTCATGAATCTTCCAGAATGTTTCCTTCTAGACATAACCTATTGCCAAACCATACATCTTGACACATAATCAGCAATCTCCCTCTTCATGTTGTCCCACAAAAAATGTTCCTTTAAATTTCAATACATCATAGTGCTATCAGGGTGTGTAGAGAAATAGGAGCTATATGAATCATTCAAGAATTCCATTTTTATATCAAGTATATCAGGAATACAAAGTATCTTCTGATATTTCAAAATTCCATCTTTATATACGAATTCACTCAATCTCCCATTTTTCCAAGCTTTAATATTCTTTTGAAACTCTTCATCATTAGTCTGATATCTCTTTATCCTTTTTAGTAAATATGATTTGACAACCATTTGAAAAAGTATTGATGTTTCACCTCCCATGGTTATTCCCTTATCCATTTTTTCTAGATCCCTGAGCATAGGATCCCTTTAAATTGTCATCTTTTTTAAAACTCCATGATCCTTTCTTCTCAAAGCATCTTCCACCTTAATTTCCTTCCCTAGGTGGTAGTGTATAGTGATATAATAATCATTGAGTAGTTCAAGCCATCATATTTTCCTAATATTGAGTTCTTTCTATGAGAAAATATACTTCAAACACTTTTGATATGTATATATCTCACCTTTTCACCATAGATATAGTCTCTCCATATCTTCAAATAAGTTATTATAGCTACTAACTCAAGATCATGAGTGGGATTGTATTGTTCAGGATTTTTTAGTTGTCACGATGCGTAGACAATAACTCTATCATTTTTCATAAGGACACAACCATATCCTTTTTTTAAGAATCGCTATTAATAACAAACCCATCATTCCCCGATGGTATAGTCAATATAGAAAAATTGAATAATATTCTCTTAAGTTCTACAAAAAATTCTTCACACTCTTTTGTCAAACAAATTTAACCCATTTACTTGTGATCTTGGTTAATGGGTTTGCCAATCAGGCAAAATTCTGGGCCAAACGCCAATAATAACCTACGAAACCAATAAAACTGTGTAACTCAGTTATACTATTTAGTGATGGCCATTCTTGTATTTATATTTTCCTAGAAGGATCAATATAGATCCTATACATAGAGACAATATGGCCAAGAAAACCAAATTCATGAAGCAAGAATTCACACTTGCTAAATATCTCATATAATTCATTTTTCCGAAGGATTTTCACAATAGTGTGAAAGTGATTTTCATGATCTTCGTAGATTTTTTATTACACCAAGATATAATCAATAATACTACTATAAATTCATCAATATATTCCTTGAAAACTATATTAATTAGATCCATGAAAATGGAGGGAGCATTAGTCAGTCCAAAAGGCATTACTGTAACCTTGTAATGACTGTACCTGGTACGAAATGTTGTATTTGGAATGTATCCCTTCTTCACACACAACTGATAAAATCCAGATCGAATTTCAATATTTGAAAAATATTGTGCTCCATTTAGTTGATCGAATAAATCATCAATGTGATGTAGGGGATTCTTTTTCATTATTAATAGATTGTTGATTTCTCTATAGTAAATGCACTACCTCATAGATCTATCTTTCTTCTTAACTAAAATAACAGGGGCTCCCCATGGAGAAACATTGGGGTGAATAAATCCTTTATTACTCAACTCCTCTTGTTTTTTATTTAGTTTTGACTAATTATACTATGGCCATTCTATAAGGGGTCTTTGATATGGGCCTTGAACCGGGAAATAAATCAATGGAAAAATAAATTTCTCATTCTAGAGGATGTCCATGTAAATCCTCTCGAAACACATCAACATATTCATGAACAATGGGTACGTCCTCTATTGGAAAATTATTTCATTCACCCATAGTCATTTAGTTCTCTTCCTCCCCAATAATTGAATTTGTTAGAGTTACTAGGGGTGGATCTAGATAAGAATCAGGTGGTGATGTTTCTTCTCTAAAGATAAGTTACTCCTTATCATCATCAAAAATTGTAACCTCCTTCTTATTATAATAAATTTTCAAATCATGGTCTGAAAGACAATCCATATCGAGTATTATATCGAATTAAATCATGTGTATGATGTTGAGATCAGTGGATAAAGCACATTTATATGCCCTAATGCGGACTGATTCACCAAACATTGTTGTAATGATACTTCTCTTAAGAGTTTGGACAGATAGCTCCCTTGTTAAATCAAATTGAATATATCTAATTTTCGTAGCAAATAGGGAAGACATGAAACAATGAAATGATCCAGAATCAAATGAATCATTGGCTAAACTTGAGGAAACCATTAAATTACCAACCACCACATTTTTTGGAGCTTCAACCTCAGCAGTAGTGATTGCTTAAACTTGGCCTTGCTCCCTTGGCCTTTTCTGAGGTAATTTTACTTGGTTCATAGGACATTCACTTATATAATGCCTCATTTCTCTTCAATTGTAGAATTCAACATTGAATGCCAATTTCTTTCCCTTTCAATCATGATATTTTTGGCCTCTTTCACTACACTTGTAATAGACTCCCATTCTGTTCAGAAAAGTACAAGGGTGTTTCTTCACACATTTTCCACATGATGGTTATTCAACTTTTCACTTCTTCCCCTTATTTCTATTTCTATAGTGTTCAATAGATATCTTCTTCTTCTACTTTTCTTTAAAGTCGTAAGACTGAGAGAGTTATTTTTCTATCTTGATAGCCCATGATACAATATCTTTATTTGATGAGATGGATTGTGAGACTAATTCTCGATGAAAAATGGTTATAACCAATTGATGAATCAGTTAATCTTACTCTTTGGGTTACGTATATAATTTTTTGCATGCCTTTCTATCCTAATAAAGTTAGCCTCATAATTTGTAACATTCTCATCCTCCTTTTGCCTCGGACTCAAAAATTGCCTTTCCATATCCTCTTGATGGTCGTGAGGAATGTTTTTTTCTAAGAAAGGTTCTTTAAACTCCCTTCATTCCATATTTGATACTTCCTTATACCCCTTTGTATTTTTAATTAATGACCACCATTGATCTGCATCTCCCATAAGCCGATAAACTGTCATGACAACATTTTCCCTTTCGCCACTCTTGAGAGCATGAAATATATTCTTTAAAGAACTTATACATTGATCAGCTCCAAATGGATTTTTAGTCCCACTGAATGTTGGTGGTTTTTTCCTCATGAATCGGTCTATCATCGATCCTTCGCATTGTGGATCAGTGTTCTCTATATTGGTATGGTTATTATTCATAACCTAAGTGAGTTGTCCCAGTATAGTGATAAGCTGATCAGAACCAGTTGCATTACCAGCTCCACTATAATTATCTTACGTAGGAGGGAAATCCCTACATGGGTTACATGTGTTGATACAGTTTCTATTCCTTCAACTAGGTGACATTTCTAAACAATGGAATGCACTATATTAGTTTATGAATCATAGTACATAATTCCAAACATGTAAAACACTTAACATAAATTTAAAAATTTATGGATATAATCCATAATAAAAGAAATGATTTCTTGAGGAGATATAAACTCATAAATCTTTCATAATGGGTTTTAAAGAAAATGTGAATTATCGAAAGTAGATCCAGTGGGAGTGTCATAACCAAGAGTTCTGCAAGTCCCGTTGTCCTAATCCAGGATACCCTAGGTAAATCCCAAAACTCCTTTTTAGAGTTTTCACTCCTCAGTACATCTCTTCCAGAGCCACCTCTACCTTCTCATATGAAAACATGGATGAATTGCATGGAAAATAAAAAAATATCTACTTTACCAAAATTCTTATTAGTTCTTCAATACTAATCCTCAAAGTATATATTAGGGTAATGTACACTAATTAGAGTTTTTCTAAATCTAGTTTCCATGGATTGTACTACACTTCCTCTGATACCAACTATAACTTCCCGAACCTAGTAATCCAGTGTCTATTCATTATAACATAACATTGGCATGATCACAAGTGATCAAGTCTCAAAAGACCGATTTTCTTAATAGCCTTTGATGTACTAGATATATATATATATATATATATATATATATATATATATTACAGTACATCATGAAATAAAAACATCAACCACATTTTGTCCCCTTTTAACCCACTTGAATATTTAGCCTATCCCTGCAAGTCAACCATAAAATACTTCTTCACATTTGGGGAAAAATAAAACATATAAAGGGGTGAGCTTAGATGCTCAGTAAGGATAACAATATAGTAGAAACTATCATTAATAAGCATAAACATTTAAGGTAATGTATAATACTAAAAAAAAGCCTTTTTAAACTTAAACATCAAAAAAATATGGAAAATATAAATCAAAACAATTCTATTTACTTATTTATTTGGATATTCTACTAGTATAATAATCACATGTAATATTAATAGACAATTTCATAATGATGGAATGCATAATGCGGGACATCAAAACCACATAGTCAAGGACTCATTCCAAGACTACAAATACGATTCTGTCAAGGCCTTATGCCAAGACAATAGTTTGTATAATTATACCTACTAATGCATCGAGGAGCTATAGTTATCTCCACCCATCACTTACTAAGTCCAATACATTCTTCATATAAAAAGTTTTAAACAGAACACAATTTTTTTTATTAAAACTAGCATACAAAATGTTAATACTCTAACCATAAAACATGAATGGTATAAAAATTATAGATCCATAGTAAAACATATCACAAAACCTTCAATTAAATATGGATTATTGTATCATAATAAACTAAATTCAAACAAGTGTAAAATTCATCAAAGGATGTAGACATAGATGAAATAAAAACAGTTTGAGAGAAATATCTCTTTCTATTTTAAAATCTTGTAAAAGTAACATAATTATAAAAGAAAAAATTAATTTGAAAATTATCTTACAATATTGAATGAGAATCTTTGATGATGTTATAATGGCTAAAAATAGCCACACTTGTCATATAAGATAAAAACACTATTTCCTTAATTTTTGCGAAAAGGTCGTAAAGGACCTTGTCTGGAAAACGACGAAAATATTCCTTAATAAAAATTATATAAAAATCCAAACAAGGGTATAAATGACATTAAACCATAGACTAGGAAATATTAAATGTCTTTTGAGATAAATTTTTAAGAAACACAGATGTGGATGATAAAGAGGTCCCAGTAGATACTCACATATAAACAACCTTAGATAATGAAGAGATTGTAGAATTAACCCTTACTATGTACATTTCCTTGGTAAAGGGTACGTTAACCTCATGTATAATAGTTAAATAATTTTTATTAATTTATAAAAGAACCACATACATAAATATGATATATCATATGATCTTTTAATATAGCTTTTTTAATAATATTTCAGTAGTTTCATTGTTTCGGGTGTTAAATGATTCGTTTTCTTTTATATGCTTGGTTTCATAAGAAATGTTTGTTATGAATAGGATGTATTTGATTCATATCCATAATTATATTAAATCATATTTTCTAATCATTAAATGAAAATTATTCTTGAATGGTTAAAATAGAGAATGAATTTCATCACGTTTGTGGAGACGATAATCTGTACATACGCACGAGCGACAATATCTTTCTATTGAATGTGAAATTGTATGTAATTGGATGGTATATCATATATAAAAAATCCTTATCATGTTATATTTATATTTACGTAATTTATACTCATTATTACACCCATACAAATAATGAAGTGTTTAAATAACAAACTACCCCACGTCGTGGAGATGGTAGGACGTACGTACGTACGTATGGTGACTTGTCATTCATAGGATGGGTAGAATAATGAATATGGTTGTACCATATTTGTAATTACATCAAAGTATGTATAAGGTAATAGAGCTATTATTTTGGTTTGGAAACAAAAAATAAATAGGAAATGGAATATGAAAATAACATTGAAAGAGGTGGTGAAATTATTACCTCTTCTTCGGGTGTTTCCTTTTGATTTAATCAAAAATGCTACTTAGGTAGGATTTATGATCAATGTAAGGCCTATAGGTAAAATTGAGGGTATTTGGGAGGATATTTTCGTAGGTTTTGGCTGATCCCAATGGGTATGGAGGTGTGATTTTGAAAGAAGGTAAAGTACCTTTTTATAAGAGAGGTGAGGGTCACTTTAGGAAAAGCTTCAAATATTTTTTTATTATACCATAATATACGGTTAATAATGGCTCCAAAATGATTTTATTTGAGGAAAAGGTGGTTATGGTTCGAAATCCTCTCAACCAATAGGTTTTATATAGGTTTAGGTCACCATATTAACCTTGTATTTTAGATTTTACTCATAGCTAAATGGTTTAACTTTTACCATGTATTCTTTTAATATTATAATAAATAGTTAATAAACATACTATAAAAATACAAGAGAACCCCAAGTGGTTCATTATTAATATATCTAACCTTATCTATGTTGCATGGCCGAACATTATATTTTATGGAATATTATATCAATTAATAATATAGTATTTGTTTTAAAAACTCATTTATGTCAATTTTAACACAATTTGGTATTTGGTTTTTTTGAAAGTCATAAAAACTTTATTACATCGAACCAAATTAATTTAATCAACCCTAACATGTAATTATAGCCTTAAAAATTTTAATTTATCAGAAGTCTCAATATACATTTATTTGGATATTTATATTATCAATTATTTAAATCTTTCATTGGTATAGTAATTACTGCATCATCATTGTATCATAAATAAATTTAATTATATAATGTCTAAAAATTGTAAATAAAATACCATTATGTAGGAAATATTTTATTTTTTATAATAAATATTTATATTATAATTTATCTTAAGTAAAACCCTATTTTAAAAATGTTTTAGTTATTAATCATTGAATTTCACGCTTTTGACTCTTCTTGAAATAAAATAATAATAAATGTTTTAATCTCATCTAAACGGACCTAAAAGATCATATTTTATTCCTAATGTTTGTTTTGGCTGAAATAAAATAATTAAATAAAATTAGTACATGTTTTAGGGTAATTATAATATCATTTTTTACATTTAATTACCCTATTTACTTTTAACTGTGGTAAATAAAAGTCAAAAGTTACTATTCACCAAAAATTATTTTCCTCTTATTGAATAAAATTTTACATACTGATTTCAACTATGACTCTCAGATTTTTTAAATTCAATTCACAATAGTGTTAAAATTATGTTTTATGAAAATTTTCAAATGCACCAAGAAGGTGGGTAAAGACAGTAAACATGTTAATAAAATTTTGTATATCTAATATTATTATAAAATGACTCCAATGAATTATATTGAACATATATAGGTATTATGTATTTAATTAAACCTAATAAAAATTAAAACAAAATAACTAATTATTTAAAAAAGAGTCGGTTTCAAACAATAATGTAGTGTTTTTCACTATTAATTAAAAATTTAATGTTCTCAGAAAAATACCAAAAATAAACCATATGCTAATTTTGATATTCCGAATCCAAAAATGATGTCTATTTTGAGAAATAAAATTTACAAAAATTTTAAAAGTGGGTATTACTATTCATAATGGATAGTTTCATTGGTCGGGGTGTGTTAGAACTCAAAGTTGCATACAACGCATGCTATTGTATTATTCGTAAAGAAGCATACCATGGAAGCTTGTGGTGTTACATTGGAAATTGAAGTTATATTAAATTTTCATATTATTGTATGATTAATATGATTATTTTTTAAATAGCATACAATTTATACATTTATAGTTTACATCGAAATTTATTTGATTAGATGGGAAAATATTTATAAATATGTAGCCTTTAATCAATATAGATACATGATGATAAGAAACATTGTTCATGAATTTAATAAATTATTTTATATATGAGTAATTCTTTGGGAAATAAAGGCAAATGTTATGGAATTTTTATATAACTCCCCTTGATGCATCAATAGTTTTCTGGGAGGAACCAGTTGGTTAGCCTTAATAAAAACAGGTTTTCACCTCATTTGTTCTAAACTACCTTGTGAAAGGTCTATATGGTAAATGTATTATGTTCTTGGTAAAATTGGTGTCTAATAATTAATCATTGACTTATTTTATTTTTTTATTAATATTTACGATATTTTCACTATTATATAATATCTGAATGAATTTAATTTTTAGATTATTCATTTTACAACATGTGTGTTCTATTATTTAATATTCTATAGAGATTATGCATTTTGTATCAATGCAGTCTTATTATTTAAATGTCACATGTTCTCAGTTATTTAACTTTACATATTGATTGATCTTTTCAACTTGTGATTTCTTCCATTTTACCTAACTCTTTGTAAGATTTTGATCTCAGCATTATTTTGTTTCTTTTCCCTATGATTCAATGAAGATCAAATTTATTTATGTGAAAGAATATGGTAGAGGGAATAATTATTTTCTTGAAAAAAAATATGTTGTAATTTTTGTTTTAAAATATAATATATAACTCAGGTATATATCCATTTTATGAAGAGTACTAAAAAATTCGGTCCTTCGGGATATGATTCCTCATATCTCATGTTGATGTACTAAAGAGAGCACCATCTTCAGGCTTCTAATGATTGTGTCATTACTGTTGGTATTAATGGTAATTTCATAGAAACTGTGGGAACTAGTTTTACCAAAACATATATTAGATAACATAATAATATTATAAACATTGAGGATATGTACAAATGAATACCTTAAACTTATGGTATGGATTAAATTATGTGGTATTTTCAAACAATAAATCCATGTATGGATAATAAATATTGATGTGGTTCTAGAACACATATATCTAGGGATAATAACTATTAAAAGGGAACATTGGGCTTTACCTGGCCATTACCTAGTATATGACAACATGACTTATTATGCACCTAGTTTAAAACTCCTATGGGATATGCTTGGAAAATTCACATTTTCATTACAAAAAATTATGATGGAATTCAGTAAATGGTGATAATGAATATAATTGGATAATCATAATCTTTTTTAGATTGAATATAAAGGGACTCAAAGGATTGGAGAAATATTTTACTTATGGAAAATAATAGAATAATGAAAATAATTATTGAGAAAAAATGAAGAGTATGATGTAAAAAACATCATCTCATCCTAGGAATGCATTTATAATTTAGTTCCTTAAATTTGAAGAACCTAAGATTTAACTAAGTGGATGTAATCTGCTAATTTTTAACCCCTAGACTATGGAAGAATCTATATTGAAATAAAATGGATAATGTATTTACGTAGAAGTATTATACTAATGGTATTTTCTTATATGAATTATGAAACATCTAAGGATTGTGTTAAATTTAAGAAACATATATTTCTTAATTTACATAAGAGTTATGGATACCATAATGGGTTATGATTTTAATATTTAAAATAAGTTTAAATATTTTAGACACATATTTTCTGTTTTACTCGATGACAGTATACGAAGAATTAGGTCATTTAGAATAAATTAATGGAAAGTATATGTTTTAGAGAAAATATTTTTGAGGAATAATGTATTTGCATTTTAGTTTCATGAGTTTAAAGTTATTAATAACTTGTAGGTTTAATATGATCATTAATGAAATTTTAATAATAGTCAAATAAGATTATTTTACATTTTGGAAAAAACAAGTTTTATTGAAAATACTTAGTAAAAATTTTATTTAATGATTAATTTTATTTAAAATATGTCCCTGATTTTTTGTGGAAATTTATATGAATTATATTAATATAGTTTAGAAAAGGTAAAATCCTATAATGGGTGAACACCCATCGCAGTTGGAAAAGCCTCAAGGATTGAACAACTAAATGAAGGATGATAATGGTTTAGTGCCTACCATTGGCCTACATGACGTCCTCGTTAATATTCCATTGTTCATAGGTATATTTTTTGAAAAGTAAATAATAATGATTAACCAATGGTGTTTGTTTTAAGGTTGAAATAATAATTTGAAAACTTTGGAAAATGATATTGGTTTTATAAAATATTTAGAGACTGATATAATGACATGTATGTCCATTAGGTATACTATGATCTGTTAAAAGTGAATTTTCACGATTCAATAAAAAAAGAACTCAATGTTTGATATAAATTTTATAGAGTAAGGGATGAATTATAAATATATAGAAGAAACAAATGGATAAAATATTTCGTATGAATTATAAACATATAAATTTAATATATTTCCATATATATATAGAATGTAAATTAATTCCTCCTCTTTTAGAAAATCATATTCAAACAAAAATGTTATCCTAACACATTCATATCCAATGAATCATATAATTTTTTTAAATCATAATTAATTTAATATTGTTAAAACCTTAATGTTCCATTAATCATTCACTTTATTTTGATAAATGATCTCAATTACACTCTATAATTACATATGTTTTCCCTCTATGTCAGCATCTTAACTTGCCTCTAATGTTCTCCTATATAGAAACATTGTTATGTGTTATTCCATATGAAAATTTTGATTCTCACTCTCTATTATGATGGTGGTTTTTCAAAAATGATATTCCCAAATATAAAACCCATTAATATCAAGATAAACACTATGTTTTCCAGACACAATTTCATTAAGGTGATAAGAATGAAACAACTTGAAATTATAAAATATGATTATCATATTCGATAGCATGCATGATAAGAAGAACTAAACATGTAAAAGAATACAAAATCTCAGGTTTTTGAGAAATATTTATTTTTTTATAAACTAAATCTCTTTCATAACTTGTGTTTAATGAAATAAAAATTTTAGCTTGTTTTACACACAACACGGAGTTTAGCTTGAATTAAATGAAACATTGAATTTAAAAGAAATATGATTATTTATTAAAATATTTTTATTTAATATAAAAGTCACATCTTTAATGTTAAATTAGTTTTTATGAATATTACTAACTAAAATTTTAAAATTAGAGTTTTCTATTGACTTTAAATTATATATGGATTATTTGAAATAAGTATAAATGTTTTCAAAAAACTGTATTGTTTCTAAAAGACTATTCAGTTATGCTTTCAATAAATAAGGTAAAATTAATTTTTAACAATTTTAAAAATTTCATTTGATAAAATTAGCTTCAATTTTAAAATATTATTAAAAAAATTATATTAGGATGATGTTTTGGTAATTTTATAAAATGTACCATTTATTTAGTGAATTGTAAAAAACATTAAATTTTTATTGAAAAATGTATTTTTTCTACATAATTTATAATATAATGTTAAATTATAATATGGTTTAAAATAGAAATTTGTTAAATTAAACATTAATTTATCCAATTTAGTTCATTGTAATCATTTTAATATTTATTTTTTATATAAAAACACTGTATTCTTTGAGCACTTTCTCATTAAAAACTCAGGTTCTCATCACATATGTCAGATTAATTATTAATTAAAAATTTCCAATTATCTGAATTGAATTTATAAAATTTATTAAATAATTTTAATCATAATAATTTATAATGTCTAATATTTTTTACATATTTTTTACCAATTTAAAATGTGAAAATAGTAAAAATTGATTATCATGGTTAAGGAAAAATGGAATTAAAGCAGAGTTAATCTAATGAAATAAGTGTTAAAATTACCAAAAAAATTTGAAAAAAAAGTTATTTTCTAGAAAATATTCAATATTATCCTTCAAAATTAATAATATACCTTTTTTTGGAATCAATTCTCATAAAAATTACTTTAATATTTAGGATTCATTTGGAAAATTTCTATGTAATTTTAATGAGAGTTTCCATTCCCCACATATTAATGGTCACCCACTACCGTCACATACTTATACTTCCAAAGTCCATTTATATAGAAAAAAAGATAAATTATCTCCCAAAAATACATATTAACATTCTTGATCTTCTTATCCACCCAAAAAACCATCCCAAGGGTCTTAAATATGGTGTCCAAAGTGGGATTCTGTTAGTGAAGGTAATTATATTAACAAAGCTATTTTGTTTTATTTATTCTTTTCCCACCATTAAATATTTCATCACACATAAAATAAGACAAAAATATTACCTCACATATACTTATATTTTATTATGTTTATTTCATAATAATAATGTATATCCACTTCCATAAGCAGAGTTATGAAATCATCATTCATGGGTATGGTGAACTACTGCCTCATTAATTGATGTCATTCTTTTTTTCCATTACCTCCAACCATGGATGGATATAAAAATTTAATTACCACATGTATATCATATTTAAAAAATTATTATGTTAATTTAATCTTAGTATCACATATTATGTTTTAAATTTCATGTAGTTTAAAATGCAATAGCATCACTTGTCTCTACAACGGATTATCGCATCATGAAGTGATGAAATTTTATTTTCAGTTACACATTTCATGGAATGAAATAGAGATAAAAGTAACTAATTTTTGTGATATATATGAGATGATATTAGTTATTTTAAATTAATATATCACCCACTTCATTACACATATCCCACATTAATGGAATGATATTGTCACTCATGTATACATATGATGAACAATTTCCACGTAGTAGTGCGATTCATTTTCCAATGTTCAACATTCATAATAGGTTATTATTATTTACATACTAAGTAAATATGATATTTAAAATAGTAATATCATTATGTATATTATATATATATATATATATTAAGAAAGTGAACTGGAACATTCATGATAAAACTGCAAACTGACATACAGAATAATAAAAATAATGAAATATTATTAAGAAATGGGGTGTAAAATGCCATAAATGAATCATATATGTTATTATAACTATTAATATGATTCTTATATAAGTTAATAAAATTTTTAAAACAGATATATAATATCATAAATCATAAAAACAGAATGGAAGTGTGAGGTAACAGATTTTGTCCCAATTAACATTCTATGGATACTTATTTTTTATTATACACAAATCCACTTTTATGTGGTGTATATACATACCAATTGAAATGTAATGTCATGATTCATTAATAAAATATGTTATTTTATGATTCAATTGAAATAATTTAACCCAGTTGGGATTTAATTTAAAATTACTAAGTACTAAATGATATTGTGAAATCTCACATTCTATTGTGATTGTTATGTTTCACATGAAATAATCACTTTCTTTTCAAAATTATTCATTAGAAATAAAATTTATATTATATACATACATTATTATATAATGGATATTATAGTTTCTTAATATTTATATCAATTTTAAAAATTATATTTACTTTAAATTTTATTGGATTAACTCGATAAATACTCAAAAATCTATATCCTTTACAAAATACCGAAACACGATGATAGTTCACATTGATCACAAATTAAATATATTATTTGATATGTGAGGAATTATTATGACATTTAATACTTGATTTGCAGATGTTCATAGAAATATCCTCGATGTTTTGATATTATAATTGGTTGAATCATTTAGCAAGCCTTAGTTAATGGGATTTCACTGAATATGTTCTAAAATATCTTGTGATATATATCAAATGTAAAGGTACTGTGTTCCTTGGAAACATGATGTTTGAAAATTAATCATTTAAATAATTTACTTTATTTTTATTATCCATGATATTTTCATAGTGATATTATATTTGGATGCATTTCATTTTCATATTATTGATTATAAGGCTTGTATGTATAGTTATTTACATTTTCATATTGATTATTACTTGTCTATTAATGTATTAAAGTTATATAAATGGAGTGTATACACAGTTCTTTATGATTCCAAACAGATTATAATTAATTATACATGTTATATTACACATTATTGAACAATTTCATTGAATTTAATCTCACCCTTATTTTGTTTAATTTACCTGGGATTTCATGATGTCAACTATGATTGATGTGCAATGATATGATATAGGGGAAAATGATATTACTGAAAAATAATTATTTCATAATTTGTGTTTTAAAATGTAATAAAAGACTCACATATGTATGTATTTTACTATGACTCCTAAAAAATTTGGTCATTTAGGATGAAATTCCTTATATCTCATTATAATATATAAAATCTAGAACTAACTCAGGGCTAAAAGGGTTATGGTTTCTACAAAAATAAAATATATTCATAGAAATATGAAACAAGTGCTGTTCTAGATTATTCATACATATGATAAAATTACTCATACACACTTCAAAGTTTCTCATGAGAAACTACTTTATCACTCATACATAATAGAGGTTAACTCATACACATCCATGACAGTGTCATTTTACTTGTGTTCCTTGTACTACAATGAGGAATTGTGTGTACTGATTAACACATACACAAATTTCATACATTACCCCATTTCAATACTAAACATCATGAATTAAATAAACTATCTAGGACTATTCTCAATATCTCATTAAACATTCAAAACACCCACGATAATTTATATAAAAAATTAGTAATTAATTTCATTCACATGCATGTGAAAAGTAATAAACCACTAAGATTGAGTGTTTCAAATTTTTTCACCACTATTATATGATATCTCTACATAAACATTTATAATTCAATATGTATGGTT
The DNA here is from genome assembly GCA_963277665.1 of Viscum album. Lineage (NCBI taxonomy): Eukaryota > Viridiplantae > Streptophyta > Magnoliopsida > Santalales > Viscaceae > Viscum > Viscum album. Next base: position 365,511,021 of record OY728137.1, read on the forward strand.
TTTATATCATTTTTTATTAGTAATAACTCATAGTAAACATTACATGGGTTATTCATTTCTTTATCCCTTCCACTGAACCATCTTAGGACTTTTTAACAACATCATCATTAATATATATTTATAATCTATCAATTTAGGGGTATCCAAGTTCTATAAGACAACACTATTTAGTTTAGTAAATGTATTTAAACATAACAAACATACCCATCAATTTACTTATGTATGTATGGGGGCTAATCACCCGACAACTCGATTTTACAAATTCAATTTCCATTATATAAAAGTTTCTTTGAAACTATAATTGAATCCCTTTAATATTACTTACCTATAATTATGGGAATATCCTTTAATACTTAGGTAATGTGTTTGATATCAATCCATATTCCTTTTATTCCATGTTCATAAAAACATACATAACAACATTCTATATCAATAACAAACACAATTACAAACCAAAGGGAACTTCAACCGGTAGTATTTTTAATGAATTACCTTTGAATGTTAACCGATCTATGTTAACCATGTAAAATAATTATATTTATGTATGTTTTAATTTTTACCTTGTTCATGATATTTTATGTGGATGAATTTTAAAAGGATATATATTGAATATTTTCTATCATCAAAATATAAATATATTCATATAAAAAGGGATAAGTTGAATGAGTTAAAATTTGATTACACATTAATCCCACCTTAATGTGTCTTGGGTTACAAAAACGTGGTATTAGATCCACATGTTATATATTTTTTAATTATTTTATAATATGTTTTTTTTTGGATTTAATGAATGATAAGGAAGTAATTTTATTTTAGGGATTCAATAAACATGTCTCTAATAATAGAATATGTTCTCATTTGGGATCTCTTGAGATTTATTATTAATCAATTTCAGATCATGAAATTCAAGTATCTGATTCTTATGAAATTTCATTGATGGAAGTTGGAATATAATTATTGAATGATGATTTAGTGGAACATAATTCCCTCTTTTGAGAATTTTCTAATCCAATATAAATTAATGTGATAAATTTCACAACAGCCAAAGGAATCTGGAACAAGAATACTAATATTTATGAAGGTGTTACAAAAGTTAATGATCTTAATCAATAGTTTTTTCATAATATATTTGACAATATAAATATGATTTCAAGTGAAAATATTGATAGTATCTTCAATCATCTTATCACAGTAGTTGAAGCTATTAATATAAATTATCATGAGATTAAATATGTTGACATAGTAAATCATATCTTATGGATATAACCTTTAATTTATAATATAATGTTTTAGCAAATGAATAATTAAATCTTGGGGAGTTATCTATCGATGATCTACATAGAAAAACGATCACATTTAGGAGTGATTCCCAAAATTTATTTATAACAATAATAAAATGAAATGTCATCAAAATATAGAGTGAAAAAAGATATACAGGAGATTTTAAATCAATATGATTTGAATGATTATTTATTATGAATTTTATAAAGGAATTTTATCATAAGAAAAAATATATTCTAGCGTTGTATGACTTTATCTTGTCCTTATTTTGGAAATTTTTGGCTTATCAATTCTATGTTTCAAAAAATATTCTATAGAGAGGATGGTAAGGTAAGGTAAGAGTAACAAAAATAATAATTTTACCCCAAGATAGAAATTTAATTTAGGAAATGAATGTGGAAGGATGTCGTTGAGAAAGGTGACTATAACAAAGGAGAATCTTATACAAAGAAATATTCTTTAGATGGAACCTTGATCATCTAAGAAATAGAATATTTTATTAAGGATATAGTGAAAAAATAATTATATAATGTATATGGAGTGATCAATTAGAATGTGTTGTGGATCTCAATATATAATTGGAAGGGGATTCTGAATACATTTAACTATAAATATTAAAGAATGGTAATATTACTGTATTATTGTAAGATTAATCATATAATGTTGATGATATTAAAGAAAAAATTGATTTAAAAACTAAATTTTATAAAGAGGATGACAACGAGAAGGTGTAACATGAATAATCCATGAACTATAGGTTAATTAGTGAGGATTATGATATTATCATTGATGAAATTAATATTTCTATAGAATAGAAAACTAAGAATATTGAAACACTCAAGGAGGAAAATTTTCTGCTGTGTTATATTGAGATTGGAATAAAATCATACATATCAAGGATGAATCTACATTTCAGAAAAATATTTAATGAATTACGAAATAAAATGAATGAGGAATAAGTGATTTTGAAGATTTTTTTTCACATAATAACTCAATTTTATGTGTAAAATGTACTTGAATTTTCAACCGAATCATCAAACAATTATGGTAAATGTGACGAGTAAAGGGATGTAGATTTTAGTATAATGTTATCAATTATTATTAACTAATCAACATTCAATGATTAATACAAAAGATAGGGGTAACTGGTGAGATAGTAGAAACATAATATTTCTTTTGATGAAGTATCAATAGTGTAGATACGATGTCCATACAATGTATTATAGTAATGAGTTGCAGAGTTATTTTAATGTTGAATCAATTAGATGTCCACTTTGGAGAATCAAAACATATCACATATATTTTAATATAAATAAATTATATTAATACTATTTTAAATTATATAAAATTACGTATATATATTGATTGTAGAAAAATGATCACAAATAATTTATATGTTACTAAAATTAGAATGGATGATACAAAATCTAATATAATTCCATTTGGATATAGATTTTTTCTATTGGAGAAAAGAGTATAATGTCACTTGATTAATCATGAAAAATATAATAATAATATATTATAATATCGCTAAAAATATTTTGGAGTTTCATAGAATGATAAAAAGTTAATATTGAAAGAAAAGAAATTATTTTGGTGATAGACATGAATGATATAAAGAATAGAAGTTATAAGAAGATTTTGGTGATTAAAGGGAAGGTTATTCACAAATGTTTCATCTAAGTGATGTTAAAACAATTCTATGATATTCAATTCATTATTAAGATATCATTAAAGGTACTAGAATAAATTTTTTATGATTATTTATATTTATATTTTCATTTCAATGTATTTAATAACAATTCATGATGTTGAGATCCATAAAGAGATTATTCTTAACTCTCATAGGTTTTAAAAATAAATTTAAATGCATGAAACACTGATTCTATATGTAATTATTTTCTTATAAACCATCTATTAAACAGAAATTTTATGTTTCTATGATTTGAATTTGGAAAAGTGGACATATATTATTGTGATCATTATGTTATTTGGATTATAATAGAATAAATTTTTTTTTGGTGAGTAGTAACATAACCATATGAATAGTAATTTGGACCTTATGAATCAGTAAGTCAAATTATTATTTTATTGTCTTAAGGGTATAAGATAATAAGATATGATTAATTTTTCAAGGTGATATAAAATTATTTATAGTTTTAAAATTGTTATTTTCCAAATAAAATATAATTTTATTTAAAAAAATATATTAATTATATGTAGAAATTTATTTTCAAAACATGAAATTAATTTTATAATTATACAGGTTGAAAAACATTTACGGTGTTTTTTGGGATTTTTCAAAGAGTTTAATTTTTAGTGAATAGTAAATATACAGTTTCATGTTTTCATGTGTTTAATGACATCATAATTATGTAATGATGATGTAATAATTATGTTCAAATATTAAGGATTAAAATATTAAATGAGGTGTTACCAGTGGCTAATGCAATTGTAAATCCCATGGTTTTTCAAATACCACTAATGAGGTGTCTTTTGAAATAAATTAAAAACTCCCCCAATTTTACTATAAATGCCACCCCCCTCTTCCCCTCACACCTCTCAAGATTTGAAAATTGGATAAATTATTAAAAATAACATTCCCAAGGATCCTCCCCACATATAAGTCCCAATAGTATCACCAAAATTCAAAAAACAAAGGCCTTATGGAGGATCTCAAAGAGAAGAGATCAAGAGGTTAGGTCCTCTATCATTTTCTTGTGTTTTCCGTTCAATTCATTTCATTTCTAATACTATATTCACCTACCTGTATCCAAGAGGCATGACAGAACTATTATTATATATATTCTGTATTATTATTATGTTTATGGAAAATTCCTCATCATTCCTCTTCTCCTCTTCCACTTATTATAAAAATAATAAAACCATCTCTGATGTGTCGATTTACCGACATTGTGGATGATGTGTCATCAATTTCCATTACTTCCTTAAAAATTAGTTATTAAACAATTTTAATATCTAAAATATTTTGTAAATTATATTATAATAAATCTCTTATTTTCTTTAATTATCTTATATACATAATATTAATTATGTATGATGAAACAAGTTCATGATTATCGAAGAACTGCCAAAATGATCTAAATGAAAATCACTAATGATTTACCTAATAGTTAATTCTTATACCATATAATAAAAAAAATTGTGGAATAATTGAAATTTTTGTAAATATATTAATAATAACTAATTCCACTTCTAGATTTTTTCTTAAATTCGACAAGAAAATATGTTACAAACCAACCATGGAAACCACATAAAGAATGCACCAGAAACAATGCAAATAACTAAATATTATTAATAAATAGGTCGAATGATGATATTAAATGAACATATAAGGTGTTATAAAAATTAATATATATATTTAAAATGTTTATGGCACAATTTTAACCATTATACATGAGGATTAAACATGCTTGAAGTAATAAGAACAAGAGGTAATGGAATTCTAACCCAGTTTCCATTCTTTAGGAAAACCATCAATTTCATTAATTATATGGTAATAAGATCATTTGGGTAATTAATTTAATTTATATTAAGTTTTATTATGTGTATTTATATTTTATACACATAATCCTTTGTTTCTATCAATTTTGACTTCAGTTATACGATATTTTTAAGGGATTTTATTTAAAAATTATCATTTAAAATTCTATTTTACAAAATGAAAAAGCAATGTCTGTATGAAATATTTGATGTCTAGTGATTATGTTCTGGTTATTGGGAAATTTTTAGGACAAAAGTTTGTAACTATATCTCCCTCCAATTTATTTGGTATGTGTAAGTTGAAGGTCAACTGTATGGTTACTACAATTTTAACTACGATGGTTTCGCAATTAGGTAGTGGTGAGGGTAACATTGTAAGGTAGTCACTAGGATTAAACTAATAAAGTATCCATGAAGGTTAAAATATTAATTAATTAAATCACCACATTACCTTTAAATACTTACACATATGTTACGTAATGTTTTATAGAAATATCGTGTTTCATAATGTATGTATATACATGTGAGAAGTAAGTCTTTGTGAAATGGTTTCATATATTTATAAGTATTCCTAGACTAATGGGATCCTTCCATATTTTCTATTCCAAATCTGTGCATTTTTGGATAATCCCATGTTTATAAATTTTCGTCACAGGTTATAATAATGTGTAATGGAATGGCATATGTCACGTTAATTATTATGATGTTTTTCCAAAGAACCCATTTTTATGTTTCGTTTTAAAAGTTTTATGTTTTGGGGAAAAGAGAATTATTTTAGTTGTACCCTATTTGTATTTTGTGGGTTGATATGTATGAGTTATGTCCTAAATTTCAAAAAATATAAACCAAAATGTTATTTGGGAATATAAATAAGTGATATATTATTGAAATAGCTGGATTAAGATATGTTTAATGTTGTGTCCTTATATAATCCAGTAATTTTTTAACAAGAAAATGATATAAAGTTAATAATAAGAAAAATATTAATATTATCCTTTTATAAAAATAAATATTTAAGGGATATAGTATCTCTTCATTAAACTTATTTTTATAATTTTTCATATATGGTTATGATGAAAAAAATAAGCCAATATGTGGTGATGGAAGTTTAAATACACACATGAATGTCGTATTCATTTTCCATAGAATTGGTGGAAGGTAGGTATTGATTTATATATGAATAATTATAATAATGTTTTAATTATCTTATGTATTCATTAAATAATCTTTTAGTACCACCCAATTGGAGTATTTTGAAAATATAACACACAATTCATGGTATAAGTCCCCACCCTTAAACCTTACTTAATCTTGAGTTATTACAAGATTACACATTGAGGATCTTTTCAGGTTTAGAGTTTTAGAGAATTAGATCATGAAACTTGCATTATATTCCACATTTAAACAAAGTGGTTACATAAAAGGCAGTATTCATTCTTCCCATCAACGGAAACATATTGAAAATAAAACATGGATTCTTTCTTGACACATCCTTGACACAATCATCACATCATGTACCTTTCCCTTGACCTGTGAAAAACATTTCAAAAACATGGGATGAGCATAAAAAGCTCAGTAAGGGTTATAAAAATATGGAAAGGAAACATGAGTTCATATATACGTTAGAATGAAATCATAATTTACCCATAAAACATAGGCACTTTAACATACCTCATCAAACCATGAACAAATCATATAAAAAATAAGATATAAAGGTAACTTGAGGCATTCATAACATTCTTACGTAGGGATTAACCCTCTTGGTTATGTTTTGAAAACCCATCACAGTATATTCCCTAAATCTCTTCAGAGAAACCTTGACATTTCACTCCTTCACGTTACCCAATGCATTGGAGAGCTATATCGGGCTCACCCACCCTTAGTTTATCACGGAACCACCCGTTTTCATAACAATTCCCAAGAACCATAACATAAATGTATCACATAAAATATGTATAAAGGAAACATAACATTTCCACATTTCAATCACAATATAACATTTTAGTATATTGAAATAACGTATCTATTCAAAAAGAAACCATTTCCAAAACCATTTAAAACATTTAATAAAGAGATTTTTGAATCAAAGTGTCTCATACCACCTTGAAGCTTAAAATTTTAAACCATTAATATCCATATAAATAAATCCTTGATACCATTTTAAAAACATGGATATTAATAAGAACAAATAATTAAAACATTTAAAACGATATTTTGGTTAAAGGGGTTTTACCAAAATTAGAGACACTTGAATACAATAATTGAGGAATAACATTTAGTCATAACTTTATAATATCATGAGAATAAATGGATTCATGATATAATACTCCAAAGGACAGTATATACACCATATAAGAGTGAATTGGTGCATAACAACAATGAACCCTCAATAGAAATGAAAAATGTGATGCAATCCCTTATAAAGAAGGTATCCTTAAATTAAGGACAAATCAATCTCAAAAATATGTGTGAAAAATATAAATACACCAAATATAAGTGGATATTAAGTGTAAAACAATAAATGTTCATTCACACATATTCAATGGATGACATATTCAATGACTACATGTTGAACCCAAAGAAATCGAAATTGGGTTAAAAAGCTCCCTTGACAGCCTAACGGCATCACATCAAAATGAGTTGATGAGAGTTAAAAAGTGTATATCATCACTTAGAGATAAAATTTACATCAATAAGGATATATGAGAACATATCCCAACATAAAAATATGTAAATTAAAAGACCCAACAAAAGAAGTCTTTTAAAAAAGAGGAGGGTGAAAGGTTCCCTTACCGACTTGGGTATCATTCAAAACATACACCCCATGAAAGAAGGACAATAGATAATTGATGTAAATACTCATAAACAAAAGTATATTACACAAATAGTAGAATAATGGGAAGTACATACACCACTCAATGGAACTTGTGGAAAATGTAGCATAAATCTCACGGGAATAAAAGTGAGATGAAAAATCCCTTACGAAAACTCGGTAGCCTAACGGCGGCACACAAAACTTCCAAATATGGATTGATGAGATCAAATAGGGTATCTCATCAGATTAAAATAAAATTTACAGAAAGAGGAATATAAAATAACATCCCCCAACATTACAAAGAGGAGATTAAAAGAAGTGACATAAAGGAGAGTACGTAAAAAGAAAGAGAGAGGTTAGATCTCTTACGAAAGTTCGGCAGCCTAACGGCGCCACTCAAAACATCCAAAATGGATTGATGAGAGAGAATAGGGTCTCTCATCAAATGAACATAAAAATTACAGTAAGTTTAATATAAAATATTATCCCAATAACAAGAAATATGAGCTTTAAAAGGAATGACATAAAAGTGTGTACTTAAAAAGAAAGAGAGGAGTAGGATCCCTTACCTCGGGTCCGACTTGACTCGATCGTTCTTTAATCTCCTGAATAATAAACTTGAGTTAATTTATACTTCCTTAAGAGCCTTTTTCAAGATAATTATTCCTTTTATATCACATATTTCAATGTTATAAACATTATGTAATCCTTTAAGTTAATAATGTTTGTTTTGTCGATATTTGGTTCTTAAGTCGAAAGTTGACTTCTTACAATTACATGTTGTTCGTGTGGCAAAATGTTTATTATATCCATAATTGTATTCATGATGTAGATATCATATATTTCATATATATCCAGTAAATTCATGCATTTATAACATTACATAATCATTTATAGGTAAGAAATGAAATGCACAGTTCATGGAGACGGTAAGCCGTACGTATGCATGAACGCTACTTTCATTTCTTTGTCATATTAATGGAATTAAAACTAAATGAGAGGTATGTATATTTTAATTACCGAATTATATTCTTCATTTAGATGTATCATTAATCATATATATCCATTATATACATGTATTTATAATAGTACATTACATTTGGGGATAAGAAATGAAATGCACCGTTCATGGAGACGGTAAGCCGTACGTACGCATGAACGCTACTTTCATTTCTATCTCATACTTTAATGGGAAGAAATAATAGTGATATAGAGGTATATAATAATTCCAGTATAACATCATATATAATAACATTAAATCCATCCTTTATACGTCCCATGTATGGCATTAACGAATCACATCACTTTGAGGGGCGGTAGTCCGCACTTCCTAAAATGAAGATATCGCGTATACCCATAATGGAAGCCATAAAGGTAAGACACAAAGGAAAAATACAGAAGAATAATTAAAACATAAACATATTATATATCATATATAAAAATAGTGACATCATAATGGCCACCTTTGAAGGTGTTAAATGAGTATTGAACAATCATTATTTCGGGAGGCAGAATTTCGCCATCCACGGAAACCGTATGTTCTTTAACCATTTGATGTAGTTGTGTGAGAGTGTAGCTCGAATAAATCTTATAACAACATCCTAGTATATTGAAGATACTTGTTTTGTTACAAAAGAAATAAATAAAAAGATTTTATGGGGTTGGAGAAGCAAAATAAAACAAATGAGCATGAGAGAATGAATTCCATTTAAAAGTGTAACTCCATTTGATTTGAGCCTAAAGGCTTCCTTTGAAAGGATTCTGCCCAAAGTAAATCCTCTAGGATGAGGAGAGGGATGTGGAGAGAGTAAATGGGCAGGGGTGGCCGATCCAAAGGCTTGAGGAGTGTGTGAAATGAGGTAGAGGTGGGGGCCTTTTATAAGAGGAGAGGAGGGGTACTTTTGGAAAGTAAGAAATATTACATTATTTGAAAATGTTTTTCGGTTTTAAAATGTCCCACATTGATATAATTCGTGGATAAGGTGATAAGGGTTCGAAATCCACCCATACAATAAGTTTTGGACATGTTTAGTTCATATATTTTAGATTATCATTCCATTTTATTTAAATCGTCAAATAATGATGTCATCGCTGCATCATTATTATGTCATAAATAATTTAATTTATTTAATGTCTAAAAATTATAAAAAAACAAATATGATGTAGTAAATCGTTTTAGCTTTCCAATTAATATTTATAATAAAAAATATGACTTATATAACCCCACATAAAAATTGTTTCAGTAAAACATATCATGTTTGTGTAATTTTTTACTTTTACATTAAATAAAAAGTTATTTATGTCATTTCCCAACCAAAGTGGATCCATGGGGTCCCCAAGTTGACACATGGCTTTTCTTGGTCGGCCATTAGACATCCAATGAGGTTAGAACATGTGTAAAGTTCATTTCATTTTATTAAAGCATTATTTTTACCTTAAACTACACTAATTACCACTAATCGCGATTAAAAACTTAATAAGTTTCTATTCAGCAAAAAATTATTTTTATCCCATTGAACCACATTTTACTTCTTAATGACAACCATGTATGTCGGATTTTTGAAATTAAAAACACATAAGTGGTAAAATTTCATTTAAACGAAAAATCAGCTTTTATAAGTACCACTTAGTGGTTTCACTATTCATCAAAAATTGATGTTTTTTAGAAAAATCCCAAAAATTCACCCTAAGATATATTTGATATTCACAATTCAAAAATTAAGTCTATTTTACAAAATTCAAAACATATAAGTCACAGTAATTAATTTAATAATTAATTCCCGCTGTCAGAGCAAATAGCGTGTTTTTATGAAACAATAAGTATCAAAAGATTGACACAAGTTTAAGTCAGATTTCAAAGTGAAATTAATTCCAACGACCACTATTGGATTTAATGGTAAAAATATATTCTAATTTCACTTTAAAACCAATTAAAAATATAATCTAATCATATAAATAAATTAGATTAAAAAGAGGTTTTGAATTAAAATACAACATTTTACACTATTCACTAAAAAAATGAACTTTATCGGAAAGATACCAAAAATTTACACAAAGTAAATTTTGATGTCCCGATTCTTAATAAGAGTTTTATTTGGTCCAAAAGAATGTTTAAGAGTGAACAAAACTATATTTGATGATGGTTCACCATCAAAAGGTGATAAGTGAACCTTTAGTGAAAACTAGGGCATATACGCCTAAAATTGAATTCTTTCCGTATTTTAAGCCTCTATCCTTTATTGGATAAATGTAAAAACATTTAAAAACATATATAATCATATTTTATTTATTTCTATCCATTCCCGCCATTACAACGGCTACATGTTAACTACCATTTAAAATAATATTATTTTATTATTAGAGTGCAACGTAAGATTTCAATGAAACACTTTGTTGTGTGTTGGGTACACCATCGAGAATAGCGTCCCCTTTATAGTCATATTAATATTTTATTCACAAATTTGGATAAATAAGAAAATGTCATATTCTTTATTTACCTGGGGTGTTACATCCTTCCCCCTTTTGGGAATTGCGTCCTCGCAATTTTAAAAAAATTGAGCTTGGAAACATCCTTGAAAGTCCCACATCGGAACAAGAGTCGGTAAAACAATAACTTTAAAATAAAGAAAGATAAGTACAAAGGTCACCCGAGTTAACCCATACTAGGATTCCATGTAGAAAAACATGGACATGGAAGAAAACGCAAAGGGTCATGTTCTTGAGGGAGAGTGATAGTAAACATGTCTAGGAGAAAGTTAACAATGAGAAAATCACAAACATGTGATTTGTTAAACGGTATTCGATTCCCCAGTAGGAAAAGCTAATAGACAACGTTTTTGTTTTAAGCTACTTTTTATTGGGGAATTTATTCATAAGGAAACATAATCACTTATCATGTTGACTTTCAACTTTAACTAGATTCCTTAATCAAACTCATATTTTCTCCATAAGGTGAGTATTTAGGAAGACTTGTTCACATTAAGAGTACTATAATCAACTTTTAGAAAATCACCTAATCCAAAAAAGAGAACTATATACCTCCCATGTCTTTAGAATTTAACCAAAACTAAAACCAAAAAGGCTAGTACAAGATCAGATAATCCAGAAAAGGATAACCCTTTATAAAAGAAAATCTATTCTTAACCTCTAAGATTTGTCAAACAAAACCCAAAGTTCAACGAGGACCATTAGATAAACAATTTGTCCATAAAATCCTTCAATGTAATCCAAACTAAGATTGAAACCCAAATATTTGAAGGATTTATTCACATAGTCTTCCAAGTTAAATCGTAACATTTATCTCCAGACAACATCAGTCGCTCCTAAAGTCTCGCATTGAAAAGTAATTATCCTAATCACATATCCTCCATGATAGGTTAATCATTTTCATAAATAACCCAAAATAAACTTACTCTTAATTCATAAAATCATATAACTAAAAACAATCAGTCAAACTAACCAGGGACTTCACGTAGTCTAGTGGTAGGCGATAAATACCAGTCGCATTTTGGTTGTGGGTTCGATTCCCACAGCTTTGTCCGACGCGATAGGTTGTCACACGGTCTGCGTGTTGTCCTTTTTCCAAAACTATATAATTCTTAAAACATTCCCCAAAATGAGATAAAATCTTCAAAAATAATCATAACATATTTTAACCTCAATTTTATCTCATTCTTTTCATTTTCCATCACATCATAGAGTAACCCATAATTACCAAAAAAGTAAGGATCATATAAACCCTAATGGTTACCTTAATAATTATTACCTGAATTTCCACATCGAGCTGGCCATCTCGTGCATGATACATTAGGTAACTCACCAAGTTTGAAGTGGTTGATCATGAATCCTTGATAGTTTGTTTGGAATAACTATGAGATTCCTCATTGAATCCCCCATCTCATCCAGAATCTTAATCAGAGAACCACCACAGTTTCCTTCAAACCCATTGTCACTTTGGTGCCTGCTAGATCCAGCCATTTACTAAAACCAAAAAGGTCAGTGTGAGTATATCAACATAACCATCATGTACTAATGAGGAAGATAAACACTAAGATATACTTACTCATTCACTTTATCTAAAACTAGGACACTTTCTAAAATCCTAACAATTATGGTAATGTCACTTGTGCTTAGAGAATACCCTAACCTCTAAAGTTATCTAAACCGACCTATGATACCAACTATAAGGCCCCAGCCTTAAACCTTACTTAATCTTGAGTTATTACAAGATTACACATTGAGGATCTTTTCAGGTTTAGAGTTTTAGAGAATTAGATCATGAAACATGCATTATATTCCACATTTAAACAAAGTGGTCACATAAAAGACAGTAGTCATTCTTCCCATCAACGGAAACATATTGAAAATAAAACATGGATTCTTTATTGACACATCCTTGACACTATCATCACATCATGTACCATTCCCTTGACCTATGAAAAACATTTCAAAAACTTGGGATGAGCATAAAAAGCTCAGTAAGGGTTATAAAAATATGGAAAGGAAACATGAGTTCATATATACGTAAGAATGAAATCATACTTTACCCATAAAACATAGGCACTTTAACATACCTCATCAAACCATGAACAAATCATATAAAACATAAGACATAAAGGTATCTTGAGGCATTCATAACATTCTTACGTAGGGAGTAACCCTCTTGGTTACATTTGGAATACCCATCACAGTATATTCCCTAAATTTCTTCGGAGAAACCTTAACGTTTCACTCCTTCGCGTTACCCAATGCATTGGAGAGCTATATCGGGCTCACCCGCCCTTAGTTTATCATGGAACCACCCGTTTCCATAACAATGCCCAAGATCCATAACATAAATGTAGCACATAAAACATGCATAAAGGAAACATAACATTTCCACATTTCAATCACAATATAACATTTTAGTATATTGAAATAACGAATCTATTCAAAAAGAAACCATTTCCAAAACTAGGACTCTTTCTAAAATCCTAACCATTATGGTTATGTCACTTGTGCTTAGAGAATACCCTAACCTCTAAAGTTATCTAAACCCCCCTTTGATACCAACTATAAGGCCCTAGCCTTAAACCTTACTTAATCTTGAGTTATTACAAGATTACACATTGAGGATATTTTCAGGTTTTGAGTTTTAGAGAATTAGATCATGAAACTTGCATTATATTCCACATTTAAACAAAGTGGTTACATAAAAGATAGTATTCATTCTTGCCATCAACGGAAACATATTGAAAATAAAACATGGATTATTTCTTGACACATCCTTGACACTATCATCACATCATGTACCTTTCCCTTGACCTGTGAAAAACATTTCAAAAACTTGGGATGAGCATAAAAAGCTTAGTAAGTGTTATAAAAATATGGAAAGGAAACATGAGTTCATATATACGTAAGAATGAAATCATACTTTACCCATAAAACATAGGCACTTTAACATACCTCATCAAACCATGAAAAAATCATATAAAACATAAGACATAAAGGTAACTTGAGGCATTGATAACATTCTTACGTAGAGAGTAACCCTCTTGGTTACGTTTGGAATTCCCATCACAGTATATTCCCTAAATCTCTTCAGAGAAACCTTAACGTTTCACTCCTTCACGTTACCCAATGCATTGGAGAGGTATATCGGGCTCACCCGCCCTTAGTTTATCACGGAACCACCCATTTTCATAACAATGCCCAAGATCCATAACATAAATGTATCACATAAAACATGCATAAAGGAAACATAACATTTCCACATTTCAATCACAATATAACATTTTAGTATATTGAAATAACGAATCTATTCAAAAAGAAACCATTTAAAACATTTAATAAAGAGATTTTTGAATCAAAGTGTCCCATACCACCTTGAAGATTAAAATTTTAAACCATTAATATCCATATAAATAAATCCTTGATACCATTTTGAAAACAGGGATATTAATAAGAACAAATAATTAAAACATTTAAAATGATATTTTGGTTAAAGGGGTTTTACCAAAATTAGAGACACTTGAATACAATAATTGAGGAATAACATTTAGTCAGAACTTTATAATATCATGAGAATAAATGGATTCATGATATAATACTCCAAAGGACAGTATATACACCATATAAGAGTGAATTGGTGCATAACAACAATGAACCCTCAATAGAAATGTCAAATGTGATGAAATCCCTTATAAAGAAGGTATCCTAAATTTAAGGACAAATCAATATCAAAAATATGTGTGAAAAATATAAATAAACCCAATATAAGTGGATATTAAGTGTAAAACAATAAAAGTTCATTCACACATATTCAATGGATGACATATTCAATGACTACATGTTAAACCCAAAGAAATCGAAATTGGGTTAAAAAGTTCCCTTGACAGCCTAACGACATCACATCAAAATGAGTTGATGAGATATAAAAAGTGTATCTCATCACTTGGACATAAAATTTACATCAATAAGGATATATGAGAACATATCCCAACATAACAATATGTAAATTAAAAGACCCAACAAAAGAAGTCTTTTAAAAAAGAGGAGGGTGAAAGGTTCCCTTACCGACTTGGGTATCTTTCAAAACATACACCCCATGAAAGAAGGAAAATAGATCATTGATGTAAATACTCTTAAATGAAATTATATTACACAAAGAGTATAATAATGGGCAGTAAATACACCACTCAATGGAACTTGTGTCAAATGTATCATAAATCTCACTGGAATAAAAGTGAGATGAAAAATCCCTTACGAAAACTCAGCAGCCTAACGGCGGCACATAAAACTTCTGAATATGGATTGATGAGATCAAATAGGGTATATAATCACATTAAAATAAAATTTAAAGCAAGAGGAATATAAAATAACATCCACCAACATTACAAATAGGAGCTTAAAAGAAGTGACATAAAGGAGAGTACTTAAAAACAAAGAGAGAGGTTAGATCTCTTACGAAAGTTCGGCAGCCTAATGGCGCCACTCAAAACTTCCAAAATAGATTGATGAGAGAGAATAGAGTCACTAATCACATGAAATTAAGAATTAAAGTAAGTTTAATATAAAATACCATCCCAATAACAAGAAATATGAGCTTTAAAAGGAATGACATAAAAGTGTGTACTTAAAAAGAAAGAGAGGAGTAGGATCCCTTACCTCGGGTCCGACTTGACTCGATCATTCTTTAATCTCCTGAATAATAATCTTGAGTTAGTTTATACTTCCTTAAGAGCCTTTTTCAAGATCATTATTCCTTTTATATCACTTATTTCCATGTTATAAACATTATGTAATCATTTAAGTTAATAATGTTTGTTTTGTCGATATTTGGTTCTTAAGTCGAAAGTTGACTTCTTACAATTACATGTTGTTTGTGTGGCCAAATGTTTATTATATCCATAATTGTATTCATGATTTATATATCATATATGTCATATATATACAGTACATTCAAGCATTTATAACATTACATAATCATTTAGAGGTGAGAAATGAAATGCACCGTTCATGGAGACGGTAAGCCGTACGTACGCTTGAACGCTACTTTCTTTTCTTTGTCATATTAATGGAATTAAAACTAAATGAGAGATATGTATATATTAATTACTGAATTATATTCTTCATTTATATGTATCATTTATAATATATATCCATTATATACATGTACTTATAATAGTACATTACATTTGGGGATAAGAAATGAAATGCACCGTTCATGGAGACGGTAAGCCGTACGTACGCATGAACGCTACTTTCATTTCTATCTCATAATTTAATGGGAATAAATAATAGTGATATAGAGGTATATAATAATTCCATTATAACATCATATATAATAACATTAAATCCATCCTTTATACGTCCCACGTATGGCATTAACGAATCACATCACTTTGAGGGGAGGGTAGTCCGCACTTCCTAAAATAAAGATATCGCGTATACCCATAATGGAAGCCATAAAGGTAAGACACAAATGAAAAATACAGAAGCATAAGTAAAAAATAAACATATTATATATCATATATAAAAATAGTGACATCATAATGGCCACCTTTGAAGGTGTTAAATGAGTATTGAACAATCATCATTTCGGGAGGCAGAATTTCTCCATCCACGGAAACCGTATGTTCTTTAACCATTTGATGTAGTTGTGTGAGAGTGTAGCTCGAATAAATCTTATAACAACATCCTAGTATATTGAAGATACTGGTTATGTTACAAAATAAATAAATAAAAAGATTTTAGGGGGTTGGAGAAGAAAAATAAAACAAATGAACATGAGAGAATGAATTACCTTTAAAAGTGTAACTCCATTTGATTTGAGCCTAAAGGCTTCCTTTGAAAGGATTCTGACCAAAGGGAATCCTCTAGGATGAGGAGAGGTATCTGTAGAGAGTAAATGGGCAGGGTTTGGCCGAGCCAAAGGCTTGAGGAGTGTGTGAAATGAGGTAGAGGTGGGGGCCTTTTATAAGAGGAGAGGAGGAGCACTTTTGGAAAGTATGAAATATTACTTTATTTGAAAATGTGTTTTGGTTTTAAAAGGTCCCAAATTAATATAATTCGTGGATAAGGTGATAAGGGTTTGAAATCCACCCATCCAATAAGTTTTGGACATGTGTAGTCCTTATATTTTAGATTATCTTTCCATTTTATTTAAATCGTCAAATAATGATGGCATCGCTTCATCATTATTACTTCATAAATAATTTAATTTATTTAATGTCTAAAAATTATAAAAAAAATACTGTGATGTAGGAAATCGTTTTATCTTTCCAATTAATATTCATAATCAAAAATATGTCTTTTATAACCCCACTTAAAAATTATTTCAGTAAAACATATCATGTTTGTGTCATTTTTTACTTTTACATTAAATAAAAAGTTATCTATGTCATTTCCCAACCAAAGTTGATCCATGGGGTCCCCAAGTTGACCCAGGGCTTGTCTTGGTCTGCTATTAGATATCCAATGAGGTTATGACATGTGTAAAGTTCATTTCATTTTATTAATGCATTATTTTTACCTTAAACTATACTAATTACCACTAATCGCGATTAAAAACTTAATAAGTTACTATTCACCAAAAAATTATTTTTATCCCATTGAACCACATTTTACTTCTTAATGACAACCATGTATGTCGGATTTTTGAAATTCAAAACACATAAGTGGTAAATTTTCATTTAAACGAAAAATCAGCTTTTATAAGTACTACTTAGTAGTTTCACTATTAATCAAAAATTGAAGTTTTTCAGAAAAATCCCAAAAATTCACCCTAAGCTATATTTGATATTCCGAATTCAAAAATGAAGTATATTTTAAAAAATTCAAAACATATAAGTCACATTAATTAATTTAATAATTAATTCCCGCTGTCAGAGCAAATAGCGTGTTTTTATGAAACAATAAGTATCAAAAGATTGATACAAGTTTAAGTCCGATTTCAAAGTGAAATTAATTCCAATGACCACTATTGGATTTAATGGTAAAAATATATTATAATTTCACTTTAAAACCAATTAAAAAGATAATCTGATCATATAAATAAATTAGATTAAAAAGAGGTTTTGAATTAAAATACAACATTTTACACTATTCATTAAAAAAATGAACTTTATCGGAAAGATACCAAAAATTTACACAAAGTAAATTTTGATGTCCCGATTCTTAATAAGAGTTTTATTTGGTCCAAAATAATGTTTAAGAGTGAACAAAACTATATTTGATGACGGTTCGCCATCAAAAGGTGATAAGTGAACCTTTAGTGAAAACTAGGGCATATACGCCTAAAATTGAATTCTTTCCGTATTTTAGCCTCTATCCTTTATTGGATAAATGTAAAAACATTTAAAAACATATATAATAATATTTTAGTTATTTCTATCCATTCCCTCCATTACAACGGCTACATGTTAACTACCATTTAAAATAATATTATTTTATTTTTAGAGTGCAACGTAAGATTTCAATGAAACTCTTTGTTGTGTGTTGGGTACTCCATCGAGCATAGCGTCCCCTTTATAGTCATATTAATATTTTATTCACAAATTTGGATAAATAAGAAAATGTCATATTCTTTATTTACCTGGGGTGTTACATCCTTCCCCCCTTTTTGGAATTGCGTCCTCGCAATTTTAAAAAAAATTGAGCTTGGAAACATCCTTGAAAGTCCCACATCGGAACAAGAGTCGGTAAAACAATAACTTTAAAATAAAGAAAGATAAGTACAGAGGTCACCCGAGTTAACCCATACTAGGATTCCATGTAGAAAAACATGGACATGGAAGAAAACACAAAGGGTCATGTTCTTGAGGGAGAGTGATAGTAAACATGTCTAGGAGAAAGTTAACAATGAGAAAATCACAAACATGTGATGGGTTAAACGGTATTCAATTCCCCAGTAGGAAAAGCAAATAGACAACGTTTTTGTTTTAAGCTACTTTTTATTGAGGAATTTATTCATAAAGAAACATAATCACTTATCATGTTGACTTTCAACTTTTACTAGATTCCTTAATCAAACTCATATTTTCTCTAGAAGGCGAGTATTTAGGAAGACTTGTTCACATTAAGAGTACTATAATCAACTTTTAGAAAATCACCTAATCCACAAAAGAGAACTATATACCTCCCATGTATTTAGACTTTATCCAAAACCAAAACCAAAAAGGCTAGTACAAGATCAGATAATCCAGAAAAGGATAACCCTTTATAAAAGAAAATCTATTCTTAACCTCTAAGATATGTCAAACAAAACCCAAAGTTCAACGAGGACCATTAGATAAACAATTTGTCCATAAAATCCTTCAAAGTAATCCAAACTAAGATTGAAACCCAAATATTTGAAGGATTTAGTCACATAGTCTTCCAAGTTAAATTGTAACATTTATCTCCAAACAACATCAGTCGCTCCTAAAGTCTCGCATTGAAAAGTAATTATCCTAATCACATATCCTCTATGATAGGTTAATCATTTTCATAAATAACCCAAAATCAACATACTCTTAATTCATAAAATCATATAACTAAAAAGAATCAATCAAACTAACCAGGGACTTCACGTAGTCCAGTGGTAGGTGATAAATACCAGTCGCACTTTGGTTGTGGGTTCGATTCACGCAGCTTTGTCCGACGCGACAGGTTGTCACACAGTCTGTGTGTTGTCCTTTTTCCAAAACTATATAATTCTTAAAACATTCCCCAAAATGAGATAAAATCTTCAAAAATAATCATAACATATTTTAACCTCAAGTTTATCTCATTCCTTTCATTTTCCATCATATCATAGAGTAACCCAAAATTACCTAAAAAGTAAGGATAATATAAACCCTAATGGTTACCTTAATAATTATTACCTGAATTTCCACATCGAGCTGGCCATCTCGTGCATGATGCATTAGGTAACTCACCAAGTTTTAAGTGGTTGATCATGACTCCTTGATAGTTGGTTTGGAATAACTATGAGATTCCTCATTGAATCCCCCATCTCATCCAGTATCTTAATTAGAGAACCACCACAGTTTCCTTCAAACCCATTGTCACTTTAGTGCCTGCTAGATCCAGCCATTTACTAAAACCAAAAAGGTCAGTGTGAGTATATCAACATAACCATCATGTACTAATGAGGAAGATTAACACTAAGATATACTTACTCATTCACTTTATCTAAAACTATGACTCTTTCTAAAATCCTAACCATTATGGTAATGTCACTTGTGCTTAGAGAATACCCTAACCTCTAAAGTTATCTAAACCGACCTTTGATACCAACTATAAGGCCCCAGACTTAAACCTTACTTAATCTTGAGTTACTACATGATTACACATTGAGGATCTTTTCAGGTTTAGAGTTTTAGAGAATTACATCATGAAACTTGCATTATATTCCACATTTAAACAAAGTGGTTACATAAAAGACAGTATTCATTCTTCCCATCAACGGAAACATATTGAAAATAAAACATGGATTCTTTCTTGACACATCCTTGACACTATCATCACATCATGTACCTTTCCCTTGACCTGTGATAAACATTTCAAAAACATGGGATGAGCATAAAAATCTCAGTAAGGGCTATAAAATTATGGAAAGGAAACATGAGTTCATATATATGTATGAATGAAATCATACTTTACCCATAAAACATAGGCACCTTAACATACCTCATCAAACCATTAACAAATCATATAAAACATAAGACATAAAGGTAACTTGAGGAATTCATAACATTCTTACGTAGGGAGTAACCCTCTTGGTTACGTTTGGAATACCCATCACAGTATATTCCCTAAATATCTTCGGAGAAACCTTAACGTTTCACTCCTTTGCGTTACCCAATGCATTGGAGAGATATATCGGGCTCATCCGCCCTTAGTTTATCACGGAACCACCCATTTTCATAACAATTCCCACGATCCATAACATAATTGTATCACATAAAACATGCATAAAGGAAACATTACATTTCCACATTTCAATCACAATATAACATTTTAGTATATTGAAATAACGAATCTATTAAAAAAGAAACCATTTCCAAAACTAGGACTCTTTCTAAAATCCTAACCATTATGGTAATGTCACTTGTGCTTAGAGAATACCCTAACCTCTAAAGTTATCTAAACCCCCCTTTGATACCAACTATAAGGCCCCAGCCTTAAACCTCACTTAATCTTGAGTTATTACAAGATTACACATTGAGGATCTTTTCAGGTTTAGAGTTCTAGAGAATTAGATCATGAAACTTGCATTATATTCAACATTTAAACAAAGTGGTTACATAAAAAACAGTATTCATTCTTGCCATCAACGGAAACATATTGAAAATAAAACATGGATTCTTTCTTGACACATCCTTGACACTATCATCACATCATGTACCTTTCCCTTGACCTGTGAAGAACATTTCAAAAACTTGGGATGAGCATAAAAAGCTCAGTAAGGGTTATAAAAATATGGAAATGAAACATGAGTTCATATATACGTAATAATGAAATCATACTTTACCCATAAAACATAGGCACTTTAACATACCTCATCAAACCATGAACAAATCATATAAAACATAAGACATAAAGGTAACTTGAGGCATTCATAACATTCTTACGTAGGGAGTAACCCTCTTGGTTACGTTTGGAATACCCATCACAGTATATTCCCTAAATCTCTTTAGAGAAACCATAACGTTTCACTCCTTCGCGTTACCCAACGCATTGGAGAGCTATATCGGGCTCACCCGCCCTTAGTTTATCACGGAACCACCCGTTTTCATAACAGTGCCCAAGATCCATAACATAAATGTACCACATAAAACATGCATAAAGTAAACATAACATTTCCACATTTCAATCACAATATAACATTTTATTATATTGAAATAACGAATCTATTCAAAAAGAAACCATTTCCAAAACAATTTAAAAACATTTAATAAAGAGATTTTTGAATCAAAATATCCCATACCACCTTGAAGCTTAAAATTTTAAACCATTAATATCCATATAAATAAATTCTTGATACCATTTTGAAAACATGGATATTAATAATAACAAATAATTAAAACATTTAAAACGATATTTTGGTTAAAGGGGTTTTACCAAAATTAGAGACACTTGAATACAATAATTGAGGAATAAAATCTAGTCAGAACTTTATAATATCATGAGAATAAATGGATTCATGATATAATACTCCAAAGGACAGTATATACACCATATAAGAGTGAATTGGTGCATAACAACAATGAACCCTCAATAGAAATGTCAAATGTGATGAAATCCCTTATAAAGAAGGTATCCTTAAATTAAGGACAAATCAATCTCAAAAATATGTGTGACAAATATAAATACAACCAATATAAGTGGATATTAAGTGTAAAACAATAAAAGGTCATTCACACATATTCAATGGATGACATATTCAATGACTACATGTTGAACCCAAAGAAATCGAAATTGGGTTAAAAAGTTCCCTTGACAGCCTAACGACATCACATCAAAATGAGTTGATGAGAGATAAAAAGTGTATCTCATCACTTGGACATAAAATTTACATCAATAAGGATATATGATAATATATCCCAACATAAAAATATGTAAATTAAAAGACCCAACAAAAGAAGTCTTTTAAAAAAGAGGAGGGTGAAAGGTTCCCTTACCGACTTGGGTATCTTTCAAAACATACACCCCATGAAAGAAGGACAATAGATCATTGATGTAAATACTCGTAAACGAAAGTATATTACACAAATATTAGAACAATGGGAAGTACATACACCACTCAATGGAACTTGTGGCAAATGTAGCATAAATCTCACGGGAATAAAAGTGAGATGAAAAATCCCTTACGAAAACTCGGCAGCCTAACGGCGGCACATAAAACTTCCAAATATGGATTGATGAGATCAAATAGGGTATCTAATCACATTAAAATAAAATGTACAACAAGGGTAATATAAAATAACATCCCCCAACATTACAAATTGGAGATTAAAAGAAGTGACATAAAGGAGAGTACTTAAAAAGAAAGAGAGAGGTTAGATCTCTTACGAAAGTTCGGCAGCCTAACAGCGCCACTCAAAACATCCAAAATGGATTGATGAGAGAGAATAGGGTCTCTCATCACATGAACATAAAAATTACAGTAAGTGTAATATAAAAGATCATCCCAATAACAAGAAATATGATCTTTAAAAGTAATGACATAAAAGTGTGTACTTAAAAAGAAAGAGAGGAGTAGGATCCCTTGCCTCGGGTCCGAATTGACTCGATCGTTCTTTAATCTCCTGAATAATAAACTTGAGTTAATTTATACTTCCTTAAGAGCATTTTTTAAGATCATTATTCCGTTTATATCACTTATTTCCTTGTTATAAACATTATGTAATCATTTAAGTTAATAATGTTTGTTTTGTCGATATTTGGTTCTTAAGTCGAAAGTTGACTTCTTACAATTACATGTTGTTTGTGTGGCCAAATGTTTATTATATCCATAATTGTATTCATGATGTAGATATCATATATGTCATATATATCCAGTACATGCATGCATTTATAACATTACATAATCATTTAGAGGTAAGAAATGAAATGCACCGTTCATGGAGACGGTAAGCCGTACGTACGCATGAACGCTACTTTCATTTCTTTGTCATATTAATGGAATTAAAACTAAATGAGAGGTATGTATATTTTAATTACCGAATTATATTATTCATTTAGATTTATCATTCATCATATATATCCATTATCTACGTGTACATATAATAGTACATTACATTTGGGGATAAGAAATGAAATGCACCGTTCATGGAGACGGTAAGCCGTACGTACGCATGAACGCTACTTTCATTTCTATCTCATACTGTAATGGGAAGAAATAATAGTGATATAGAGGTATATAATAATTCCAGTATAACATAATATATAATAACATTAAATCCATCCTTTATACGTCCCACGTATGGCATTAACGAATCACATCACTTTGAGGGGGTCGTAGTCCGCACTTCCTAAAATGATGATATCACGTATACCCATAATGGAAGCCATAAAGGTAAGCCAAAAATGAAAAATACAGAAAAATAAGTAAAACATAAACATATTATATATCATATATAAAAATAGTGACATCATAATGGCCACCTTTGAAGGTGTTAAATGAGTATTGAACAATCATCATTTCGGGAGGCAGAATTTCGCCATCCACGGAAACCGTATGTTCTTTAACCATTTGATGTAGTTGTGTGAGAGTGTAGCTCGAATAAATCTTATAACAACATCCTAGTATATTGAAGATACTGGTGTTGTTACAAAAAAAATAAATAAAAAGATTTTAGGGGGTTGGAGAAGCAAAATAAAACAAATGAACATGAGAGAATGAATTGCCTTTAAAAGTGTTACTCCATTTGATTTGAGCCTAAAGGCTTCCTTTGAAAGGATTATGCCCAAAGAGAATCCTCTAGGATGAGGATAGGGATGTGTAGAGAGTAAATGGGCAGGTTTTGGCCGATCTAAACGCTTTAAGAGTGTGTGAAATGAGGTAGAGGTGGGGGCCTTTTATAAGAGGAGAGGAGGGGCACTTTTGGAAAGTAAGAAATATTACTTTATTTGAAAATGTGTTTCGGTTTTAAAAGGTCCCACATTGATATAATTCGTGGATAAGGTGATAAGGGTTCTAAATCCACCCATCCAATAAGTTTTGGACATGTGTAGGTCATAGAGTTTAGATTATATTTCCATTTTATTTAAATCGTCAAATAATGATGTCATCGCTGCATCATTATTATGTCATAAATAATTTAATTTATTTAATGTCTAAAAATTAATAAAAAAATACTATGATGTAGGAAATCTTTTTAGATTTCCAATGACTATTTATAATCAAAAATATGACTTGTATAACCCCACTTGAAATTGTTTCAGTAAAACATATCATGTTTGTGTCATTTTTTACTTTTACATTAAATAAAAAGTTATTTATGTCATTTCCCAACCAAAGTGGATCCATGGGGTCCCCAAGTTGACCCATGGCTTGTCTTGGTCGGCCATTATACATCCAATGAGGTTAGGACATTTTTCATGTTCATTTAATTTTATTAAATCATTATTTTTTACCTTAAACTACACTAATTACCACTAATCGCGACTAAAAACTTAATAAGTTACTATTCACCAAAAAAATTATTTTTATCCGATTGAACCACATTTTACTTCTTAATGACAACCATGTATGTAGGATTTTTGAAATTCAAAACACATAAATGGTAAAATTTCATTTAAACGAAAAATCAGCTTTTATAAGTACCACTTAGTTGTTTCACTATTCATCAAAAATTGAAGTTTTTCAGAAAAATCCCAAAAATTCACCCTAATCTATATTTGATATTACGAATTCAAAAATGAAGTCTATTTTACAAAATTAAAAACATATAAGTCACATTAATTAATTTAATAATTAATTCCCGCTGTCAGAGCAAATAGTGTGTTTTTATGAAACAATAAGTATCAAAAGATTGACAAAAGTTTAAGTCCGATTTCAAAGTGAAATTAATTCTAATGACCACTATTGTATTTAATGGTAAAAATATATTCTAATTTAACTTTAAAACAAATTAAAAAGATAATCTATTCATATAAATAAATTTGATTAAAAAGAGGTTTTGAATTAAAATACAACATTTTACACTATTCATTAAAAAAATGAACTTTATCGGAAAGATACCAAAAATTTACACAAAGTAAATTTTGATGTCCCGATTCTTAATAAGAGTTTTAATTGGTCCAAAAGAATGTTTAAGAGTGAACAAAACTATATTTGATGACGGTTCGCCATCAAAAGGTGATAAGTGAACCTTTAGTGAAAACTAGGGCATATACGCCTAAAATTGAATTCTTTCCATATTTTAAGCCTCTATCCTTTATTGGATAAATGTAAAAACATTTAAAAACATATATAATAATATTTTAGTTATTTCTATCCATTCCTTCCATTTCAACGGCTACATGTTAACTACCATTTAAAATAATATTATTTTATTATTAGAGTGCAACGTAAGATTTCAATGAAACTCTTTGTTGTGTGTTGGGTACACCATCGAGCATAGCGTCCCCTTTATAGTCATATTAATATGTTATTCGCAAATTTGGATAAATAAGAAAATGTCATATTCTTTATTTACCTGGGGTGTTACACATGGAAGTTGTTGATCCCCCATATTTACAACTGATATTTTCATTTTTATAAGTAAAAAGGGGAAGGAGATTTTAATGATTATTAAATTAAACACATTAAAGTATATGTACTAATTATTATTATTTAATTATATTATAATGTTAAAATTATTATTATAAGAGTTTGAAGATGAAATAATGGGAATAAAATAAAAATTGATTGATTGGGAATTGTCAAAAAACTCGTTGGAAAAGTTCAACAAAAAATTGGATTAAATATTTCAGAGGTGGTAATTTCATAATTTTATTTCCCTTAAAAATATTCATGGAGATTTCAAGGGTAATTTGGCATGATTTTGGTCAAAAATAAGATGTTTTAGGTGTGAGGTGATTTTGGGTAGGGATGGATCTTTTATAAGAGATATTAGTGGAATTTTATAATAATATATAAGGTAAAATCAAAATTCATAGGTAATGTAGTTCCAATAAAAGAAATAATGGATTAAATGATGAAATATGGTTCATCAAGCTCCAATGATAAACTTACATTTAATTTTCTATGTCCATAAATGATATATTTTTTATATTTACAATTTTTGTGTTTTTACAGTGGTAACTAATTTTTTTACCTAAGTAATTTACTTTTAATTCAAAAAAACGATACTTATTTCGTATTTTTTACTAGTTTATTTTAAATATAAAACACTTTTTTCAATTAATATTTCTATGTTGATGAAAAATATTTTTCATATTATCACATATAACAAGTGAAAATCATTTTTAGAAAAGTATTATTTATCTGTATAAAAATTCTGATTAAGATAAAATTATCGATGTTTTTAATTTTTTTTAAATTTGATGGATTATTATTAACAAAGTCTAGATTAATGAGTATTTTTCAGTATTACAAAAATGAATTATACCTTATGGGTATATAAATAAATGAAAAAAATCATAAAAAAGATATTAAAATAAATATAACTTATATTCTAAAGTGTTAGACACTGGATATCTAAATTAAAAAATAGTTTTTTAAATGAATCATTTTGCTCTTAAAATAAACTTTTCCCATGAAAAATAGTTCATATGATACAATGTTACAATTATTTTATGATAATGTAATAAAAACTATGGTATAGGTATAAACATTATTTGGAACTATTCAACTAAAAATCATCTATTTAAAAAAAATCAACAGATGTTAATTTTTATTTTTTCAATCAGAAAATGAAGTTCCTTTAATAATATTCAATTCCAAAAAGTTATTCAAACTACAATTTATAGAAGTGTGTATAGTATGAAAATTATTTTAATGCATAAAATTATTCTTATAGTAATATATATTGTTTTTCTGTTCAATTAATTGTAAACATAAAATACAAAATTCATTAATAATTATATTAGTATATCCCTATAATTTTTACATAAATAATACATAAAGATATTCATGTTAGACCTAGTCATAAGATAACTTCCAATGGAAGTCACTAGGGTGATTCTGATAGCATAGATCTCCTGGAAAATTTGTAAGATCATGAAAATATCATTAAAAATATTTATATCATAGCATAATTTTCAAAGTTAAGATTCTCTCTGGTCTGTGGAAAACCATAGTATTTTCACTTCCTTTTAAATATTGAATAAAAAATATTCCTAAGGAGTACAATCACTTCCTGAATCCATTTTATATACCTTCATTGATTATTTTTTAATATAATTACTCTCATTTATAGTGACATTCTAAATTTCATTGTTTTCATGATCATATTTAATTTTTTTTAAATTTTATCTTAGTAAAATATTTCTTGGTTTTTGTAGTTTGGTGTTTCATCTAATGAAATATATTCAACATTGTGTATTTTATATAAAACTATATGTTTATATTTTATGGTGAAAAATTCCACCCCCACTGTTAAATTAATTATATACTACCAAAAACAATTATTACTTCTAACAAAAATATTGAAGGGTATCCATGAGATATAAAATCATAAATATATATTATATATTATGATATTAACCACATTGATATAGGTAATAGTAGGAAACACATCTAACCCATTATTAATAGGCCTAACTAAAATATTGAGGTTTTTATAGACCATTCGAACAAAAATACCCTCATTATTCAGTATCAAGACTCATATTATAAAATTTATTTCTAGAAGGAGTTCATATTCATCAATTAATTTAAAGAATATCATATATTGCTATGAAATTTGATTTAATTATTCTGAAAAATAATTTTTCAATATTTTTTGAGAAGAAATCCTTTTCTGAAATCAATATAAATTAATTTAATCATACAATACTAGTATTTTCAACATGAACATTCATCACCCATTATATTAAGATATAGAAACCATAAAACTAGAAGTTTTTTTATAATAATTAAATTCCCAATAATTGGGGTTTTTATTTATTTCTCATAAAAATCATATATATATATATATGAGTTCCTAGAATAAAACTTTAACAAGACACCAAAAACTCTAAAGTTTATGATAAGGGAATCATAATTATCAAAATCAACTTTATTGATTGTCCTTGTATAATCTTTTCTATATTTCAATAATCTATGATGTTAATGTTTTTCATCAACCTTGTCATCTCATTTATTAGGAAACCAATAAGGATAATGCCCATGTAATCCACATTAATGACATAGAACTAATAGTGGTACCTTATGATGAGATTTATTTCCCTTCATCATGTTAATTGAACTCTTCATTTTTAATCCAAAATTAGTCACTCAATGTCCTTATTTAATACACACAAAACTCCTTATATATCCTTAATGAATATTTTGGGGTGTTTCTTATAATATTATGTACACATTGGGAATTGATTATAATTTCTATACTCATCTTTTTCATCAAAACTTCTTTGAGACTCCATATTTATCTTCTTCTTTTACTTTTGGATTTCAACATTATTCATGTTGATAATCATAATTGTGATAGTTATTTTGGAATAATTAAAAAGGCCACTTCAAAACCTATACAATTTTGTTCTTCAATGAGAAAATTACTATATTCCCTATAGCATCAAATTATAACACGATTTATTCTTCATTTAGAATTTACATAAATATAGAAAAATTGATCTATGGTAAATTTGATAATTTCTAAAAAAATCATACTACAATCATTGAATGAGTATTTCAAAAAAATTCTCTATAACCAAATTTAAAAATATCTATGTATTTATCTTTGTTATCCATAGTCATTTATTTATTTTTTATTATCATAAATATATTAATATCCATTATAATTGATTTTAAAGTGTTTTTAAATCAACCAATGCATATTACATGTGTGTGTCAAACAAGTTGTGTACTGAGGCACAGTTCTTGTGTACCATGTGATGTTTTAGTTACTACCCAACTATCCTTTTAGGGTTATTACCCTAGGTTCTTCAATACGAGCTCCTTCATCTACATCTCCATATGTATATAGGGATTTTAATTCCAGGAAACTACACACACTATACATTAACTAAATTTTATAATGTTATCATATAAATAGATTGGTCTTTGTAGTCATTTATTTGGTTATATTATCTGATGTAGGTTTTTTAAAGTCTAGTTTTTAAGGTTTTCACTAAAAAACTCTGATACCAACTGTAACTTCCTTACTATAGTAACCAAAATTTTGTGGTCACTACATTACATTGGTATAAAATATAAGGGATCCCATAAAATTGATCAAAATTTTAGGAAATCATGTGAGACTAGGTAGCTACTCATTCTCACAATACATTTTAAACCATGAAATATGCAATAAATTCTCATGATAACATTATTATTTATTCTAGTATATCCCTAAAATCAATCAATGTTCAATTATCTATTCCATGGGGATAAGAAAAAAACAAATTGGTGATTTTTAATGCTTATTAGGGGAACTTGATAGTATAATACATCATAGAACAAACAAGGAATCAAAATTATTTTATAAATAAATGGTATTCATGTAATCCCATATAACTTATCCCAGTAGTTTGAACTATATCCGTGAAAAAAGTAATAATAAATCACAACGTTATAAATAAACTATTTCATTGTAGATTAATGAATAATTATTAACATCATAAATCATAATATAAACATGTATTAATACATCATACAAATATTATCAAGGCTCTAAGCGAAGAAAAAAATTAATTGTCCATGTATAAACCAAATACCTAGTGTAGTTTTTCTTATGATACCAACTGATTCATCAAGGGGATATTGAGGGCCTCACCCATTACATAATAAGTCTAATACAATCTCTCTATAAACTAAATAAAATTACATATTTATATTTGAATAAAAACTAATGTGATGTCAATATATTCCCCAATAAATAAAAGGAATAATGTAACATCCTTGAACCCAGTAACCCAGCTATGGGGTTGACTTATTATACTAGTACAATGTAGCACCCCAACCCCGTGTTCTTGAATCCGATGAATTACTATATTACACCTTCGTGATTTTAGGAATTTAAATATTGAAGGACCATTTAGTTTAGTATTATTCAAAAACCAAAGAACATACATCAAGCTCATTTAATATTTGGGATATAAAATATTTCATTTAATAATTAAATGATCAACATCCATTAAACTCATTAGAATGATTCAATTATATTACACGGGGAAGGAAAACATAATAAGGGTGTGGTGAAATGCTCAGTAAAGGTGAGAACAATGTATTTAATCACAAATCAATAAGAATAATAAGTATGTAAATGTAATACCATTTATACATCCCAGTAAAGAATAATCAATAAAGAAATGTAGATAACTGAAACACATGAAAATTAATCAATAACATTATAATAAAACATAACCATGGATATTCTTAATATTCAAATAATTACATAGAATAAAAATAAATGGATTCATAATAATGTAATTAATGATTATGGATACCGAAAATAGACAATTTCACCTTCATGAAAAGAATTTAATATAGTCTAGGCTTCATGCCACAAATCTAATACTACAATGGATTCATTTTAAAAATATAATACTGTCAAGGTTTCATTATGAGAATCCAATAAATGCGTAAGACCTAGTCCAAAACCAAATCATGTTTGTCTCACAAAACCTACCAATGAATTTATGGGATATATAGGGCCCTTCCAATCAGTTAAAAAATACAATTCATTCCACATATGTTGAAAAAACTAATTAATTAATCAAAAACCTTGTCATCAAATATACATATTGAATATTAGATATATATTTATTAATACTTTTCCAATTACTCAAATAAGAATAAATGTAAAAACCATATATAAAAGTTGTATATAGTTTTGTAAATAATTATACCCATGATAAATGATATGGATATATAATTGAAATGTATTATATAAAAAATGATTATAATAAAATGATTGTTTGAAGATAAAGTAAACAATTACTAAATAAAGTGGGATTTAAAAGATAACTTTTACTATAAGGGTAATTTTAAAATCAA
Source organism: Viscum album (assembly GCA_963277665.1). NCBI lineage: Eukaryota > Viridiplantae > Streptophyta > Magnoliopsida > Santalales > Viscaceae > Viscum > Viscum album. The sequence continues at coordinate 365,542,751 of OY728137.1, forward strand.
ATACCATATATGATATAATTCAAAGGGAAATATTAAATAAAATAAATAAAAGATTAATCATGATATTAAATGAAAAAGATGAAGAATATGCACTATACAAAAGAAATAAGTGTTCGTAATAGCATATGCCTCATAGAAGACAATGTGACACCAGAATCATTTATCCTAAGTCGGACTTGTCATGTGTGTATTCATATTCCATAATAATTAAGATATGTTAATAATTTACCTTATTTATAACCTTTTATTATTTTATTATTACTTCTACTTCTTTTATTACATTGTTGTATACTATAATTAAAATTATTTATTTTACAATAGTAGTTTGGACCAAACTATAGTTATATGTCAAAAATAAATTTGGTAGGTAAAATATTGTCAAAGGGTTCATTAAATAAAAAACCATAATACTACTTATGAAAAAATTATCATATTTGTACATAAATTATATTTTTATCACCAATCATCAATGATGGTTATGAGAAATGAGGTAACTTTTCTATCATAGAGACTATAGGTCGTACATAAGAATGAGTAATATTCCCATTTTTCAGTGATAATTATAAAAATATAGTAAGTATAATTATATTTTTGGATGATATTTTATCAAATATGTTTATATATATAATTCTTGTGATGTAATATAAATCACATCATGTCGAGGAGGTGGCAGTCGACACCACCTTAAATGATGTCATCACTTTTTATTATGTGAAAAGTGTAACAAGAACAATGAAAAAATTAAATTTATAAAAATATAATTATTCTATTAAAATAAAAAATATGTGGTTTAAATCATATAGGATTAGCTAAAACCATACTAAAAACATTTCATGTCATATTTAAAGATAACACATTACTTTAAAGAGGTGGTAGTTCACACATCCACAGACGAATTTATCATATTTACAAAAAATGGAAAGCATAACATTATGTGTTATATAAAAAAAATGAATCATAAATATATAATAAATATAATATATACCACATATAAAAAAATTTATATCATAATTCACAACCATGAAATGTGTTAATTGAAAAAAGAACAATATCACTTCACGAGTATGTAGTTCACCTTATATCAATGGTATTCTTGTTACCCATTTGATAGAATTGTTGGTAAGTGTAGGTATAACTCTTAAAATAACATCATATTATTATATTTAGGATACTGATGTTAATAAATAATCATGTAATAATTATAAATGAATGGTAGGAGAAACAAATAAGAAATAAATTTACATTAAAGAATGAAATCTCTTTTACTGGTAACTCTTTTTGGTTGGCACCAAAGGAATTATTTATTTTTCCTTCTAACCAAAGTGAAGATTATATGCTAAAGGGGGTGATTTTTTAAGACTATTAGGAATTTTTTTGGATGATTTAATGTGGCTTGGTTGGTTTGTGTAAGCGAAAGAGTGAATGTCTTATTTTAAAGGATGGGGAGTGGCATTCTTATAAGTACCAAAAAGTGTACATCATTGGGAGGTCTTTGTTACCACGTGTGAATAAAAACTTAAAAACTAATGTCTTAAATGGGTGTTATAACCCTTAAAAAACCACCACTAAAAAATAAGTGCATTTTTATAATTTTTTCCATTAACTTCTATTTTTCTCAAATTTTATCAATTTGGGTTTTATTAAAGTAACTTGTTTTCTATCCGATATAATTTAACCATTAAGAATGATTTAATGTAATATATTTTATAAAATATATACCCAATGAATTAAAATTTATATATATATTTTAAAATATATAAATATCATTTTTTGGGAAATTAAATTTAATACAACCCAATATAACACGCAAAACACTACATTAAACCGAACCGTACTGACAATGTTTAAAATATATATGTGTCAAAATATTAATTTAAAAGATAAATTGGTCCATTAATGGGTTTAATTTGATATATATTAACAGTTGAAATTTACTCAGAGGGGATTGTATTTTTATTAATTTTTAATCATTTAATAAAATATATTTTATTGTAAAATAACTTTAATTATGATTTTGACATTATTAACATAATATTAATTTTGGAACATCAAAATAATGATGTAAGTAAAATATATTGATTTAAAGGATGTTAAAAAGGATATATTAATCTACAAAAAATTACAAAATAATTATATAAATTTACATTAGTTTTAATGTTTTTATCTTCATTCGTTGTATTGAATAATAAAACAAGTAATCCTTGTGTAAGTGTTAGTTAGAAATTTAATGTTATTAAATAATAAATAAAACTTAAATGTAAAATAAAATGATAAATTATTCACTTCCCATTCAAAATAATTTTTATAACTAAAATAATGAAGTTTCATTTATACTCTAATACTTTATAAATGTTAAAGGTAAGAAAGGTTCATTTTTTTCATCCAAACTAAATATATTATATATTCTATTTTCATGAGAATGTGTCCAAATAACTCATAAAATTATAACTATGAAATGATATGGTCTAATATTTTCCTCCGTTAGTTTTGGACATGTTTTTAGGGAATTTTTTATCTTAATATTAAGGTTTAGTTCATTATTAAGCTTAATTTTACCTTAATCACTATAATTAATTTTAATCATTTTCACTAATATTTTTTTTGTAAAAAAATTAGATTACATAAATATAATATAAATATTATAATAATTAAAAAAAATTATGTCCATTTTTCTAAATTTAATTCATATTATTAGAAAACTTATGTTTAATTCCAATCATGTAGACATGGCGAGACTTCGTGTTTTTAATGTGAAAATTATCAAAAGTTCATCATTTCTTTAAATATAAATTAAATAAAAAATGATTAAAATGACCTCAATTGGATTAAAATATATATGTATATTTGATCTATTATTTATTTAAAAAAATTTGCATTTAATTTAATATTAAATATTATTTAGAAAAAATATAATATAATCTAAAATGCATCATTTGTCATTATTCATGAAACAATGAATCTTATAAGAAAAATTTCAAAAAATCATACTAATTTATTTTGAAAAAAAATTAAAAATTAATGTTTATTTTGAAAAGTTGACAATATAAAAGTTTAAAATTTTAGTTTTAACATAGCTGCACTACTAAAAAATGTAAGACTTGGTCTTTTATGTATCACAAGTTAACTCCGTATTGTGTGTACTGTATGCTTAATACGGTGTAGTGTATAAATAAATCAATTAAAATTGTAAAATAAAATCTAATATAGAAATATTTTTAAAAATGGGGTGTTAAAATATCATCATCTTAATTAATAGGTGTCATCTCAATTTAAATATGATTTTTGTAATCTGGAGTTTGATACTTGAAAATACTATTATTGGAAAATCCTACATCATAAATAAGGGTTTTTAATCATCTTCTTAATTATAGGGAAAATCAAATTAGTATGTCCACCCAAAACAAGCCTTTTGAAAAGGTGAACATTATTGTACACCATGACATCGAAGAAAAATAAAACTATCAGGTACTATGGTTGTGTTATAGATTAAATGTTTATCTAAAAGTTTAAAACCACAAGGGCTTCAAAAAATGTTGTTAAAGAGGTCATTGATATAATTAAAATTGATTATAAGAATAACTTTTTCTAATTCAATACCCTTTTACCTGGAGTTAAGGAATTAGTTATCTATATAAGAACATAAAGAGATATAATTACATGATATGTTTCCAACACATAAATACAATATTATCTTTGGTTATGGCTTGAACAATTTCTACTTCATCTCTTATAATGGGTTTCATCATATTGTGAACTGAAAAATAAATCTTTAAAACCTTGTTTTATAATCAATAGAAAACATTTTGTAAAGCAATTACCCTATGAATCTTCCATGTATTATGATATAAACCAGTAGAATTATTACCAAGGATGTTAGTAGTATCTAGTTTACTTTATCCATATCAATTATTTATTTATCTAAGAATCATTGTCTCACCATCAGAAAAATATTAATGGATATATTCTCCTAAAGCCTGTGTTTTCCAAAATGTGTTACTTTCTACTGAATCACATTTTTTTGTACTATTCAACATATAATCTCTAATTATTAAGAAATAGTACTACATTACAATCTGTATATATTTCATAACACTTTTAACAAAAACATTATTGATAAAATACTTAAATAAAAAAAATCTAGATTACAAATAAAAGCTCCTTAATTATTCCACTTCGGTTTCATCATTATAATAAGATTGGATTTGATTCCTTAGCTTCCTCTAGGGTATATTCTCTTGTCTCTTGGGGAAGTATTTTAAATAGTGCCCCAAATCCTTACATTTGAAGCATTGGAAATTATAAAATTATTTCATTTCCCTATAATCTAGATCACGATTGCCTTTTTTCCACACATGAATATAACTTATACCCTTATAAGCATATACCGTGGTGTTCCCATCCATAGGTATCATAGGTTGGATAATACCTCTTTGCATTTTCCATTTATCCTCATTTTTCTTAGTTATCCTCCTCTTCTCTTTCTTACCATCAATGCCATATGACTTGGATAATTATTTATCAATCCTGATATCTTATAAAAAAATTTCATCACATGAAGAAAATATTCAAGACAATAATGACCTTTATATACATGGATTAAGAACATAAAATAAATGGTCAATCTATCTTTCCTTTTTCTATATTAAATCACTATCATACCTTGTTAACCTTGTACAACTAGCTTCGTACTTTGTAACACATTCTTCCTCATTTTTCATTAAACAAAACTACATTATATTCATCTCAATTTTTTCTCATGAGGGAAATATTTGTCAAATAATTCCCCCTTAATAAATTTATATTTCATTACATTTATCTCTTCTTTTTCCCTATTATTATTTATCAATGACCCCCCCTTATCGGTGTTGCCTCTAAGAGAATACAATACATGTGTAACATTTATTATTTTCACCACTTCACAATGATGCAAATATATTCATCAAAGACATAATTCATTGATCAACTATAAATGGATTAGTTTTCCCACTGATGTATGGGGGACTCTATTACATAATGTGATCCAACATAGAGGAATATCATTGCGTAATAGATTGATCCATTCAAGAAAGGTTGTGCGTTATAATATGATTAATCTATTATAATATATTAATAACTTCATTTGTTAAAATAACAGATATATAGGCTTATATAGTAGTGAAACCTCTACATTTCCCATTAGTGTTGAAAATATTATTCCCCCTACATTCTATATCTAAACAACGAAATATGGGTAATTAGATCATTAAAGTATGAAATGAAACTTATATTACCAAAACAACAGAGATATATAACATAAATTGAATATTTTATGCATATTTAATCTTGTATTCATAAAAAGGGGTTCATTATAATGTTATTCTATACTTATCCTTGAATTATAGCTTAAGGTTTGTTCATTAATCAATGATTTCAAATCGTAGTTACCGTGGATTCTGCTAAACTTTTTTTGACACCAACAATAGCACCCAGACCCCAAAATCCCATAGCCGATGCTTTAAATTATTATGTTCGCATGATTACAAGGAATCAAATCCCAACGAACTAATTAGTATAGTACTTTTGGAAACATAGATTACATATATGATACCCTTTTTAGATTGGGGATAGAAAATATTTCATAATTAAAAATAAAATCATAGAATCCTTGGATGTTATTCAAAAGATTCCTATTCATTACCTGGTGAAATGAAACATAATAAGGGTGAGATAAAATTCCCAATAATGGTAACTAGAATGGAACTAATCCTAAATCATTTATAATAATAAATATGGTAAGGTAAAGAAAACTAGACAAACATTCCATTTAGGAAACTATATAAGGCACAATCAATATGGAAAGGTAGATAATTGAAACACATTCATTTTAATCAATAATTTGAGAATGAAACATAACCATATATATTCAAACTCATGTAATAATCACATAGAATAATGAAAAATGAATCCAAAATGATGGAATTCATAATTATGGATACCTAAAACATATCATCAAGGCATCGTGGAATGAATATAATAATATCAATGATTCATGACATGAATCTAACATCAATAAGCATTATTTATAAGAATCTAATAGTGTCATGGATTCATGTCAAGATTCTAATAAATGGGTAACTCCTCAGCCAAAAATATATTTCATTTCTCTCACAAAACCCATTAATGCATCGACATGCTATAGTGGAACCCACCTATCACATACGAAATCTAATTCATTTGTTATGTGTCTGACAATTGATTTAATTAATCAATACCCCTTATCATAAAATATCTATATTTAACAGAATATACAAATTTTTCAACATTTATCTAATTACTCATGTAACTGTCAAAGTGGAATGTATATGAAGAAATTATATTTGGTTTAGGAAATAATAATACCCTTGATAAATGATATGGATATTTAAAAAAATTATTCTTTGGAAAAATCATTTCATTTAATTAATTATTTCAAGATAATGATTACAATCAAAAAATAATATGAGTTTTCAAAGATTAATTTTACCAATATGATAATTTTTAAATCATTGGTTGAGATAATTGAACTTGAATTATAAAATTACATGAATAATTATTGACTTGTGATATTAAATGACAACGTGGAATAATATAAACCATAAAAAGAAATATTTTGTTGAAATCTTGTATGCCTCATGGAATAAAATTTGAGATAAGAATCCCTTAACTTCAGTTTGAATTATAACAGGTGTATTTATCATCTTAAATAATAAACATATGTTAATTAATTACATTCTTCATATCCTTTTTCTTTTTTATTATTACATTTTCTTTAATAATTACTATACCATATACAACTACATAAACAATTAATTTTATATCATGTGTTTCGACTAAATTTGGATTATGTGTCAAAAATGATGTTGGTAGGTAAACTATTGTCATAGGAGCCATTATATAAACATCTCTAGGATAATAATAATGAAATAATTATAAAATTTATATATAAATTATAATTTTAAAGTAAATCCTGAAATATAGTTATTAAAAATCAACCAACTTTAAATTCATAGACTCTGTAGGCCATAAAAAAGCATGATTAATGTTCCTATTTCCCCTTGATCATTATGAAAAGATGGTAAGTAATACTATATCATTACATAAAGATAATTATATCATATATACAATGTTATTTAATAATATATATATATATATATATATAATTCTTGTGATGAAGAAGGAATACATCACATTGAGGAGGTGATAGTCCACATGTCTACAAATAATGTTATCAATTTTTAGTTTGTGAAAAGGGTAATAAATAAATTGATATATAATATTTCCATAAATGTAATTATTTCATGAATATTATATATATTTCATCTATGTCACATGTTTTTAATTAAAACCATCCTTAGTGCAAATTATGTAATGTGTGATCTTTTCACATCACTTCGTGGAGGCGGTAGTCAACACATCCAGAAACAAAGTTATCATATTTACACAAAATGAAAATAATAAATTTATGTGTTATATAAAATTTATACAGGAAAATAGAAATAATTAATAATATAAATATCATATATATATAAATTTCCTTCATAATTCCCAGCCATGAATTTTGGTAATGGAAAAAAAATGAAAAACATTGTTTCATGATGTTATATATCATCGTACATAGACAGTAAGTTCCTTACACATTTGATAGAATTTTTTTTAATTGTATGTATCACCCTTAAAATTTCAATACATTAGTATATTTATGATACATATGTTATTATATAAGAATATAATAATAAGAAATTATGTTTTTAATAAATAAATAAAACATAAATGCATATTTAAAAGTATTACCTATTTTCCTTTTGGTTTGCATCAAATGGAATTATTGGTTTGATTTATGATGAAGATAAGGCTTATTTGTTTAGTTTAGGGATGTATTAATATTATTTTTTGAAGATATTTTATGATAAAAAGATTCATGATATGTGTGGCTAAGGGGAAGACTAAATGCCTTTTTAAAATGGATGGGAAATTCCATTCTTGTAGATAAAAAAGGTATTAACTATTGGGTGGTATCAATTACCTAATATTCCTCCAAAATAGGAAAAATGGATTAATGTGTAATTATGTTCTAGATAGACAATCTTCACATAAAAATTAGTTCATTTTTATAATTTTGTTCTTTAACGTCTTAGTTGCCCTAATTTTATCATTTTGGTTTTTATTATAGTAAATATCTTTCTAAGAAATGTAATTCAACAGTTAAGTATAAATTAAAGTGAGACTTATTAGAAAATATAGTCTTAATTAATTTTATATATTATTTATTTATTATACAATTGAAATCTCATGTATTTTGGAGAGTAGTTTTAAAAACAAGTGCATGTAACACGAAAAAACACTGCTTTAACCCGAACCAAGATAATAATGTTTTCACTAAATATTAATCAATATGTTTATTATAAAAGATAAATTTTTCCACTAATAAGTTATTTTAGATATTTATTAAATCTAAAAATTAACTGAATAAGATAGTATTTTATTAATTTTATAACATTTAATAAAATATCATTGGTTTTAAAATAACATTAATGTCAATTTTGACATTATTATATAAATTTTAATTTATAAATATAAAAATAATGATGTAATTTAAATATATTTATTTAAAACATGTGTAATATGATATAATATTTTAATAAAATAATATAACACAAAAATTAATTAAATTTACTTTACTTTTAATGTTTTTAGCATCATTTATTGTATTCAATTATTAACTAAATAATTCCGGAGCTAGAATTTGGTAATGATTTAATATAATTATATCATATCTAAAAATTAAAGTTAAAATATATTTATAAATTAATTAATTTAAATTTAAAAATAATGTTTATAACTGAAACTATTTAGCTTCATCCATACACTAAAAACATACAAATGTTAAATGTATGAAATGTTTTTTTTATCTTCTTCCTTAAAAAAATTATTATACTGGTAACATTCATGGACATGTGTCTCACTAACTCATAAAATTATATCATAGACAAAATATAGTCAACATATAACCATTCAATTTTTTTGTCAAAGTGTCTAGCTCTTTTTGGAACTTATGTTTAAGGGTTTGTCCCTTATTAAGATTAATTTTAGCTTAATTACTGTAATTAATTTTAATCAAATTCATGGATATTTTGGGTAAAAAATTTGGAATATCATATTTGAATATAATTATTATATTTTTTAAAATATTTTATATCTTTTTTTCCCAAATCCAATACATAAAAGTGGAAAAACAATTTTTACATCTAATCTTGGGGACGTTATGATACAATGAGTTTTGAAAGTTAAAATGTTATAAATTTCATTATGTATTAATGCAAAAATTAAATTTAAAAGTGATTATAATGACTTAAATAATATTAATAGATATATAATTTAAATATTATATGTAATGTCCCAATTATTCATTAATGAAAATTCCTCTTGATCTGATTAAATGTATCATTATGTAAATTGTTTATATAAATGTAAACTTCATTGGTTTTATGTTTTTGGATTTTAAAATACCATTAAGAATTTTAACCGTTTCTAATATAGTCATTGAACAGTTATCACATGATTAGTATAAATATAGGGCTTTAACAAATCCAATTTACTCAGACCATGGAATCGATGGCCTCATCTAGAAGACTTGGCCCATACGAATACCATTTGTCATAGTTTGGAAAGGAGGTGTCATTATTGGGCCTCTCTCTTGACAAATCCCAAGCCGAGCTTGAGCGCGTTAAGCTTGAACGGAACCAACTACGGGGGAAGTGGAAGTTAATAGAAATTACCACCTGAGTAATGTTATCCGAGCCACCCCAAGAGTCTATCACCATCGAAAAACCTACCCTTCGATCGTATGTGGGTTTTATAAGGGTTTATGTAACAAGACATTAGCACTATGATTCTATACATTATTTTTGTATATAATAATGAATATAGAATCATTTTATTATTATTACTTTGTAAATAGTTTGTAAATTGCAGATAGTATTTTTAATTAATATTCAACTAAGAAATATATTTTGTTGAATTGATGGATTTATCAATCAAATAATATTTTAATAAAATATTATTATTATTAAATTGTTTTTTATTAAATATAAATGATCGTCCAATTTTGATGAATACAATTGTAATTTTTATTAAGGTTTGAAAGCTGTCAAAACCCATGAATTTTTGATAAATGTCAGTTTTATTTTAAAAGTAAAAAATTCACATATTTTGAAAATTATTTAGATTTAATGAATATTATTTTAGGAATCATGATGTTGAAATTATCCAATAGTCAATTTTTCATTATTTTCTGAGAGATTCTAATTTTTTGGTAAAAATTAAATACCTTTTACATATATAATTTGTTTTATGAAATCATCATGACCCAGTAGTGATGTAATAAAATACTGTAAACATTTTATTTTTCCAATATATGTTTTAACAATAAAATAATGTGATTTTGGGTTTGTTTGATTTATTTTACATTGCTTTGGTGGACCCTTCAAGGATTATAAAACATTTTTTCTTTTTAAATTGTTTTCCACTCCCCTTTGTTGATAACCAAGGGAAAAAACCACGGTCTGATTTGTGGTATTGATTAGTTTAATGTGTGGTGACCCAAACCTAAAAAATAAATAATTACCTCTATTTTCCTATATAAACCCATTGAAGATCCCGCTTCCTCTTCACTAAAATCCTTCAGAGATTGAACAACCCTGACCATCCTTAATCTAGAATCCTCCTCAGGTTCCCCAAGCTCCCATGAAGCCTCTCTCAAGCCTCTCCCAAACCTTTGGGACCAAACTTCCATGTAATGGATTCCTACCTTTCTCTTTTTATCCAAGTTTCTTAATATTATTATTCCCCTTTATTTTCCATTACCAATGTTGGGGTATGGTTTAGAACCTTCCCCATACATACCTATTAATGATTGGATAAAGGGAGACCTATTTCTCTCTCATTAATGCCTCCCATGTACACTTGTCACCATGCTGAAATTCTGTGAGGGATTTATCTCTCCTATTTTACATCTAAGTAATCCTTTTGTATTATGCATCTAAATTACATTACATTTTTTGGGACATGTATCTATATGACCCCCTTACATTCCATTTCATGTACATATGATGAGACACCCATTTGTCTCAAATCAACCATTTTAATGAATCCTTATGTCACACCGTTATGCAGCCAAAATTACATAGCTTTTTTTTCAAGCCAAATCCATTGTGTAGTGAATACCATGTCCATTTCTCTATCAAGGGTATTCACATTTATGCACATTTACTTATTGATTATAGAGTTTCTTGTATTAATTACACATTCCTTTATCATGGAATAAATGGTTATTTTTAATAAATACATGTTTTATGATCCATGAGGGACACTTATGCATGAAATGAAATTTTTAAAGAGGGTGTTCCCTGATAACACTCCAATGCATTGGGTAAAGTATAGTATCATGATAAATCATGTGAAAGGATTTTTGAATCATGCTAATTCAAGTTCAATGAGGATTTACTCGTGCTTAATGTGCAATGAGGGTTTACTCATGCTCCAGGTTCAATAAGCCTTGGCACATGCTAATTCCATGTTAAGTGTTGTTTCCTCATTTCCATGTTATGATTATCATGATTTATCATGCCTCCAAGTTCATGTTTCTCTTGTGATCCATTGATATGCATATTCTCTAAGATGTATTGTGTTCCTCATGTTATTCCATGTTTATTACCTTACTGGACTTTATAGCTCACCCTTTTCTTATGCAATTTCTCAGGTTATCCCATTCAATGCTAAGTAAGAGGGAATGTATTAGTCATGTAATGGAAGTTTTCTATAAAGAAGTTGTATTTAATGTTTTATATGGTTATTTAAAGATCTTAATCCCCAAATACACTAGACCTCTCCATATTCTATGTTGTAACAAGTGAATTTTATGTAATAAATTGTGATTTAGTATGTAATAAAGAATAGGGTTTTCATAGTTGGTATTAGAGGATAGGTTTAGTTATTTTTGGGATTGGGATTAGAAAACCCATATGAAGCCTTAGAGACAGGACTAAGTATAAGAAAAACATCCCTATATTTTGGTGGGTATTGAGTAACTGGTTTATCAATCAAATACATCCCTTTATAGATACGAGTAGGTAGAGGCGGCTCTGGCACAGATGTACCTAAGGGTGAAAACCCCGACAAGGAGTTTTTATCTTGACCCGTGGTATCCTGGTACATGATAATAGGCCTTGATGCACTCTTGGTTACGAAAACCCCTGGGGATATTCATTGGTAAATTCACAAGCTTAGTATAAACCATTGTTACAGGAATTCCCCTAAGAATATATGATTGAAAGTAGATCATGAATAGCATAGATTGATGATTATGGATTCATATGTTAAGGAAATAAAAGTTATTTATAAGTCATCAGTTTGGTCCTTGGATTGAACTTCATGTGTTAACCCTAACTTTCCTTTTATTCCATCCAATGGCCAGTAAAAGGAGGACTTGATCTAACAACCGATGTGAAGATCAATGTGATGAATGTGCTAATGAGATTCCCAATCCGATGGGGGCAGGAGTCAGGATCTTTTTCATGATTCTCTCTTAGTTAACTAAAAATTTGAATAAAAACATGGGTCAAGAGGAACATTAAACCCCCCTCCCCCTAATAAAGAATAAGTCACTGTCAAGAGATTCATGAGACAAAGGCCTCCTACTTTTATTGGATCATTTGATCCCTCAATCACCGATCAATGGATCAACTCTATTAAAAAGATATTATCCATACTTCAATGTTCTGAATAAGAGAAGGTTCTCTTGGATCCTTATTGTTTGGAGGGTGAAGTTGATCAATGGTGGATGTTGATCAAAAATACAAAGCCTGAGGATGAGATTGAGGCATTGGAATGGAAGGATTTTTGGAAGATTGTATTTGATAAATATTTTCTGTGCACCCTCCAGCTTAAGATGTAAAGGGACTTCCTTTCCATCAAGAAAAAAGACAATGAATCTATCAGAGCGTACATAGAAAAGTTCATAAGGCTTGCATGATATGTCTTCAGCTTTGTTGTTACCCCTGAATACAAGGTTGACCACTTTTTTGGTGGGATCAAACCTATCATGTGGAAAGAGATGGCGGTCCGTGACTTAGACTGCTATGAGGAAATTGTCCGATGTTCCCTCAAAGATAAAATGGAGATCAGAGAATCTCAAGGTTATCATGGGGATAAGAAGTTTTACGTGGACTTCAATGTTGGCCATCCGATGGATAAATCCAATGGTGATAAAAAGATCCAACACCACACTTTCCAAAGGTGCAGAAAGAAGAACCCATAAAATTGCTTAAAGGGGACAAGGAAATGCTTTAGGTGTGGAAGAGAAGGGCACCTGGCTATTAACTATTAGCAAGAAAAACCCGTGGCTACAACAGAGGAGAGTAATGCTCTGCTTGACCCTAAATGGGTTTTTCATTAATTCAAATTTAAAGAAATGGGTCACTTTGAAAACTAGTACCCTAAGCAATGGGTTTTTCGATGTAACAAACAACCTCTAAGGCAGCAAGGGAGAGATTTTTCCATCACTACTACAGAAGTGAACCCCGACAACGAAGTGGTGATAGGTACGCTAGTTATTCATTCATGAATAGAGAAAATAATTTTTTATTCTAGTTCTACACATTCTTTTATATCCTGAATGTTTAGTATAAAAATCCCAACACCACCACAAATCGTGGAAATAAAGAAGTCGGTCAGTACAGAAAATGGAAAATCATTTGATCCAATGAATATAACTCCTCCGCTATCATAATCCACGGATTGGATTTCCCAAAAAACCTCTTCATACTCCCTGTGGTGGAATATGATTCAATTCATGGAATTTATTGGCTTTACTAATATAGATCTAACATAAATTTCTGTGAGAGAGAAATCACTCTCCATGTGGAGAATCGACCTCCTATTCTATACAAGTGCAAGAAGGAAGATGAATCTTTTTTATCTCCATCATCTCAAGTGTGGATATTACTTCCCTATGAGCATGAGTATCTTTCTTAGATGATTAAATCTAAGGAGGAAACCATCCTTGAAAAAATTCCTATTGTGATGGAACTCATTGAAGTGTTTCCCAAGGAATTGTCTTGTCGTCCTCTTAGAAGAGAGGTTGAATTCTAAATTGATCTTATACCTAGGGCATTTCCAATATCCAAGAAACTATATAGAATGTCTATTGTTGAGCTTGAGGATCTAATGAAATAACTATAGGAGAATCCGAATAAAGGATTTATACGCCTAAGTGCTTCACACTGGGGTCCACCAGTCTGCTTCGTCATGAACAGTGATGGGTCAATACGCCTTTGCATCGATAATTGCGAGCTTAAAAAATCACGATAAAGAACAAGTATCCTCTCCCATGAATTTATTACTTGTTCGATCAGCTGTGTGGAGCACAATAATTCACCAAGGTGGATTTACGGTTGGGATATTATCAAGTAAGGGAGAAGAATGGAGATATCCCTAATACTGCTTTTTGTAAAAGACATGCGCACTATGAATTCATAGTAATGCCTTTATAACCCAGTAATGGTCTAGAAATTTTCATGGAATTGATGAATATAGTCTTTAGAGATTACCTCAACAAATTTGTGGTAGTATTTATAGATGATATTCTTATATACTCCAAAACAATTTAGGATCATGAGGAGAATATAAGAACAGTACTAGAGAACATGCGAAATGAGATGCTCTATGCAAAGTACAGCAAGTGTGAGATCTGGTTGAAGGAGGTCTCATTCTTGGGCCATATCATCACAAGCAATGGGATATCTATGGATCCATCCAAGATAGCTGCAATTGAGGGGTGTCTGAGGGAAACATCAATAATGTATATTTATACCTTCTTGGGGTAAGCTGAATAGAATCTATGATCTATGATAAATTTCTCATGACTTTCCAACCCTCTTACCAAGATAACTCGGAAGGGATTAAAGTTTTCATGGAGTGATGAATGCAAAAAAAGATTCATGTAGTTGAAAAGGAGGCTTATCACTACGCCTAAGCTCACTTTACCCACAAGTAGATAACTTTTTGTTGTATTCAATGATACTTAGAAGAAGGGACAAGGCTGTGTGTTGATGAAAAATGTCATAGTCATTCCTATGCTTCAAGGAAATTTAATGTTAATGGGCCGAATTATCCAACACATGATCTGTAGCTGGCTACGGTGATCTTTACCTAAAAACTTTGGTAGCATTATCTCTTTGTGGAGAAGTGTGAAATATATACTGAATACAAAAGCCTCAAGTATATATTCACGCAGAAAGTGTTTAACATGCGCCAATGAAGATGGTTAGAGATGATTAAAGACTATGACTGCTCAATCAATTACTACCCTGGTAAAGGGAACAAGGTGGCATATGCTCTAAGTATAATAGACCCAATGATTCTATCACTGATGAGAATTGAGAAGGATGAAATCTTTTAAGATTTGATGAAGATGGATGTGGGGATCATAAATAAGGGAACATCATCAATCCATCCACAAATGATTGCTTAACCATATCTTTTTTAAAGGATAAAGGATTCTCAAATGGATGATGTGAGAATTTATAAGAAAGTTAAAGCTATCCTAAGAGAGAAATCCTCAAAGTTCAATGTTAATGTAGAAGGAATTGTGAGATTTGGGAAAATACAATATGTTCCCTCAAGTTCAGATCTAAAGAAGGAACTCTTGGATAATGCACAAATGTATCTATTCACCCAGGAAACACAAAGATGTATCGAGATCTCTAAGAGCATTATTGGTGGGATAATATGAAAAAGGAGATCACTAAATATACATAAAAGTGTCTGGTATGTCAGCATGTGAAATTTGAGAGACAGAAGTCTAAGAGGATGATGCAACCATTACCCATACAAGCATAAAAATAGAAGAACATCACCATGGAATATTTCACCGGACATCCAAATACATCGAAAGGAAACAATGTTATCTGGTTTTTTATAGATCATCTTACAAAGTTTTCACACTTTATTGCAATTTTGAAAGATTTTTCATTAGATCAACTGGAACAGATATATACTATGGATTTGGTAAGGATGCATGGAGTACCACTATTTATTGTATCTTATCGAGATCCAAGATTCACCTCTATGTTTGGGAAGATTCTTTAACATGATCTAGATACTGAGCTAAAAATTATTAGAACTTATCATCCTCAAACTGATGGAAAATCTAAGAGGACTATCCAAACACATGAGGATATGTTGAGAGTATGATAAATGTACATTAAAGGAGGATGGGATCAACATATTCCTCTGGTTGAATTCTCCTATGATAACATTTTCCACTCAAGAATCAGAATGGAACCTTATGTAGCCCAATATGGGAAGAGTTTCAGAACACCAGCATGTTGGGATGAAGTCAGTGAGCGTAAGCTGTTAGGACTAGAAATGGTCAAAGAATTGGTGGAGAAGATGAAAACCATTCAGTAGCATATCAAGGTAGCCCGGAGTCGACAGAAGAGTTATACAGGTAACCGTCAATGAGACCTTGAGTTTAAATTTGGAGACATTTTATTTCTATGCATATCTCTGTGGAAGAAGGCCATGAGGTTTGGAAAGAAATGGAATTTAATTCCTAGGTACATCGGCCCCTTCGAGATTCATGATCATGTTGGGATTGTGGCCTATCGACTAGCGCTTCCACCTACTGTGGCCAAAGTATATGATTTATTTCAGGTATCCCTCATAAAGAAATACATACCAGACCCTTCACATGTACTCTATTCTGAGGTAGTACAGTTAGAGGATGATCTTTCTTATGAGGAGAAACCTGTGAAGATCATAGATCATAGAGAAAATGTTCTACAAAATGAGACAATGCCCCTCATCAAGGTATTGTAGAAAAACCACAAGTTTAAAGAAGAGACATGGGAATCAGATAAAGTGATGAAGCATAGTTACCCACATCTTTTTTAGTGTGGGAAAATGAAATTTAGGGGGAGAAATATCTTAATGGGGTAGTATTGTAATGACCCAAACTTTCATTAATTAAAATTCCTCTTGATCTAATTAAATATATAATTATTTAAATTGTATATATAAATGTAATCATCCTTGGTTTTATGTTTTTGTAATTTTAAATACCGTTAATAATTGTGACCATTGCTTATATAGCCGTTGAACAGTGATACCATGATCAGTATAAATATAGGGCTTTAAAAAATCTAATTTACTCAGAAAAAAAACGATGGCCACATCCAGTAGACGTGCTCCATATGAAGCCCATTTGTCAGAGCATGGAATGGACGTGGTTTAATTAGGATTTTCTCTTGACCAATCCCAAGCCGAGTTTGAGAACCTTATGCTTGAGCGGAACCAACTACGGGAGAAGTGGAAGTAAATAGAGATTACCACATGAGTGATGTTATTCGAGCCACCCCAAGAGTCTGTCACCATCGCACACCTTACCCTTTAGTCTTATGCAGGTTTTATAAGGTATTATGTAACAAGACTTTATCACTATGAATATTTTCATTATTGTGTATATAATAATTAATATACATGCATTTAATTATTGCTACCTTCTAAATCATTTTTAAAGCACAAATATTATTTTTAATTAATATTAAACTGAAAAATCTATTTTGATTAATTAAGGTATTTTTGGATTAAATAATATTTTAATAAAATATTATTATTATTAAATTACTTTTTATTAAATATAAATGATCACATAATTTTTATGAATACATTTTTAAATTTTATGAATGTTTGAAATCTTTCAAAATCCATGAATTTTTGATAAATATTGATTTTATTTTAAAAGTAAAAAATTTTACATAATTAGAAAATTATTTATATAAAATTAATATTATTTTAGGAATCAAGACATCAAAATTATCCAATTTTTAATTTTTTGTAATTTTCTGTGACAGTCGAATTTTTTGGTCAAAATTAAATATCGTTTAAATATATAGTTTGTTTTATGACATAATAATAACCCAATAGTGAAGTAATAAAATACTATAAACATTATGTTAGGGCAATATATTTTTTACCATTAAAATATTGTGATTTTGGGTTTGTTTAATTTATTTTACAAAGCTTTTGTGGACCCTTCAATGCTTACAAAATCTGTTATCTTTTTAGATTGTTTTCCTTGAGAGTGTGACTCACCTCCACATAAGAGAACATATTATTTGAAGATGAGAGGCCATTTTCCATATAATATATTTTTTTTCCACTCCCCTTTGGAAAAAACTACGGGAAAAAACCATGGGCTTATTAGTGGTATTGATTAGTTTAATGTGTGGTGACCCAAACCTAAATAATAAAGAATTCCCTCTCTTTTCCTATATAAACCAACCCAAGATCCCACTTACTCTTCACTCAAAGACATTGGAGTTAGAAAAACCCCTTCCCTAATCTCTCTAAAATCCTCCCAAGGTTCCCCAAGCTTCCAATAAGCCTCTCTCAAGCCTATCCCAAGCCTTTGGGATCACACTTTCAAGTAAGGGATTCCTACCTCTCTCTTTTTATCCATGTTTCTTAATATTTTTATTCCCTTTTATTTTATATTAAAAATGTTGGAGTATGATTTATAACATTTCCCATACTTCCTTATTTATGATTTTATAATGGGTTATCCCTTTCTCTCTCATCAATTCCTCCCATGTACACAAGTTACCATGCCGAGATTCTGTGAGGAATTTCTCTCTCATCTTTTACATCTAAGTAATCCATTCGTATTACGCTTCTAAATTCCATTATGTTTTTTGGAACATGTATATATATGAAACCCTTTCTTTCCATTTCATGGACATATTATCAGACACCCAACTATCTCTCATCAACCATTTTCATGAATCCTTATGTCATGCCGTTATGCAGTCGAAATTGCACTGTATTTTTTTCAAGCCAAAGTCATTGTGTAGTGAATACCATGCCCATTTATCTATCAAGGGTTTTCAACTTTATACACATATACTTGTTGATTATAGAGTTTTATGTATGAATTACACATTCCTTTATTGTGGAATAAATGGTTATTTTCAATGAATCCATGTTTTATGATCTATGTGGCACACTTATGCATGAAATGAAATGTTTAAAAATGGTGCACCCTGATAGAACTCCAATACGTTGGGTAAAGTATAGTATCATGATACATCAAGTGAAATGAGTGTTGATTCATGCTAATTCAAGTGAAACAAGGGTTTACGCATGCTTCATGTGCAATGGGTGTTTACTCATGCTCCATGTGAAATGAGCCTTGGTTCATGCTAATTCCATGTTAAGTGTTGTTGCCACATTTACATGTTATGATTATCATGCTTTACCATGACACTATGTTCATGTTTCTCTTGTGATCCATTTATATTCCTATTATCTAACATTTATTGTATTCATCATGTTATTTCATATTTATTCCCTTACTGGGCTTTATGGCTCACCATTTTCTTATGCATGTCCTCAGATTATCTCATGCAATGATAAGTACAATGGAATGTAGTGGAAATGTAAAAGAATTTTTCAATAAAGATGTTGTATTTCATGTTTTAAGTTGTTATGTAATGATCCTAAGCACAAAAGTCATAATACCTCTCGATCTTTTATGTTGTAACAAGTTAATTTTATGTAATAAGTCATGATTTAGTGTGTAACGAAGAACATGGTTATCATATTATATCTTTAAAAATATTAAATATACTTTAACATTAAAAAAAATTAGATTAAAAATCTATTTTTAACTAAAATTTAACATTTTTCACTCTATATAAAAAACAAGTCATCTCATAAAAATAACAAAAACCCTTATCTAATTTTTGAATCGTGAATTTAAAAAACCACTTTTATATTGAAATATAATATTTATAAAATTGTTAAAATTTAGTGTTAAAATAGGCCCACCACTAAAGGCAGTAAAACATCATCTTACAAGTAACACAAATTAACTTAGTGTTGTGTATAGCATAATCTAAATATGGTATTCCATATAAATAAATATATACTGAAAAATAAATTTATTCTAAAAAAATATTTTAATGTATTGGGGTGTTACATAAATGATACCCAAAATCACGCCACATAGGATTGATATGTTCAGTTGTCTTAGAAAAATAGAAAACTACGTCATTCCTATATTACATAGGAAATATAAAACCACAACATAAGAATACTTATTTCATCGTTGAAATAAATTAAAATTTCCTTATTTATATCTTGGGTAAAGGGAAAAAATAAAGGGTGAACTCATATGTTCAATAAGTTATAAATATAAATGAAGCTATCATGCTTAAATAAGGGTTTATCAATATGATAGACTGGATAATAAAAAAACATGCAATACAATAAATAGAATGATTTCAAATTTAATATATGAATAATATCAACATGAAAACAAATAGATAATGGAAATATAATTCTTAATAAATTAAATAAATTAATCCATACATTAATTATCTCTCCATAATGTCTTTAACCAAGTTTTTGTGAATCTTACCATCAGAGTAGGTGTAAAAAATACACATCAAATATGGAAATCCTACTATTTGATCTCATAATATGTGTTAATTCATCAAGGGTCTATATATAAGTGGAACCCACCCCTCACATGAATATACTATTAATTAATCATCTATAGAATTATAAATATAATAAATTTCTAAAATTTCATATTAATCAACATTTATATATATTTAATCATGAATATTAAATATTTATAATTTAAATTAATTGATATTCTTAATAAACTTTATTCAATAAATAAATAAAATAATAGTAAAATCTAGTTTGTATATCCTAAATTTACTATAAATGATATTTAATTTATCCATGATATTAAAAATATAGAAATGTGGGAGAAAATTAATTTCAAAAATATAATAAATAGTGGAAAAGAACACGATCACGAGAATGTGAATGATCTAAAAATATGGTATAATACATTATCAGAAAATTGTCACCATAAATTATGTTTTTTGTAAAACAAGGCCTTTGTAAGTTAGAAAGGAAAAAACCTTAAAAATAAACTACTCGAAACTTTTTTTTAATAATAGTCTTATTAATAACTTTTTGAAATTCTTTTAATTCCCTAATGAAAATAATATAGTCATAATTTGATATAAATTTAAATAAAACTACCTATATAATGAGAAAAAATCATTGAAAATAACAGTTTAAAGTTAAAATAATTTCCATTGTAAATAATTTTCATGGAAAAGGAAAATAATGTTCATTTAGTAAATGATAAAACTAATATTTCATTCACATTTTGGTAAAATGAAAAATCTCTTCATATGGAAAAAGGAAATAAAATTTAATTAAAAAAATTACATATAAAGTAAAATAATGGTTGAAAATAACATGAAAATTATCATTAGTTTTTATAGAATAATTTCCAAGAAATGATTTAAAAGAAGTTTTACATATACCAAAATGAGTTTGGAAATTAAACATTAAAGTCTAATTTCATTTAAAAAGTCCCTTACATGAAACTCAATTGTTTAATCTTGATAACAAAAGATAATAAAGTGATAAAAAACATGAAAATGAAAAATAGAATAATAGAATAATAAAATATATGGGTTTTAAGATATTAGTATCATATGATTTTTCTAAAATAAATTTGAACTTCAATAACCATGAAATAACATTATATTTTAACTAAAATCCATTACTAATTTAAAATATTTTGAATCAAAACATCTTAAAATATTAAACTTGAATTAAAATTAAAAATACTATAAATTATTTGAAATTAATGACATAATTTCTAAAATAGGTAGTATATACACCTTACATATGGAATTTGATTCATAATATAAACATTTCTCTTTGAAGCAGAAATGTGTCAAAAGTTCCCTTACCTCGGGTCTCTATATAGTGATACTTGTTTGATCCACCTGTATAATGAATATAAATATATTAAATACTATTATAAGAACATTTTAATCATTAATAATTTTTATTTATTTTTTAATAGTTTTAAATTAATTCATTTAATATTTCTTCCTTACATCATCCACTTAAGGAGGTTTTGTTAATTTCTCTAAAATTACATCGATATTTTGTTCATGGTAAAAGGAGTTATGAAAAGGTTCCATCATGTATAAAAGTTTTATAATATCATGATTATATTTTTTATTCATGATATATAATTATTTAATAATCCATTCATGTTGGTAACCTAAAAACGAATTGAATCACTTCATGGAGGTCTTGGTCATTACGAACACACATGCAACTTTATCATTTTCAAATAGATATAAAGGCAAGAAGGGATATGATATATTATATTTATATAATTCAATTAATTTCATAAATATTATATATAATCATTAGTTCAACCTTTATAAGTATCCAAGTAAAGTTTTTGTTAAAAAATATTACACCGCTTCAGGAAGACAGTTTACCGTACATATACACGAGTTATGTTTTCATTTTCCACATGATGGAAATGAGGTGGAGAATGGAATAAAAAAATCATAAAAAATATCATTATATTTTTAATATCAGACTTTTTGTTTTAGGATGGATGCAATATATTTTTAGGAATTATAATATTAAGTAAACATTGAAGGAGTTGGGTAGAATGATTACCTATTCTTTGGGAGACACCCTTTGGATTCAAAATTAAGACTTCTTGGGATGGTATTAAGGTAATATAATTATATCATAAATAAGTTAATAAATCTAGGAAGGTTTTTTGGCATGTAGTTTTTTGAAATATATGGCAAAATATTTTTAATAAGGGAGGGGAAGGGGTACCCTTTTATAACTGAGGCGAGGGGCCCATATGGAATTTTATAAAATATTTTAAAAATATAAAGTACTTTTCTTGTAAAAATTTCGCAAGTGTCATGAATAAATATTATAATGTTATGTTATAAATAAAACAATAAATGTGATTTATGTATGTTTTTTGTGTTATCGTGAAGCCTTATCTCTATATGTTTAACCATTTTATGTAATTATACCCTTAAATGATGGTATAACTGTCTTCTAGAGTTAAAATTCATTATTAAAAAAATTGAGGATAATATATTATAAAAAATTATATTTTAGGATTCATATTATTTAATACTATTTACATGTTTTAAATCCTATATTCGGAGGATTTTATATATAATAAGACTTCACAAAATGCAAAGAATACAGTTGTTTGAAATATTATCATTTTAAGGAAAAGAATTTAAAATGAAGTATATTGTGAAATATGATAGGATTAATTATATTTTTTAATATAAAAGGATACTTATTTCTCATTTAAAATAATAAAACCATAGAAAGTTACCTTTTAAATACCTTAATAGGATCGAAGAACTATAAAAAGGGTTTATTTGAACAAATAAAATTACCGAGATTCAAAAATTATAGGCAATGATCTTTATGCATAGAATTGTATTTTTTTATTAATTAAATTAATTAACTAAAAAATATTTTTATTAGGATTTTTTTCATAAAAAAATTTATTCTTTTATCATTATAGCATCATGAAATATACAATATTTTGTAAAGTAATTACTTTTACTATTCACAGAAAACATAACGTTTTTAGAAAAACCTCATAAATTCCTAATAATCAAATTATAAATTTTTATTTCAAAAATTATATCTGTATTTTAAATAATAATTATGAAATAAAAATAAATAATTATATTTATACACAAAATAAAATAAGAACTATTTTTGAAGAATGTGAAATTTTTTGAAAATAAAATACATTTATTCTCATTATGCGCATATTAACAAAAATTAAATTAATTTCAATTATTTAAATTGGATTTATATTATATTATTTTTTAAATATAATAATTTATAAATATTAGTTAATTTAATTTATTGAGATCGAAATACACTAAACAAGAAAAAATAGTTTTTTGAAAAATATATTCTTTACCATTAAAAGAGTTGATCTTAATTTATATCAAATTAATAATCATTGCATTAATATTTATAAATTTTATTAAAGAAAAATGTCAAAATAATTCATAGTATCTTTATTCTTATTCATACCCACCAACACTTTGACTATGTTAGAAGGATCTTATTTAAATAATATTATTTCATAGTTCATTTATGTTCAGGCATGAATCTGATTTACTTTATCAAAATTAGTGTTTTATTATTATAAACCAAAATAACAAGGTATTATAAATAGAATTATCATAATAAATATATAGAAATAGTTTTTATGGTCAAACAATACATAATCAACATGTTGTAGTAATCAATAAGCATTTTTAATGAAGTACAATTATACAAGATATCAATATATTATCTAATAAGTTAATGGGATTACATTATATTATTCCATCCAAATAAATAATCTCTTTGATTAAAAAAAGATAATTAAAAATATTTAGTAATCTAACTGTATTCATATCTAAATAAAAACATATGGGATGTCTATACCTTCCTGAGTCAAATAATTGAATAACATGAACATATTTCATCCATAGAAAGAAGTTTGATAATATCATTAGCAAATATCATAGGTAAAACATAATGTATTTTTAGAATATTGATATATATTAAAAACTAATTCGTAATCACAACACATTGAATTTAACCGCCTGAGAAATGGTCAATAATTTGATCGGATAACACAAAAATCCATTCACCGAAAAGGAATAATTCAAAAGTTCATTTAGAGACTGATTCATGAACAAATACATTGAAGTAATTAGATATTTTTCAAATAAATTGTAAAATGGAAATGACGAGTGGAATATAAAATATCTAATTTTCAATAGAAATATATTTTTGATATTTTAAAATTAATTTTTCAAAACCACATATCAAAAAAATTGAAATGAAACCTTCATTTGAAAATAATCTATAACAAATAAAAAATATAACATCATAAAATATATATTTTGGTATTATAATGAAAATTAAAACATTTTTGAAAAGTAATGAATATGGATATGGAGAAGAAATATCAATTTTACATGATGGGGGTTATTATCAATATTGTTTTATTTTATGTGGAAATAAATTAACCAAAGGATAAGTACTATTGTAATAATCCTTCAAAAAATATGTATATGAGATGGAAATTAAAATAAAATGAATAAATATGGACATAAAATATAATTCAATAATAATTTTGAATATACAATACATTTATTTATAAATTTCCATAAGAATGATCATAACTCAATGACATGAAATTAAGTTAGAAAAACACTTACATCATTAATTTCACTTGTATCAAAACAGTTAAAAGTATAGATTCAATAAAATATCTATAAATCCATTAAATTATTTAGTAAAAATAAAAATATAATTCAAGGGTATACTAGATTAACCATATAAAATAATAATATGCCATTACAAGAAAACATGCAGTAATGAATTGAAATTATGTTAGATAACCACACCTTAATTATCAACATCTATGACAGTTCATTAAAAATTGGTGTAATAAAGATTTTTATATAACCTATTATATAAAATTTTCCTTATATATGACCCCTTTTATTATTTTTTCAATAATACATTATACATTTGTTAGTTATTTATCGTTTATTTCCATTATCTGATATTTTAATTGAGATTGTTTCACACATGTGCCATAATAGTGATGTCATACCGATTATATGATACTAAATTAAATATTTTTAGACCCATAATATTAAAAAATTATTTTTAAAAATTATTTATGATGGTATGCATCTATTAAATAAGTTTTTTAGTAATGATTTCTGATGATGAGATAAACAACGAGTATATTTCTATAATTTTCAACAAGTTAAAGATGATATGATAATAACAATTAAAATATTAATAAAAACCTTATAAAATCATAATAATTTATAGATTCTGTTTTTATTAATTGAATATGTTATTATAATCCACCAATTGGGGTGATGATGAAAAACAAAATATGTTTCTATTTGGAGGTGGTACTCCCCGCAAACACCCAAAAAAGTATCAGTTTTCCATATAATAAGGGTAGGATTGTCATTGGTTTGTAATTTCATAATAATAATAATTTTGTAAATATAATATTTTTTTCATTAAATAAAATTGTGGTTCAAAAAATATAATGAAGAGATGAATAATATAACATTTGTTCATAGAGGTGGTAGTCTGTACATATATACAAATGATGTTTTCATTTTTATATGTGTGGTTATTAATGATTATTACCTCAAAAAACAAGAATACATTAGACTAATAATATTGAAATAATTTTGTTATAATTGAAAAATTAAAATTTTATGTGTTATGATCTCAAATGAAGTGGAATAATTAAAAAGGGGGTGATTGGGAATTTATACCTTACTCCTTTGAATAGATCCTCTACAAATTGAAAGAAATACTTATGAATTGGACTATTGAGAATTAAAGAATATATAGGATTTTTATACGAGTTTATGGTAGATATTTGGTTATAATATTGATGACTGTAAGAGGCTCATTGTTTGTGGAGTTGTGTGGTGATGATGTCCCCTTTTACAAGGGAGAGTATTGGATTTTGTGTAATAATATATTTATTAATGTGAACACTAAAATTTCATGAGGATATAATAATAAAATATAATTTTGTGGGTTAAGGGTTATGATAATGAAATCCTAAAACATATATTTTTATACATCTTAGTAACTTTTTCTTAGTCCATAAGTCGTATATTTTTCACCATTAGAATTTTTGGATTCTTTACCATCGTAACTAAATTATTTTTACTTAATTTTTTAACTACTAATAATAAAATGGGAATTATTAAATATTTCATCATAATGATTTAAAAACTAAATTAATATTTTTCATTTAAAATTTCAATGGTTAGTAGAAATTAATTTTAATATTTGTTCACATAACGCTTTAAAATCATTTTTTTAAATATATTTTTGTACATAAAATTTATGTTTAACATAAAAATATAAACATTGTTAACTTTTATCAAATAAATTGGTTTATTATCAAAAAAATAAAATATACATGGATTTAAATTTAATCCATATAAAAGATCTACCTTTTGGATACAATGTAAAAATAAATAGACCAAAAATATTTATTTTGAAAATAAGTATTTTTTATGTAGAAAAATATTAGACATGGGTCTTATAAATTCAAAAATAGTTTCAAAAATTATTCACATCACTATATAAATATATTTTTTCATGTAAAATGTTTTATATGTTTTATTTTCATTCTTAATTAATGACAAAATCCTAAAACCAATAAATTGTATTAACTACATTTTTCAATATTAAATTGAAATACCATATCAAAAAAATAAAAAAAAAGTTAAAATTAAGTTAAAATTGACATGTTGAATCCAAAAATTAATTTATTTTTATATAATTTAATTTATAAAAGTGGGTGGAATTATTTTAAATATAAGAGAAAATTATGGAAAAAATATTTTTCATAATAAAATTATTCGTGTATTAATATATACCAATTATTTTCCCTAATTTTAAATGTAAATATAAAATACAAAATATATTAACAATTACATGTCTATATCATCCTAATTTTTACACACATAACCCTTAAATAATTTTTTGTATGAACTAATTATAAGATAATTTATGATGGAAATCAAAGTTGTTGATTTTACTAGCATGGATCTTGTGATAATTTCCTTGAGCTTGAACTTATATTGAAAAAGATTTGACCCATGTCGTAATTTTAATAGTTTGGATTTGGACTGGTCTAGGTAAAACCCTAGTGAAGCAACTTACTTTCCATTTTCAAACAAAAAATCATCATAAATAATAATCCTACTACAAAACTAATTTTTTATTACATTTTTATTGATTTTGTAAAATGGATGCTTCTATCTAAATACGTTATCACAATGGTTATGTTATAATGGCAATATTTTAAATATTTTTATTCATTTAATATTAAAAATTATTCATTATTTCATTTCAATTAATTTTTTTATGTAAAATAGGATACTCAACATATAATTTATTTAATGATGAAATATATATATATATATATCTCAATGTATTTCATTTATCTACAATAATTAAATTTATTCCTCATAATTTAGATTATTATATAATAATGTAATAGAAACCGACATATATTTTATAGACAATACCAATGATACAAACTCTAATGAGATATCATCCTCACTAACATTTGTAATATTAGAAAACACATTTATTCCTTAAAAATATTAATATCCCCAATATTCAATTTTTTCCAACCATTTGACCAAAGAGTCCCTTTTTGTTTGGTATTATGCACAATATTATATAATTTTCATCCAAACAGTGTTTGAAATTAACCATACATTTATGTAATATGATATATTTATATGAAGTGTTATTTTATTGTTCTGAAATTTAATTTCAATAAAATATATAGAGAACCATTCCATTTCGAAAATCACATAAAATTTTCTTAAAGGAAGAATAATTTTATTTATGTCATGAATATTCCCAAAAACATCAGTTGGGAATAAAATAATAACACAACTAGATGTTTTATAATATAATCAAAAACATTATTAGGGTGGTAATCTAATTATCATAGAGAATTACCATTTAAATACTAAGGTTCTGGGAAAACAACTCCATTAAGTCATTGACAACATTGAAGTGAATGATAAGTGAGCATTAATTATCACGATCAACTCTATTGGTTGTGATGGTGTTTTCCTTTCTTGATCCTATAGCCTAAGAGGTTGATGATGCTTGTAATCCATTTAATCATGTGGATAAGGGTGTGGAGAAGGACAATTAACATGTTAACTATATTTTTGAAATTGAAATATTAGTGGCATGTTTGGATAAAATTTATTTCCCTTCATCTTGTTAACTAAATTATTTATTTTCCCCTAGAATTAGTTTCTCTATGTAAATATTTTTTATGAAAAAAAAATCATACAGTTACTCATATAAAATTATATGATTTTTTTATTCCTATATATTAAAATTTTATGAAATTTAATATTCTTTTTTTCATCTTCTTTATAAGCATAAAATCCAGGATACATCATAAATCTATTCATTTGTGTGTTTGGGAATTAAAAAATGTTCATTTTGTTAATTATAATTTATGAGAACTCGTTCGACATATTTTAAAATGTTATCCTTCCAAATACAATTATGTGTGGTTGTTCATTAATATTAAAAAAACATTACCCATTAGATAAATTGATCATTTATATTCTCCATTATTCTAACCATTTCATAAATAATTGAATCTTTATATATAAAAAATAATCATATTAAAAAAATAAACTATAAATATAGAATATGTAATTCATAAATATAATGCATAACATAAATTATGAATATATTTATTTAATTTATATTATCCAACTTTATTTCTTATTAGGTTCTATGACATAAATATATTCAAATATATCATAATGATTGTATAGAGTGGTTGAATCAACCACAAAAACAAACCTTTATTTTCATGCCATGTGTATAGTGAGGCCCAGTCCTTTTTTACTGAGAGAAGATCGAGTTATTACAAAACCAATATTCTCTAGAATTATAAACCATATGCTAATTTATTCTAGAGTATGTATCCACTTTATTAATCCAGACAATGATTTAATTTCTAGGAATCCACATTGTGAAAACATTAACAAAATTTTATGATATTTTTATAGACATAGATTTATCTCTTATGTGATTTTTAATGTTATGTTCTCTAATTTATATTTTACTAAATATATTTCACAAGGTTTATATTAAACATGATTTTATACTATCTATAATTCACCAAATTCCATAAACTATATCAAGTAGTTACTAATTTATAATAGAACGGAATGTAAGGTATAACATAAAAAATAATTCCATTTATTACAAGTCTTGGGGGACTAGATACTAACATGATTCTCATATTAAATATGAAAAAAGTAAATTCACCAAAAATTCTAGTGATTACATTATTATATTTTATATTATATCTTCAAAATCATAAAAATATCACTTATGGGTACCCTCTGAAGAATAAAAAAAATATGGTTATTAATGGAAAAAAAGATTAGTGGAATATATCATTATATAATAAAATAATGAATAATATGGAAATAATAATTGGTAATAATGTAATTTCATATTATTATAACTAATTTCATAGTGAATGAATTCAGAATTATATAAATCATGAATATTTCCACTATGTAAATTTTACATGACACCCTAAAAACACCATCAATGGCTCAATGAAATAAATCATTAATAATTGGGATGGATACCCTAACTACCTAGGTGTGTTTATCTCATTATAATTATCATAATATCAACGGGCTATTCTGGTCATGATTTATCACTTAACAAGTCCAACATAATCACCATATAAAATAAAAGAATAATAATTTATTTTGTAATCATATTTATTTATTAATCCATTAACATCTTTATTTTAATTATAATTTAAAGGATTCCATTACTTTCCCTAGTGAATAAATGTAATAATATGGTTATAAATAATCCAAATGATGAATATATAATTTTAAACAATAAATAATCATCATTACTTGGAAATCAATAAAATTATGTATTTAAATATAAACTTACCGGATATATACACATTACAAATGAATAAACATGAAAACATAATCATAACACATCCATAGAAAATTGTGAATAGGTAAAAAATATATAATCAATTTTCCTTAGAAGTCAATAATCATCTGTATTCAAATAAAAACATATGATATGCCAATAAATTCCCCAATTAAAAAACATGATAACATCATCTTAAGTGATCTAGCGAAGCATGGTTCATGGTATCATTATGAAATATCCATGTTAAACATAATATCTTTGAGGGATGTTAACATAGATTAAAAAACAACTTTATTAGAATAACACTTGGAATGGAACCACATAATAATTGATCAATAATTGGATAGATTGATATAAAAAATTTAATCACTTAAAAAGAAATTTTCACCATGACATTTTTAGGGTGATTAATAAAGAATTACTCCAAATGTGGTAGATATTTTATACATAATGGTGAAAATGTAATTCAAATCATTAAAATACACCACATAAAATATTTTTCTCATTTTTAAAAAATAAAATGTTGTCAGTCTCTTTTTAATGAAATTCTTTAATGTAGAATGAAATACCTTTTTAAAAACTACATTAAAAGAAATCATGATATGATATCATTGAAAATTACATATATGATGTCGAGAGGAAAACATCATTGGATGGTAAAATATAAGATTGAATAAATAAATACCCTTTAATTATTTTAAAATAAATTTCTGAAAAACCCACATCATGAAAAGGATAATGAATATTTCCTTTGAAAAGATTTAAAAATAAATTGTAAGATAACATGAGGTGGTAATGTCTTGGAAATTCTATTTATTTTTTTAATTATATTGACTTATTTTGAGACCACATGCTATGAAGACATGTGATTCTGAGGGCCGGTAAATCCAGAATGGAATTTTTAACTTTTTTAAGGTACATTCACTAAATGTGTGAGTGGGTATTTCCAATATTTGAATTTTTTCTCAAATAGAAAATCTAAGGGCACTTTTGAACTCAGAATGCCGAGATTCTCCTAGAAATTACTTAACATTAGTCGGCATGGGCCGATCAGAAATGCCATTTGTCAGAATTTTTGAGAAAAATATTTAAATAATTATTTTATTCCTTTTTCACCATTGAGTGGTGGACGGCGATGCTGTCGTGCATTGAAAAGGTGACGGCGAGGCTCCTTAATGGAACTCATTAATGGCTCCATAACTCACATTTTAACGCTGCATTAATGGTGCATAGTAGCGACATTATTTTATAAATGAATCTGTGTAATGATGTGAAGATTCAGCATAGTAGAAGCACTACAACATGATTTCTTTTAATAGTCTGACGCATTTTCAGAATGAGGATTAAACTGTGGATATTTTCTGACTAATCTCTGGTGGAATTCCTCTCAAACAATGAATGACTAATGCTGAAGAATGTCAACATATTTGATGTCTGTCGAAGATCCGAGCCAGAAGCAACGAACGATGTCGACGTCTTAAAACCTCAATGACATAGCGTTGTAACAACGAATATCAATGTAGTCGGTGTTATTTTATTTAATGTTCTTCCCCGTTATTATTTTAAACAGAGAACATGGATTATCTTATGAACTGGTTAGTCTGTGAATCATGCATTTATGATAGAGTGTAATTTTTTTTGGATTTTTGTTATCTGGGATTGAAATTAAAATATTTTGGTCGAACTGAAATCTCTCCACCATCAATGTTATAAAAAATCCAACGTGGAGGGCTCAGGTTGACAGGAATAAGGCTAAAGAACCTATATCGAGTGCGTTCAATGTGTTTGTGTCCTAAAAGTGTCGGAAAAAGGAATATGGGGCCAAGGTAGCGATGGAGGTGACCCAGGAGTCCCATATGCATAGTAGGAAGAGAACACAGACCACCAGATCAACTTCGGTGGCCCATGGAAGGAACCATAAGTCCACATAAAGTGGCGATGGTTGTGAGAGAATGACAGTGGCATTCCACAACTGCTAGGCTATGGAAGCCATGGGAATATGTGGGGGCTGGTGGGCGCAGCATGGAAGGATGGAACGTGTCTGTGCTTACTGAGGGGTTGGTGAGCTGTGGTCACCCGACCGCTGGGCTGGCAGGAAGACCGAACAGAACTGGCTAATGCATCTCAGGAGTGCCCCTCTGGCCGCCCATGTGGTTGGTCTTCGGGCTGGTCGGTCACGCCCCTAGCCACCAGGCCAGACTAGTCCCATGCCAAGTGGGCCGGACCCACAATGGAAGGCTAGACCGGTGGCACAGTGGGCCACACCCTGACCCATTGGGCTGCAACTGAGCTCCCAGGCTGGAACCACGCCCTTTAGGCTAGGCCAGACTAGACCAGGTCATCGGGTGACACGACAAGCTGGACCATCATCCAAATTGGGCAACATCCAGTGAGGCACATTGGTCCTGGCCCACTGTCCAAGGTAGACCAGACCGACCTAGACCTTAACTGTGTTAGGTCGATTTAGAAAAAATTTTAAACCTAGGTATACGGGACCCCTGGTTCTGTTTGGTTGGGTCGGTGTGACTGGGTCGGACTAGGCCTAGACGCAACCACCCTCTATTTTTTAAAATACTTGTATCGTGCAAACCACACATCCAATTGATGGGTTGTTTGCAGTATTGGGACCCACTCAATGAGGACAATATTTTTGCATTCCATGGGGATTCTTTCATTGATGTTGAGATGTGAATATTGTCTTGAAGAGTGGTTCTCCCTGGCACACTACATATGGAACCCTACAGTTGTCTAAGACTGAAAAACTACAGACATTCGACTCTGTATGACTGGACTATGGCCCAATGGGAAGAACTTATCTGTGAATTAGTTCATCCATGGTGGGAAGAAATTCATGGTGAATTTTCAGGCCCATGTTACGCGACGATGAAGAGTACCTCAGATGGTTACAATTAGTCGGAATCACTTATATGTGACTTTGCAGGACCCCGGTACGCGATGAGGAGGTGTACTTAAGTAGTCCAATATTAGTGAGAAGCACTCTTGTGTGACATGGAAGGCCACCTGTACTCAATATATGAGGATTTATCCTAAATAATAGGTGTTTGATGATGTGACTGATGATTTTTCTATCACTACCCTAAATGTATACCTGGTGTGATCTTTCATGGGCTTTATGGTTGTGCTTTGTGTTTATGCTTGATGATTTTCATTGAGGATTGATTTTTGATCTTTCCATTTTGATTCGGGGTCCCCAACTGATTATTTTTTTAATCACCCCTACATGGACCTTTCTCACATTTTTTTGTCTGTTGTAGATGACGGATGCTATGACGGTGCACTGGGTGGCCTAGAACCAGGTGAGACTGAGGAGGATCAGGTGGACATGACATTCTACATAGGCTTCCAGTAGCTCCACTACTCTCATGATCAGGTGGGGTTTTCTATATAATGACTTCCATGTTTACTTTTTTTACTTTATTGTTTTTAGTTTTATGGTTGGGTTTGTATTATATCCCACTTGTGGTAGGTTTAATAGTACTCAATTTTGTTTTAGTGGTACTTGTTTCCTTTTTAGTGTGTGGGACTTCATTGGCCATGTGTGTGCGTACAAATACTCAGGAAAATTCCTCCCACTTTCAAGTTGATGCCTTTTGCACTAGACTCTAACCCCTGGCCTTCAGGTGGCTGGATTGGGGTAGTCAGGGCATGGGCCTTGGGGGGTGGATTGTGAAAGAGACAACACATAACTATTATTAAAGATAAAGTATGAAAAATTTTCAGTAAAATAAATAATATGGATATGGAGGATAAGTATCCATTAAGGTGGATGGAGTTATTCAAAAAAAATTGTATTTCATGTATAAATAAATCCACCAAATGAGATTGTTGTAATAATTCTTAAAAATGGATTTTTTGAGAAAAATTTTAAAATGAAAAAAATTAAATTGGTTGAAAAATATAATTCAGTCATATATTATAATATACCAAACATTTTGTAATAATTTTCAATAAGAACAATCAGAAATCAATGAATGAAAATTGATTCATTAAGACACCAAAAATGTTAGTAACTTATGGATTAAAAGGGTTGAAAGGAGGAATTCAAGAAAATACTTATAAATACAACTTTGAAATCATTAATAATTATACTATATGCCATTGGAAATTACAGTCTTTATATAAAATAATAATAGTTTAATAACATGAAAACATGCCTCAATGAATGAAAATTCTAATGGAAACTATAAAAATAATTATCATATTCTATGAATGTTATTTAACAAAATTTATAACAATCATAACCATCCAAAAAGCCGATTTGAAACCTTATTCATATTTATAACCCACCATATTATTTTTTATAACCGTTTATTATACATTCATTAGTTATTCTTTTAGATATTGAAATTAAATTTTTCTCACACATGTTTCTTAACGGTGATATTGGCCCCATTAAATAATTAAAAAAATACTATTATATTTTCAATAAATATACATGAATATAAATTTTATAATGTTTTTAGTGTTAAAATTTCAATTCATAAGTATTTTGTAAAGGATTTTTTATGACGATATCATCAATAGGATTATTTCGGTAATTTTTAGGAAGTTGAAGATATTATATTAATAAAAATTAAATTATCGATATAACACAAACAATTATTAAATAATTTACTTATATAATATTTATTTATTCAATAAATTATGATAATAATTCAATTAAGATGATGATAAAAACTCAACATATCACTATGTGGAGATGGTAGTATACATTTATATATGGAAAACATATTAATTTTCCATAGAATGTGCATATGGAACTAGTTTATAATTTTAAAATAATAATAATTATATATATTTATTTATAATTAATTTATTAAACCAAAATTTATGACAAATCATTTATTGATGAGATGAAATATTAAAAATTTCATATGTGGATGTGGTATTTTTCATGTATTCACTAATTAATATTTCATTTTTGTATGTAAAAAAAAATAAAGTGTGGATAATGATTATTCTATCATTATAAAAACATTTATTATAATTATAATACTGATTTTATTATATTAAAATGGGAAAAATAAAATCGTAGAATTCAAATGGGGAATTGAATAGATATAAATATAAAATGTGTGATCTATAATGTTTAACTTACTCCATATAAGATCTCTTGTGGAAATTGGATTAAAGATATGAGATGTAGAATTTTTTAGACTAGAATAACTCATAGTAAGTGTTATGGAGTTTTGGGGGGTTATTTGGGTGATTGTTTTTTAAATCATGGTTTATTGGGGTTTGAGGATAAGCGGGCTGGCAGTGAGTTCTTTTTTAAGGAAGAGGAGTGACATTTTGCTAATAATATAAAAGGTGAATTGACTATTAAAACGTCAAGGGGATAAAATAATGAAAAATAATGGAGTGGCTTAAGGGATAAGGTCGATAAATACTCCACTATACATTTTCCACATTCTTTTATTTCTTTAACTCTATGTTTTTTCACTTTTACTATTTTTAATTTTTTTACTATGGTAACTAATTTTTACCTGAGTACATTTTTTAAAGAATAAAAATAAAATGGGCCATATTATATAATTTTCAATAACAATTCCTTATATGTAATATATTTTTTCCAATAAAATTTCTAATGATGATAAAAATTAATGTTTTTATAAGTGTACAAAACCCCAGAAAATCATTTTTAGAACATGTGTATTTTTATGTTTACAAATTATGATTATGATAAATTTGTCAACGTTTTTAATTTATATTAAATTTTTTTATTTATTTTTAACCAAATATTAGTGTATTTTTCTTAAATTAATGTGAAACTAAATTCCAACTTGTGGATACATAATTAAAAGAAATAAACCAAATATATTTTATATTGAAATAAAATTTACTTATGTTTCATGATTTTAAACATGGGTTTTTTAAATTCCAAATAGTATTTTGAAATGAATAATTTTAATCATAAAATATATATTTGGTCTTGAATTTTTTATATAAGATTTATAGTAATAATTAGTTTTTGATAATATCATAAATCTATGGTATAGTTATAATCTATATTTTTCACTACCCACCTAAATACCTAATATTTTATAATAAAAAAATGTTATAATTTTGACTAGTAAAATACAAAAATGATGTTACTTTTCTCAAAATAAATATAATAAATTCATAAAAATTAATTTTTTATATTAGAGTGTATAATATAAAACGTTTTTGTTACGCATAAAATGACTAATGTATTATTATATATCCTTACATTTATCTTCCATTAAATGTAAATATAAAGAATAAAATCTATTTATAATTTAATGTTTTTATCATCCTAATTTATATATACATAACCACTCAAGATCTTCATGTAAGACCTAAACATTAGAGATGCTCTAGTAGAATTCAGGTGTGGTTATTCTACTAGCTTGATTATTACAGAAATTTTCCTGACCTTTAACTTATCTCACAAATGATTTCACTCATAGAATATTTATTGGAGTTCGGATTGGGAAAATTCTAGGGAATCACATTTGATTCCATTTCCATTCAATGATTATAAAAATGATCTTTATGAAGAATAATTCAACTACATTATTCCATTTATTCTACCTTCATTAGTGATTTTATAATATAGCTATTTTTTATAGTAACATAGTCAAAAAAAATTTATTATGGCCATATTTTTGGAATGTCTTAAATTTAATAAAATATATAATGGTTTTTTTCAGTTTGGTATTGTGTTTCAAAAAACTATTAAATATAGTATTTTTTTATTGAATTATTACATTATTAAACCTCAGGTCTTACGCAAAAGGTTCATCTACTTGTTATGTCATAGTTGATATACATTATATGAAAGGGTTGACCTAAATGTTAAGTAAGGGTTTATCTTCCTGTTACATAAGGTTTGCATAATGGATATATAGGATATAAAATGATCACCTTATTGATGGACATGACGCGTAAGGGTATTTAGCTTTGTGGCTACACAGATATTCTACATATGTAAGGGTGACCAAATGACATCAAATAATATATAAATATAAATTGATTTAATGAGATGGAACTCCATTAATTTTTTTTTAAATTTATGGAATACAATTTAAAAGTATAAATGGATTTCAATAATGGAGATCTGCTAAAATATTATCTAAATGTTTAAATAGAGGTACAGGAAGTTAAGGGTAGTTAATTTAAATAATTTTAATTTGAAATTAAAATCATTAGAATGTAAATAAAGGAATATGGTTAGATTAAAAAAAAGTATATCAGTATTTTATAGAACTAAGAGAGAGAAATTGAGTGATAAAAAAGTTTTAAAAGTAATATTAGGAGACAAATATAATGGATCCCCACATAGAGCTTTATCAAATGAAAAAAAATTTGGATGAAGGGATCATTATTCCTGATGTAATATTGTTTATAATTAATACATTATTAACTAAGGTGGGAGATTATGGAATATTTGGTTCAAATTATAGGGTTGGAATAAGAGATATATCATTCTTTTATATTAGGTTTGAGTGTATAGGATGACAAGGTGGTTATAGATGGTCATGAATGTATTAGACTTAGTAGAGTAAAGAATATAGAATATATTAAAAATAATTATATTTTTGAATTATTTTATATGTATTTTTTTTGTTATGTGACTTTTATTTCGAATACATTTCATCAACTCTTCTAACATAGAGTTGAATATATCATGTCATGGAATTGTAATATGCACATGTTATGTTAAATAATTCCAAATTTAATTATGAATTAGATTAAAACTAATATGCATGAAGATCTATAAAATACCTTCTTATTGATAAATTGATAAGATGCCTACATGTTTATAAACTAATATATACTAGATTAGTTAAAAATGAACAAAATTGAGTAACCCAAGGGTGGTAGTGAGTTATTCCCATAAGAATTTAATATATATTGATCCTTGTTGAGGAGTGAAATAAAATAAATTATATTGATAGGGATCCTTTTTGGGTAGTGATTTCACTCAAATCAGGTATCCACAAATTAACTATGTTAATAGCGTGTTTTTGGAACCCTAGAATAATTTTGACTGAATACTCCTTGAATGTATCCTAGTTCAGGTAAGCCTATTAAAATACATGTGTCCCTAAATGCTTTATATTATAAAAATGTTGTTGATATTTTATATCAGTGAATTATAAAAAGAAACATATTTAAATCTATTTTTTTAACAATGGAACATGATCTAAAGGTAAAATGATGAGGTTAATGATTTTAAATTATGGAACTTTTTTTTCACCCCACCCCTTAGAGTGTGTATTCAGTTAAGATAGGAGGGATATATAATCCTAGAACCACCCATTATCATAAATATATATCCATTAATATATGTACCACATGAATATAAAATTGATCATAAATCACTAAAAATCATTCCCTGATTGAAAAATGAAAACAAAGTTGAAATATAATAAATTAATTTTCTATCTTGTTAAATACACTTAAATCAAGATAATGAAGTCTAGGGTCTACCCATAATATAGAATAATTAGTATATTTTTAGGTATGTAATTACCCTATTCAAAGGAATAAAATTTCATATAGATAGATACACTTAAATTAGAAGAATAATGTCTAGGGTTTTTAACATGAAACTTCATTGGAATGAATTTTATCTATATACACTGTTTTCTTTAAGGCAAGATAATTATAGTAACAGATAATTTCTATCATATTTCCAACCACACTACACAAATATTAAAAAAATTATAATGAACAAGGGAATTATTAAGACATAGTATTAATTTATAAAAAAATAAACTATTTGATAAAATACCATATATTAAATTAATTTATTGTTGATATAAAAAATTTTATTAATACTAATTAATAATAATTTTTAGGAACATTAAAAAATGGATAGGTATGTGAAAGAAAATATGTATCATTTACGCATAAATACAAAGGAAAGGAAAACATATTATTTCAGTAATATCCTAAAAATATGATAAGTACATTTAAATATTACTTTTGATAAATAAATTAAGAATATATAATGTCTTAAAAATTCTTGACAAAAATATAAAGTACTAAATTAGAGAAATATAAAAAAATATTTTTTAAAATATTTAGGGAAATAAATAACTTTCAGAAATTATATTCAAATATGATAAAAATATTTTTTATAAATTTATTTTATGAAATAAATGTCCCAAAAATGTTACCTGGAAAATAAGAATAGTTAATCTAGATTAAATTTGGAGAAAAAAATAATATTTTTACTAGTTTCAATAATAAGATTCATAGAGTTTTACTTCAAAAAATAATAGTAAAGGAACAATAAATACTCAAATATCCTAAAAAAGGAAGGGTAAACATCATATATAACTAAAAGGAAGTATATTATGAATATGGGAAGAGATAGTGAGAGAGATATAGATTTGTATAGAACATATCATTAAGAATGAAATAGAGAATGAAATACCCCTTATGAACAATGTAATGTAAGATTGTTAATTCCACGTAGGAGAATATGAAAAAAATAACTTATCATAATTTGAGGTAAAATATTATTTTAGACAATAAATATCATTAATTTTTTATTTTTAATAAGTTTAATTAAATAGTGAAATAATACTGGAAAATAATAAAGATTTCTGAAATAAACCATTACCTTAAGTCCAAATTTGAACATGTATATAATCATAAGATTTTTTTATTTTTTTAATATGATATTTATTATTTTCATTAAATATAATTATGAACATTCCTTTTTTATCATTACCTATTATATTATGAACCTAACAGTCATAATGGTCAGGACTGAAATACCACTAACAATTGGTGCATCCCCTATATATCCAAGGCTTGAAATACATTCCATGGTTATAGAATCTCATTGGTGAATGATTTAGTCCTTTACATAGTAAAAATGTAATTTAAAAAATATATATAATGAATATATAAAATACATGATTCAAAACAAAAAAAATAATCATAATAATTAGAATAAAACTATAGCCACAGTAGTCAAAAATAACTATATGAATATTAAAATAGAATGACATAATGTGGCACTAAGGAACTTATGTGGAACCCTCACCAACTCAACTTCATGAACAAATTCAAGATCCATGTACAAGTAATTAATATCCCAACATAATGATTATCCACTAAAAAATTTGGAGACCTTCCCCTTTCCTGTATCATGATTAACAATATTTGTATATGGACAAAGGTACATATACAAGGGGTGAGTATACAACCCATTAAAAAATATATATGACTTACAATAAAAACCACTATAATAAGAACATGTTATTTCACAATAATGAATATTTATATAAACCCATGTATATTATAAAATAATTTCAATAAGATAAACTATAATAGAATTAAATATAACTCACAGCTTAATGAACACCCATATTATGAACAAACACACATGGAAGTACCCACCCAATTTATTAATTATCTCAAATGTACTCTAAAAAGTACAAACTCATGAATGGAAAACATCCCTTCTGACCTGATTCATTATTTGGTGTAATAATCCAAAGTTCCCCTAAATTGATAAGGTATCCATGTCTAATCCAACAAGGACCCATTTTGTATCAACAACCATTTCCAAAATTGTTATTAAAATTTCT
This sequence comes from Viscum album, assembly GCA_963277665.1. Taxonomy (NCBI): domain Eukaryota; kingdom Viridiplantae; phylum Streptophyta; class Magnoliopsida; order Santalales; family Viscaceae; genus Viscum; species Viscum album. Next base: position 365,583,844 of record OY728137.1, read on the forward strand.
ATCACCAAATATTGATTCTAATCAATAAATTACCATTTTATAATTTTCTATATATGATTTGGGTGTCACACACAACCCATAATTTTAAATTCTATAAAGAAGAGAGATAATCATTAGGTTTTTAATGAGGATTGCAATATATTTATCATCCTATAAAACAATTATTTACATATATAACAAATATTAGAGTGGAATAGAAGGAACCTACCATCAATATGATTACGGAGTAAAAAATATAGGAAGAACATCATCAAAAAAGAGAGTACCACAAATCATATCTCGATGTTCCAACTTCATGATCCAAATCAAGAGGGAAATATATTGGTTTCCCTAAGATAAATCGTTTAAAAATATCATTATTACATACCCCAAATTAGTCACATTTTGTTCCATATAAAGGTTAATGAATCACCTAATATTTGGCATTTACGTCTGTTGTTTAAAAAATATCCATGATTAGCACCATGCTTTGGACCATGGGATGTGGATTTCATCCAAAGAATTTTGAGAATCCTATATGATTCTGATATAAACTAATACCACACCAAAGTTGGTTTCATGTTTTATTCACACAATCCATTTTGGATAGTTCCCAAGAAAGTTAGTTCATTCCTAACCACTATTCCCACACATTGATCATTTTGATCGTTATGTTTCCCATAGGTAATCATACCAACCATCACAACCCAAAAAATGGTAGTCACTATAGTCTAGTGATTCTCTACCACTTGGATGACTCATCATCGCCATAATAACTCTTCAGTTTGAATTGAGACCATTACTATGAATCTCACAATGATGTGGTGAAGAATGTAAAGAACAAACACTACTTTCTAGAACACATCATTCCTACAAATCACTGCTAACCCAAAAGGAAATATCTTATTTCTAAAAATATTGAATAATATGAATATACATTATATTTTATGTATCACATTATCCTACCATTGGGTTATCATTTCCATGGAATACATTATGTTATCGGTGAATTGTAGAAGCTCTAGGCATTAGTTTAGCATAAACATTTCTAGTTCCAATGTCTATTCCAAAATAAGACCATTTTTCCACACATAGAATATACACTTGCACAAATAGTAACATATCATTCCCAAATAAAATTTGAAGCAAGATATAAAAAAATATTCCCTTAGGATTAAGAGATATTTGGCCCCAACTAAACACTTGGGTAGTGTTGTGTTGATATTTCATCAATTGTGATATTTGAAAAAATTAAACAGAATCCAATCTTTCATGTAGAGCTATATGATAAGAAACTTCTACAATATGAGAAAAATCTAGGGATCCAACATACAAAGGATTAAATGTAACTTCATTACCCAAATGGATATTTCCCAACCCCATAAAAACATTCAAGTGAAAATTATTACTAAACTCTAATGATAATGGTTGATGATGATTATTGAAATAATATTTCTAAGGGATCTAGGATTTTTCCATTAATTTCATGTTAATTTTTACTTTCACATTTTTCTCATGCATATTTCTTGTTCCAATTTGTGAAGTTTTCTGAGTCACTTTCAAATTAAGTGAATAGGTACACATAAAACCATAAATTACTTAAAAATATCCATATATATTTGATCGTAAAAAATATTTTTCTTAGAATATTAGACCAAATGTAAATGGTCATCCCATGATCGTCAATTGTCTTTCACGAAATATCTCAGAGTATCTTACAATTAATTAATAATTAGTTCTAATTAACAATCCATTTAAGGATGGTGTTTCATTCTCTTGGTTATCTTGGTTCAATGGGACAATTTCAAGGACTGCTAAAACCATGAGGTAAATCTAGGATTTTAGTCAAAGATAATAGAATTTGGAACTCGATGCAATTTCTCTAATTCATAGATATAGTGATTTTAAAATTAATATATTTTATTTGGGATCACAAATTCAAATAATATATAATTACTAGGTGATTTGGTCCTTGATCATCCAAATTTTTTTATGACATAAAATATTTCTTGCTAGACTATTGATGGAATCCAATGCAATTTACACCAATTTCATTATAGTTATAAGTAATTATTGTAACATACTAGCTAGTCTTTGGTGTACTTCATTAAAATATTGATAATACAGAAATCATGTAATATAAATGGAAACATTCCTCTTCATACCCTATGAACAAAATTTGACCTATATTGAATTGTTAAATTTATGATTACTCTGGATGATAGGCCACATTGAATGGAGATAAATACAAAGATTTTTCTCTTTTAATGTTAGAGACTGAAATATGATTTTGAAAAGTAATATGTAGAATTTGAATCCATGGAAAAATCCTCAATGGTATCCCTACCATTGAGGTTTGACTTAATATAAATATGTTCAAGATATGAAATCTAATAATCCTTGAATTTTCCATCCATTTTAGGAACAAGGGTGACTAGAGGTAGAACTAAAACATTGTTTTCAGCAGTAGACTACATATTTTTATAATAAAATTACTTACAACAATGACACTATTCTTTGGGTTATATAACCACATATTTATACAACTTATGACATAATTTATCATCTATTAAATTTTTTTTCTTGGGTATATAAATCAAGTTATCATAAAACATCTCACGATATTCCATCAAATATCATTTTATCAACATTAATTCCCATTTTGAAAATTTGTTCTTCAAGATTTTTTATCAATGAACACAATGAATATTTTATCAATGACATAGTGATAAAATATATAAACTCATTGACCATAATGTATAATTATATATCTTATTTTGGATAATTCTTATAATTCATCCTAAAATATCACATACCAAAATCTATGAAATTATCTCCTAGCATGATAATGAAATCCAATCCCAATCTTGACACATCACAAAAGAAAATGTATCATACACATTGATATAAAATAATTTGGAGAGGCATCGAAGTGATCCACGAAATATATTCATTAAAATATTTTTGATAATCACTTATCAAATAGAATATAATACCCTTCCCTGTCGATGTATTCATGGGTGAAGTGAGACATGAAAAATCAAAGACAATGTTGTTATAATGTCATAATAACCAAAACAATTGTGTATCTCAAACACATTATTAGGTGGTTATCAGAAAATGGTAACCTCATTCTTCTCATTTTCAACCAGTATTACTTTTCTATATGAAATTTCCACGGTAACAAACTTCTTGTTTCTATAATGCACAATTTAGAGATTTTTCATAAAGTTGTTGGTCTCATAATGTGACCAATATGATCTCTATGTTCCTTTCACTACCATTTTTCATGAAAGGGTACACCAAGATTTCATCAATCAATACCACCATGAGAGATTCCATGTATATGTGAAAGATGTAATTTATAAATTACATGAAGACTACATGTGTATTTGAAAAACCCAAAGTAATTAATTAGTATTCATAATGGTCATATAAACATATAAAATATTTCTTATGAATATAATATTTCATGACATGGATTTAATAGTACATTTATCAGAGATTAATTTTTAAGAACCACTCATATCTCTTTAATTAATAAAATAAATCATCAATTCATATAAGATGATATTGTTTATTAATTGGGACCTAGTTCAACTAGCACTAATCAACATAATTTCCAAGTGCACCCCATGAAATATTATAAAATAATACGTGAGTATCCCATAGTGATATAATTATTTTATAAATATCTTTCGTTATAAATATTCCATATTGATCATTTGTTCCCATAATTCCAATGGTTCTATACTAAATGAAGAAAATGAAACATGATTTGTCTTTGGGAGGATATCGATGGACAATTCTACTTACCTTTATGGTGGTATACCAAATAAATTATTTTGAAATATGTAAGGGAACAAATCAAAATTTAAATAATAATTTATATTCTATATTTTATAAATATATTCCAAGATAATCATTTACAATTGTTATGAGATTGCCCCAAAAAATTTCCCCAAAGTTCCTTCTATGTTAAAATTCACATTACATTCCCATTTGAATAATTGAAAAACTAATTCAAGAGTTGTAAAAGGCATTAAATGATAATAATTGTCAATATGTGTGTTATATTCAACAATATAATCTATAATAATTACTAAATAGAAAATAATAACATCCTTTATGGTGAACTCCCTTGATTACTCAGCTAATTCAATGTCGATTGAATTTTTTAAAAGTAATGACCCAAAATTTTACAATTTATTTTCCACAAATAAAATTTATATTAATATCTTGTTCTACAAGAAACACAAAACTAAAAAACTTTTGAAATTATAAATAAATTTTGACCATTATAATATAGTTTTCAAAATAGTTTGTATAAAATTAAGTAATCTTGTATGAAATAAATGAAGAAAAATGAATGAAATGATTTTGGGTAGAGAAATTCCACCTTATAAATCTCTTTTATAATTTATCTGTAAGTCAGTAAATTTTCTAGGGTCTTCATTAAACTAATAGAATTATTAATTTGAGAAATCATGGTATGAGTGAAATCATGTGTTAGACAAGTTCAAGATCATTGAAATTATTATGAGATATATGCGAGTAAAATCACCACTATTGACTACTATCAAAGTATACATTATGAATATATCATATAAATAGATATATAGAGCCTATTAAACCAAAAATTAGGATCATATAAAATGGTAATTTTTAATTTAATAATTTATTTTTAATATATAATTTATAAAAAAGATTTGACATTTAAATAAAAGTGAAGATTATATATATGATAAAATAGTTTTATTTACATTACCAATTAAAAAATTATAAATATTATAATTTTAATTCTTAAATGTAATCATTCAAAAATTAATTTAGGGTGAATTTTGTAATGACCCGAAATTTTGAATAAATCTTGTTTCCTAATTTTGTGTGTTATTTTATTTTTCATACTCAATAAAACTGTTTCATTTGATAACATGAGTATAATTAAAATGAGACTGTTGGGTTTTGACTATTATATGACTGTTAGTCAGTATGACCATTGGAAAATGAATGTTGCAACTATTGTCTCTAAATACAAGTGATCTTGGTTAATTAATATAGAAAGAATATTCGATGGCCTCATCCAGTAGTCTCAGGCCAATCGAAGCCCATCTAATAGAACTTGGCAAGGAGGTAGCACCATTGGGCTTTGCTCTGACCAAACCCATGCCAAACATCATCGTGTGAAGTTAAAACGAAATCGCCTTCGTGAGAAGTTCAAACTAATAGAGATTACTACTCATGTAATGTTGGCTAAGCCGCCCTTGGATTCTCTCACCTTATCGCACCTTACACTTAGGTCCTATGCTGGGGTTATAAGGGGCTATGTAAGGAGACCGTAACTACTTTGTGTATTCCTTTGAGATAAATGAAATTGTGTTTTCTTCTTATGGTGAAGTTTGTGAGTTTTCAAATGTCTGGATAAATATAGTATGAATATTTTTTATGAAATCTAGAAAAATGATATTTTAAAATATTTTTGTAAGCCTTAAATAATTAATGATGTGTAATGATTTTCAAAAAATGTTCTTCTACAAATGTGTTCAGTAAGTAATTTAGATTCTAATAAGATCAACATGATTTTTGATGAATATTAAATTATGAATTGTGATTTTATTCTTACGATTAGTAATGTGACCAAATGGATTAGTAATCTCACTTAAAGAAAGTATTAATATAATTTAGGCACCTTCATTAAGTAGTGTGATTCAATAAAATAGGTAAATAACTATTTCATTAATTATTAGTCAAGTATTAGTTTTTTGGGTGAATAGTGTTTTTATAAAAAATTAAATTAAAAATATGTAGAAAATTATTTTTATAAAATGGAATTTATTTTTGAACGTATCGCATCGATATTATGTTAAGGTAATTTTTAGGGTTTTTCTGAAAAAATGAATTTTCGGTGAATAGTGTTTTTATTTAAAAATTAAATTAAAATTATTTTTAAAATTATTTTTATAAATTGGAGTTTATTTTTTAATTTAGAGCATTGATATTTTGTTGAGATAAATTTTTGGGAGTTTTCGAAAAAAGTTGAATTTTCAGTGAATAGTACAAATACAGTTTTAGGGTTTTGGTATGTTTAATGAAATAATGACTGCATCATGATGATTTCATGATATATTTCAAGGGATGGTCGACTAAAGGGGATGAATTATTGTATTAGGGTCCCATGTGGCCAAAACCATGGGCAAATACTATGGGAAAGCCCATGGTTTTTTCAGAACCACCATTGAGGTGTCCCTTTTCCATTAATGCCTTGTCCCCTCACTTTCCCTATAAATACCCACCCTTTCCTATTTTAGTTTTCACTAACAACTCTCCACCAAATAATATATGGTCTAATTACCTCCCAAGTAGTCCTCTAATGGTTCCCCCAATCCCTCAATTTCCCAAACATTGAGTTTAAAAAGTTACGTTTTAAGGTAAGGGATCCAATCTCTCTCTTTCTTTTCAAATACTCTCTTTTAAGTCATTTATTTTATGATATATGTTCTTATGTTAAAGGATGTTCTTTTATATTCATCTTACTTCCCTTTTAATTTTCATATGATGAGAGATCCCCTATTACTCTCATCATTTTGTTTTATGAATCTTTAAGCGGCGTCGTTATGCTGCCAATGTTTTTGTAACGGATTCTTTTACCCATCTCATTTTCGAGTTCTATTTTCATGTCAAGTCTTTCAAGTTCATTTTTATTATTTTGGGGTATTATATCTATATATATCATACTGATATTTTATTTTCATATGATTACAGACCCTATTTGATCTCATCAATTCATTTTTTGAGGTTTTAAGTGGCGTCGTTAGGCTGCCGAATTTTTTGTAAGAAAAATCTTATTTTTGTCTTCCATTCAAGTTTTTCAATTAATATGGTATTACTTTAAAATATAATTACCAATTTATTATATCCATTATATTCTGTACCTATACTATTTTATGTTTCTTTTATGAGTGGGTGACTGATGTCCTGTCTCTTTTCAATGTTTTCTAAAACCCTGTAACATAGCCGTTATGCTGCAGAATTTTCGTCCCAAAATGTCTCTCTCTTTTTCTCAAATTATTTTATTAAGTGAATACTCAAAGATATTTCTTCTAAAGGGGTATTCACACACATATAAAAATTTTCTATTTTAAATTTTGGTATTTACATACATGAGACCACCTTTCCTTTTCTGTGGGTTTAAAGTGACATAAAGATCAAGTCTTTAAAGAAGTTTTTAAAATGTTATGACTACGAAATGAAACCCATTTATTTTATGCTATATAGGTTATTTATGAAATGTTTTATGATGATATATGTGGCTCACATGTTAATAATGGAAAATTTATGGGTGCTCCCTGATAGCGCTCCAATGCATTGGGTAATGATGTAACCACTAGAGAATACAATTTTCACGATATCTTGGTGAATAACCTTGGTAATTTTCAAATGACACCATGGGGATGGACCTTGGTGATATGTTCATGATTGTCTATATTAAATGTTGTAGGCACATCTTTAAGTTATGAGAGATGTTATTTTTATTATGATATGCCTCATGATTTATTTCTAATGCCTTAAAGTTCTTTTTCATGACATTATTGATGTATCTCAAGTTCACATATTAAATGTTACCCTTTTTTCCCTTACTGGGCCTTCTGTTCACCCTTTCTTTTGATGTATTTCCCCAGGTTATGAGATGCAGTAATAAACCTAGGATTAACATAAATAGAAGCTTTTCAAGTGTTTGAGAAGAATGTTTTATGTTTTCATGTTTTGAGTTCCTGGTTTCCAAGACACTAAACCTTAAAGATCCTCGGTTTTGTATAATGTAATGAAAGTTTATGTGATAAAAAGTCGAAATGTTATAGTTGGTATCAAAGGATGGTTTATTTTTTTGTAGAAATTAGGATATGAAAACTTTATGAAAAATCCTATAGAAAAATTTTAAATATAGGAAATCTTCCTGATATTTTGGTGAGTATTGAGTAAGTGGTTTATCAAGAAAATACATCCATGTCTGGATATGAGTAGGTAGAGGTGGCTCTGGCACAGATGTACATAGACGTAAAACCTGAAAACACTACTTTGAGCTAGACTTGAATGGGAACTGGTATACAACAATGATCTTTGCTTCACTCTTGGTTATGACACTCCCGGGGGATATGCTTTTGTAAATTCATAAGCTTAGTATGAACCATTATTAAAGGAACAAAGATAAAACAAAATAAATATTCACATAAGAATATATGATCATGGATAACCTAGATTGGAACCTAGGGGATCACAAGTTAGGGTATAATTTTCTTCTACAAGTTTATCCTTTTATGCTTTATGTTTCCTTTTCATGATTATTGGCTATGTATTTAAGCCCCCCAAGTATACATTCTTTTCTTAGTTAATGGTGGGAAATGGAAGAATATGTACCAACAACCAATGTGATAGGAAATGTGACGATTACCCTTCTAATGTGATAGAGATGACGAGAGATCAAGTTGAACATATTGTTATTATTCCAAACCAGCTATCAAAAATCACAATTAATAATTGGTACCTATTTGAATTCCCAAATTCAACAAGGAAGAAGAAGACAAAGTTTCAAGGCTGTTCATCTGATAAAGTTGATAAGGGAAAGAAGGCCCAATTTCCTTTGTGAAAAATGTGTGGAAAGAGGAACCAAGGGGAATGTCACAAAGGAACCGAGAGATGTTTTAAGTGTGGGGTGATAGGGCATAAAGTAGCTAATTGCGTTAAAAAATGGATAATGTGATGAATAGGGATAAGGTTTGATCTAATGTACCTTATACTTTTCAATGTCATAAATGTGGAGATGTTAGAAATTATCCAAGGCAATGCTCTCTTGGAAGGGATGAGAAGCATGATGAGCATCAACAATCTTCAAGGAAAAGGGAACAATGCAAGTCCTATGCTGAGATGGATCTTGATGACTAAAGTACATGTGATTTCTTCGCAATAATTGTCTATGTCATGTTGTTGTTTTTATTTCAATCCCTATGATCATATCTTTAATGTTTTCTAAGAACATCGAGTCACTATCTAATATGGTTTTATATCATTAAAGAAAACATATATTGTTATGTACCACATGTTGATGTTGTGAGGCTATTCTTCTGAGGAAAAAAAGATGATTAGGGCACTAAAAGATGAATATTATTTTGGAAGACGTTCACTATTTTGGGAACCCTATATGATCGAGGTAAATGGATTACTATGGTATTTTCTTTGAGGAATAATGTTTGACTTATATTTTAAAGAATCAATGAATTAAAGGTGAACTTATGGTAATATAGGTTACTTATGGAAATGATTAACCTGTCTTTGGGAAAATGTGTTTAGGTTAGCTACTTTTGTTAAAAGATGTTAGGAGAGGTTGATGTTGTTTGGATATGAACAATGATTTTTATATTGGAAGACTATGTTATCAAATCCTTCTTTTATTTGTGTTTCAATATTAATTTGGTTTATTTTGAGGAATTTTAAGGACAGTTATTTATGGAATGGTCTATGATGATCTTTGGGTAGTACCGTGGAATTTTGATGATTTAAAAGTAGTTTCCCTTCCTATGGGGTTCTTTATTTTTGAAGAGTCGTTTTATCTTACCCTTTCTGTCTTTCGAATAATGTTTAAAGATAGAAGAAATAGATAGTTAATCTTTAGTGGATTATGTGATTATCTAGAAGACGATTCTTGTGCTTTTGATGAGACCAAGTGTTTTTTTAATGCTCATCGCTTGGAGAAAAGATTAGTTTTGGTAGAAACTTATTAATGGATGAAACTCTACTTGAAGGTAAACATATTTTCTTGTGTTTTTATTCTATGTAGTAAATGAATTCCTCAAAACTATGAAAAAAGAGCGTAAAACAAAAATTTTGACTGTTAACGTTTCCTACTGGGAAATAAAATATTGTTTAACCCATTATAAGTTTGTGATTTTCTTGTTGTTAAATTTCTCATAATCATGTTTTCTATCACTCTCCCTCAGAACGTGACCCTTTGTTTTCTCTTCCATGTCCATGTTTTCCTACATGGAATCCTAGTATGGGTTAACTTAGGTGGCCTTTGTATTTCTTTTTCATTCTTTTAAAGTAATAGTGTTGCTGACTCTTTTTCCGATGTGGGACATTCAATGAAATTTCCTTGCCCAATTTTAAAAATTGCGAGGACGTAATTTCTTAAGGGGGGAAGAATGTAATGACCCAAAATTTTGAATAAATCTTGTTTCTTAATTTTGTGTGTTATTTTATTTTTCATACTCAACAAAACTGTTTCATTTTATAACATGAGTATAATTAAAATGAGACTATTTATTTTTGACTATTATATAACCGTTAGTCAGTATGACTGTTGGAAACTGAATGTTGCGACTATTGTCTCTAAATACAAGTGATCCTGGTTAATTAATATAGAAAGAAGATTCTATGGATTCATCCAGTAGTATCGGGCCAATCAAAGCCCATCTAACCGAACATGGGAAGGTGGTAGCACAACTGGGATTTTCTCTAGACCAAAACCAAGCTGAAATTCATCGTGTGAAGCTAGAAAGAAATCGCCTTCGTGAGAAGTTCAAACTAATAGAGATTACTACTCGTGCAACGTTGACTGAGTCGCCCTCGGATTCTCTCACCTTAGCACACCTTACATTTATGTCCTATACTGGGGTTATAAGGGGCTATATAAGGATACCATAACTACTTTGTGTAATCCTTTGAGATAAATAAAATTATGCTTTCTTCTTAAGGTGAAGTTTGTGAGTTTTCAAATGTCCGGATAAATATAGTATGCATATTTTTTATGAAATCTAGAAAAAAGATATTTTAAATTTTTTTTGTAAAACTTAAATAATTAATGATGTGTAATGATTTTAAAAAAATGGTCTTCTACAAATGTGTTCAGTAAGAAATTTAGAGTCTAATAAGATCAACTTGATTTTTGATGAATAGTAAATTATGAATAGTGATTTTATGCTTAGGATTAGAAATGTGACAAAATTTATTGGTAATATCACTTAAAGAAAGTATTAATATAATTTAGGCACCTTGATTAAGTAGTGTGATTCAATAAAATAGGTAAATAACTGTTTCATTCATTATTAGTCAAGTATTAGTTTTTTCGGGTGAACAGTGTTTTCATTAAAAATTAAATTAAAAATATTTACAAAATTATTTTTATAAAATGGACTTTATTTTTTAACTTATAGGATCGATATTATGTTAAAGTAATTTTTGGGGTTTTTTCTGAAAAAAACTGTATTTTCAGTGAATAGTGTTTTTTTAAAAAAATTAAATAAAAAATATTTAGAAAATTATTTTTATAAAATGTAGTTTTTTATTTAATTAAGAGTATTAATATTTTATTAAGATAATTTTTTTGGGAGTTTTCGGAAAAATTTGAATTTTTAGTTAATAGAAAAAATACATTTTTAGGGTTTTGGTATGTTTAATGACATCATTACTGCATCATGATGATGTCATGAGATATTTTAAAGGATGGTCGACTAAAGGGGATGAATTATTGTATGAGTGGTCCCATGTGGCCAAAACCATGGGAAAATACCTTGGGAATCCCATGGTTTTTCCAAAACCACCAATGAGGTGTCCCTTGGCCATTAATGCCTCGTCCCCTCACTTTCCCTATAAATACCCACCCTTTCCTCCTTTATTATTCACTCCCAACTCTCCCCCAACGAATATCTGGTCTCATTCCCTCCCAAGGAGTCCTCCCAAGGTTCCCCCAAGCCCTAATGTTCCCAACCATTGAGTTTTAAGTGTTCCGTTTTAAGGTAAGGGATATAACCTCTCTCTTTCTTCTCAAATACTCTCTTTTAAGTCATTTATTTTAGGCTCCATGTTCTTATGTTGGATAATGTTCTTTTATATTACTCTTACTTATATTTTCATGTTCATATGATGAGATATCCCCTCTTACTCTCATCATTTCGTTTTACGAATGTTTATGTGGCGTCGTTAGGCTGCAAAAATTTTTGTAACAGATTCTTTCACCCTTCTCATTTTCAAGTTCTATTTTCATGTCAAGTATTTCAAGTTCATTTTATTATTTTTGGGTATGATATCTATATCTATAATACTGATATTTTAGGTTAATATTATGAGAGACCCTATTTTATCTCATCAATTCATTTTTTTAGGTTTTAAGTGACGCCGGTAGGCTGTCGAATTTTTATAAGAGAAATCTGATTTTTGTATTCCTTTCATGTTTTTCATTTAATATGGTGTGTCTTTACGATTTCATTACCATGTTATTATATCCTTTATATTCTGTCCCTATACTATTTTATGTATTGTTTATGAGTGGGTGACCCATGACCCCTCTCTTTTCAATGTTTTCTAAAACCCAGTAACATAGCTGTTATGCTGCAGAATTTTCGTCCCAAAATGTGTCTCTATTTTTCTCAAATTATTTTATTTTATTAATTGAATACTCAAATCTCTTTCTTCTATAAGGGTATTCACATACATATACAAAATTTCTATTTTAAATTTTGGTATTTACATAAATGATACCCGCTTTCCTTTTTTGTTGGTTTAAAGTGACATAAAGATCACGTCTTTAAAGAAGTTTTTAAAATGTTATAACTATGAAATGAAACCCATTTCTATTATAATATATGGGTTATTTATGAAATTTTTGATGATGATATATGTGGCTCACATGATAATATAATCAAATTTAAGGGTGCGCCCTGATAGCGCTCCAATGCACTGGGTAATGATGTAACCACTAGAGATTACAATTTTCACGATATATTGGGGAATAACCTTGGTAATTTTCAAATAACACCTTAGGGATGGACCTTGGTGATATGTTCATGATTTTATATATTAAATGTTGTATCCACATCTTCAAGTTATGAAATACATTATTTTTATTATGATATGCCTCATGATTTCTTTCTCATTCCTTAAAGTTCTTTTTCATAACATTATTGATGTATCTCAAGTTCACATGTTAATTGTTTCCCTTGTATCACTTACTGGGCCTTCTACTCACACTATCTTTTGATGTATGTCCCCAGGTTATGAGATGCAGAAATGAACCTAGGATGAACATAAGGATAATCCTTTAAATTGTTTAAGAATAATGTTTTATGTTTTCATGTTTCGAGTTCCTGGTTTCCAAGACACTAAACCATAAAAATCTTCTGTTTTGTATAATGTAATGAAAGTTTATGTGATAAAAAGGTGGGATGTAATAAATTTTTTGTTTTAAAAAGATTTATTTTTTGTGGAAGAGAAAAAATACATATTAATCAAAAAAACTATCACTTTTATAAAGATATACTAATATTTGAGTGAAATAAAATTCTATCAAACATTTTTTCTATAAAAAAATTATATTTGATAAGTATTTTAATCATTTAAAACTTATTTTTATAATTTATAGAATCAATTTTCAACATTTTGGAATTATACATCATATTTTTCTCTTTAAAATATTTGCATTCACTTATATTAATAAATATTTTTTATTATATATAGACATTAAATGTAAAAGAATATTCCATATTTTATATAAATATTACAATGTTATGTAATAATTTAATTTTTATTTTTATCTATATAAGTATTACAAATCATGTTAAAGTAAATTATCACGATAATGGTGGAACTATTTTTATTATAAGAATTAGTAAAATTGTATGGAATTTTAATATATTTTACAATGTTAATATATATTAAATAATTACTCTAATATTCTTTTTAAAAATATAGATAAATATATTAAAACTCATTCAATTTTTAATGAATACTAAATAATATTAAGAACACTTAAGGGTAAAAACAAATGTCTTCTACAAAATGTGTTTTCTATATATTAAATATTTTAAATTAAAAAATAACATTCTCTAATAAATAAATTTAATTAAACTATATGGATCCCAAATGTAGGTTTAGAACATGTAAATCTGGTAAAATGGATACCTTATATTTTTTTAGTAAAATATAAACTACAGGGGTAAAACCCAGTTGCCAAGGTAAAAAAATGGTATAATTTAAAAATCATTTTTAGATTGGATAGAAAGATGGTTAATCACGTGTTAAAATTTTTGGAAGAGGATTAATTTAATATATCTCACCTAAAACTACATTATTTATCATGTTTGGAATCATTTACTCTATAATTTTGTTATTCCATTATTGGAAAACAATGGGTGTTCACAGAAGTTCTCTTTTCTTCAAATATCTCAGTGTTTTACATCCCCATATAAAAATTACTAAAACCCAACTCAATATTTCTATATTATAAGTATCTTTAATCAAATAATTACCCTTTAAAACACATTCTGTCATAATCCATTTATTTCTAAGGATGATTTCAACAGAAAGATCAATGTTACAATGTGACTCTTGCATAATACATATTGGTTTCTTCTTAATATTTCAATTCTAGCCAACATCCTAAGTAATGTAATGATGAAATTATAATAATAATATTCTAGTGTTATTATATTAATTTAACCATTCTTATTTATTCCTCCCAATCCACATAGTGAAATAAAAGAATTCATATCGTGTGATAGAGATGATTACTACCTCCATGATGTGGTGCGATTTTATTTCGATCACCACCAAATCGGAATGAAATTAAAAAATTATCTATGGTACAAAAATAACATTTTTTAACTATTATTATAATATAAATATAATATAATATAATATAATATATGAGATTAATAATAAACGTTCATATTAAACTTAAAAACCTAAATTAAACATATCAGAGTTCCATTTCTAATCATAGATCATTATATAAAAACATCTATAACTATATAATATTTATATACTATAGAATAAAAAACTAAATTCACCACAATAAATATGTGAATTTTATTTTTTTACTAAAATACCTTTAACTATTATAAACACATTGAATGAGTTACATAGAAATTGGCTAAACAACCTCAAATAACTAACATAATAAAAACTTATATAATTAATACATAGAATATGATACCTAATAGTCCTTATTAATATAATTATGGATTAAAGAGCTTCATAATAATTTATATAATAAACTTCACAATAATTTTATAGATGAAAGGAACCTACTCAAAGTGAATCGTACCAAGGTAGGGGTCTGTGCTAATTCATTTTTATTCCATTCAGTGAAAAACATTATTATTAAAATCTATTACTTTATATATTATTTATTCCACCAAATTAATAAATTGTATTTAATTTCCTCCAGTTTTTATAGGTTTAAATAAATATTTCTTATGACCTCGCTGTGAAATTATTCTTACCTCAAAAATTAAGTTACCGAAATTGTTTCTTGGTCTGTAATCCTATTTCTTGAAACATGAATAATTTGTTTCATACATTTAATTTAATATAGTGTTTATACTAGATATTTTCTATGTAATATCATGAATTATATTTTATTTCTAGTATTTTCAGTTCAATTTCATGTTAATTATCATTCAAGGGGGTTTTATTGAAATTCCACTCAATCCTAATGGTTTCTTTTATCAACCTCATTTTAAAATTGATATCTCTCAAATGCAAAAACCAATATATTGAATTTTTATTATCATTAATTATAATATAAAAATAATTTCATTCCCATCTTTTTTTTTGAAGATATTTTTTCCCTTTATCCTATTTAAAATATTTTGATTTTTAATTTTGTATAAGGATTTTTTTACTAAATATAATTTTAAAAATTAGAAAAATGGAATTTATTTTTATCCTCATATTTTTAACATCGACATTATATTTTATAGATATCACTGTATTAATTTAGGAAATAGAAAAATTAATTTTCAAATACATTACTTATTTTTTAAAAGAGAGTCATTTTAACACATTCTATATGGGTTCTTTTAAGAAAGAAATACCTTTTTTGTTTCTCTGTGAACATATATTTATATTTCCTTAACCATTTTCCCTAAAACTTTCTCACATATTATTCATGCTTATTAAATGAAATTATTTTTCTCATATATTTATGAAATATTTAATTATATGTTTATCAAAATATTAATGATATTTTTTATTTCCAAAGTGATTTTTTAAAAAATATCTTAAAATTGTTTTTGTCAATGTATTTTTTCTGATATATCTTGTACATTATAAAGTGTATTATTAAAATATTACCAGGGAACATTTTTATTTGGATGGATTGTGTAATTTTATTTTCTATCAATGATGCAATCCATGAATTCATTTTTCATTCCAACCCATCCACAATAGATAAGAAAAACTATCCATATAATGTATTTCCTTCATAAATACATCATTTTCTATTTCATTGATTAATGGGTGGTCATTAAGGTAACATAAATCGATTATTTGGGTAAATTCTATAATTAACTATATTACATTCATTAATATAGTCTAAATATCATATACATTATTATCCTAATTGAAATTTATTTTCCTTGAGTGTTACTGAATATCATTTAATATAGATTTGTGTTCTAATTTTCTATCATGTTAATGTTGATGATGAAATTAATTTTTTTTATTTTAGTGATTTCATTTGAAAATTATAAGAGTTTAATTTCTTACCCATGGTTTATCAAAATTGGTTCTCTCAATGATTTCAAGTGGAACATTTATACATGGATGATAAATGCTTAGTGTCTAATATAGTAATCTAATGAATTTGTGATTTTTATTTTTTATGAGCCTAAAAACATACACAACAGGATTTATCCAAATCCAAATGATACTTGTGGAGATTTACCACATGAAAAAAAGAACATGAGAGAATTTATCCAAATTCCATGGGGGAAGGAGAGGATTTATCCTATCCTAAATGGTATATGGGTGGATTTTCCCAGGCCAAAGGGTACATGGGAGGATTTATCCCATGCCCAAGGGTACATGAGAGGATTATCTAATGACCAAGATAGTATGTGGGTGAATATGTCAATCCTTCATTATTATGAATGTCTATGTGGGTATCGTTGACTTATAATTTGTATACTTTTGTATCTTTAGTGATGTAAAAATAATGATTTATGATCTATGATTTCTCCGGTATGATTTAATTATGTATCATGATGATGAAAATATTATCATCTTATGCTCAAAATATATTATTTGATTATTATTGTTTAGGTTTACCATTACTGGTAATTTCATCGCACCACTTTCATAGGTTTCTATTTCCCTAGATAATATGGATTGGAAGTGTATGAAATTTATTGAATATTATATTACGTAGAATATTAGTGGGGATATTGAATACTTGTTTTGTATTAGGTAGATTCTTATATAGTGTAAATATGTACAATAGTTGAAAAAGACAATGGTTTTTTTGTTTTATGGTTTATACTAACTCTCTAAAATAATAAAACAAAAATTTCTTGAGATTTTATATATTTATTTATTTTATTTATTCCATCTAATTAAGATGGTCATGTTCATGTGGATTTTTATATGGTATCAGAGTATGGTTGAGATAAAATTTGAGGATAGGATGTTATTAAGGGATAATTTAATGGTTTAAATTTTGTGGTTAATAAATAATTTCAGACAAATTTATAACCCTTTAGGTTAATTGAGGTAATATTGAATATTTAAGTGATTGAGATAAGATAGCATTCGTTATAACCCCATAGTAATGTAAAAGTACATGATAACATCATGAAGTTCTGGTAAAGTAGATATTGTATAGTTATCATATCAATTATCTCACATTCTAGAAACTAAAATGTTGATTAATTTATGGAATATATGGACCTATGTGTAATAATCATGATAAATTTTGGTTGAGTATCAACATAATCTTCACTGTAGAGCATGATGAGTGGGTCTAAGAATGCACACAAGGTTGGACACATCAATGGGACATTATAAGGTTTTTTCATATTCTCTTTAATGATCCATTATAAAGGACATTATTATAGTGTTATCTAATTAAGTTAGAGAACCCATTAAAGAAATGAACATGTTAGAAACTTATTGGAGAAATAGATTCACGGTTTAAATTAATTGTATCATATGTATAAAAAGGTGGAATATTGGGAGACATCTATAGAGTATTGTTTTTATATTCTTATTTTGGATTTTATCAAAACATTTTGGGTTTTAGTATTTGGTGAAGTCAGATCATGAGAACAAAGATGAGATGGTTATATATACAGAAACTAGTATTTATTTTAATAAAATATACTCTCATACTTGAATAATTTATAATCTTATTATATTTTCATTACAATGGAAAAAGGATTGTGTTATATTATTACCTTGGGTGGTGATGCTGGTATGTTAATAAAAATTAAATTTTTATACTCTTATATATTTTCACTAGTAGGTTATATTATTCGATTATATTTTGGTATATCTTAAAATTTTATGAGGTTAAAACATCTAATCATAGATCTTTAGTAGTTTTTTTAATGTGTTCGAAACATATATTTTTTTGTATCTATAACTTTGAAAAGTGGTTTTGTAAAAAATTTATAATTTTTGGATAATATTTATAGAAAAAAATAATTATTGTATAAATTTTAGGTTATATATATAATTAATTCTGAGGTAATAAATTACTGATATATTTTTAAAAAATTGACTTATATAGTATTGATATCCTTGGAATCAATAGTTAATTTAATGAAAAAGTGATCTATGAGATTTTCTGTGAAGTTTACTTCATTTTTTATTGTGATATATATTTACTACTGTGTTATTTTTTGACCTTGAAATAAATAAAATTTGGGAGTTAAATATATAACTAATTGTATTAATAATATGTGTTTTAGCTGTAGTATTATTTTCCTAGAGATTCAGTTTTTTTAAAGGTATATTTTGGATAAAAAATGGTTAGGGTTTATACAAACTTGGGAATATTATTATATTAATGATTATTTTTTTATTCAGAAAATATAAGTAATTTGAAATGTACTATTAGTGTAATATTGGTTCCATATTATAATTTATATCTCATATTTGGAATATTTTAAGAATAACGTCAATTACCTTTATTAGTGAGTAATAATTAAAATTATGAGGAATCTATTTATATAAGGGGGTAGAATATATTGACCAAAAATTTAATTGATAATTTTACATTAAAAATATATTTTTAAATATTATTATAAATGAAATACTAATCTAAAATGAAATCATTATATTCTAAAATAAAATTTGACCATTATAATATAGAAGTTAAATTACTGCGTATAAAAAGAAGTAAACATTTAAAGAACTAAATGAAGAAAAATGATTGAAATGGCATCGGGTAGTGGAAGTACCCCATATGAAGCTCATTTGTATAAGATTAGGAATGATGTATCTTCTAGTGGTAAAGATCTAGACCAAACCCAAGATGAATTTTAATCGTTATGGTATGACCAAAATCATTACCATGGAAAACTTAAATTCATTGAAATTTCCATGAGATATAGGTTAGTGGAATCAACCCCATCGATTGACACAGAGACACAACTTAAACATAGGTATTACCTGAAAATATTGAGGATATTTATAACTATAATTTCATATGATATAATCAGGTAATTAATAAAATAATAAGTTACACATCACATCTATTTTACACATCAAACATTTGTAAATTGAAAAAAAAATTACTTTAAAATTTATTTTCATTATATATCTTACATAAAAGATAAATTTTAAAATTTTAAAATTAGTTTTTTTTAAAACAATCATTTAAAAATTATTCATTTTAAAATGTTATAAGATTTTATATTTTATATTTTCTAAAATAATTTATTTTTAGTGGAATAGTGAAAAAACTGGAAGTTTTAGAAATTATAGATTTTATTAAATTCTATAAAACTAAAACTAATTGAAAATTTAATAAGAGATTTTAAAAATAAAAAATATATACATTTATAATATACTTCATTTCCATGATGACTTGAAAGATAAAATTCAATGTCCCAATGTGAATAATACACATTCTTTATCCTTTTCATCATAAAAATTCATTTGTAAACCCACACAAAACATAGTTATAAAATGAACTCATTATAATTATTATATTTATGTTTAATTATATTATCTGAACAAATATTATGTATTCCTCTACGACTACAAGGAAAAACAAAAAAAACATTGATCATATTTTGGTGAAGACTAATACCTCAATAAAGTGGAATGATTTTGTTCCTTCACAACCTAACATGAATGGAATTAAATTTTTCTTAAATGTAAAAAAATATATATAATTCCCTATTAATTTTATATAATAATAATATTGTAAATTCTATATGTGATGTTAGTAATAACTAATAATGGTACAATTAATCATATAAACATAAAATATTGGAGTAAATATCATAATTTGAGATAATTCTTTGAAAAACTATGTGAATTTATTAATATTATTCTATTATAACAATATACTAATTAATCCCAACTAATTCTAGATATTATTATGTTTTTCTAAAAAATCATTAACCATCGTCAATATTATAAAATATTTATGTATAAATTGACCAAACCATATTAAATAAATAACATCTATAAAAGCTATATAACATATAAATAAAATATGATATAAATTGATCCTAATTAATTTAAATATAGAATAATTATGTTAATAATATAGTATTAAAAAACATAATTTTATTATTCAATAATTTAAAAGAATGTAAAGAGTGAATCAGGAGCAAGGAAATAGTTTCTATTAACTCAAGTTTTTGTTGTTGAGTTACAAAATCTTTAATTGAACTCTGTTGTTCCATGTTTTATTAGTTATATCTAATGAATTTTTTTTAAAAAAAATTTACTACTTTTCTATGTTTCTTAAATTATTTATAACTTAACTATAAAATTAATTTTACCTCAATGTTTATTTTACCTAAAAGGGTTTTTTAGTCTCAAATCATATTTCTTATGACATGTTCTATTTTATTTACCAATTTACTTTTATATTGTTTATATACTTATTATATGTATTCAATGTCATGAATTATATTTTATTTATATCATTTAAGTAATCATTCATGATATTTATCATTTTACTATTATTTCTTTATATTGTACTATTGTCATAAGGTTTTTTCCCCAACCTACTTTTCAAATCAAGATCTCTGAAATGTGATAAACCATATGGAGAATTTTTATATTGTTTTATTCTTATATCTCAATCATTTTGTCTCGCTCTATTTATGCTTGGTGATATTTTTCTCCCCTTTATATTATTTAATTTTTTATTTTTTATATTCTTTTAAAAATATGAGGTTTCCTATAAAAATATTTTTAAAATATAAAAGAAGTAAATTTCATTTTATACCTATATTTTTATCTTAAAAAAAATATTCATAGATATCCTTATATTTTTTTGAAATTTATATAAAAATATATTCTTAAATACCTTTATATTCCCTATTATTTTTTTAGCTGAATTTTTTTAACAATTTATTTTTTTATTTTTTCTGTAAAAAAACCCTACTTACAATTCTGTGTGCACAAACTTTTCTCCGACATTTGTCATTTTATATGAAACCTTATATCAAATTTCTTTTAAAACAACTTATTTTTCTCTTATTTTTAAAAAATATTAATTTTATAATGAATTCCAAATATCTAAAACATTTCTTATTTCCAAGGCGATTCATCTAAAGACTCTTAAAAATTGTTTTTTAGCTATATCATTGTCTATTCACATAACTTATTCTTCATCAAGAATAAATATTACCAAACACATTATATTTATATATTGATTATTTAATGTTATTTTATATCAAACATATTATCTTTTACTACCTTTTTCTTTTCAAATTATCCACTATTCATAAAAATAATTTTTCATCTAATTAATTTCCATTGTGAGTGAACTATTTTATATTTCATTGATTCAAGGGTGTCCAGCTGGATTCTATAAATTGATTGATTTGTGAAATTAATTACATAATAATATAACCTATATCAAAATAGTGTTAAAACCATATAATTTACTTCATATATCTAATAGTATTTACACATAATTTTACTGAATATATTTGGGTACCCATTTATTTTCCATGGATTTATTAGGTTATGATTATTGATAAAATTTTAAATGATCTGTTTATGTGATTCCATCTTAAAATTAAATGAAACCCACATTCTTCTCTAGGTTTTCATAATATGTTGAATAAATTATTTCATGTGGCACATATATGAAAGTATTATTGGTGGGTGGGGTCTTATATAACCCTCAAATGCATTTGTAAGGTTTTTAAATCACGTGTTCAAAAGAGTACACGTGGGGTTTTATCTAAATCAAAATGGTGCACTAGAGGATATAACCCATGCCAAATATCATGCAAGAATATTTAGACCTTGAAAAATAGTACATGGGATGATTTATCACAAGCTAATGTGCACATGAGAGGCTTTATCCAAAGCCAAATGGTACTTGTTAGCATTTATCCCAAGTCAAAGGGTAAATCGAAGGATTCTTCCTACATCCATGTATGTGTGGAAAGATAATCCCAATCCCAAGATGATACATGGTTGATTATCGAAATCCTACTATGCGATGAATGTCATCTGGGGTTTCCAGGGCATATTATTTATATGATTAGGTTCATTCCATGCCTTATAAATATCGATTTATGATCTATGTTTTGTGGGTTATAATTTTCATTTGTGTTATCATTTTTGACATATACTCATCTTATGAAAAATTATAATCTTCGATTGTTGTCACTTATATTTACACTTACTCATTGTTTCATATAAACCCTTTATTATGTTACTATTTCCCCAGGTTATGAAGATAATAAACTATTAAAATGTCAAGAAGAGTATCATATGTAAAGAATTAGTTGGTGATTTTGAAGGATTATTATGGATAAGATGTTAATTATATAGTGAAAAAATTCATTTAGTTGAAAAACAAAATAGTTTTTATATTTTATGGTATTTACTAACACTGTAAAAATCTAAACCTATTAGGTATTATAAATGTATATAATTAAATATTTTATTTATGACATGTAATTTAGACGGTCATGTATATGGGGCATCATACTAAACATTTATATCCTCTGAACACTCATTCCAAGAGATTTAATTCATCTCATAATGTGTGGAATAATTTTAATAGGAAATACCATTTTTTTACGACCCGTGAAGTAATAAAATAAAGGAATGCACTAGTGTTAAAAAAAACCATATATTACGGTTGATTCATTGATAATGGTGATTTGTTGTAACACCTCGATATTTTATGAGATATATTCTTTTTCATTTCTTTCATATCTTTTTTTGTACACTACGCCAAGATTATCTTGTACTATACGCAACACCGTATTAGCTTGCAGTATATGTAACACTATTCGTGGATCGTGTTATACACAATTTCAAGATCGTTTTGTGGAAATTATTTATGTAACATTAAGTATATATTTTGTTTAATGTATAAATGCCATAAGTTTTGATTATTCTATATGAAACACAAAATGGATCTTTCACAACACACATCCCTAACTTGTCTTGCTTTACACGCAATCAAGACCTTCTTCGATAGCGTGTGCAGTACGCAATACTGAGTTTCACTAAACGAGATATTATTATAATATTGTTATGAACTAGCCGTTCTGAACAGTAATACCCACTTTTTGAAATTTTTTAAATTTTATCATTCAAAATGGACTTCATTTTTGGATTCGGAATAACAAAATTAGCATAGGGTAAATTTTTTGTATTTTTCTGAAAACATTCCATTTTTGATGGATAGTGAAAATACTAGGATACTATTTAAAATCAGACTTTTTATTTAAATAATTACTTATTTTATTTAAATTTATTTTATGTCAAAATTTATACATAATACCTATATATGTTCAATGTAATTCATTGGATTCATTTTATAATAATTTTAGATGTATAAAAATTTTATTGAACTTTTTACCGTCTTTTACCCACCTCCTGGGAGCATTTGCAATTGTACATAAAACATAATTTTACCACTTCTGTGAGTTTAATTTTGAAAATCCAAGAGACATGGTTAATATCAAGGAGTAAAATGTGGTTCAATAAGATAAAAATAATTTTTGGTGAATAGTAACTTTTTACTTTTATTTACCACGGTTAAAAGTAAATCGGGTAATTAAGGGTAAATATGATATTATTATTACCCTAACACATGTCCTAATTCTATTGGATAAGTTTAATTCGACCAAAAACAACCTTTGGAATAAAATATTTCCCTTTAGGCCCACCTGGATTAGATTAGGACACTTATTATTATTTTATTTAAAGAAGAGTTAAAAGAGTTAAAATCAAAGTTTAATAACTAAAACATTTTTAATATAGGGTTATACATAAGATAAATTAGACAATAAATATTTATTAGAAATATACAAATATTTCCTACATAATGTTTTTTTATTTATAATTTTTAGACATTAAATAATTTAATTTATTTATGACACAATGATGATGCAGTAATTACCGTATTAATAAAATATTAACATAATTGATGTTATAAACACCCAAATAAATGTAATATGAGACTTTTTATGAATTCCACAAATTTTATAGGTTAATATGACATGTTATTATTGATTAAAGTAACTTTTTTTGAACTAATAATGTTATTATTTTCACACAAATCAATTACCAAATAGTGTTAAAATTCACATAAAATATTTTTTATAACAAATATTATATTATTAATTGATATTCTATTCCTAAAAATATAAGGTTCGGTGAAATAACTTAGATAAGGATATATATATATTTATAATGAACCAATTGGGGTTCTTTTGTCTTGTTATAGTATGTTTATTAACCATATAGTGTAAGAAAATAAGAAGACACGGTAAAAGTTAAATTATTTAACTTAGAGATAAATCAAAATGATACGGTTACAATAGTAACCTAAACTTGTCTAAAACAAATTTTTTGATATTATTTCTACCCATACCCACTTTAGCTTCTAAAAAAGACACTTTGGAGCCATTATAAACAGAATATGACTTTATTATAAAATAATATTTTAAGTTTTTTCTAAAGTGCCCCTCTCCTACCTTATAAAAGGGAACCTCCTCCCTCTCCTCTATACACAATTTTTAGCCTTCAATCTAGTCCAACCCCTGACCATTTCTCTTCTAAACTTCCCTATAAACATTATGGATGTTCTGGTCTACTCATAAGACCAGCTCTAGTGCCTTAAGATGAATCTTAAAAGAGGTGTGTCAAAGAAGAGGTAATCTCTTCTACCGATTCTTTCAAGTTTCTTTCTTATTCAACTTCCTCTTCTTTAGTTGTTTATTTAAAAAGTAAAACCATAAGTATCACTAAAATACTTATATGATATTATATATATGAAGCAACCCCATTTCACCTTCTATCCATCATACAGAAAATGAAATCATGGCGCGTGCGTACGTACAGAATACCATCTCCACGTCGTGGTGTAATCTGTTTTTCCACCACCACCTTACTTGGATGGATATAATGGTGTAAATAATAACTATATATGGTAATAATAACATATTACTTATTCTGAGATATTATATCATCCACTCCAATTCCATTCAATAATTATGAGAATGATATCATCGCTCGTGCGTACGTACGGATTACCGTCTCCACGACACGATGAGATTCATTCTCCATGTTAACCATTCAAGAATGATTATAAAGTCTATATAATGAATGATATTGAAATATATGACATAATAAATCTACTTGATTTATGTAAATATATATATATGTCATCTAATTACTTCTATTCAAGTCAATAAGGAAACGAAAACAGCGTTCATGCATTTGTACGGCCTACCGTCTCCATTAACGATGTATTTCATTCAATTTATCGATCTATCATATATATATTTATATGATGAATATATATTTTATATAAATCATGTTTTAAATTCTGTAATTAAGTAAATCAGGTTATAATTAAGAACAACAAGATGAAACACGTACGATAAATGAAACGATTTTATATAAAACGATGCTTTAACATGGAATTGACAAAAGAACGGGTAATATAAAGTCATAAGAGAATCATATATGATATCATAAATATTATTATGATTCTGTTACAAGTTATTAATTTGTTTAAACCCTCTATAAATGATTTTTGGATACGTATTAATCATATCAGACCTAAGTTAAGGGATAACAATTCCAATCTCGTTCTTATCTGAGATTGTTTATTTGTAAGTATTTACTGGAGTTATATTTTTCATCCATGTCCATAAAAATGTTTTTCATAAAGTGTTTAATATTCTTCCATTTATGTTTAAATTCATTTTTATCCCTCTATGACTTTTACTTTTTTTATATAAGGAATATTTCTTTTGTTTACCATATGTGGTACTTTTTCACTTTTCCGTTAAAAGTACACGGAGAATTTTTTTTAACTTATACAGCATGAAAGTATTTTTAAGGTTTCATAACGCCTTATTTTCATGGTTTTTACACTAAAATATTTCATGATTATTTTCCAAAAAATCCTTTTCTTTTAAAATTTCTTTGAATTTTGAGAAAAGAAAATTATTTTGAAAAACAAAAGATATTTTCCTCAAGAATTCATTTCAAGTGTTTTATCAAAACTATTTTCCATCTAAGATGAAATTATTTAGTATGATTATGTTTTATATATAAAGTTTCTATTATTTACATGGTTTTATTTTTCTTATTATGAAATGATATCCATTTCTTTTAAATGGATTATGTTATGATGGGATGATGTTTATGAAACCCATTTTATTCGTTGGGTTATTATGAATGATGTATGTTTGTTTTGTGGCACACAAAAGAATGATTTCATTATGAGATGGGTGGGACCTATATCTCCCTCCAATGAATTGGGTAAATATTTATATCTCATGAGATAGACATGGCTGGAATGGTATGTAAATCTGGTTCAGTGATACAAGACTGTAACGAGGAGTAAACTCAATCCAGAAAGGGAGTTTGTCCACTAAGATGGTCAGGGAATAAATGCCTTGGATAATATGGAAATCATATCATGTGCATAGTGGTTTTCCACAATTAAATATTTTATTCCCATGATATTTTATCGTGATTGATTTTCCTTTATGATCTATGCCTTACGTACAACCAAGATTTATTTCACAACTCAGGATTTTGATTTTTAAACTTTATGATCATGTTTTTAAGATCAAATGTTTATGGTTTGTTTTATTTTCTCCATGCTTACTCTTACTGAGCATTTGAGATCACCCTTTATAAGTTTTATTTTCCCCAGTATATAAAGAATGGTTTTAGGTAAGAAAAAAAGGGAAAGATATTTATGGGAGATGTTGAAGATCTTTCACCAATATTAGAAGATTATATTCCAAGTATCCAAAGACACTAAACTATTACGGTCCTTTGGTGTCTGTTTTTGTTATGTATTAAGTATTCTGAAAAGTAATGTAATGTCTATGTACGTCAAGTTTGGGTCTCTACAGTTGGTATCAGAGGAAAGGTTTAGTTAACCTTTGGAAACTAGGATGTGAAATCTTTAGTGAGATCCCAAGAGATATTTGTAAGGTATGTCTAGGGATGTCCCTAAAGTTAAGTATAAGTATTGGTTATAGTCCTAGAATAAGTTAACAATATTAGAATTAATCCTAAGATTTTAGATATTGAAGGTACTCCCCCTTTATTATGTTGTTTTCCAATCATGATTTTTCCTCTCACACTAATTTTTTTGGGTTTTATAAAATGGATTGAAATAGGAAGATTCACGATATTTTAGGATATGATGGACAATAGAATGATATACTTCATGAGAAAACAAATTAAATGGGATTTGGAAGTCCAAACATCATTATTATGACTAATCAGAAATCTCATAATAAGATCAATAATCTCAACTTTGGTAAGTATCCGGACCCAACTAATAAGAGAAAGATGGAGTTTCATGATGATCATAGAGGAAATAAAGTTCAATTCACCTCATGTAAATCATGTGGTAAGAGGCATTATGGAGAATGTTTCAACGGAACTGGAAGATTATTTGGGTGTGGAAAAGAAGGAAACAATTCTTGTAATTGAAAAGGAAAGGGTTTAGTTAACACCATGGACAAGGATAATGGTATTGCTAAGACATTAACAATAGTTAAATGTCTTAAATGAGGAATGTACGGGCATTATGAAATCCAATGCCCAAAGAGAAAGACTCATGAAGAGAATCATCATGGTCATATGGGGGGTATTTATATTGATCATGATGAAGAGACTATAAATGATATGTGAGATGAAAGAATTGTTGAAGCTCGATCAATGGTTTAAGAAGGTAGTGGAATGATTTATGTTTATCAAGAGTTTTGTTGTATAGGTAATGGTACTTTGGAATAAAGACATCTAAGGATTGTTACACTATTTTCCTTCCTAAAGTATTTGAAGGTATATGTTGAATGGTACTGGTAACCATGAAAGGTTATTCAGATATTTTTGGAAAGTAGATGATATGCACATAATGAAGGGCTAAAGATATAATGAGATGTTTGATAGTATTAATGAGCTCATTACTGATATAAGGACAATGTGATATCCTGGTTTGAGTATATAGAAATTTTTGGATTTTGGTATGTGGAAAGAGTTAACTTTTGATAGAATTCATGTTTTCACTAAGGTTCTATGGTAATTTATGTTTCAAGAGAATACATGATTAAGGTATTCATATGTTTGGAATGTGACCAAGAAGATATATCTTATGATATATGGGGGATAAATGATTGTATTCACATGCTTGGTAGATGACCTTTCTAGTAGTCGTTTTCTGTATACTATGATATTGGACAGAAGTATTTTTGATATGCCTAAAGTTTGGAATGCATTAAGTTGGACATCAGATAGTATTGCTTAAGGCTAGAAATTTTTGATATTATTTCTGGAATGTTGTAATAGTATAGTTTTATAAAAAGGAAAACCCATAAGATGGGTAAAAACCCGTCGCGTCAGTCAAGGTTGCAGGAATCGAACCCACAACCGAAGTGTGATAGGCCTTTATCGCCTACCACTGGCCTACAGGAAGTCCCTGGTTTTTAGAAACTAGTTTTATTTCATTAAGCATTATGATAGATGAAGTATAAGTCCATTTTTGGAACCATATATAGTTAATCTCACCATAAGATGGACTTATAAATTTTGATAACCTTATGTTTGAGATATATGGAATGACCTATCATTCTATTGCATGATCTGCTAACACTTCGTAAAAGAAAAATGCAACTTCATTTCATTAAGAGGTGAAGTGGAAATTGTTCAAGGAATGAGCAACGATAAGATTGTACCAAAATCAAGTGAGTATTTATTCTAATTAAAATTATTCAACATTAGGGAACTGATCTTGAAAACCAAAAATGTTTTCCTAGTGTCCTCATATCCGATAAATCATATGGTACGTTAGATCGTCACAAATTTATGGCTTTTTTATTGTTGGATTTTTCATAGACATGTCCTCTACTACTCTCCATCAGAACTTGATGGTTAGATTTTTCTTCCATATCCATATTTTCACCTATGTTCTCCTTTGTGGAATTCCAGTGATGAGTTAATTTGGGTAACCGTTAAGTTTAATACTTTAGTTTTTAAAATTCAGTTTTAGTACTCCTTTTTACGATGTGGGTTTATGTGAAAGAAACTTTTAAGTAGTAAACAATTTATAACCCCGACGAATTTCGAGGGAGAAATTCATTTTAAGGGGGGTAGAATGTAACACCCCAAGATTTTATGAGATATATTCTTTTTAATTTATTTCATATCTTCTGTTGTACGCTATGCCAATATTATCTTGTACTATATGAAACATCGTATTAGCTTGTAGTATACGCAACACTATTCTTGGCTTGTGTTATACACAATTTCGAGTTCGTTTTGTGGAAATTATTCTATGCAACATTAAGTATATATTTTGTTTAATGTATAAATTTAATATGTTTTGATTATGTTATACGCAACACCGAACAAGGATTTCATTACACGTAGCCCTGACTTGGCTTGCATTACATGCAATCAACACCTTTTTCGATAGCGTGTGTAGTACGCAATACCGAGTTTCACTAAATGAGATATTATTATAATATTATTAAGAACTAGCCATTATGAATTGTAATACCCACTTTTTGAAATTTTATAAATTTTATCTTTCAAAATGGACTTTATTTTTGGATTCAGAATATCAAAATTATCCTCGGGTGATTTTTTTTGTATTTTTCTGAAAACTTTCAATTTTTGATGAATAGTGAAAACACTAGGTTACTATTTAAATACCGACTTTTTATTTAAATAATTATTTATTTGATTTAAATTTATTTTATGTAAAATTTGATACATAATACCTATATAAGTTCAATGTAATTCATTGAAGTCATTTTATAATAATTTTAGATATATAAAATTTTTATTGAACTTTTTACCGCCTTTTACCCACCTCCTAGGAGAATTTGAAATTGTACATAAAACATAATTTTACTGCTTCTGTGAGTTGAATTTCGAAAATCCAAGAGACATGGTTAATATCAAGGAGTAAAATTTGGTTCAATAAGATAAAAATAATTTTTGGTGAATAGTAACTTTTTACTTTTATTTACCATGGTTAAAAGTAAATAGGGTAATTAAGGGTGAAAATGATATTATTATTACCATAACACATGTCATAATTCTATTTGATAAGTTTAATATGACCAAGAACAATCTTAGGAATAAATTATTACCCTTTAGGTCCACTTGGATTAGATTAGGACTCTTACTATTATTTTATTGAAAGAAGAGTTGAAATACTTAAAATCAAATTATAATAAATAAAACATTTTTAATATAGGGTTATACAGAAGATAAATTCCACTATAAATATTCATAATAAAGATAATATTATTTCATAAATAATGGTATTTTATTTATAATTTTAGACATTAAATAATTTAATTTATTTATTACACAATGATGATGTAGTAATTTCCTTATTAATAAAATATTAATATAATTGATGTTATAAACACCAAAATAAATGTAATCTGAGACGTTTTATGAATTACAATAATTTTATAGGTTAATATGACATGTTAATATTGATTCAATTAACTTTTTTCGAACTAATCATGTTTTTATGATTTTCACAATAATCAATTACCAAATAGTGTCAAAATTGACATAAAATAGTTTTTAAAACAAATATTATATTATTAATTGTTATTATATTCCTAAAAATTTAATTATAGTCCAAATAACTTATATAAGGTTATATATATTAATAATTAACCACTTGGGGTTCTTTTTGCTTATTATAGTAAGATTATTAACCATACAATTTAAGAAAACAAGAAGACACTGTAAAAGTTAAATTATTTAACTTAGAGATAAATTTAAATGAAAAGGTTAGAATACTAACCTAAACATGTCTAAAACATATTTTTTGAGAGGATTTAGACCCATTCCCACATTATCTTTGAAATAAGTCACTTTGGTGCCATTAAAAACTGAATATGACTTTATTATAAAATAATATTTTATGTTTTTTCTAAAGTGCCCCTCTCATCCCTTATAAAAGGGAACCTCCTCCCTCTCCTATTTACACAATTTTGAGCCTTAAATCTCGGCCAAACCCTGCCCATTTCTCTTCTCCACTTCCATAGAAACATTCTAGAGGTTCTGGTCTCCTCAAAAGACCAACTCTAGTGCCTTAATAGGAAGCTTAAAAGATGTGCGTCAAAGAAGAGGTAATCTCTTCTACCGATTCTTTCAAGTTTCTTTCTTCTTCAACATCCTCTTCTTTAGTTGTTTAATTGTAAAGTAATAAAATAAGTATCACTACAATACTTATATTATATTATAAATATTAAACAACCCAATTTCACCTTCTATCCATCCTACATAAAATGAAATCACTGCACGTGCCTACGTACGGAATACCGTCTCCACACTGTGGTGTAATTTTTTTTTCCACCATGACCTTACTTGGATGGGTATAATGGTTTAAAGAATATCTATATACGGTTATTATAACATCATAATAATTATGAGATATTATATTTTCCACTCCAATTCTATTCAATAGTTATGGGAATGATATCATCGCTCGTGTGTACGTACGGATTACTGTCTCCACGACTCGATGAGATTCATTCTCCATGTTAACCATTCAAGAATGATTATAAAGTATATATAATGAATAATAATTAAATATATGACATAATAAATCTACTATATTTATGTATATATATATGTCATCTAATTACTTCCATTCATTTCAATAATGAACTTAAAACAGCATTCATGTGTACGTACGACCTACCGTCTACATGAATGGTTTATTTAATTCCATTTATCAATCTATCATATATATATTTGTATGATGAATATATATTATATATGAATAATGTTTTACATTCTGTAATTAAGTAAATTAAGATATAAGTAATAACAGTACGTCGAAATTCATATGATAAATGAAACCATTTTTGTCACGCCCGGACTTTTTTGAGGTATGCGTTCAATTTTAAATTTTTATTTCATAAATTAATTGCCGGTTTATTTAAATTATTTGGTTGTATCATGAGCCGAACCTGGTTTGGGTTACCCGTTGGGGTAACGGTGCGCGCGCGCGGGCCTTACGCCGCTCGGTGCACGGGTAGGGGATGGGCAAGGCCATGCAGCTTTGCCTTCTTCAACGCACAGTGCCCCTTGCGCGGACGAATCAAATGGCAGATGTTAACTTTTATTATTATTTAAATTATTATTATTATCATTGATACTACTACTATTATTATTATTAATGTTATTCTTTTATTATTGTTATTATTATCTTTATAATTATTATGATATTATTATTATTATTGCTAATATATTATTATTATCGTTATGCGGTTACTATTATTAATATTTTGATAATTATTATTACTAATAATATTATTATTTCTAATGTTATTATGATATTTAATATTATTATATTATATTAATTTGTTTAACTTTTTCCCCCCTAGGAAACCCTAGCCGCCACCCCCACTCTCATCTTTCTTTTTATTCTTTTCTTTTTTCTTCTTTCCTTCTCCTCTTCTTCTCCCCACGTCGTTCTCTCCTCCATCCGCGGTGCACCCCTTCCCCGGATCATCCGCGCTCCCCTTTCTCCTCCTCCTACTCCCACTCGGCTGCGTCCTGCTCCTACACCCTCTCCGCCGCTGTGTCTTGCAGAACAGCATCTTCCGCCGGACCTGCATCGGCCACGCCTCCGCCTCGGGCCGACCTGCTGCTCCCCTTGCACCCGCAGCGGACCAGCCGCCCCCCTGCCGCTCTTCTTCTCTTCTCCTCCTTCCCTCTTTTTTTTTCTTTTCTTCTTCTCCTCTCCTTCTTCTTCTCTTCTCACCCGTCGTGCCTCCCTTCCCTTCTCCATTCTTTCCTCTCCTCCTCTTCTTCCTCTTTTCTTCTTCTCTTCCCCTGCCGCTCTCCCTTCTCCTCCGCCCAGCCGGCGCAAACCCCCCTGCCGTTGTCCTCTGCTGCACACCGCACAAGGCCCCAGCCGGCGCTCCCACCCCTACTACACCGCTCCAGCACCCCTCGCCGACCGCCGCCCCTGCTGCACCCCTACTGCAGCCCTCCGTCCAGCTGGCGCGCCCCTGCCTCTTCTTCTTCCCTTCTTCTTTTCTTCTTCTCTTCTTCTTCTTATCCTCTTCTCCTCCTTCTCTTCTTCTTCTTCTCCTCTTCCTCTTCTCTCCTTCTTCTTCCCTTTCTTTTTCTGCCTCTTCTTCTCCGTTCCGGCGCCCCTGTTCGGCCTCCTCCGCGCAGGTCTGTTTTTCTTTTTTTTTTGTTATTTTATTTTATTATTTTAAGTTATCTAATTAGATATTATGTTTTCTTTTGTTATTATTATTAATATGTTATTTATTATATCATTACTATAAATATTAATATGTTATTATTCTAATTATGTAAATAATAATAATAATAATAATATTATTATTATTATTATTATTATTATTGTTATTATTATTATATTATTATTATTATTATTAATATTATTATCATTTTATTATTATTATTATTATGTTAATAATACTATTATTATTATACTACTATTGTTATTATTATTATTATTATTATTATTATTATCCTATTATTATTATTAATATTAATATTATTGTTATTATTATTATTTAAAATTATTATTATTACTACTATTATTATTGCTATTGTTATTATATTATTATTATTATTCTATTATGTTATTATTATTATTATTATTATTATTATGTTATCGCCATTATTATTATCGTCATTATTATTATTGTTAACATTTTTGCTGAACCCGTTGAGCGTTATGCTGTTTTTAGGACCTGGTTGACGGCTCAAGACGGTGCGACCGCGGCGCAACTGGAGTCTTGCACCGTGTCTTTTTCCACGCCCGTTTGAGGTAGGTGATTCCGCACTCAATTATCTTTTGGCGATCTTTTGCGTGTAGGTTTAATTTTTCATCACCCTGTTAATTAGTTTTCATATTGAAAAATTAGTTTTAATTACTTTTTAAATGCGCATTTTATTTTCCAGTGGTACATTCATGTGGTGCAAGCCCATTTCTTTTATCGCGGAAACTCACTTTGGCTGGTTATTATTATTTGTGAACTGTGCAGTGTGTGTCAGGGAGTTTGGATGACGCAGGTTGTGTGTTGGCATGTCAGAATGTGTTTTATTATAGAAAGGGGGTTTTGGGTGACTTTTTAACCTTCAAAAATTTTTGTGACATGTTTGAAAACTGTTAAATGATTTTTCTCAGTGGTCTTCTTAAATAACAAAGTGATTTCGTTAAGGTATACGTCTAGTTTAATTTAAGGCATATGCAGTGTGGTTTAAGTTTTTTTTTTAAAAAGAAAAGTTTTGGTGCATGTGTGGTTTTCAAAGAGGATATCAGTGTGCAAGTGACCCGTTTGGCTCGAAGTGCTATTGTGACATGTTATGGGAACTTTGATCTCTAGGTGAGCACAAGGAGGGAAGCCGGGGTATTAGGTGGGGAGACTGGGACTAGTGAGCTAGTGTTCCGGAGATGACCCGACCCGGTTTCACTGGCAGGTTTGACGACTGCAACACTAACTAAACATATGATATCTGAGGGTCGTGGCCTTCTAAGCCACGTGTTCTGAGGGTCGTGGCCTTCTAAGCCACGTTATCTGAGGGTCGTGGCCGCCTAATCCACATTTCACCGAGACACGACGTTCTAGGATCCCGCTAGTCTAGTACCCATGGGGCCTTTCCCATCCCTTGGTGCCACCAGTTACCTTGCGTGCATGCTGATACGTGATATGTCACTTGAACTGCTATCCTAATGTGTTTATCTTGAACTGTCTTTCTTTTAAATCATTTTATGAAAACCATTTTCTTTTGCACTTCATTCTATCTTTATTTTAGCATTGCAATTGGTTGTCTTTTGATAGTTGTGTGTGGAATCTTTTATTGGTGATATCCTGCTGGGCGATTTCACACACCCTACTTACACCCTTGGGTGTAAGTAGACTTGTTTACTTCTGATACAGGTAGTGTCCAGCTTTTGGGAGCAGTGGTTCAGGTTGTTAGCAGGACTATCTACGTGGAGTTTTGGTGGTGGCCTAGAGGCGGTGTCCTTACACCAGGAGACAGTCCTTAGGGTGGTTTTTGGTTGTCTTGTTTTGGTGTTATTTGGGTTTTGAGTACTTGTGAACCAAAAACCTGTTTGGTTATCTACATGTTTAACTGTAACCTTTATCTCTTTTTGGTTTACTTTGGTTGGCTGCTTTACATTTATTCACTCGGGTAAATCGTTCCCAAGGTTTATTTTGATACCCGGGAACTTGTGCCAGCCCATGGGGAAAGGGAACGCCCTTCGGGCCTTGTCGCGGGCCGGGTCGGGCGTCGGTTCGGATGGCGACCCGATTCGGTTCGTGACAATTTTACCTAAAACGATGCTTTAACATGGAATTGACAAAATAACAGGTAATATAAAGTCATAAGAAAATCATATATGATATCATAAATATTATTATGGTTATGTTACAAGTTAAAAATATGTTTAAACCCAATATAAAGTAGTTTCGGATACGTATGAAGCATATTGGACCTAAGGTAAGGAATAACTATTCCAATCTCATTCTTATCCGAGATTGTTTATTTGTAAGTATTTACTGGGGTTATATTTTTCATCCATTTCCATAGAAAATGTTTTTCATAAGGTGTTTATTATTCTTCCATGTATGTTTAAAGTCATGTTTACCCCACATTGACTTTTACTTTTTGTTATAGAAGGAATCTTTCTTTTGTTTACCATATGTGGTACTTTTTGACTTTTCCTTTAAAAGTACGAGCAGAATGTTTTTTTAACTTATACGGCATGAATTTATTTTTACGATTTCATAATTCCTTTTTTCATGATGTTTACTCTACAATATTTCCTGATTATTTTCAACAAAATCCTTTTCTTTTAAAATTTCATGGCATTTTGATAAAAGAAAATGATTTTGAAAAAGAAAGGATATTTTCCTCAAGAATTCATTTCAAGTGTTTTATCAAAAGTATTTTTCATATAAGATGACATTATTTAGTATGATTATGTTTCAAGTATAATTTATCTATTATTTACATGGTTTGATTTTTCTTATTATGAAATGATATCAATTTCTATTATATGGATTATGTTGTGATGGGATGATGATTATGAAACCCATTTTATTCGTTGGGTTATTATGATTGATGTATGTTTATTTTGTGGCACATGAAAGAATGATTTAATTATGAGATGGGTGGAACCTATATCTCCCTCCAATGAATTGGGTAAAGATTTATATCTCATGAGATATACATGGCTGGAACTATAAGTTAATCTAGTTTGGTGATACAGGACTGGAACGAGGAGTGAACTCGATTCAGAAAGGGACTTTGTCCACTAAGATGGCATTGGCAGCAATGCCTTGGCTACTATGGAAATCATATCATGTGATTAATGGTTTTCCACAATTAAATGATTTATTCCCATGCTATTTTATCATGATTGATGATCCTTTAGGATCTATTCCTTATGTACTGCCAAGATTTATTTCACAACTCAAGATTTTGATGTTTAAACTTTATGTTCATGTTTTATGTTCAATTGTATATGTTTTGTTTTATTTTCTCCATGCTTACCCTTACTGAGCATTTGAGCTCACCCTTTATATGTTTTCTTTTACTTAGGATATAAAGAATGGTTTTAGGTAAGAAAAAAGACGGAATATCTTAATGGGAGATGTTGAAGATCTTTCACCAAGATTAGAAGATTATGTTCCATGTTTCCAAAGACACTAAACTATTACGGTCCTTTGGTGTCTGTTTTTCTTATGTATTAATTATTCCACAAAAGTAATATTGTGTATATGTTTTTCAAGTTTGGGTCTCTACACTTGTATTGTTTAGATACATAATTGTTCATTTGGCGTAATGTGATCTATTCCAGTAAGTGTTGTATTGTCTCCACCCAAATGATTCCTACCCCCATGATGAGGTGGTTTGGGATGGGGATTATTTGAATTTCTATAATCACTGTAAATAGTTCCATTCTAACAGTAATATATATTCTGATGAGATCATATTGATTGAACATGATAATGTTATCACCGATTCAGAACATTGCTACCTATTTTCTGCTAAGGTTCTATAAAATTAAAAATTATATGTACCCTCAGTCCATAGTTAAGATAATGTCAAAGAAGGGCCCTGAATTCCAAATTTATTTTCTCTTATTAATAAAATTTTAAATAATCTGGTTTGTTACTATAATACTAATGAAATGAAATGAATATAGTGTATTAGTTATCTAGTTCTCTAATAACCTAGGAGTAGCTTTAACTTCCACACTTATTCCTAAAACTAGAGTTCCCACTTATGTTTGGGGGGAATTAAGTGTTCCCTCTACTATTATTCCTATCAATTTTATATTCTTAAAATATATATTATTTCACTATTTCTTGGTAATTATCAATGAAAAACATCAACACTCTAGAATGAATAACTAGTCACATGACTAATTTGAACTCCTGCCCCACAAGTGATTCACTCACAATCAATTTTTGTTAAAAATGAACAATATAAGTAAAATATGACAAATATCTAATACAGATAGGTTTCCTAGATTTATAAAAAATAAATATTTTTCATGATACTCAAATGATATGTCGATGTAATTATTTGTAAAAAATAACTCAAATATGTTCCATTAAGTCCTTGATCAACCTTTTGTTGGAATTTATTTATATCTATTAAAAATATACACCATGATCTTCACATTAAATTCATTTACTGTTACTAAGAAAATAAAAATTATATTATTTATACCAAGTCATGCTTAGAAATTCTCTGGAACCGAGTCACCCCAATCAATTTGAATTTTAGTGAGTGATCTATACCATGTGGTTCCTTGGATCAATTTATATTTTGGACTACATTAAAATCAACCATAATAATTATAAAAATCTATTTATACACTAATTATTAAAATGGAACCAATTTATTCATAGCACCCTCATGCTGATTTAAAGAAATCATGACTAGAAGGATATTTCTAGAGTCATATAAATATCAGCATTCAGTCACAATACAATACTCAAATCCAAAATATTTTACGATACAATAAAAAAATTCCAAAAGCATCATAAAATATCATATGAATATTGAATTCCTTGCGGGAATCCTTTTTTACTCATGAATAATACTAAACACGTTATATTAAAATTTTAGTTTCAATCATTTTGGTTTTATTTTTAATAATGTTCTTAAATCGGTCTAATTCATTTACTTGTATTTCATAGAAATACTAGGAAATGCTTTCCTAAATTCTGGTCAGCTGTAGTGGTCTTCCCAAATATTGGAATGAAGTGCCATGCCTACAGTTCTCTATTAATCTTTGAACCTGTTTTCAAGATGTATCTATTGGTTTGTATTTCGGTTTGTCCCTCGGATGGGGCCTCCTGTGGTGATATTATTTCTCATTTCATGCTTCCTCTTTTCCAATGGAAATCTTCATATATGTTTTTCATAAAATCATCTGTTTTTTTCACCTTTTTTTAATTCCTATTTTTTGTTGTCTTGAATGTAGTGGCCTATTGATCATTGTGAATTTATACAATTGTAATTCAAAAAGATTCTTCCTCAATTTGATTGCATGAGATCTCCATGCAGTTTTTTTCAGGGCATCATTTATGGAGTGCCGACCTGGAGTGGACTGGATTGTCTGCAAAGAAGTGGGCTTCATTGGAAGAAGTCTTTGTGAATGATGATTTTGGCACTACTCACAGAGCTCAAGCATTTACCAAGGGTGTTTCTAAGTACATGAAGCCTTATGTTGCGGACTTCCTTTTGCAGAATCTTCTACTTGACATCCAGTGCCCACTTTATTTCAATGAGAATTTCTTGGTGCTTTGGTTTTTGATGTCTTTCACCATAATCATACAATATGGTGATTTGGTGTTTCTTGTTTTTATTTTTCCATGTATTGTTTTCTTTTTTTCTATAATAAAATACCATTATTACTAGGAAATTTTATTTGGGTAATTTATCATGGTTATAAACATGACTAATTTACCTGTTTTTTTAAATATGGAAAATTTATCGACATTATTTAATGTGACTTAATTAGAAGTGTTTGTAGGAATTATTACATTAACCATGTTTTTATATTTCACAATTTTACCGACACACCATTTACCTAACATCTCAATATTTTTCAATAATTTTTATAGAATTTCATTGTTAAATAATTTCAAAAATAATTATAATTTATTTTTAAAAAAATCACCCAACATCTCATCTCAATATTTTTGATATATTTTGTTTTAAAAAGATCATGAACAATATCACATACCCCCATCACCTTCACGATCCTAGATACTAACCCATAAATGTGGGAAACTATTTTTTTATAATTTTATATATAATTTATTTTAAAAAATATTATTTTTTATATAAAATTTTTGAGACAATGACACTAAGGTCCTATGATGCCCAGAAGGTGTCGCTGATTCCTTCAGGTATGATCAAATATGATATTTCTTGTTCCTAAACTACAATCAACTAAAAAGGTTCATTATAGTGGTCGGTAGGGGACGAACCCAAAGGAAAAACTATTTGACAAGATACATTTTGATTGAAACACTATATAAGGATTTTTCACCTTCACACTTCCACTTTGGTTTATCAAGAATAATGTAACATGGATTTTGATCAAATAATAAATAAGGTATTCGGGTAAATTTCAAGGCTTTAGGAAAACAGTTACCCTAAATATAGATTGGTATTTTCTTATGGCTTGGGTGTAGAAGCGATGTTGGGGGTCACTCATTAGTTTTGGTCAAACCATTTTTATTTTCATATTATGAAATTATCACTTGGTTTGGGTATAGATATAATCCCAGATGCAATATTCTTAGATTCTATGATATAAATCATCATAAGATAATTGTAATATGTACTCAACTCTAATAATGTCATTTTCATTCAATTCCACCTCCCATAATCAGGTCTATGAGAGGGAATGTGAAAAACAATAGTTTTTAACTTAATTACTATCCACATGGTTACCAAGGTTCTATTAATGGATTCATTAATCATAGAAGCACCCATACTCTAGACCCTAAACCTTATGTGGATTATCCACAAATGAACGTTTTGATCCAAAAAAAGAAATTAGTAAGATTATAAACCCAATCATAAAACAATTTCCAAATAAGAAATCTACAAATGAAATTGAAAAAAGAATAAATCCTACACATACATTGAATGAAGAATTAAGAATGAAGTAAGAAATAGTTGATGTAAAATGACAATATGTGTTAATATAGTTCCACAATGGAAATGAAATCCAAATAAATAATGTATTTATATTGAATTAAAAAATAGAATATTATTTGATAAGAAGTGGAATAGAATGAATCAAAACTGAGTTTGGAATGAAAATAAAGATGAAAAAAGAATACAAATGAT
Source organism: Viscum album (assembly GCA_963277665.1). NCBI lineage: Eukaryota > Viridiplantae > Streptophyta > Magnoliopsida > Santalales > Viscaceae > Viscum > Viscum album. The sequence continues at coordinate 365,624,698 of OY728137.1, forward strand.
AGAAAAATCATAGGCCCCACTCTATTCGCATGTTGTGAATCACCAAAATATTTATAGGAAAGATAGTTACATGACATGTAAACCATTCATGAATTTTATTCCATATAATTGAATTCTGCCACAAAATTTACATTATGTAAACATTTTACACATTATTTACAATGAATCTAAAATCTCTTCAAAATATCATGGATCTCATTTAATTATCGATAAGTATCACTAGAAGAATGGGATCATGAACATTTTCACATATTGTAGATACAAAAAATCTTGTGTGTGATTCATGTATTATACTTACTTTACACTATGTAAATTTAGTGGGAATTGGAGTTTAAAAATATCATGATGTTTAATGTATTTACACATATTTTAATCGATTCATGTCATATAATTTTTCATGGGTGGGCCTTTGGTCCATGATGTTGTTATGAATGAAGAATACAAATTATGTCATCCTATCATGTAATATAAATCCTTTTTCCCAATATTCATCATTTCTTCTTTTGAGCCTAAAATTCCAAATTAAAACATAAAAAATCAAAAAACCATTATATTATCAAATAAAACCTAAGAAGACTTTAGATAATTTAATCCAAAATGTGTATATTAATTAGAATATCAAATTCACCGACACATAAAAAAATTGATTTTCCTCATGAAAAATATTCTCAACAGGGATTCCGAAAGACTTTATTAAAACAACAATTAGGATCATTTCTAGGAAATATATTACTTGGTATAAGAGGAAAAATTAGTGTCACTAGAATCAATACTGCAGAGAAAATCTTTCATGAAAAATAGTTTTCTTCATTTATTCAGATTCTTTCTTCTTTTAATTAAAATTTCATAATTTGTCCCTAAATTTTATACCCATTTTTTAATTTCCATAGAATAAATTTTTTATCATCACTAAAGGTAAAATAAATTTTATTTACACTTATACCCTGAATACATGTTTCTAACCATAGGATTGCATTGGTTATAACATCACCAGTTTGTAATGAAAAATACAAAATAAATCATGTGGGATTTACCAATAAGGTAGAAATGACTCTAAGAATAAGGTATAGTGATAAGGTGATAAAAATAAAGCAAAAAAAGGAAGGTAATATCTATATTTAAATTCAATATAATCATTAAAAGTTAAACAAAGTAACTTGTCTAGGAGAAAATGTGCCCATACAACAACTAATCAAAGTGGGTCCATGAAAATATCAATTAATAATCAAGAGTATAAAATTTTCTATTATTTGTATTATTTATTTTTCAATAATAATGTCTTTGATAGTTCTCAAATACATCACCCAACAACATATGATCCATCATAGGATTCATCGGTCTAGAATGAGTGATTTTTTACCTTCCAAATACACAAATCAATATCATTTTATTTTTTATATATCTCTTTTTTCAAATAAATATGAGTATGCATAGAAAATTCCCAAAGTAAGCCTAGACTACATAATATAATCTACTGAATGTTTTACCATACATCTCATCAATATTAACATCATCTTTCAAATAATAGTGAAGCTAACTCTAAATTTTTTTCAAAGGGAAATCATGCATTGTATTAAGAGAAGGATAAAAAGGAATAATATGATTGAAATAGATCAATCCTAAAAAAGGTTATTCTGGATACAATGTTATAAAGAAGGAAAAATATATTGGTAGGTATTATAAAAAAGTGTCTCACAAATATTGACTCAGTCGTTTTAAAAGTGTTTTTGTTAAATCATAGCCTTAATAAGATCACAATACATGTTCTGATAGGTTTATATGGACAAAATATTTCTCAATAAATATGTGAAGAATAGAATATGAATGTGTATGTCTAGATAACTATCATAAATGGGAGAATATAAAATTAAATGTAAATCACCCAGGGTATAAAATCCATTAATAAATTAATAAAAAGTTATTTTAAGAATATACAATTAAAACTAAATTAGTCCACTCGACAATCATACTAAAACATAAACATGAATAAAATTTGGATTTCAAGAATATCCAAAGTGACTTTTTCTATAATTTAATTGGGTATAATTAGGTTTCATTTTTAAATCATGGAATCAAAAAAAAATATCACCCAGACCAACGAAAACATCAATTAATCCAAGGGTATCAACAAGAATAGTCATAAAGACTCTCCCAAACAAAATAGGTTATAGCGTCCATGATATTTTGAAAATAATCATGGGAGATATATTAGTATTTTCATATATATATATATTAAATTTTAATTGGTATTCTAAAATTATGGAATAGATATATCCCGATAGTAAATTTCATTAAATGTGGGAAATTGTTGGATTGGGATTATAAATTTTGGTACCAACAAAAAAAAATAAAAATTATACACCAACACTAGATAAACCATTAATAAATATGGGTTACACAATTTTTTATAAGAAAAATAGGTTGGTGTAGATATTTTATATTGGGGGAAAATAATTCAGAAAAAATAAACAAGTTGAGTATTGTGAAATTTAGGATGAACTATGAAAAAAATTATTCTAATGAGAAAACATAGGTCCTATGTACTAAATAAATATAATGAAAAAAATATGGTCATACTTCCATAAATATCTAACAATTTCATCGTTATCCAGATTAATGGATCACAAAAAAATTTAGTTTCATTCATCTTCTTTGAGGTCAACTACCTCATGTTGGAACTATTGGAAATTTCTTTGAGATCGTACCGGATCATGGCAGGATTAACCAACTCAGGAATGTATCATACATGAATATCATGTGGTAGGAAAAGATTTCATGCTCATCATAGAGGAGGCTCTTTATGAATATAGATATATATATCGATCTACTCATATTTTCTTTATAGGTCAACCACATACTGATAGATCTCAAGTGTGATTTCATATAATTTTCTGACAAGATCGTTAGCAATATTAGACGAGGCAAAAGAGATTAACATGGATAAAATAATGCAATATTTAAATGAAAATTATCAGTAATTAGTACAGAAAAACAAAATGTATCTCATCTATATATATGAGGAATGATACCTCATTAAAAAATCGAATATATGTAGTCTAAAAAACATAACCTAGATAGTGTAAATCAGGGGAGGGGATAAGGACATGACTATATAGACAAGGAATGTTTTTTGATCTCTGTATTGGTAGTCCCCTACTGAACGATATGGGATTAGATAATTTCTACCAAATCGATCTCATTTATGGATTATGGGGCTAGAGGATCGCCCACCATGGTAGGTATCATATTGTTGGGAGTGGACTCAGTTAATGATGGTGGGTGAGAGGTGTTGATACATAGTGGGGATATTTATTTGGTATCAATAATGATTATAGGAACCACTAATAAGGATGGAATGGTGGTTCCCTTGTTTAGTGGGGCATTCTCTACAAGATATTTTGGTTATGTGGAATGGTCGGTGAGCTCAAAGGAAAGATCATTCAGGGTGGGAGGTTGTGTGGGGAATGATATAGAAGTGGGATCAGTAGGTGGGGATGGGTGGGATGTTGAAGGGACCAATGGAGGGGGATGAGTTTTGATATTATACGAGTTAGTTAATGGGATGAGGAGAAAGTGACAAGTTGTCTCTAGTTCTCCCAGATGTCATGGAGAAATGGCCATAAACATATCAGAATGGGTGGTGGGATTGAATATGTGTCATTATAGTTATAGAAGTTATAAAAGTAATGTTATGGGTAGTTGTGTGTGGTGTAATATTAGTTTTAATAGGGAAGGATTATGTGGTTGATGTGGTGGTAAGGGTTACAGTAGTGGATGTGGGGACACAGGAAGGTGTGGCTCGGTTAACTGCCTAGTAGGGTTGTGTCTCATCAGCACCCTCAACATGTCCCAATGCCTACAAGTAGATACTACCTCTCATCATTAGTTTCTATATCTTATTGAGAAAATGGATGTTAAAACACTGTATCAGGCCAAAGTAGGTATTAGGCCGAGTAGCATCAGAGATTCCATGTTTCCTAGATCGATGCATAATAAAATTCCCCCCATCAACAATACTCATGAACTCTTTATCAAAGTCATTTATAGCTTGGAGAACTTCCTAGGGATGTTTCCAGTTGGGCCTCCCATTGATGATGCAAAAATGACCTCCTCAATTTGGATCACACTCCCATTAGAATCATCTCGAGCCACCCAAGCATGAGTTAATGTTTAATTAGTAATGTAATGATAAAAACCATGGATCTTTTCTCTCCTCATCGTGAGAGGATCCGAAAGGCCCTACAGGTCTAAAAAATTGTTTCCCAATGTCGTGAAACATCAATCTTGTTTGGGTCGAGTTATACATTAAGAAAAACATTGGACTAAATGAAATTAGCAGAGTATATTTCGAGACCAACACCAAATTCAACAAGAGTGAGCTCAAATGCATTTCAGGGAGACTGAATCAGATGGAGTCAAAGGCTAGCATGATATTGGAAAAGAACTCAAGGAAGATCTCCCTAAAGGTCTCTTCTTGTACAAAGGTAATGGAATCTATGTTCATATTATAGATGATGTAAAGGACCTCATGGTTATTATGGACCCTATCAAGCACTGTGAGGTCTAGTGTCTAGTTAGTCCTCTTGGGATTTTCCTGATGATGGACTAACCTAACATTGTCCTATGGGGACAATAACTGAAGGAAAATACAGATTTTTGGGCAGACAATGACCTAAAAACCATTGGATCAAGAATTTGATTCCTCATAGGTTGAAGTGGAAGAAATGGTAAGAGTTAAATTGAGTTTGGAAGTCATTTTGGGTGGTGGTGGAGTATATGTCTACCATTTGGGTGGTAGAGTCATGTTATAACACTATAGAGTGAGTTTGGAAGTATATTTTCTTATGGTGTTGGTGTAGTCTATGTTGTAATAAATTAGAGTTTAATGGAATGAATATGGGGAGGAGTTGAATAGGATGAAAGGGGTATAAAGGAATGTGGAGGACAAAAGAATAGGGATGTCCAGACTATGGGAGGAGAAGAGGAGATGAGAGTGAAGGGGTTGAACATGGTAGGAGAAGAAGTGGGGATGATGATTAACCTAATGTTAATTTCATTTTAAAGTCTCCTAAAATATTCATGTCATGTATTTAATACCTCACATTTAAATCATGGGTTTTATTTCATTCAAACACTCAGCATTTACATGTCATGTAAGGGTTACATGTTGTGTATTTCACATTTTCTGTAGCATTTTCATCCTGTTCCTTTTGACAATATTCCAGTAACACTTAACCTTTATAAGGACTAAAATAGGATATTTTATCCTATTATACCTACCATGGATTTCCTCCCAATCATTATTTCATTTAACTTTGAGAGATAGTCTCTTTTTAATTTACTTGAATTTGAGAGTGATAAAGCACCCATCTTGGCATGTATCTTGGAATATCATTAAAAATTTAACATTATCATTTAATGGTGGTTTTAAAGAATAATTAATTTCAATTTATTCATATGGTAATACCTTAGTTACTTTGTAAGGATCTTACCCATGATATTTATTCATGGAAATGAATAATTTCAATCCAGAATTAAAAAACAAAACATTATCACCTGGTTTGAAGATTCAATGTGTAATTCTGTGGTCATTACATTTCATTTCCTTTTCATTATAAATTCCATCATCCCCATTTGTGTCCATATTTATTTCATCCTACTCCTCTATCTATAGAATTCTAACTTCCCCATATTTTTGGAAATTCTTGTTTGATTTTTTTATTTCCCAAATAATTGGTTCTCTAATTCCACTGGTGGATGGAATAAATTTCAAAACTCTAGTCATAATAAATTAGTTATAATGGGTTTCTTTTATTCAATGAAATATTCCAAAATTGAATCTTGTAGTGTTATTATCCAATATTTTTGACATGTGTCTAATTTCTTCTCTAGGGTTTTTTAATTTACCACTTTGAAAATTAAACATGTTCACTTGTTTGTGGGTGATAGGGAGTTCAATTATTATAATGAATGACATATATTTCAATCATTCCCATGATGAAAGTTTTTCAAAAAAAATTCCATGCTCACTAATTAGTATTCTTCAGAATCTGAATCTTGAGAATATATTTTACTTTAGAAAAATATTGACTTTTTTTCATGTGGTGAGTGGTTTCTATAGATTATACTCATTTTGAAACATATCTAATTTTAACAAGGATATAAAAAATTCTAGGAGAATTAGGTAATGGTAACATAAAATAAATCTCCCACACATAAAAGTGTTTGAAATCCTTGATGTGATTTTGGGGAATTTCATTTCTTGTTTATATAGTTCCTATTCTATGGCACTGATCATAGATTTGAAAAATGGTTTTTTCATTAGGGTGAATCATAGGCCATAATAACTAAAATTGAAGTATTTTTGACATGGTACATTCTATTCCATGATTCCCTTCTTCTGGTGTCATATGACACATGTTGAGAACGCATTGTATTTTAACATCATGTATATAGTTCAACATTAAGACATGAACACATTACTAAAAATTTAGTGGCTCATCTCAATAGTAAAATGATGATTCGATTAAAAATATATTTCTTTGCTGAAATTTTAGGTTTTGGTATAGTGGTCTCTTAGTGAGAAAAATTTCAAAATATAATAACCATGGTCAAGAAAGGGTATTTATCATTAACTGGGTTTTATCTGGGATTTTATCTTTGATGTCAATATTATCTTCATACATAGTGCTTTGAAGTGGATGTCTAGAAAATTTATCAAAAATAATATCCTTAATTCAATTTATTTCCATGATATCTATTTCAAAGTCTTGTAGCAGTAGGATCCAATGAATCATATGTGGTTTTGAATCCTTTTTAGTAGATATTTATGTGATTTGAGATAATTTTAGACCACTACTTTGGATAGTATGAGGTATGATTGAAACTTTTCAAATGAAAAGATGACTGCCAAAATTTCTTTTTCATATATCTTATAATTTACATGGGGACCATTTAGTGTGTGTAGGGAATAGTAAATTAGACAGAAGTTATGTCTAGCATGTAATCCTATGATAGAGCCCACAATTAAGTCCCTGACGTCCCACATCAACTCAAAGTACTTATCCCAATCCGGTGAAATGATGACAGGAGGAGCCACCCCAATATTAATATGTGTATAGAAAACCCATAAATGACCCTCATTGAACTCAAAGAGTGTGTATTTCAACAAATAGTGTGTCATGGGGTGGGAAACTTTTTCAATGTCTTTAACGAAGTGTTATTATAATCCTTCATGGACCAAAAAACTTTTTGTGCAATTTTCAGGTGTAGGATCATGTAATCCTTTTGTAACATTTATTTTTATATGATCCACTTCCATTATTTTCTTTGAGAATTTTTCACTATACTATGCCTCCTTAGTCTATGAAGTAGAAATAATCCCAGTTTAATGATAGGAATTGTTCTTCACATTGTTGTAAAACTATGTCTAAATTACTCAGGCACACCATGAAGGATCTTCCATAAACCAATTAATCTTCTATGAATATCTATATAAATTCTTATTCCATATCATATAATATATGTTTCATGAACCATTGGAATAATTATACTACACTACACATACCAAATGATATACATCTATAAGCAAAGGTTCTAAAGGAGAAAGTTAAAATAGTTTTGGATTAGCCATCTAGATTGATTGTAATATGAGTGTATCATGATATTAAACATTGGAAATATTATGAATTTTTGTGATGCTAGTATTTATGTATTTTTATCTATTAATGTTAATGGGAACAATTCTATGTTGGATTTCATGTTGATATTTTGATATTCAACATATACTCCGGATCCAATGGTTGTTTGAGTTGAGATTATTCCATCATCATTATTTTTTACAATGGATAGACCTCCCTTCAATGGGGTGACTTATAAAAAACTCACTCATTCACTATAAGAGATTAAAAATATAATTCTAGAATCTAGAAGTCTTAGAACATATCTCTTAACCACTTCCTATTAAACCACATCTTTCATTTTTTCAGGTGAGTCTCCTATGGGGTTTTCCTTTAGGTTTTTCGTCTAATGTTAACAATTTTTAAGGGTGAAGATTGTAGGGTTGATCGATTTAATTTCATACACTCCACAGAAAATTGGGTTCTTCTACCTTTTTAGGAAAACAACCAACTTTTTCTTTTGTATTTTCCTCATATTTGAGATGATAATGACTGGTATTGAAGCTACAGTCTATAAGAATGAGTAAATTAGTTTTCCTGTTAGAGGTTTTAGTTACAATGTTGGTTTCATAATGACTAATATTTTGAATGGTTTAATAGTTTCCTTTGTGAATGGTTCATGTAATTTACATTGTAATGATCCTTGTTTTCAACTTCAATAGGGTATATATTATCTATTTCATCCTCGATGTTCATAAACTCATATCTCTAATCATTAAGAAAGTTGTCTTGACAATTATTATTTTTCATGGAAGCTTTCTCTTAGTCAAACACTATTTGATCATCACATACATCTAATATCATTAATCTGTGGTTTACATCAATTATCCTCTTTCCAATGTCATGAAATGGGTATCCTAAAATTATGGTAATTTTTATTTATTCATCCCTACATAAGACAATGAAATCCTGAGGTAAGATTAATTATCTAATATTGACTAAAACATCCTCAATAATTTATCAAGGGCCTTTATTGATCTATAATCAAACTATAATTCCACTATTTTTGGACTCACATATTTGAGGAGTAATTTTTTAACACTATCATATGAATAATATTAATTCTTACATTGATATCGCATAATGCTATTCTAATTATTTATTCCCCTATAGTGCATGGAATTGAGAGACTACCATGGTTTAGTATATTAGGGGGAATATTTAATGGAATGAAGAAAACTTATTTTTTAAAAAATAAATTACTTTTAATTATTCTATATTATATTTTATGGAAATAAAATCTTTTATAAATTTGTCATAGGTAGGCATATGAGTGATGAATTTAGTGAAGGGGGTGTTGATGTGAAATTGATTAAATACCACTATAATATTCTTATATTGTCCCTTGATCTTGACATGCCTAATTATTTTTGGGAAGGGAAAAGAGGGATTATAATTTGGGGGTCCATAATAATCTTATTCCTTTTTAGGATGATCTTTAAATGGATATGTTTCAAAATATTTGGATTCTAGATTTTTTTCATGACCATCTTCATTTGTTTTATTGGTGTCATCCTCAATGATGATTGTTGCATGTTTTTAAATTTATTAAAGACTATATTATCCACCCCTGTATGGTTAATGAATTTATGACACATTCCCACTCCTAAGAATAATTACTTTTTCACTTCTACCAAGTGAATTTCAGTGTTAGTAGGAAACATGCTGGATAGTTGGTCTGATAAGGTCTGAGATTTGACAAATTCTATGATCCAAATTACACAGTGTAGCTCTTTCGGTTATCATCACAATATCATGTTTATATATCCTCTCATATAATTTTTTATAAAATGTGAGGAGATATTTTAAAATATTATACTGTAGAGATAGGTCATGTTATGGAAGTGTTAGATGAGATGGATGAAATTTCTACTAATCTCTATGGAGAAATGTTTGATGAGGTATTTTATATATTGTTCACGGAGTAATATTTTGAAGAGGGAACCCAGATGTTCACTCATTTATTTTTTGTGCCTAAACACTCCTTCACCTATAATACTATTGAGTGAGATAATGTTGGGTCTAGAGAGCCAATAACTATTTTAAGTAAAACATCTATTAGTATTGTTGGCCTTATTGATTGTAATTGATGTAATTACAGTCATGGGAGTGAGGTTCCTTTATAACTTACCTTTAATCTTGTTATGGTTTTAGGAATCCACATATTTTTTTGGTTGTGATTTCTATTATAGGAGTAATATGGGGTGGTAGTGTATAAGGTAACTAAAATGACTCTAGATTCATTATACAGTCTTCTACTTGTGCTTCTATGTAGGTGTTCTTCTTCACATGATGGATTCTATGATATAGTGGTACTCTATTTCACTTCCATGGATTTGAAATATAGGAGACCTCATATATATGTTCCGAGCTAAATTTTCATGTTTTATGCATGTTTCCACCATAAAAATTGGATTAATTTATAGTTCATGCTATAGGTTGAGTAATCTGACTAAACATTAGAAGATGAAGTCACGCATCAAGTCCGTGATGTAGGTATTTTCTATTGATCTCATTACAATTATCCAATTATTCCTATACGGAATCTCCTTTTGTTTGGAAAATTTCTTGTATTTCATTTTAGAGCATCCAAGTCCATATCATAGGTAATTACTTATCAATGATCATTTTGGCTAGATCATACCAAGACATGATAAACTCAGGAGCGATGTTTTTTGTAAAATATGTGGCTCAGTCATGAAAGGATAATGGGTTGAAATAGAGTCTAATTGCATCACATTACACCCCCTAGTTGTGAAAAGTATCTCAAACCACAATAAAATAAAATAAAAATCTCATATGGGTCTTCGCTCTGAATCCCACAACATTGTCCCATGGTTTGGATGTTGTGGATAAGTCCATGTCTGCTCAAGAATGTATACACAAGGACTAGAGGGTAAACAACGATAGGTGTAGGAACACTTATGGACCAAATTTATAATCCATAATGGTTATCTCTTGAAGTATTGGTTTCTCTTCCTGATTTAATGGTTATGCATATTCAAGGTTTGTTGGTTGTGGGGGCACAAGATCATTGTGCACTACCATTGTGGAGACGCAGCATGCAGCTAAAGATTGATCAATCTATATATTCTGAGTTTCTAGCATCATGGAATGAGTTAGTGGTCTTGATGCATGCAATAGATTAGAAATAGAGAGACCATGTAGGTGTTTCTGAAGGATACAAATCTAAAAATAAAAAATAGGGAAAAACTGAGGTAAATATAGGTTTGATATAAATGTTATTTTGCCTAGGAAACAATAATCCTCTACAATGGTGCCAAAATTTTATGTGTCTTGAAAGAATTTTTCATTCCTCTAGGCATGATTAGATTAGTTTTTTTATTCCCAAACTACACTCGACTACAAATGCATATTAAAGAAGTATTATGGTGTTTAACTCATAGAGGAAACTCGAAGACCAAAAAAACAGTGATTTTATACCTATAAAAGGATTCCTAATGTCCACTTTTCTTCTTGGTGTTTCAAGAATTATGTAGCATGTATTTATATTAGCAAATAAAGAGGGAAAGTTCTTAATTTTGAGGGATTTATTGAAATGATAATCCTAAATATAGCTTGGTATAGTCATTTGTCTTAGGATGTGATGCAATGTATGGGTAACTATTTGGTTATAGTCTAAACAATTATATATACCTATGCTGAAAGTATCCAATGTTTCAGGTATAGAAAACAACTTAGATGTGTTATGATTATCTTCTATGGAAGAAAGTATTACTTCCTAATGTTCATAGCCTTCTCAACTCCAATTTCGTCAGGATCATTAAATTTCACCTCTCATGGACAGTGCTATATGAGATAATGAGATAAAAATTTATTTTAACATAATTACTATCTATATTGTTTCCAAGGTTCAACACGTGGATTTATTTGGCTCAAACACACCCTTACAATCAACCCCAAGCTTTATGTGGATTAATTATGCATGAATATTTTAATCAAAAGAAATGGAATAATAAATATGTCCAAAATAATCATAAATTTTTTGAAAAATAGAAAAATTACACATGAAATAGATAAAATAATAAATAAAAAACATACATTGAAGGAATAATGATAAAATAATGATGAGAATTTTGAAATTTAACGAGAATTGGATATTAACCTAGAATCACAATAAAAAAATAAAAAATTATTGAATAATGATTGAATAAAATGAAACAAAACTAAATAATTTCTAAAAATGAATAATATAATGAATCACATTAGATTTTGGAAAGAAAACAAAGATGAAATAAGGAGAAAATTGATAGAAAAATCATAGGTCACCACTCTCTTTATACGGTGGGTATCACCAAAAACATTATTGGCATGAGAGTTACATAAAATGAAACCCAATAACATCCCATATTCCCCTAAAGTGGATTCTATCTCAACATTTATATATTGTGAAATCATTTCACATAATGTACATCAGATCCACGATATCCTCTAAAAATCATGAATCTCACGGGTTTCTTGGTAAATATCATTCACATGTTGGGTTCTCAATCTTTTTCATGTAATGTACATACTACACATTGTGTATGTGTTTCACATCCACTGCTTCCTTCACATTGTTTAATTTCAATTGGAATTTTATTTTGAAAATCTCACAACGTGTAATTTATTTACATGTCGTATAAACACTTCATGTCATGTAATTTCTCATGGGTTACCCTTTGTTAAATATGAATGCAATAAATGAGTAATACATGTCATGTAATACATTCGTGACATATAAAACATATAATTCCCAATTTTTAGTGTTTCTTCCTTTGAGTCCAAAATTATTAATTCCTATAAAAAACATATCAAAACCATATGCATTATTCAATAAAACATTATTAACCCAAGGATAAATTACTCCAAAATGTGTATATAAAATCATATTACCATATCCCTTTTACAATTTTTGATATATTTTTTTAATAAAATAAGAGACAATAACAATTGAATATCCCTTGACCTCAGCCAATCTCATCAAATATGATATCCTAATGACTAACCCAAAAATGATGGTAAATAATTTTTCAGATTTTTTTATAAAGAAGCGTTTTAAAAAATTCATAATTTTTGTATAATTTTTTTAAAACAATCATACAACAACCCCTTATAATATTTCTGATATAATGTTTTAAAAAAACTCACACAATATCCCATGGTCGTATCATGACCTCAACAACTCACATCACCTATGAGATCCCAATAACTAAAGAGAATCCCATGTACCCAACCCAAATGTCACTCCTACCCCAGTACATGAAATAACTATAACCACCACCTGAGTAGAATCACTTCTAACCCTCTATCAAGTCCCCCAAATTCTTCTTGAACTAAATACATAGTTTGTGGTAATCAACACCAACACCACCATTGCATAATGGAAACAACGAACTAACCCAACCAATACACTTATAAACATGTTATATATATTACAATATATTTATACCTATGTAAATATATTTGTAAATAAATACATATAAATATATATTTATATATGTGTTAATATATTTTTGCATATGTACTTAACTCAAATTTTATATTTAATATTAATACTAATCCATATTTTAAACTACATTGAGAGGGAACCCTTACATGACACAAAGAAATAGATTTCTAAATTACCTAACCCATAGGAATCATACATCAAATATTATATATCTTTTTATTAGGCCTAACTACACTAGAAAACCCCCTCATTAAACACTCTTTTCTAGCAATCTGACCCACTGGGTCCTACATTGCCTTTAGAAGGACAAGGCACTCCAATCTTAAGCCCACCTTCCAATAGGAGAGGGGATGATGTATAGTATTGAGTAGGCATGTCAAACATAAGGAAGAACATAGAATATGGTACATGTATTCATGAACACACATCCATATCAATTTAAATTTTCAGAGATAATTAAAAAAATGATACAAAAATACATGCATACATTTGTCCCAAATTCATAGTATAAAAAATATTACTGAAATACTAAAATTGAAAAATACAATCCAAAAAAAACGGGAAAATATTCCAACATTCTTAGAAAGATGTGACATATTTCAAATGAAATCCATGATACACACCTCAGTAAGTTTGTCTCCATATGCTTATCTTAATATGGGACCTCCTAAGAGTCATTCAAATGTTATATCATCTTCAAAAGAAATGATATTTTCTGGGAAGATACCATGCATGTGATAGTATAACCATACCCTGTATACACCAAAAACACTGAAAAATAATTTTGAGAAACTGAAATTCAAAATTCTTCTTGACCCCGAGATATAGGATAAAACCCCATTCAAAATAGAACAATAAACTCCATCTTGACCACACCTTGGCTATGCATGAATATTTATATCATCTCAAATTGGTATGTTTATCATGATATGTGATTTCAACATAAGAGTTCCAACATATCAAAAATATACTCATCTTAGACTCTATTCATCATGAGGTCCCAATCTCACTATCCCCCACATGATTCTAATTCAGGATCAAAGTAATCTATTGTTTAAGAGATATCACTCCACAAGCCCTACAATGAATAATTATACTCATCAGAGAGGTCTCAACCATTGTGTGTTTATATGATCATGGAACATACATACCATCCCAGATTCTATTCACCTGAGAAAATTTGATTGTCATGTCTCACCTTAAAGATAATCAGGATGGAACTCATTAGATCCAAATAATCATATTGTGGATCCCACACATCCCTAATGAGGACTCTATTAATCCATCTATAAACATATAATACCTCATCACTCACATATGGGATCACACTGAAAACTATTGGGGGGAAACATCATACCCAATCTGGAACTCTAGATATCATAAAAGTCAGATAGGGTATCAGATCTGGGTCTACTGGGGGACACCATAAACCATAGTGAGACTTAGAACCATGATAAAAAATTCATAGTACATATATAGAAGATCAAAACCATGATTTTTGGGTGAAACTTTGAACCCTACAAATGAATCCCATTAAGACCATGAATGCTATATATTGTATCACAATCAAGACTATTGGGGGACACTATGAACCCTACAAAAGTAACCTACAAAGTGAGGGGATCATACTTCTACAATTCCACTAACCCTCTAAGAGTGAACTTCAAGAAGGTGGATCAGTTTCATGTATCTGGGGGGTCATATCAATACCGTGAACCCCTCCTACAGTATTATAATGATAGAGGATCACACCATGAGCCACAAGAAGGAAAAAACCTCTATTCGAAACTAATTGTATATAGGTCGTAATCCTATGCTAAGGATGTGATTCTATATAATACCCTCATAAGAAAATACCATGGATGCACACTATACCAAAACTAGTCTATGTGTCCCCAATTGAAGTGGAACAAAAAAATTACCTTGCTTCATATCTTTATTGCCTATAACATGTCCAAAAAAATTTCAAACATTGAAAACTAATCATGATGGCAAACTCAACGGCCACCATCTGAGTCTTGAGGATGGAGAAGCACAAGAGATGTGTTTCTGAGGGAATTACATGGCATGTATCAAGACTACATGGAGTGTATCTTAAAATAAACGAATGTTCATGTCCCCTCTTAGTACTCGATGTGTATAGCTACAATATATAGTGTGTACCCCATGTCACATAGCGTGTGGCCTCATCCAAACCTATGGTCATGTCCTCCCCCACACATGACCTGGATATCCATGTTCATATTCATTTCATGCCCCATTGTTACATGTTGTGTTCCTATTATCCTGAACTAAACCCACATATTAGAACCTGTATCTCTATAATATTTTCATTTATTTCCACATAAAAATATCCCTTATCATGAAATTATAGGCTATATCATAAACCACTTAACCTAGGCTCAATACACTACATGTACCCCTATTACGAGGTGTATTGTACCCAAAATATATTCTTCCCTCAACACGAAGAACCCAAGGTGTTTGATCCAACACTACACGCTATTTGATTGGGATTTTTGAATAGGAAGCCCTAAGAACCACACAAAACCACCAATTTCCACCTGAAACCCACAAATCTAAAACTAGGGGATCTCCAATTGTCATATTATGCCACTAAAACCAATATAGAATGCATTAATAGGGTTCCATAAATAATTATCATAACTTTTCCTACAGCATGTTGAAACGCTAAAGCTTAAGGTCCAAAAAAATTCCCAAAATCTATTCCACCATTATCTAGTGATAATTGGTGTAAAAAAAGAGGTACGGTGGCACCACCTCACCATTGTTCCTTCTTAGTCCATCCCTCTCCATGGGAGAATACATTCCCTCCTTCTGTATATCGGAAGCCAAACAGGGGTGGAGTATATTTATTAATTATATTTTTTTTAAATAAATAAAACTCTATTTAACATATTGATAATATTCTCCTCCAACTGGGAGATCGATGATAAGAAACATTACATCATGTCTAGGGTAAAACTCGTGGTCTGAACTAAACCACGGTCTTAGATTTTGGATATGAATATCCACTCAGTAGTTAATTCTCATATCCATATAAACATCATGAAACCAATATAAAATAGTTCATATTTTTAGTATCACTTCATCAAGGTTCCTTGGTCCCGAAATCCTATGCTAAATCAACACTTATCTTTATAAATATTTCTAAAAATATGAAAAAGTATTTCACGAAAAAACCACAGTTTCTAAATTCTCCCAAACATCATTTATTTTTTTTCAAAAATATATATCATATGAACAAGGAGGAAAATGATATCTAAACTCAAATTCCTACACTTGTTATCATCCCATAGGGTTCTCATTCCTTCATTGAACACGCACCTAGAGGAACAAATTTCTAAAGAAAGATCCAGTATAGTTAGATCCCAAACACCATGAAGAACCTTTAAAGGCCACTACACACCAACCGTCTAACTAAAACTAGGTCGACATCATGTAGAGAAGCATGTACATTTCACTTTTTCTATTAATTGTGGATGAACGCTAATCCCCATCTCTGACTATGATCACATGGTTCAATGTTACACCACTTCAAGAACCTATCACATTTACTAAACTAACCTGGTTTTTCTCATCTACCCTAAGGTGAACTTCACCCTCAATGTCCATCGCTTCCACCAACTCTAGGATCACGATGATAGATCCTAATGGCTCTAAACAGTATAGCAGTGACCTATAGGTCATCCAAAACATGGACTAATATGGTGTTATTTCATTTGTGGAGCAACAAATTCCCAATGCTAAAAAAATTCTCGAAGCATGTTCTCCAAAACATGAACAATTTTCTCTATAATAAATAACCTAACCTATCTATGGTGTACTACTAAATGAAGTAATCCTCCACTTCACCACATCGCACAACATGATTGGTGTCATCATCAATCCCCAGAAGTTTGATGCGCTCCCCAAGTCAGAAAACCTACAATGAACATTTCATGTTGATATCAAGTCACATAAGAACTAATGAATAGAATCTATTAGTTGTGACTTTGTTCCTCATTTAAAACTATAGGGTTATCCACCACCAACAATATATATGTCAAGCCATCCACACACACAAGGGTAAACTACAATGTGGTCAGCTACCTTATTACCTTTCCTAACAAAAGAGTTTAGAAACCTTTCTGCATGAATCTTCCACTCTACCCACACCATTGGGTGGACATCACGATAGCACAACCTCATACTTTTCTAGGTCCACTATCACTCTCATGTATAAGATGCATATTAAAATAAGTGATTTGCATTAACCCAATTAATAATCTATAGTGGATCTCCATGAATCTAGAACACATAGAGTATTCCTATAATTCCCCCAAAAGTGTCTCTCATACAGATCAAGAGCTGAGCAGAATATGGTACCAAAAACGTATATCACAAAACAATCCCAAATGGATTGAATAATCCATACCAGATGACTCTCATATGAATTCTACATGAATTAAATAGGGATTCCCAAGTGATCCCACGGGATCATACCAGGCCCTCCATCTAAAAAACCACCACGATATCATTGCTCGCAGAGCTCTATGTGATTCAAATGATATAATAAAACAACTATTAGGGTAGTCTATCATTGAAATTATATGAATATTACTTTCCTCAATGGTGAGCTATACTCAGAACCTCCTTGAGAATAAATTAACTACACAAACACTACTATAGGGAACCAAAATCTCATGAAAGTGCTACTTTAAGTGTCATAATATCCATATGATAAAACTTGATTGTATCCTCTTAAACAATTTATTGACCTCCTTAGCATGGGATCACTCCTCTACTCAAAAAATCCACAATGTCCCACAAGACAATAAAACTACCACACCCACTGGAAATAAATATTTGATCATGGAGTATAGGAAACCAATAAAAACTAAAGAATGCGGCATGTGATCATTTACTAATACATTTGGGAGGTAATATGCAAGGCCTTACCTCCCCCAGATTCAGGTCACATTACAGAAAGAAGTGCATTATCTATGATCATATATGTTGGATCCTCAAAGCATATGGGATATCAAAAAAGTTCCACTGGAATCTTTATGCCTTGAATATGGCCTATGATTGGGGGAATGTGGCTGATGACTTTTTTGTATAGTAGCTGGAGTATGAAATTCACATGTCTCACCTCAAACTATGTTAAGTCATCTAAGCTAAAATCCCCTTATTCCTAAATCTCATTGTTTCTTATTATCACTGTCACAACCCGACCTGTACCGGGGCTCGAGCCGCAACTACCCCAAGCCCGCCTCCAAAGGTCAGGGGCTGGTGACTAGTGTCGAAGGCACAACAAACTAGGGGAGGCCTCCTCTTAAGAAATTATACACACACAAGAAGCCAACTCAATGAAAAAGTGTAGAGAAAGGAAAGAAATATATAATACTGCTACAAAAGGTAATCCGACATACATGCATCAACCTCTAACCAGTACAATAAAGTGCTGAAAAGTACTAACAAGAAAACTGAACAGTAAAAGGGGAAAACACGCTCCCAACTAGAAAGGGGCCACAACCTAGAAAAAGGTAAATGAAAATAAACAGCTGGGAGGTCTCACACTCGGAAATCCTCCTACGTCCACTGAATACAGCCCCAGCTCTTGTGTCCACTACGCTCCTCCATAGTCTCGATCGACCTGTCCATCGTCTGCAAGGGCACACCAAATGCGGGCAAAGCCCAAGAAGGGGTGAGTATAAAGATACTCAGTAGGATTTCTTGAAAGCTTGAGGGAGCTACAAAAGAGTTACTAAAACGGTGAGCAGTAGAGAGATCAAGAATAGTGTAGGAGTACAAAAAAGAGAGTGCAGCTCAACCCAACAAAAGAAAATAAGTAGACTTGTCCATCCTAAGAGTAGATATACACATTAAGCGCATGGCATACCTCGTGTGTCTTCTCCCCTCCTAGAAAGAGAGTAACTAAACCCAAGGAGTGGGAACAAAAGTAGGGTGCAAACACACACACACACACACACACATATATATACTCAATAAGAAACCTGAACGGGTGCGTAAGGGGATCTCCATCTCAAAGATCAGCCTAGGAAAAGCTACCAAAAGTTCTAAGGATATCCATCACGGATTCCCAATAATCCCACACATCAAATCGGCCTCATCACGAAACCATACAACCAAGGGTCCTGCTCCGGTAACCATAGAGAAAAGTCAATGACTAGCCTCATAGATAGTACTGAGCCTGAAATAAGTAATCGGGTAACCCACTGCCTAGCCCCACTGGAGGGTAAACCCCAATAAGTCAATGGTGACCCACCGCCCAGCCCCACTAGAGGGTAGACCGTAATAAATCATCGGATGACCCACTACCCAGCCCTGCTGGATAGTAAAACCTAAATAGGTAGACAGTGACCCACTGCCAAGTCCTGCTAGAGGGTAAACCGTAATATATCATCAAGTGACCCACTTCCCAACCCTATTAGAGGGTAAACCCTAAATAAGTAGGCGGTGACCCACTTCCCAGTCCCGCTGGAGGGTAAACTGTAATAAATCATCAGGTGACCCACTGCCCAGACCTGTTGAAGGGTAAACCCTAAATAAGTTGATGGTGACCCACTTCCCAGCCTCACTGGAGGGTAAACCGTAATAAATCATCAGGTGACCCACTGCCCAACCATGATAGAGGGTAAACCCTAAATAAGTCGACGGTGACCCACTTCCAAGCCCCACTGGAGGTTAAACCATAAGTTCAACGGGTATCCCACTTCCCATCCCCGCTAGAGGGTAAACCCTAAGGTCAACGAGTATCCCACTACCCAGCCTCACTGGAGGGTACACCGGTAACAAGTCCAATATCTTCTCACTACCCTTTCCATCATTGGGTGCCACTAATGCTTCTACCATGCGTAGGTTCAGAGTGCATCAAAGTAACCTCTAACTAATGCCCTTTCATCTTTCCACATTTAATGATATCTTAAAAGAGGTTCTGCTTTCCCAAACAGATTACACTGTTGTAATCCTCATGGAAAAACACGCGAGATAGTCTATTGACTCTCTGAAAATGGGCTCCCAATGAAATATTTATTGAAAGCTGCTTTATGCCCATACGAAGTCTCCTAGGTCATGCACCTCGGTCCCGAAAAAGGATGATCAAACTGCACCATCGCGATTCTCTCAGAAAAACACACCGAGTTGACTATCCATACGCCACAAACAGACTCCTGATGAAAAAGTCGTAGTATGTTGCGCACAAAATAAAAGACGGTCCATGGGGCCCACACCTCAACTTCGGCTTCAACGCCTAAAACCACACTGGTTAACTTTGTCTCAATGAAAGGGTCACAACGTTGCTGACGACGCCTAAAATGGACATTGAATGCAGAAGTTGAACCACCCCACATTATAAGCCAACGGGGCACTATGGGGCCCACACCTCGGATTGGAATTTAGGTGGGAGGATTGCGCCATCACAATCCCCTTGAAAAAACAATCCTAAATGTGTATAAAAACACCACAAACAGATGTCGGGTGAAAAAGTGGTGTTTCACTGTAAACTGTGTGAACTAGGATTTGTGGGGCCCGCACCATGTCTCTAAACCAAATGCTTTGGAAGGCATCTTAAAAAGTCCGCATGAGGACTGGGGTGGCACTGCCAATGACGGTGCGTCAATCTGACATCCCAAACCGGAGTTTGGTCCGACTCAAGAATAACTAATTAATTTAAATAAATAATTAATTATTCACATTAAGTGTTTCATGCCACCGGGTAATGAAACCAAGCTGTAGGGGTTATGAACCAACTTTGGAAGGACCTTCTAAACTCCAAGCCCACAACGAATCTGATGGCGCGTCAAACGGACATCCGGCTCGCGATCCATGTCCGTCCTAACTTTAATAATAGTTTAATATTATTAAATTAAAGTGATTCAGGTCACCCGCCTTTGGGTTCCGAACCCAAAAACCCTGAAATCCAACTTAAAAATTCCATCTCAAAGAGATGGACCCACATCCACAGACGGCGCATCACACGGACGCGCCAATTAAGAGATACCCCCCCTGAATGCAAGGGGGTCCAACCGGTCCGAAACGCCGCCCCACGGCCCAACATGTCGCGGCCCACCAGCTGCACCCCGACCCGCAGCACCAGACCCACCTTGGGTCCGGTTTTACAAATAGACTCGCCTTTCGGCCAGTCTTCTTTGCGTCGCCCAGTAGGACCCGCAATGGGAAAGTCCTCATCTCTCAGCAGACCGACCTTTGGCTGTTCTTTCTCATCGCATGAACAGGAACCGCAAAGTGCGGATCTGTGCTTCCTCCGCACACCAGAGGTCAAGCCTCGGGCGTCCCTCAGTTGGGCATGATAGCCGGCACCCTCGGCACCTCCGCCTGCTCCCGCAATGCACCGTCGCGCTTCCCTGGCTACACGCCACGCCACTGGATGCCCGCCTTCCGCTTCGACCTCCGCTCCCCTAGCCGCCTCTGGTTCTCCGTCGCACCGTAGACGCAGCCGGCCCAGCCCGCTGCACCGCCGTCCCTGTAATGACCCCAAATTTTGAATTAATATTGTTTTCCTAAATTTTGTTTTATTTTATTTTATACTCAACAAAATGATTTCATTTAATAAAATGAGTATAATTAAAATAAGACCGTTGGGTTTTGACTGTTATATGACCATTAGTCAATTTGTCCATTGGAAACTAAATGTTGCGATTATTGTCTATAAATACAAGTGATCTTGATTAATTAATATAGAAAGGAGATTCTATGGCCCCATCCAGTAGTCTCAGGCCGATCGAATCCCATCTGATGGAACTCGGGAAGGAGGTATCACCTTTGGGCTTTGCCCTGGACCAAACCCAAGCTGAACTTCATTGTGTGATGTTGGAACAGAATTTCCTTCACGAGAAGTTCAAGCTGATAGAAATCACTACTCCGGCATTGTTGGCCAAGATGCACCAAGATTCTATCACCCTAGCACACCTTACTCTTAGGTCTTATGCTGGTGTTATAAGGGGCTATGTAACGAGACCGTGACTGCCTTGTGTAATCTTCTGATTTAAATAAAAATTGTGATTTCTTCTTATGGTGAAGTTTTTGAATTTTTAAATGTCCGAATAAATATAGTATGCGTATTATTGATGAATTTTAGAGAAAGGATATTTTAAAAATATTTATGTAAACCTTAAATAATTAATAATGTGTAATGATTTTCAAAAAATAGTCTTCTAATGTTATGTTCAGTAAGAAATTTAGAGTCTAATAACATCAACTTAATTTTTGAGGAATAGTAAATTATGAATAGTTATTTTATGCTTATGACTAGTAATGTGATCAAATGGATTAAGTAACCTCACTTAAGAAAGTATTAATATAATCAAGGCACCTTGATTAAGTAATGTGATTCAATAAAATATATAAATAACTGTTCCAGAAAGTACTGGTTAAGTATTACTTTTTTAAGGGGAATAGTGTTGTCTATTTTAAAATTTAAATTAAAAATATTTATAAAATTATTTTCATAAAATGGAGTTCATTTTTGAAATCAGAGCATCGATATTTGGTTGAGGTGAATTTTTGGGATTTTTTTGAAATAGTTGAATTTTCAGTGAATAGTGTTTTTATTTAAAAATTAAATTAAAAATAATTATAAAATTATTTTTATAAAATGGAGTTCATTTTTGAAATCAGTGAATCAATATTTGGTTAAGGTGAATTTTTGGGATTTCTCTGAAAAATTTGAATTTTTTGCGAATACTGAAAATACAGTTTTTGAGATTTGGGTGTTTAATGATGTCATTAAGGATGTGATAATTATGCACTAATTCTGGTCGACTTATGAATAGTAAGATAAGTATGAGTTGTTCCATGTGGCCAATACCACAGGCAAATACCATGGTAAAGCCTATGGTTTTGCCAATACCACCGATGAGGTGTCCCTTGCCAATTAATGCTTTGTCCCCTCACTTATCCTGTAAATACCAAGCCTTTCCCTTATTAATTTCATTTCCAAATCCTACACAACGAATTTATGGTCTCTTTACCTCCCAAGTAGTCCTTCCAAGGTTCCCCCAAGCCCTCAAGGTCCCAACCATCATGTTTTAAGAGTTACATTTTAATGTAAGGGATCCTACCTCTCTCTTTCTTTTCATGTATTCTACTTTATGTCATTTATTTTAAGCTTCATGTTATTATGATGGGTATGTTCTTTTATATTCATCATACTTTCCTTTTAATGTATATATGATGATAGACCCCCTCTAACTCTCATAAATTCATTTTAATAATGTTTAAGTGGCGCCATTAGGCTGCCGAATTTTTGTAAGGGATTCTTTCACTCTTCCCATTTTCAAAGTTCTACTATCATGTCAAGTATTTCAAGTTAATTTTTTCCATGTTGAGGTATGATATATATATTCATCATAGTTTCCATTAATTTTCACATGATCAGAGACCCTAATTAATCTCATCAATTAATTTTTTAAAAGTTTTAAGTGACACTGTTAGGCTGCCGATTTTTTCATAAGAGAAATCTTATTTTTGCCTTCCTTTCACGTTTTTCATTTCATATGGTATGTCCTTAAAATTTAATTTCCATGTTCTTATATCCTTTATATTCTGTCCCTCTACTATTTTATGGATCATTTATTAGTGGGTGACCCATGTCCCCTCTCTTTTCAATGTTTTCTAAAACCCTGCAACACAGCCGTTATGCTGCCGAATTTTCGTCTCAAAATGTCTCTCTCTTTTTCTCAAATTATTTTATTTTATTAAGTGAATACTCAAAACACATTATTCTATAGGGGTATTCACATATATATAAAAATGTTCTATTTTAAATTCTGGGATTTACATAAATGAGACTCGCATTCCTTTTCCATGGGTTTAAATTGACATAAAGATCACATATTTAAAGAAGTTTTCAAAATGTTATAACTATGAAATGAAACCCATTAATTTTATGCTATATGGGTTATTAATGAAATGATTGATGATGATATATGTGGATCACATGATAATAAATAAAAATTAAGGGTGTTCCCTGATAGTTCTCTAATGCATTGGGTAAAGACTTAATCTCTAGAGATGACCATTTTAATGATACCTTGGTGAATTACCTTGGTAATTTTTTAATGACACCTTGGGGATGGACCTTGGTGAAATGGAAATGATTGTCTAAGTTAAATGTTGTAGCCACATCTTCAATTTATGAAACACATTATTTTTATTATGATATTCCTCATGATCTCTTTCTCATGCCTTTAATGTTATTTATCATGACTTTATTGATTTATCTCAAGTTCACATGTAAAATGTTTCTCTTGTTTCCCTTACTGGGCCTTCTGCTCACCCTTTCCTTTGATGTATTCTCCCAAGTTATGAGATGCTATAATGAACTTAGGATGAATAATGAAGAATCATTACAAGTGGTTTAGAAGAATGTTTATGTTGTTTTCATGTATTATGATCCTGATTTCCAAGACAATAGACTTTAAAGATCCTCTATTTGTAAAATGTAATGAAAAGTTATGTATTAAAAAGGTAGGATGTTATAGATGGAATCAAAGGATAGTTTAGTTATTTATGGAAATTAGGATATGAAAACTTTTGGAAGAACCTTATATAAAAGTTTAAATATAGGCAATATTCCTAGTATTTTTGTGAGTATTGAGTGAGAGGTTTATCAAAAAAATACATCTCTTTCTAGATACGGGTAGGTAGAGGTTTCTCTGGCACTAATGTACATAGGGGTAAAATCCAAAACACCGCTTTGAGCTAGACTCGAATGAAAACTAGTACACGACAACAGGCATTTCTTCACTCTTGGTTACGACACTCTCGGGGGATATGTTTGGTTAATCGCATGATTTTTATGAATCATTATAAAGGAATTATAGCAAACTGTAATTATCTAAGCATGAAGTTTTAAGATATATAATCCTTTTTATTTAAAAGATTAATAAATTAAATATGTTTCTCATAAAGGATTTATTCTTTTAGAAAATATCCCCATCATCTAGGAATACATTGACGTTTTTCTTGAGGAGTTACCTGGACCTCCCCCAGAAAGAGAGGTAGAGTTCTCCATTGAACTCATACCTGGATCTCATCTGATGTCAAAGACCCCCTATAAGATGGAAAATGTGGAGTGAGAGGAATTAAAGAAACAACTCCAAGATCTTTTGTAGAATTGGTTTATCTGACCAAGTTTGTCTCCTTAGGCAGCACCATTTCACTTTGTGAAGAAGAAGGATGGATCGATGCAGCTATGCATTGATTATAGAGAACTAAATGGGATTAGAGTGAAGAACAAATACTCTCTTCTAAAAATTGATGACTTATTTGACCAACTTCGTAGGACTCAATTCTTCTCTAACATTGATCTTCATTATAGTTATCATCAATTGAGGGTGAAGAATTATGATATTCCAAAAACTTCCTTCCAATCAAGATATGAGCATTATGAGTTTGTTGTTATGCCCTTCAAACTGACTAATGCACCTGCTATTTTTATGAATCAAGAATAGGTTGATTTTGGAAACTTATGTTTCATAAAATGGATATCCTTTGTATAGGAAAAAGATTTGGTGATTAAATTATAAAGGTTATTTTGGACGATGTTTTCTCTTTTGGAGTACTATATGAATAAGGGAAATTAAATACTACAAGATTTAAATTGAGAAGGAATGGTTTGATTTTTTTGTAAGAATTTATGTATTTATTGTGGACATATGGTGATTTTGGTTATTTCTAGAAAATAATGATCCTAGCATAGATAATATGAGAATAGGTTAATTACACTTTAGTATGAGACTTTAATAGTAGTCTATGTTATTTGGAGATAAATGTTAAGATTTTTTTGGGGAATACTGTGTCATTAAATCCTTCTGAGTTTAGGGTTCCAATCCTAGTTTGGATTATTCTGAATAATTTTAAGGGTGATTGTGTATTGAATGGTCTTTCTGGAACATTGTGTACTTTTTTGAATTTAGGAGATTAATAGTCATATTTCTTTTTATAAAGGACTACCCTTTTGGGGATAATATGATCTCGTACTAACCATTTTAGTTTTAGTTGATTACTAAAGACAATGGAAAATTATAGTTATTCTTTTATGGATTATGTGATTCTATAGAAGATAATTCTTGTGCTTTTGATGATACCAAGTCCATTTGAAAGCTAATTTTTTGGAGAAAAGATTAGTCTTGGTGGAAACTTATTAAGGGATGAAACTCTAATTGAAGGTAATTATATTTTCTTTTGTTTTCATTCCATGTTGTAAAAGAATTCCTCAAAATTATGAAAAGGAACGTTAAAAAAAATTTGCTGGTTTACGTTTCCTAATGGGTAATCAAATACCTTTTAACACATCTTATGTTTGTGGTCTTATTGTGGTTAATTTTCTCCTAATCATGTTTTCTATCACTCTCCATTAGAACATGACCCTTTGTTTTCTCTTCCATATCCATGTTTTCCTACATGGAATCCTAGTATGGGTTAACCCGTGTGACCTTTTTACTTCCCTTTATTCTTTTAAAGTAATAGTATTAATGACTCTTTTTCCGATGTGGGACTTTAAAAGAAATTTCCAAGCCCAATTTTAAAATTGTGAGGATGCAATTTCTTAAGGGGGGAGATTGTAATGACCCCGAATTTTGAATCAATTTTGTTTCCTAACTTTTTGTGTTATTTTATTTTATACTCAACAAAACTATTTCATTTAATAAAATGATTATAATTAAAATAAGACCATTGGGTTTTGACTGTTATATGACCGTTGGTCAATATGACCGTTTGAAACTAAATGTTGTGATTATTGTCTATAAATACAAGTGATCTTGGTTAATTAATATAGAAAGAAGATTTTATGGCC
The DNA here is from genome assembly GCA_963277665.1 of Viscum album. Classification (NCBI taxonomy): domain Eukaryota; kingdom Viridiplantae; phylum Streptophyta; class Magnoliopsida; order Santalales; family Viscaceae; genus Viscum; species Viscum album. The sequence continues at coordinate 365,651,675 of OY728137.1, forward strand.
CCATCCAGTAGTCTCGGGATGATCGAAGCACATTTAAAGGAACTCAATAATGAGGTAGCACCTTTGGGCTTTTCCTTGGACCAAACCGAAGCCAAACTTCATCGTGTGAAGCTGGAACGGAATCACCTTCGTGAGAAGTTCAAGCGGATACAAATCACTACTCAGGAAATGTTGGCTAGGCCGCCCCAAGATTCTATCAACCAAGCACACCGTACTCTTAGATCCTATGCTGGTGTTATAAGGGGCTATGTAACGAGACCGTAACTGACTTGTGTAATCCTTTGATTTAAATAAAAATTGTGATTTCTTCTTATGGTGAAGTTTGTGAATTTTCAACGGTCTGGATAAATATAGTATGCATATTATTGATAAATTTTAGAAAAAGGATATTTTAAAAATATTTATGTAATCCATAAATAATTAATAATGTATAATGATTTTCAAAAAATGGTCTTCTACAGTTATGTTCAGTAAGAAATTTAGAGTCTAATAAGATCAACTTAATTTTTGATGAATAGTAACTTATGAATAGTGATATTACCCTTATGATTAGTAATGTGATCAAATTGATTAAGTAACCTCACTTAAAAAAGTATTAATATAATCTAGGCACCTTGATTAAGTAATGTGATTCAATAAAATAGGTAAATAACTATTCCTGAAAGTACTGGTTAAATATTACTTTTTTCAGGTGAATTGTGTTTTTTATTTTTAAAAATTAAATTTAAAATATTTAGAACATTATTCTCACAAAATGGAGTTCATTTTTGAAATCAGAACATCGATATTTGGTAAAGGTTATTTTTTTGGATTTTTCTGAGAAAGTTGAATTTTCGGTGAATAGTGAAAATACAGTTTTTGAGTTTTGGGTGTTTAATGACATCATTAAGGATGTGATAATTATGCACTAATTCTAGTGGAATTATTAATAGTATTATATGGCTTGAAGAGTCCCATGTGGCCAATACCATGGGAAAATACCATGGGCAAACCCATGGTTTTTCCAATACCACCGATGAGGTGTCCCTTGGCATCTAATGTGTTGTCCCCTCACTTCTCCTATAAATACCAAGACTTTACCTCATTAGTTTCATTTCCAAATCCTCCCCAACGTAGTTCTGGTCTTTTTACCTCCAAATGTGTCCTCCCAAGGTTCCCATAGGCCCTTAAGGTCCCGACCTTCAAGTTTTAAGAGTTACGTTTTAAGGTAAGGGATCCTACCTCTCTCTTTCTTTTCATGTATTCTTCTTTATGGCATTTATTTTAAGCTCTATGATCTTATGTTGGGGATGTTATTTTATATTAATCCTATTGTACTTTTATTTTTCATATTATGATATACCCCCTCTTTCTCTCATCAATTCATTTTAATAATGTTTAAGTGGCGTCGTTAGGCTGCCGAATTTTTGTAAGGGATTCTTTCGCTTTTCCTATTTTCAAAGTTCTACTTTCATGTCAAGTCTTTCAAGTTATTTTTTTCCATGTTAGGTTATGATATATTTATTTATCATAATGTCCTTTTATTTTCACATGATGATAGACCCTATTTAATCTCATCAATTCTTTTTTTTGAAGTCTTAAGTGGCGTCGTTAGGCTGTCGAATTTTTCATAAGAGAAATCTTATTTTTTTTCTTCCGTTCAAGTTTTTCATTTCATATGGTATGTCCTTAAAATTTCATTACCATGTTCTTATATCCTTTATATTCAGTCCCTCTAAAATTTTATGCATCATTTATGAGTGGTTGACCCATGTCCCCGTTGTTTTCAATGTTTTCTAAAACCTTGCAACATAGTTGTTACGCTGCCGAATTTTCGTCTCCAAATGTCTCTCCCTTTTTCTCAAATTATTTTATTTTATTAAGTGAAAACTCAAAACTCTTTATTCTATAGTGGTATTCACATATATATCAAAATTTTGTATTTTAAATTGTTGGATTTACATACATTAGAGCCTCTTTCCTTTTATGTGGGTTTAATGTTACATAAAGATCACATCTTTAAATTAGTTTTTTAAATGTTATGACTATGAAATGAAACCCATTTTTTTTATGATATATGGGATATTTATGAAATTATCGATGATGATATATATGTCTCACATGATAATACATACAAATTAAGGGTGCTCCCTGATAGCGCTCCAATGTATTGGGTAAAGACTTAATCTCTAGAGATGACCATTTTAATGATACCTTGGTGAATAACCTTTATAATTTTTAAATGAAACCTTGGGGATGGACCTTGGTGACACGGAAATGATTGTATAAGTTAAATGTTGTATCCACATATTCAAGTTATGTAACACGTTATTTTTATTATGATATACCTCGTGATCTCTTTCTCATTCCTAAAAGTTATTTATCATGACCTTATTGATGTATCTCAAGTTCACATGTAAAATGTTTCTCATGTTTCCCATACTGGGCCTTCTGCTCACCCTTTCCTTTGATGTATGATCCCAGGTTATGAGATGCTATAATGAACCAAGGATGAGCAATTAATAATCCCTATAAGTGGTTTAGAATAATTTTTATATTTTTTTCATGTATTATGATCCTGATTTCCAAGACACTAGACTTTAAAGATCCTCTGTTTGTAAAATGTAATGAAAAGTTATGTATTAAAAAGGCAGGATGTTATGGTCCCGGCTTCACCAGCCAACTGCTCTTCCACATGGACCTCGCCCCTGCTGCACCGGCCGAGGCCGACTCCTCCGGTCGCGCACCGCCTTCGGCCAGCCACACCCGACACCGCCCGACCCAATCCGAACCCCCAGTCGAACCTCGTCGGAGCACCGTGCTCCCAGCCGCACCTGCTACTTGACGCCCGGACCCCCGGACTCTGCTCATCCACTGGCCACCACACATCGGCCAAGCACCGGATCCACTTCTGTGCCTCCCCAACCTCCAGCCACTTCCCTTGCCGGAGCCGGGGCTTTTGACGGCCACCACCACCGCTCTGACGACCCAATTCTAAAACCGAAAGAGGATTCGGGATCCTCGGGGTGAGGCCTTCGTAGTACCTACCCCTGATCAATGATACAACAAGATTTTTTGCGTCTGAAAATTTGGATGAAGAACGCCCAAAAATAATATATAAAACGGGCTCATGAGTTAGCCGTGTTTGTTCGGCCAATGCCCCAATTCTAAAATTTAAGAATTTAAAATGACAAAATTGGAAAAGGGGCAAAAAACGCAACCGGAATCCTACCTTGATCCAGTCGTTCGACGTCGGCGACATGACATCTGCGATCCCACTTTGATTCGTCGAGGTTTTGGAAAAAATGGATCCTTGATTCGGCAAAGAATGGAGAAGAAGTTCGAAGCATATGAGAGAGAGATAGAGAGATCGAGATAGAGGAGAGAGAAGGTATAACCCCAACTCCAAACTTCTATACTTCTATTTATAGAAGAATCCACTTGGAGCGGAATCTGAAACAACTGTGCCCTCTAATTTTATATCACTCCTAGGGAAAACGCCCCATTTTGAACTCAACAGATGTCTCATATTTTCATTCCAAGACTTCATTTTAATGTTATTTGAAAGGAATGTCAGTGATAAAAATCACTAAGTCATTATTTTAAAATGACGATTTTTCCCCTGGGTGACTTCCCTCATAGCAGGCCCGCGCCCACAACTTTTACACCCTTCTTAGGGTAAACGGCATGCTACGGACACAACCATTCCCTCTGATTTCCGATCTGAGCTACTGTTTAGGAGGAAACACAACCCAGCCATGTGCATAGTACAAATACACTTAGTATTTTTATAACACTTATTCCGAGCACACCGGGCCTCGGAATCGCATGCCGTTTTCACGCCTAACTCTTGAATTATATGTATAAATATTCAAAAGTCTTACTGGGCAAAAACCAAGTCCCTAAATCATTCTCTCCTTCAATAATTTCATCCCAGAAAAGCAAAACTATGAAAAACACCTCGGGATACAGAGCCCCCACCTAGATCTCCCACTCCCATGAAAACTTCCACAACATGCGAACTAAAAGGATGGTTCGTACTCATAAGTTCTACTACTCACGAGGACGTGTGTAGGAATACAGATGCACCTCATCAGCTAAAACACATGGAAGACATCGTGCACCCACTCCTACTTTTGGGAGGGTAGGGAATGATGATAGGAAACCTCTCAACCACTTGCACGATTCCCGGATGGGCCCCAAGAAACTCTGGGGACTTCCCCAGCCTAACCTATACTTTCCACATCATGACCGAAATCATGGTTTGTTCCTAGAACATGGTCTCGTGATTCCCTCTTTTAGAATAATCATCTGGTAAAACACCCAAGGATATCTAGTCACACAATTTTTCACAGTCGGTGCATCACAATCGAGGCCCTTTGCTAAGGTAACCTGCTACAAATCTGCTATCTTCCAAGAACATAGGCCACCTCGATTTCCTATTCCTGTATAAATTTCAACCAGCACCATCGCCTCAGGTACAAGTCTCTATAGGTGAGGGCGCACCTGAGACACTGGTGGTCTGAGTAAACCACAAAGCGCTCTCCCAGAAGATAGCGTCTCTACATTCTCAGTTCTAGGACCACCACTACCAGTACCACATAGTGAGAATGTAGTTCTATTTCTGGGGCTTCCATAAACTCGACATGTACTTGATAATGGTATCAATATTGACATTGATCATGCAAGGTACCCATGAATATGGTAGGTGAGCAAAATCATCCAACCTCTAGAGGCAAGACAAAGAAAGCACATGGCATACCCCCGTGTCTTTTCCCCTCTCATAAGGAGAGTAATCCCCAAAACAGGCACTCTGCCAAACCCACTAGCGGCACCTCAAGCAAAGGGAGGTAAAGCAAAAAATCCCCACTGGAAAATTCAAAACCTGCTCTGACACTCCACCGCACAAACCCGCCATGAATACACATGTCAGAGGGACTCATCCCCTGCACCTCAATACTATATTCTTTGGTTGGTACTGACTCTCCCTCATGGTTTTGATCGCATCACAAAAACATATCTTAGTGGGGGAAGGACCCCTCTTTCCTATGCATCCAAATCTACATCAGACAACGCCAACACAGGGTTACACCTACGCCATGTGTCACCCTTAGTAACCCCTCAAACAAGGAGTTAGACGAAAAGAGTACCTCACACATTGTCTAATATGTTCTACTGACAAAAGTAGAAAATGACATAGAGTGTACCTCTTATCATCTCATGTGTTACCGGATTGTAGACATCCATAGCACACAGCTGCCTGTGGCCCCGTCCGTCAGCTCCCTGAGCCTGACATGGGCCGCCTAGTGGTGGTGGAAGGACCTCGAAACATCATACTCTAACCACAGTTCTTCCTGATTTTCTACCAACATCGCCTCCCTGGGGACCACCCTGTCCTCACCTGGGAGTTCTTTGATCACGACACTGCCTCTATAGTGGCGGTGCATCTACCAACTATCTAGAAAACACACCACATTTGGTCAAGTAGTCTCATGCCACCTGACCCTGCACATCACAACCATAGCACTAGACCTCCATGGGCTATCTCGGTTCTCTACACTGTCCCCGACCATGTTCTTGAGTCTCATCATGGGGAGACCTCCAGCATCAAGGTCCCACCCATTAACATCCATCTGACTGAAATTTATCTACCACCAGTGCCAGCTCCAGCACCCTAAGATGGGTGAGGATGCACAAGGGCACTACTCTAGCACGAATATACTCTATAGAAACATCACTCAAACTTCTGTTCTTGGGATTTTCCATCACGGAACACATCCAAAGAGTACCGAGTAAGGTATGCAAACCTAGTTGCGTACTCAGACACTGCCAACACTCCTCGCTGAAGCCCCATATACTCCTTTCTGTGTCCGAACAAGCCTGAAGAGGCGAACAAACAACTCTAGACAACCCTTCACTGTCTGAGGGTATGGCTCACCGTGGAACCTCAGTGGTCTCTGACGCTGGAACTCACATAGAGTGCCTAGTCCGCACTCACCATCAGACCTCTCTACCAGTACTATCTGCTACTCCACAGGTGGAGGTGCTACTGCCTGTCCTCCAAGAGGAAGGTTAATCATATGATGGATCTTGAATTGAGGCCTCGTTGCTCACTGAGTCATCATCACGAATTGGAGCGAGTATCCTAGCCAATTATCATCATGGATACATCCTAAATCTGATCAAGGAGTACTGCAGTCAAATGAGCATATATATATCAACAATGATGGGGATTTGACTCAAGAAGGAAAGTCAAAGACTCAATCCTATATGATTCATGAACCAAATTCCTTGCAACAAGTGTCTAATTGTTCTGAGTTGACAAGTGGGTGATCAGGGTCCTCGTGAGTGGATACACCGGCCACTGCACCATCACCGGACACCCTGTTCTGAGAGCCGCTCTCGAGACACATTGACACTATTTCCCCAAAACTCAACCAATTCCTTTTTACAGATGTCCAAACAACACCCCAGTGAACGAACCACCTATGATACCACTTTTTCATGACCCGACCCATACCGGGGCTCGAGCCGCAACTACCCCAAGCCCGCCTCCATAGGCCAGGGGCTGGCGACTAGCGCCAAAGGCACAACAAACTAGGGGAGGGAATTTCCTAAGAAATTGAACACACACACACAACCAACTCAATGCAAAAGTGTAGAGAAAGGAGAGAAAGATATATGAATACTACACAAGGGAACCAAAAAACATGCATTGACCTCTAACCAGTACAAGTAATGTGCTGAAAAGTACTGACAAGTAAACCGAACAGTAAAAGGGGAAAACATGTGCCCAACTAGAAAGGTGCCACAACCTAGCAATAGTTAAACGAAAGTAAATAATTGGTGAGTCTCACCCCTGGAAATCCTCCTACATCCACTAAACCCAACCCCAACTGTTGTGTCCTCTACAATCCTCTGTAGTCTCAATCGACATGTTCATCATCTGCAAGGGCACACCAAGTGCGGTCAAAGCCCAAGTAGGGGTGAGTATAAAGATACTCAGTAGGATTCCCTGAAATCTTGAGTGAGAAACATAGGAGTTACTAAAACGGTTATCAGTAGACAGATCAAGAACAATGTAAGAGTACAATAAAGATAGTGCAGCTCAGCTCGGTAAAAGAAAATAAGTACACTCATCCAACCTAAGAGAAGCTAGACACGGAAAGCACATGGCATACCCCGCACGTCTTCAACCCTCCTAGAAGAAGAGTAACTAAACCCAAAGAGTGGGATCGAAATTAGGGTGTATACACACACATATATATATATGCTCAACAAGAAACCTGAAAAGGTGTATAAGGGGATCTTTATCTCCAAGCCCAGCCCATGAAAAGTTCCCAATAGTTATAAGGATATCCATCACTGATTCCCAACAATCCCGCATGTCAAAGTGGTCTCATCATGAAACAGTAAAACCAAGGGTCCACCTCCGGTAACCATAGAGAAAAGTCACTGAATATCCTCATAGAACGGACTGAGTCTGAAATAAGTCATCAGGTAACCCACTTCTCAGCCCCATTGGAGGTTAAACCCCAATAAGTCAACGGTGACCCACTGCCCAGTCCCGCTGGAGGGTAGACCATAATAAATCACCTGATGACCCACTGCCCAGACCTACTGGAGTGTAAACCCTAAATAAGTCGACGGTGACTCACTACATAGGCCCACTGGAGGGTAAACAGTAATAAATCATCAGGTGAACCATTTCTCAACCATACTTGAGGTTAAACCCTAAATAAGTTGACGGTGACCCACTGCCCAGCCCCGCTGGAGGGTAAACCGTAAGAAATCATTAGGTGGCCCAATGCCCAGCCCTGGTGGAGGGTATACCTTAAATAAGTCGATGGTGAACCACTGCCCATCCCCACTAGAGGGTAAACCGTAATAAATCATCAGGTGACCCACTACCTAGCCCTGCTGGAGGGTAAACCCTAAATAAGTCGACGGTGACCCACTTCCTAGCCCCGCTGGACGGTAAACCGTAAGGTCAATGGGTATCCCACTGCCCAGACCCACTGAAGTGTAAAACCTAAGGTCAATGGGTATCCCACTGCCCAGCCTCGCTGAAGGTTAAACCCAAAACTAGGCTGATATCTCCGCACTACCTGTGCCATCACTGGGTGCCACTAACGCCGCTATCGTGCATAGTTTCGGAGTGCATCAAAGGAACCTCTGACCAACTCCCTTTCATGTTTCCACATTTATTTAGATCATGAAAGAGTCTCTTCTCTCCCAAATAGATTACACCATTGTAATCCTCGTGGAAAAACACACGAGATAGACTATTTACTCGCTAGAAATGGGCTCCTGATGAAAAAGTTATTCAATACTACTTTATGACCATACAGCATCTCCTGGGGCCCGCACCATGATCCTAAAAAATGTTGGGAAAACTGTTCCATCACGATGCTCTCAGAAAAACATGTTGAGTCAACTATCCACACGCCCCAATTGGATGCCTGATGAAAATGCTACAATACACTGCACGCAACCTACAAGATGGCCCGTGGAGCCAATGCCTCATCTCTGGCTTCAACGCCTAAAACCACACCGGTTAACTTCGTCTCGATTCTAGGGTCACAACACCATTGACAGTGCCTAAAATGGATTTAGGATGCAGAAGTTTCACCACCACGCGTTATAAGCCAACTGGCCCATGTGGGGCCCACACCTTAGGCTCGAATTTAGGGGGGTGGATTGTGTCATCACAATCCCTTCAAAATAACACTTATAAACGCGTACTCAGACACCCCAAACAGATTTTGGGTGAAAAAGTTTTGTTTCACCGTCAAACATGAGAACTAGGCCCTATAGGGCCCACACCTTGTCTCCAACCCGAACACTTCGGAAAGCATCTCAAAAAGTCTGAACAAGGACCGGGGTCACACTGCTGCTGACGGCGCGTCAATCGGACATCCCAAACAAGAGTTTGGCCCGATGCAAAAATAACTAATTAATTGAAATAATTATTTAATTATTCACATTAAGAGTTCCATGCCACCGGGTAACAAAACCAAGCCACAAGGGTTCCGAACTAACTTTGGAAGGACTGTCTGAACTCTAGGGCCACAACACCTCTGATGGAACGTCAAACGGATGTCCGGGTCATGAGCCACGTCCGGCGCAACTTTAATAATAATTTAATATTATTAAATTAAAGTGTTTCTTGTCACCCGGCTTCTGGTGCAGAAGCCAAAAACCCCAAAACAAAACATAAAATGTTCGTCTCAAAGAGAAAGAACCATAGCCATAGAAGGCATGTCAAACGGACATGTTTTTAAAGAGATACCCCCCACCCCCGAACGCAAGGGGGTCTTACCAGGACGGTTCTCCCCAGCGGGCCCGGTCCGAACCGCCGGCCCGCGGCACAGCCATGGGTCCAGACCAATACGCCACGGCCCCCTGGCGGCAGCCCTCCCAGTAGCACCGGACTTGCCTTGGGTCCGGTTTTATAAATTGACCGGCCTTTCACCCGGTCTTCTCCGCGTCGCCCAGAAGGACCCGCAAAGGGCGGGTCCTCGTCTCCCAATAGATCGGCCTTTGGCCGGTCTTTCTCATCGCACCAGCAGGACCCGCAATGTGCGGGTCAGTGCTTCCTCTACACACCTGAGGTCAAGCCTCGGGCTTCCTCAGTCGGGCGCGACAGTCGGCGCCCTCGGCGCCTCCGCCTACTCCTGCAGTGCACCGCCGCACTGCCCCGGCTCCACACCGCACCGCCAAATTCCCACCTTCCACTTCGACTTCCGCTCCCCCGGCCACCTCCGGTTCTCCATCACGCTGCTGCTGCTGTATCCGGATATGCCCGCTGCTCCTTCATCCCTACTCCACCAGCCAACCGCTCCGTCGCTGGCACCTCGCTCCTGCTACGCCGGCCGAGGCCGACTCCTCCAGCCACACACCGCCTTCGGCCAGCTGCACCTGTCAAAGCCCGGCCCAATCCGGAACCCTGACCAAACTACGCCGGAGCACCGTTCTCCCCACTGCACCTGCTGCATGACGCTCGGACCCCCGGACTCCACTCGTTCATTGGCCGCCACACACCGGCCGAGCACCGAATCCACAGTTACGCCTCCCCAACCTCAGGCCACCACCCTTTCTAGATCTGAGGCTTCTGACAGCCGCTGCCATCGTTCCGGTGGCCCGATTCCAAAACCAAAAGAGGATTCGGTCTCCTCTGGGCGAGGCCTTCGCAATACCTACCCCCGATCAACGATCTAACCAGATTTGGCGCATCCAAAAATTTGGACGAAGAACGCCCAAGAATAACATATAAAACGGGGCTCAGGCATTGTCCATGTTCATTCGCCCAACGCTCCATTTCTAAAATTTGAGAATTTAAAATGAGAAAATTGGAAAAGTGGCAGAAAAAGTAAATGGAAGCCTACCTCGATCCGGCCGTTCGATGTTGGCGACACACCCGCTTTGATCCTGCTTCGATCTGCCGAGGTTTTAACGAAGATCACTCCCTGATTCGGAGAAGAACAACAAAGAACGCCAAAGGACAAGAGAGATAGAGCGATAGAGATAGAGAGAGAGAGAGAGAGAATGGAGAGAGAACAGAGAACCCCAAATCAAAACTCCTATTCTTATATTTATAGTAGAATCTTCTTGGTGCGGAATCCAGAACTGTCATGCCCTCTCATTTTATATCGCACCTAGGAAAAATGCCCCATTCAAAACTCAACGGAAGTCTCGAATTTCCATTCTGATACTTTGTTTTAATGTTATTTGAAAGGGATGTTAGTCATAAGAATCACTAAGTCATTATTTTAAAATGACGATTTTTCCCCTGGGTGGCATCCCTCACAGCAGGCCCTCTCTCACAACTTTTACACCCCGCTTATGGTAAATGGCATGCTCAGGATGCAACCATGCCCTCAGATTTCCGATCCGAGCTACTGTTTAGGAGGAAACACAACCCCACCATGTGCATAGTACAAAAACACTTAACATTTTTATAAAATTTATTCCGGGCACACCGGGCCTCGGAATCACACGCCGTCTTCACTCCTAGCTTTGGAATTATATGTAAAAATATTCCAAAGTCTTAAAGGGAAAAAATCAGGTCTCTACAATCACATATTCACCGATAACAAGGAATTTAAAACACCTCAACACACCTATATAACCAATAAAAATAAGTAAATGGTACTTGTTTCCAAGCCTCATTGCTACCTCATTGGGAAGCTCTAACTAACCCATATGATTTTGTATCATGTCTCACAAATTCATCTTAATAGTTTAGTAACCCCTCATCCTCTAGATGTTGAAGCTACATTAGACATCATCGACCCAAGGTTCTACCAATTCCCCACATCGCCCTAGAAGATCCTCAAGAATTAAGTTGATATAATAAGGTGTCAATCACATATATCAAGCAATCCTACTATAAAAGTAAAAAAGGATACAGTTTGTACCTCTAATCATCAATGTATCCTTAGGGTCATAGGATTATACAGCCTGAATAATTCCCTGACTAATCCTCCAACTCCATGAGCCTCACATGAACTACATGGGGGTGGTTGTGGTTACAACATATTGAACTACCTTCCACCTCCAAATTCACTCCCTGTAACTTTTCCATGTTTTTCTCATGGGTAATTACATAATTTTATCCTTGTCTCTTCCAATGAGGTCCACCAACCATCTCCATATTTAATTCATGATGGTAAAAAATTATCATGTGAGATATTCCCATCTATCACTAGAAAAACATTTCATCTCCTACACCTGACTGGATCTGTCCAATGAGACTTGAGATATAAACCAGGTATCCTAGGATCCCCTCCAAAAAAATATCACATGGAATAATTGATTATCCTATCATCTTATGTCAGATTTCAATGTCGTAGATCCTTTATTCCCAACACTCTCACAATGATTATGGTCATCCACAATCCTCTCCACTACTAAGGGCCTATTGAGCACTCTATCACAAGTGGGAATTCACAGTGATATCACTGAAGCCCTAGTGTCCCAGTGAAGTCCCTTCTTAGAGTTATAAATATTGAAACAATTTCCTCAAACCATATACATGTATTATTGTAAATGGTACTTTAACAACTCCAAATAGTATTCCATGGTTATGGTACCCTGCCAAAGATAAAAAAATATACTACATATGCAGTGATAAAATCATGGATAGATAAGAATCTTCTAGAAAGATCAAATCAAACTCTTTAGAAGTGAAAATAATCTAATTATTTGTCTTTATCATTATAATCTTCAATCACTCATTCATACCCTATAGAAACTCACCTCTAGAACCACCGTTTAATTGGGAGGTGTTCTCATAAGTTAGAAAACATGCTTGAATTACTCAAGAAATTCTGTATCTATATAGGAATTAGGATCTCCTCGATACCTAGGTTGTATCTACCTCTAAAAATAGATAAACTCACTCCTCCATCATTCACCCTTATCCTAAACTACTAGCACACCATTCTTCTCCACAGGTGGAGGCATAATAGGAAAACCCCCATGTGATAGTTTCTATTTTACAGACCCCTACATCAAAGCCTCATCACTTGGTGGACCTTCATCACAGTTCCACCATGGATCCATGGATAGATGTCATCATGATGGAATCCTATAATAAAATTCCATTCATCATTACAAGAGAGTATATCTTGGGTGGTGACATAAGAAGGACATATAACCCATAACCTGGTCCTATAAGATGCATGTACCAAAAATATCCTTGAAACCAATGTGTATATGTTCCCAATCAAAAAAATATGTTATCAGAGTTCCCCTTAATGGATACCTCATCCCCCACACCAATACTGGAGTCCCCATCATTAAATTAAAAATTGGTACATTTTGACACTGTGTCCATAAATTCCAACACATGATCAAAGCTGAACAACTCCTAACTCTTGTCCTAAGGAAGGACCTCCTCTGATACCACTCTTTAAATACTCAACCCACCAAGATCCACTTGTATAGTGCAAAGATGAGCATATAAAAACCCAAATCGTCCTTTAATATACTAGAGGATGGAATCCATCACCTAGTAGGCATATCACACACTTGGGATGCCTCATCCTATTGTAATTTATATGCACACACATACATCCATATCCATGGAAATGTGAGAAGATAATAGAACAAATGATACCAAAATTCATACATACATCTACTCCCCAATAATTGCAAAAAAAATACTAAAATCGTGAAAGGGAAAATACAATCAATCCAAAAAAAAAATAATAGCAACCAACCTGCTCATAATGAGTGGTATGTTATCAAATAAAGCCATCTATGGACACACCATTCTTTCTAGATCTCTATGCACTTCCTGCTCTGGGTCCTCATAGGACACTATCAAATGGTATAACATTTCCATATGACATGACCTTTGTAGGAAGACACTAGGGAGGGTTATGTATAACAATACCTAAGAGATATCCAAAAACCCAAAATAAAAGGGTGAAAATGAAAGGCAATAGTCCTCTCAATGTAATGGTAGAGTATTGAAGACCATGATAGAGAGGACTAGAAACTACATCTCGACCAATCATTTTCAATACATGAAAAGTAATATCATCCCCAAATATTATGTCAATACTGAAATATTAAATCACTACATGGAATCCCAAAATATCCAAGATATGCTCATCTTAGAATCAAGGCCTCATGAGGTCCCAACATCACTCCCAATCATGGGATTCTACTTGAGGATCAATGGTATCACTCATCCGGGAGATATCACTCCATGAGCTCAGCCATCCTTGATGGAACTCATCCATGTGGTCGCAATCATTAGGTATCACTATGAATATTTCACCTCTTATCAGTCAGCGATGGAAACCCCATAGATAAAATAATTATTGGGTATCTCCTTGAAAATTTTCATTGTAGAACCCAGTGGATCACAATACCCATATAAGGGATCCCTCATATCCTTGATGTGGGACTTCACTAACCATATGAGAAACCCATAATATCTAATCACTCAAATATGGGATTACTCTTAGAACTATTGGGGGACACCATGAACCAAATAAAAAAACATCGATGACTAAAAACCTCAAATAGAGAATCACACCCTAGTTTTTAGGGGCATGCCACAAACCCTTACGAGACATAGAACCACAATACACAAATCTCTCTACTCGGCTATGGAATCACACCCAGGACCACTAGTTGAAACCAAAAACCTAACTAACATATCCTAATAATACATTGGCTCAAAAATAGGTTATCATACTCAGTACCTTTAGGGAATTCCACAATCCCAAATGGAGTAACTCTCAAAATGAGGGGATCATACGTCTATGATATTTTGATCCCTCCCAAAACAATATTATTTATGGGGGATTAGTACCCAATGTCATTGTTACCACCACAAAATTGTGAACCCCACCTATGGTACTAGAATGATAGATGATCACACCTAGATCCACGAATATTGAAACCATAAACTCCATCTGAATCAATCTATATAGGGTTCACAATCCTATGCTGAGGACATGATGTCACATAGTACCTTTATCGGAAAATTCTTTGTGAGATCACTCAACTGATGGTCTATACATCACTAACGGAATATATAGAAAAATGACACCCCACTTCACACCTCTAATGCCAAAACCAAGGACACCATCACATCCTACATGTAAAACTAACCAGGATAGGTTACTTGTTGGCCACTATCTGAGTTAAAAATACAATGATTTGTGAGGGATATGTATTCTTGGGAAGTACCTGGCATGTACCCATAGTACATGGTATTTATCTCTAAAAAATAGGCTTTTTTATTTCCCCCATTAGTACTTAGTTATAATAAATAGAATATATAGTGTGTACCCCATGTCACATGGTATGTGACCACATATAAAACTATGGGAATGTTGTCACCCACACAAATCCTCTCTTGCTATGTCTCCATACATGGTTCATAACATTGAAACAATAAATTTTTCTCTTGCCAAATCCAAGACCATGTATCGCAACTTCTTCCTGTGTCATCTAGATATGTACATTTCCCTGACCATGCCCCTTGAAATAGCATGTTTGTCCATGTCTTTATCCATAAAACCTGTACTCACTACACAATGTGTAGTTCCAAAAAGATATTTTTCACCTAATGCGAAGAACAAGCAACATTTTAACCAACATTACACACCCTATGACTGGGGTTTCCAAACAGAAAATCTCTACGAGCCACTTAGAAAAACTGATTTCCCCTAAAACCCACAGATCCACCTCAAGGGGTTTTATATCAGTCATAATAGGGATATAAAATCATAAAACAATTCGAAATTTTGGTTGGGACATAATTCGTGTAAATCGTCCAACCTCATAGAGAAATGTCGAAGCTTCGAGGGAACTGTGATGCCCAAAAGACTTTTCACCTTGGTATGGTGATGATCAAGATGAAACATGTGGTCCCACAACACATCTTTTCCATGTTTTTCCTCGGTACTTCTATTACTATATGAGAGAAATCACCTTCCCAAATGAATTTGTAAGAATCCAAATGGGGTGGGTTCAGTTAATAAATGTAATTTTATTAAATTAATAAACACCCATTTAGAAACATGCCAATGGTTACCTCTAATTGAGAACTCGATTATGATAAAGATTATATCATAAATAAGTAAAAACTAATGTTTTGAACTCAACTATGGTCTCAGATTCTTGATCGGTGAAATCACTTGTGAGATAATCCAAATTTAAAAAAAAAATTGTTCTCCTGATGTAAATTTTTTAATATTTTCAATATCAACACATTAATGATTTCTAGGCCCCACAATCCCTTACTGACATAGAACCTAGGATCAAAATTTTTAATAGAAATATTTCAAAATTATCAAATGGAAAACTAGAGACATTATATCTTCAATTATACACCTAAATCACCACATGAAGATTAATTTTTTTACCACCCTATGTAGTTTTGTATGGGTTATGGCATTTCTAAGATATCCATCCTTCTTTTATATGTCTGTTTTGGTTCAAATAGAGGCTAATATTACTTTGATCTATCAACCTATCATTTTGAAAATAAACCAAACCCTGACTACTTTATATTTTAGACGCCATGTGACCCATAGTGCATTGATGGCTTGATGGTCCTATGGCTCGTAGACAATAATTTATTTCATTGATGAACTATGACCCATATAACATTGATGGATAAAATAAATTGTGTCATGAGGGCCAAATTTTGTGTCTTAAAATATCAATTCAGGTATATAGTCATGCTTTTATACTGTGACTAGAGTACCTGATACATTTTCTCTATAGTGATTATTATAGAATTTCAAAAATTATCCCTCACATGTATTCAATAGTGGGTCTCCATGCTATATTGTAGGTGTATGAGAACATAGAAAATCCATAAAAACAATATGTGGTTTCCAATTATGGAGCATCTTTACCATATGTGGGACCTCAAATACCTAGGGTTGGTATAGCCTCCCCATCTTGGAAAATGGATTTTAATAAATATTTTCATTATATGAACAATTTCTAGTCATTGATGGACTTGATCTTAAGCCTTTTCTACCAAAAAGTGAGGGGTACAACTAGTAGGTACTACAAGACTTAACCCCTTGGGGCTTTGTGTGTGTATACTTATATACCAAATTTAATATGCAGTTTACTTTTTTATATGTTTAAATATAAATCAATCTATATATTTTTTTATATTAACATATTTTTTTATTACATGTCAAGTATGTATGTGTTAAGATATTTTATTATATATTTACTTATAAATTCAAATATAATATACTATAGATTAATATATAGTCTACTTTATATTTATAGAGATATAAATATATATGTTATTATATGCTACAAATATGTGTGTGTGTGTGAGTGATAACGTATGTTATTATATATTAATATATAAATAATATTATATTGATGTAAATTATTATATTTTTAAATTAGCATAAATATATATAGCATAATATAAAAATACTAATATATATTTTACAATCATATATTGAATTATTATTATTTTGTCATTATTTTTTTCTGTTATTAGAGATCATGGAATTGTTGATAACATGTTGTTTCGATCATTTCTGCTTCACGAGATTTTTCTACCTTGTCCTTAGTGTTTTTTGGTTTGTAACACTCTCAATCTCGGCTGGTGTAAGTTAACTACAAATCAGTTTTTTACTACACTTGTTTTTTAATAAAGTCCTTTGGGGAATAAATTGGGTGACCAATTTGTGTAAAAACTTTTATTAAAAAACACACACAGATATATATATATATATATGTATGTATGTATGTATGTATGTATGTATGTATGTATGTAATCTAATGAAAATAATATAATATTAATATTTTATAATTAATCCATTAACTACTAATATATATAAATTTATATCATTATTATTAATTATTTATTATTAACGTTCCTTTAGTGATTAATTATTTCTAGTTAATTAAAATTATGTTTTAAATCAGAACTAATAATATTTTATTTAATTATATATATACACACATATTATTTCATTAATGTTATGTAATTCTATTACTTGTGTATTATCTATATGCATATCTCTAAATCTATATGTATGTATGTATGTATTAATGTATGTACATATGTATAAATGAATAAATCTATATATGTATCAATATGTGTCTGTGTAATATATTATAATGGTATTATATAATATTAAATATCACACACTCACACATAAATACCTGTATATATGAATATATATATATATATTAACTTTTATATATATACATACCATTATATTTATATTAATGTATAAATCACAATATATATATATATATCATGTATTTATATGTTAATATATTAACATACATATATATAGATTAATATATTGATATAATTATATACTAATATATATATATATTTTTATTTAAATATATATTATAGTTTTTGACACCTAAAAAATCAGTATTTACATATTCAATGTTTGGAAAATTCCAAAAGCACAATTATAGTGCTCGCATAAAGGGGAAATAAGAAAGCATGACCATAGTGGATCAATCCAATAGGTGATTCAATATAATAACAAGTAATGGAACATGAAATCATATGATCCTTCCCCATTAATCATACAATGTATCTATGCTATGTGGAGTGGATTTACATGACATATTTTCCATGACTTCACGTGATCCAGACATCATCGTTTGAGGTTCTGGAGTCATGTTTTGGATAAATTCCAAGGACCCAGATAATAAAGGATATCTATTAAGGGAGGATTATGGATTAATATTTCTTGTTAAATTCTCCATGGAATCCCACAAAATTCCCCAGAGAATTTTAAAAAATAAATTATCCAAATAGAGCAGTTGTCTATGAAGATGTTTGAATGTTGTCACATGATCATGAATTATCTTGTTGTATTCTGAAGATGGATGGTGTACTGAACACAAAGGGCCTATAGAGAGAACGGTTTTCATTGATGGGAGGATCACATCATTCTTTTTTTTCACATGACATCCCTTTGAATCACATGATGAGCCCATGACAATCAGGACACGCAACTCGACCATGCAAAGCAGCAATCTATAACATGGTTTTCACACCACCATGTGATCAACACATGATCATGTGATTTTGTGAAGATAGGGGGTCGACTGAATGCCATGGTAATCCATTGAGAAAGACTTAATAACAAGTTAGGATAACATAAATACTATTTTTCACATTATTTCTTATATAATCACATGATTATCCCAAGAAAATCAAGATGTGTGGTTCATCCAACCCTAACGGATGTCAATGGAATAGTTTTAACACTATTTTTTAATCTTGGATAGATCATGTAATGTTATAAAGACACATGATGAATGAAATGAGATGGTCCTTCAAGTAGAAAGGCTATCTATTATGGAAGAAACATCTATTTTCTATTTTTAATGTGACAATCCATGGAATGACACAATGGCACTATATTAATCATGAAATGCAGATTGGACAA
Organism: Viscum album; assembly: GCA_963277665.1. Taxonomy (NCBI): domain Eukaryota; kingdom Viridiplantae; phylum Streptophyta; class Magnoliopsida; order Santalales; family Viscaceae; genus Viscum; species Viscum album. The sequence goes on from OY728137.1 coordinate 365,670,586, forward strand.
GTAGAGAGGTTATCCATGAAGAGGTTTTTACGTTGTTCCATAATACATGATTGATCATGTGATGTTATGAAGACACATGGTGGACTGAATGCCAATGGCCTTTTTTGTGAATGGTTATCCATGACAGGAGGATCATGTGGTCACTATTTTTCATGTGATTCCCCTTTAAATTAGGCAATGTCCCCATAACAATTTGGACATGAAACTCATCCACGTTAAATGTATTTTCACTACAATGTTTCTATTTCATTGCATGATATAGGCTGTACCATTCGATATTATGAAGGAAATTAATGGATAAAATTCCAATGGCCTTCAGTGAGAATGACTTTTCATGATGAGTGGATAATGTGGTCAATATTTTTCATGTGATTCTGTATTGGTTCATGCGATGACTGAAATGAAAGTGAGGTTATGTGAATTATATATGTGTTGATATCCATGAAGTACCCTTGTCATTATAATTTTTTATCTCATGATAAATGGGAGGATTTCACTGATGATGTGAATCTCAATGATGAAGATTTATGAAGACTTTTCCTACATATATGGATGGTCCATCCAGTGACTAAATCTAAGATATCTGGATTTCCCACCCTATAAAACATAAAATATACATGGGTGGAGATAACAATAAAACCACATTTTCATCGAAGAGAACCTATTGATACATGAGAGGATAACTATAAGAAACGTTTTCATAGCATATGGATCAAATGATAATTATAATATTTGGATCAATAAATCATAGTGAGTAACGTAGGAGAAATTAAAAAAGAAATAGGGGCTCATGGGTATTTCACGTGTAAACCTCTAGTTATGAAAATGAATTACATCACATAGTCATTATACCAAGATATATGATCTCTTAAACCCACATCTGTTTTGTTATTTCATTAACTTCACATCCTTGGGCGCTCGTGTGACTCCACAGGCTTCACACAAAGTGTATCATTCCATTATCACTTCATGAATCAGATGACCCAACAACACCTTGTAAAAATGAATACTAATGGAGTCACCCATCCTATCCAAAGTCCTCATCCTCCCATTATGGACATAATATGTTAATATTTTCTAATGTATCCCTAATTATTAAGTTACAACCTCGTAAGATCAACATGTCCTTCTTCCTCATTATCTTACACAAAACACGTGAACTATGTGGACTATGATTCCTATTACAAAGATGATATGACGCGTCAAATTTTCCCACATAACCAAACTCCCTAGAAAGAACATGATACCACTGTATAAACATCACGTTATAATTACATTGGTGAAAAATCATGTAGCTATATCCTTTGTGGGCTAAGTATCATACTAATTTTTGGTATCCTTAGTGTGTAAGTCTTACAATTGTATGAAATTAAATGCATCCACTATTGTATCATGTTTCCAACACTAAGATATACACATATTATATTATTATGTAATTCCCCACTCAAATATCAGGGATACCTCAATGTAATATTACTTCTCAAATATTATGGGGACCATAGTGTGTAATCCCCCAAACAAATATTCAGGTGACCATATTTTTTAGCCACTATCAAATATCAGGGTGACCTTAGTTTTCTTTCCCCAAAAAATTATCATGGTGACCTCAGAGTCTAAGACCCTATCAATTATTAGTGGCCTTAGCTTGTAATAAAATCCTAAATATAATGGAAATATAAGGGAATAATCCTCACTAAAATGTCATGGAGACCATAGTGTGTGTGTCTAATTAAAATATTAATGAAACCTCATTGTGTAAGCCTCTCTCAAATAAATAGTATATCTCAATGTGTAAGCATCATTCAAATATTAGTGTGACATAATTTTTTCCCCTCTCAAATATCAGGGAGAATTAAGTGTTTATGCCTCTCTCAAAAATCTAGGCGAGATCAGTGTGTAATCCCTAATAAAAAATAAGGGTGAAATCAGTGGGAGAGCCTTGGCCAAATATCTAGGTGACCATTGGGTGTTATCTGCACTCAAATTTTAGGGTGACCTCAGTTTGTAAGCCCCACTCCAGAATTATGGGGACCTTATTGTATAATCACTATACTAAAATACCTCCAATATGGGCATCCTCTTTAGGTGTTGTGGGTAATCCCCTAAAAAATTCATATCCTATTTACGGGTTCATATTTAGAATAATGAATCCCATAGAATGTCATGTGTGTATTCTCTTCTCTCAGATGATGTTTCAAATTTTATACTATCTCTTGTTTCTCACATTGAGAAAAACTCATATGGGATTAGATACTTGCAATGATTGTTCTACCATCATGATTAAAATTCCCCCAATATGGGTCTCATTCATATGTAAGTTAAACTACAACTTATCTTCCATTAGTGGGACATACTCCTAGATAAATATCTTAGGGAAGCTCTATAAGAATAATTCCCCTTAAAACCTATATTCTCACACATTTTATAATGCAGATACGTCATTATAACTATATTGAATATGGTTATTTATTTAAAAAAATATGTTGGATTAAAATCTATGGAATGAAACCCATATCCAATAATTAAACAACCCAATACACATCATTTCAACATTTCTTTAAATTGAAGACTATGTCCCTGTCACACGACCTTAAATTGTGTCACTCAAACTTTTTGGTATTTGATTCCTTTTTCCATAGGATACATAGGACACCTATTTGATGTTTAATACCAATTAAAAAATAGCACACTCTTCCCACAATTTATGTAAAACACTAGATCCTAATAATGATTATAAATAAAAGAATCAAAATTATATTATAAAGTAGTGTGGAAATTTTGATAAACACAATTGTTTTGATCAAAACAATGTTGTGATCATGTCATCAGCACTGGGGTAACTAGTATCGTCTCAAGTGTTGTGAAAGATTCAAGAAAATATATTAAATATATAAGTGTGTCATTCAGTGTATAATGATTCCACCAAATAGGGTGTTATGAGCCAAAACTCCCATCCTCTTGAATAGCGTGAGTACCTATGTGTAGTTGGTAAGAAACCCCAATGACCAACTTTCTAAAGAACATAGGCCCACAGATCCTTATATATGTGGGAGTAGTTGGGTGTTTCCATTGATAAAAACATACTATGTGAATGAATTTGAAACTATAATAAGCAACTTAGAATCAAGATTTTGACTATAGATATGGTTTGAAAAAATGGTGATCCTGATGTGAATCCTATAACTATGTCAAACCTCTAACATGTAAAAATTGACCACCTTTTTATCCTTTAACTAAAAAATTAATCAATTATACTTACACAAATTTATATGATGTTTCACTGATCAAAAATATATTAATTATTTTCCTTGTATCTAAAAATATATTTCTCACAGACATTCACCTTTAGTCATGTCTAGGGAAATGTTAAGAAGTCATTGTGGAGCCGCAGTTTTGGAAACAACCTCTGCAGACCGTGGAATGATGTCGCCTACAGGGTAAATTCCACATCATGTGGAATACACAATTGAATAGGAGTACCACTAGCCTAGTATGATCTTGAACATCTAAGATTCAATTAAGGATCTATAGATTGTGTAGCCCATGGGCACACCTAATTCAAGGAAGGCTACGATGAAACTATATACACATATTCCCACTGCCAGTAGCTTTGGGAGCTTATCCTTGGATTGTGACCAATAACATCTTTTATACCCCAAGAAGGTTGATTATGGACACAACCATGGATCCATCCTGGTTTAGGAGTGTCTCTAGACAGATCCATCAACATTCATCAGGAGAACCATCCCATCAATTCCCCCTTGTCACATACTAAGGGAACCACCCAATAGGTTACCTCCTTGGACACAGAGATCCTTGCACTGTGGAGAAAATGATTGGTGCGACAAGATACTATCCAAAGGATGTGGGATAATATTTAATCCTTAACAAATGATGTTTGTTTATGTATTATAATAGAATCCAGTGAGTAGGATCTTATCCATTCTTTCCCAAACCATGTCTATCATCATATCCTTATAGTGAGCATTGGGAAGAAACATATCCTCACCCCAATGAAAAATCTCGTTAGCATATTTTTATATAAAAATAGAAATAGTTATAAAATATACCTAATTCAAATGAATATTTCTTCCAATATATCCTTGAAACCAATATCAAGTAGGAATATATTGAAACACTTACCCTTCAAAAGTTATTGAATATTTTGGAAACAACTAAGACGATTTGTCAGCATATTATAGTGACGATATAGTGGAATACAAATATCCTTATCCCAATTACCCATATTAGAATATAAATATATATAACATTAGAATATGGATACTTTGACGATAGAGTATATTCTTTCAAACAATATAAGAGAATTTCTGGATGATCTTAATATTGGATGAGGCATGAGACTAGGTTCATATTCTCATTTTCACTAAGGATCAACAAAATAGTTTAGAATGAACCTTAGTACCATCACATATTCATCTCTTAGAATGATAGCAACATTCTCTATAAGAATAAGAGAAGACTAATATTCCCATTCTGATTGGGGATCTTCAAACTTGTTTTATAATCAAATCAAGGATGGATTATATCCTCTCTATAAAAGATAATTATAATATTCCAGCAGCTTATAGGATCCAGGAACATATTCCAACTCCTGCTGAGGAAATAAATATATAACATTATTTAGAAACCCCAAAAGTGGAGTCACATATTCCTGCTCCCATTCCAAAGCTCCATCAGGATATTCTAGTGGGGAATGTAAATTTGAATAAGGACCGTACCCAAATTTCTACAATGGATGACCAATATATTCCATCAACCAGCCAAATAAAGGATCATATTCCCACCAATAATACAAAATATAAATGGAACACTATAGTATCTTCCCTATAAAATTATCACTTTATCAAAACAATATATGGTCATTATAACAATCGGGTGACCATCAATTTGAATGATCTTACCCCTACTCAACCCCAAATGGAATGTGAGAAAATTATGACATTGATGTGTGATGATGATCATATTCCTACCCTTCTCAACTGTAGTATCCTTTAAACCATAAAAAATATATCTATATGACCCCATGGTTCCTCCAAATCATCATCTATATAAATAGGTGAAAACATCCATGATAGTCCTCCTTGCAGTAGTATGGTGATAAATTATAACGACCATGCCCCTAACATCTACTATGAATAAGGGATACCCATATAAGTGACCTTGATGGTCTAACAAGGTGGGTAAATGTACTTATAATGAATAATATGATGATGTGGTTATATGGAAGAAGATAGCTAAAAACAATTTCCAAATATGTTTTTCCCCATCACAAAATCCAATTATGTAGTCCTAGATGAGAAAATGGATGGTTTCATGCTTTACTTATGTTAGAACATGTGGGAGAACATTAAATTATTAAGTTCTAGACAAATCCCTTCTCTGAAATATAAGGTAAATCACAAATCCATAAACATGTACTATTGTTAGATATTCCTTTCCATATACTCTATGTGTTGGGACATAAGATTGTAAAGGAATAGTAAAATCCAATGGAACGCTTGCATCCATAGTCTAATAAATATTTGTAAAATAATTTTTAAATCCTTATCGGGAAACCATATCCAATGAAGGGGAATGTATAGTGAATTTCACTTCAACCCATCCATAGGATTTTCGTAAATCCCATAAATATCATCAAAAAATTATGAATCCATATGAGGGATCATAGGACCTCACAATACCTTATCTTGTTCCCAAATCTAAGGAAACTTCACAATTTGGAAAACAAAAAATAAATATGTATGGAGAAAGAGGGCCTCTAATAGGATTCTATAATAGGCCTTTAAATAAAAGGGGAACATGTATAATGTAAGGGATCTGAAGTCATAGAATTCATGACATTATTCAAAGAAAGGGACTCCAATTTTTAGTAGGAAATGCACTTATCCCATGGACAAGTGAAACTACTCCAAATAAGGATGTTCGTAAAGAAATCATCCATGGAAACCATCTGGGAGAAACCTCATCCCACAAGGCTGGGAGAATTGGTACCACTATCTCTACCCCAAGGGCCCCCAATTCCCAAGAGGAACAAAAACAATCGATAGTGTGTCTAAATCAACACTATTTGAGAGGTATACAATGATTTTTTCTTGATAACCATCCTGTGTGTTATCAAATCCTTGAAAAATAGGATTAGAAAGTACATAAATCAAACTCATGATAAGACCATATCTCATTAATGGGGGATCTATTATCATATAAAACCAAGATATTCGTCTTACTTAGGCTAGGTGGTGGCTACCAATAGTCGTGACCATATATTTCTCTCCCACCACTTGATATACCCTAGAAATCTTGGACTATCTCGACAAGCATACTCAGAGACTCCCTCAAAGTCATTATTCATTGACTAAAACCAAGGGAGAATCTAGAAAATAAAATCAAACCCATAAATTTTCATAAGTCTACATATCATAATAAGACAAAGGACAACACAGAAACCCCCAATTTAACTATCTAGGAGGAATAGAACGATATAGAATTGGCCCATTACTTAGAGAATGACAGGATTTCAAATGTTTCATAGTGTGACTTAATCAATGTTAAAACCTAGGTAATGTTAAGAGAAATATTTTTCATTTATTATTAATTTTCATTAATTAAATTTTATAGATTTATATTCATTGTAATAATAGAATCTAATATTTCTATTACTTGGAAAACCCATTATTTCTAAACAAATTGGGATTTCATGCATTATATGTTTTTATTAAAAATATAAATTTCAAAATTATAGAATTTTAATAGGTAAAGGTGATCATAATTTTATCATTCATCTGGTAAAAATTTCAATTTTTGTAATTTTTTAATATTTTTTAAAAGGTTTTATTTTACAATGAATAGTTCAAAATTAAGATTTTTATTCTAAAATGCCTTTTTGTTTTAAAATTTTACATAGATCCATTTTTTAAAAAATAGTTTTAAATAATGAATTGTTTAATTAACTTAATAAAAATTATATATTTTTATTTTGAATTATTTTTATATATTAATTTTGTGTAATAATATTAGTATAATTAAAATTACATTTTTTCAGAAAACCACTTTTCATCTCATTTTTCGGGTTTAGTTTTATATTATTATATACAAATTATACAAATTGAAATTGATAAAATGGAATATAAATTTTAGTTATCATAATTAATATTAGTTAATATAGAAATTATTTATATTTTATCATAATGATTACTAGAAATTAAAAATATATTCCATGGTCAATGTTAAAACAGGTTTATCGGGGATTAAACTTAAGTGATAAGGGTTAAAATGACCGATAAAATTATCTAAATTCTTTTTTATTACTGTAATTTTCACCTATCTCATCTAATATTTAGATATGGTTCAGTTTGGAGTCATTTCTCTTGATTAATACATTAATATATTTTACATTAAAAATTATGGATTGTGTCCTCTTTCACACATGTTAAAGCTCACACATTGTCCTCTCATCTCCACACGTCAAGATACTTTTAACATAGAAAATACCTTCCCAAATACATTTTATAATTACTTATCCATTTCATATATGAACATTTATGATTATAAAACCATCCTATTAATTTTTTAGGTATAAAACTAAATAGGTTGTTTTAAGAAGATGTATAACTCAAAATCATGATTTTTAAATTCATTTCTTCATATAGCATCTTGAAATATTTTTCCAAAACTAAAAAATAATAAAATCACTTTATTCCTTATAATTTTTTTACAATAATATAATATCTTGTGTATTTATCCCTTATCCATTAAATTAAAAACAAAACTATTGTTCAGGTGTATGAATGACTACTGCCTTACGAGTCGATTTAGTTAATTTTCTATCACCACCTCTCACGGATAGATATAATGAGGGATTTAATGTATGTATATGATATTAGGGACATAAATAACTTTATGTAAATATAATGTGTCATTTATTTTTTTACCTTCTTCAACATTTAAAACTAATATTTTTGTTCATGTGTACATGTGGATTACCACCTTTAAGAAGTGAAGCGATTTATTTTTCATCATAGTATCACATGGATTGTATATATAATTTTATTTAAATATATTAAATGATATCAATTGTATAATTAAAATTATATAAATATAAAATAATAATTACCTTCTATGACATCCTATACCTGGTTCACTCTTGTGTAACCAAACCCATATAGACACATGGCCTCAAGAGTGCTTCCTTATACACTGGAGGATGAAGACTCGTAGTGAGGGCCTAAGGTGTGTCCATGGGGAGACTATTCCCTCGAGTCAAAGTTCAACACAATAGGGAAGAGATGATGAAACAATATTAATATAATAGAAAAAATGTATAATGTAAAAAAACCAGCCTAAGCATCTATGGAATAAATATACCTGAAATATGTAAACGTTATAATATAAAAATGATGATTTAATGACTATAGAAACAAAAATATTCATACATGGTAGCATGAATATAGTAAAATACATGATATAAAAAATAATCAAAAAGTGGAAAAACAATCCAATCATCCTAATCACTAACTCAATCATCTCCTATCAAGCTCCAATCCATAAGAAAGAAGTCATATATCCAAAGTGGGTCACTTTTTGCTGTACACACCTGCGATCATATAATCCACTCATGTGCCAATGAAATCACTTATAGGGTGTGAAAAAAACATAACATTCCACCACCAAAAATATATATAAATAATAATGTCAGTGAATAAAAACTATATAGTGTGCATGTGTATCAAATGTAAAGCAATGAGAAATCAAACCACCCATACCTACTTTAGCATCAACTAGTTTATATAAACATGAATTCATTTAATTATTTATGATTTTGTTTTTAATAATAATAGAATGTAATAATTTCAACAATACCATAAAATATAATTATAATAATAGGTGATCCTTTGTGAAACCAATGCATCCCTGACCTCATAAGGTAAGACAACTTATGTTATAAAACCAAACAACCTTACTTAAGTGAATAAGTGTAATCCAAGAAGAACCTACAAGGAATTCCATTCGATGAATTTATATAATACTTTATGGAAAACCTCCATTGTAAATCTGGAGATATGTTTGAATGGACCCATGGAGAATGATCTGAGGTGTCGCATGTCTATAGACATCATGATTAATCCATGGAGTATATCAGATGCATTCTAATATCTATAGATAATGTTAAGGTATCTTAAGGTATCATGTATGAAATTTACTAATAATAAAATAACATGTTTCAAGGTGGTTATATTTCTCGGAAACCATCTTAATAAAATTGAATGGAATCCTCTAAGTGCCCTTGACATTCCATTGGGAATCCTAGGCATGCTCATGGATAACAATTCCTATAAATATGTAATTTTCAATATTAAATGATAACATTATAAATAAATTATATATTATATTTATTCATGTTTAATTTAATAATCATCCCAATTACATCTTCATTAGTTCTATTCCATTACCTTTCATCATAAATTATAAGGTGAATGAAAGATATACAACTAGTTATGAATTTAATTATAAAGGATGAAGGCAAAGTTATATCTATAAATATGAATATAAAAATCTCATATAAAATTTTTTATTTTATTTATCAATGTAAATAACGTAGATTTTTATTTTTCAACCAACCACACCCAAAAAATATTTTAAATAATTAACAAAAGGAAAAAAATAAAAATATGGTACAAAACCTAAAGGAGTTATCAGGACCGAGGTATCAACCTTCAATGGAATAAAAAAAATGTCTCATTAGGGAAATATAATAAATTTAGAACAATATAATCAATGTAGATTAACTTTAAGAGTAAAGGAAAATAAAACCAGTATGTTCACAATGTCAATAATTTATAAATGTTGATACTTTGAGGAAAAATTCACAGACCACATACCTTATACCTGTAGAAGATTTCTCATCTTGTATTGAACATTGGTTTGTCTAAGATAAAAATGAAATAGAACAATATATGAATTCCCTAATAATATGTAATATTATCTCGCACAAAAATATTTTGAAAGAAGATGAGACAAACTATATAATCTATGTAGAAAAACAAAGATCTTACTGAAAAGGATCCAATGATAGGAATGGTGGCTATATAAAATGTCAGATGAAGAAAATGTACCAAGGCCATTCACATGAGGTAGCCTCAAAGGATAGGGGATAGGGTGTTCCCCACTAGAATTAAATAAATATGGGGGTGTGAGTTAGAAGTATTAAGTGAAAAAAATATTATTTTCACTACAATTTAAGAGGTTGCATGGTTGGACAAACCGTGTACCAATCATGTGAACCCCACATCCCAAGGAGAATACCCATATTGATTAAAGTGTGTAGTTAGAAAACCCATGTGAATCTCATTCATACCCTCTATCTCAGCCCTGTATGGCCAAATCCACCTTTCACAGTTTTGAAAAACTATGCAGCACTATTATGGGTGATCATGGTTTTAGGTTCACAGTTATCACAAACCATATGTCTCTAATTATTATAAATAATACAAGATCTCTAGGCTTTGAATAATCCCTAGATTCTCCTAAACACTTATTTAAACCATATTGGTAATTTAAAAAGATAAAATTAAAGATTGAAATTGATATTAATAAGTCCTTTAACTATAGTAGAAATGGGTTCTAGCTTTCTTCCCCCTTAAGCGAACTCATCCCAAAATTACCCTTCCATGGGTGGTAAAAATTAAACTTATAATAATATTAGCCACTAAGCATGTGCGTCATCCTCCCACTCCCAAGTCTAATCCTATACATGGTCAGATTTCCATAACACCCATACCAATGGGACAAACCAACCTCAAATAGCATTTGCACACTAATTATGATGTTAATGGGATACTCCTCAAATGAAGTATTGACATCCAATTCTGCATCTTTAGGATCAATAGTATGAGAAATGTATTAATGGTAAATACATAGATTGTAAATATGGAAGATGTCATTTAGGTAATGATACCTCTTAGGAATAGAAATTGATAAGCTACTGGAATATATATCTCTATGATATAATAAGTCCTTAAAAAATGAGGTGACAAGTTCTTTTACATTTGTTTCCACCTATTCCCAATCCTAGGTGATACATGTATGAATACATGCACTCTATTATCAAAATGATTATGTTGTTTATAGAGAATTTCATATGATTATTCTCTATAATGAGTTGTATAAATCCTATTTTGATTGATTTCACCTTCTTTAAAGTCTCCTAAATAGGATGAGGACCTATTAGTGATGCCTCCCGTACTTCTAGAAATGATAGAGGTGAATGGAATTGACTACTGTATAAGGCCTCATACAATCCCATGTGAATTTTTTCCTAAAATATATTATTGTATGAATACTAAATTGTGGGTATATATTTCTCCCCAGATCCATTGAAATGAAGAATAAATTCTAGGGGAATTTCTTCCATCATTTGTAAAGGCAGTTCCAATTGGCCATCTGTATGAGGGTGGAATGATGAGCTCAGAAGAAAATATTTAACCAAAAAATATTGTAACCCATTATAGAATATCTACATGAAATGGGAATCCAAATATAAATTGGTGGGACATGATAACCCTTATAGTAATATAATCTCATGGATATACAATTAGCCAAGATTATCCACCGAGAAGGTATCCCTAATAGTAAAAAAGGCATCTACCTTAGTCAATGTTTTGATAACCACCCAAAATATGTCACTCTATCGAGGTCTAATTGTTAATCCATTCACAAAATCCATCCCAAATCCTCATATTTTCATTATTGGACTGGTATGGGTTGTAACAAGACAACATGCCACTGGTGGTCCTCCTTCATCTACTGATTGGTTGAACACATCTAGATAAAACATTTGACCTGACCTTTCATTCCATCAAACCAATACTGGTGGCAGGAATAATGATACATCATGGATACACCTAGGTGCACTAGGCACTAAGAATCATGTTATCCTCACATTTTATCCTCCTTTATTTATATATTAAAACATATACTTCCATGGAAATAGAATATATCATCTCCATAAATAGCCCATTTTATAGGTAGGTCCTCACATGGAATAATATCTTGTATTACCAATCATACTATGTATGAAAAATTCATTTATCTTCTCTATATACATGTGTGAAGAGGTTGCATATGAGGTTATCGGGAAAGGCCAGTCTTGACTCTCATTAATCTCTATATGAATCTAAAAATTTTGGTCCATCAAAATCCATTCATCAGTGGATTCTTGAACAACTTGTGTCTGAGTATTACGAATCAGATCATCGACAACATCCTTTACCTTTTTTAGATGTATAGGCACACTCAAATATAAAGGAATGAATGTATTTGACCCATCTTCATTTTTTGATATTCTAGTCCCACTATGTGAAAATTTATTTGAGGATTTTTTTGTCCATATAAAACACAAATCCTTGTACATGAACATAATTCCTCAAGCCACATAATCCATGAACCACTTCTATTGTCCATAGATCATGTGTCAGATAGTTATTCTAATGAGGCCTCAACTTCTATGATCCATAAATGATAATGTGATCTTACTACATCATAATTGAACCTCTCCCGATTCCTAAAGCATCACAAAACACTATAAATCATTTTACAGGATTTGGTAGTATATGAATTGAAGATGAGATATGTCTTTCCCTTCATCTTCAGAAAAGATTTAAATAAAGTTTTCTACTATATATAATTGACTCCCTTAATTTTCAACCCTATAAGTAGTGAGAAAAGATAACAAAACTCATATACAAAATTCCTATAATATCTTACGGAACCCAAGATACTTCATATGTCAAACACGTTATTGGGCATATCATAGTAAACTGAGTCCTTCACATCTTTGGTCAACCAATACACCTCATTCTAAAATAATATGACTTTGGAAGTGAACCATGTTGATCTATAAGTGGAATTTGATGACATTAGCATATAACATTTTCTCTATAAGAGTACTGTAAGTTATATCATGTTACATGGAAAGATCATTTCATTTCTGTGAGTAGACTATTATTTACTCTATGACCACGACAACAAATTAATACATGTAGGGGTGGAAAACCCTATCCACAAGGGAAATTAATACAATGGCAGAATTCTTATGACCTAATGGAATAAACAGGTTCTCATATAAACTTTTCCTAATTTAGAAGGTTGTATGTGACCTGTCTGAAGGCCAGATTCACACCTGATGATAGCCTGATCCCATGATGATCATTCAAAACCCCCTAGATCTTCTTGAGTTGGTTAGAAAGATCATCTATTTTATGAAAATGATACTAATTATTAATCATTATATTATTAAATGATCATTTATCTATACAAGTTCAATGTTTTCCATCAGCCTTCATGAAAAAAGGATATAAACCCACAAGGATAAGTACTAGGTCAGATAAAAACCATAGATTATAAATCAACCAACTAACTCATGAGCTTCTGGATCTCATTAGGTTCCATAATCTATGGGGGAATAGATACTGGGTATTACCCTAGAATGATATTCATTGTAAACTCTACCTAATTTTTTAGAGGTAGTCTAGTGAATTCATAAAGGGAAACTTCTATAAAACGATACACCATAAGTGGAAAATTTATCAAGCGCACCATCCAACAGTCCATGAAAAGTTTTATCAATCTATTATGTCATGCCTAACCCTTGATTTTTTTATCCAGATTAACCCAACTTGAAATCTCATTCTCCCTTGTGTACATATATACCACCCATATATTATATTAAATTCACCCTTTAGTGATAACAAAAAATGTTGGAATGTTAAGGCCCAAGCCAATTCATCCCATGTAAGACATAAAACCTGACTATATCTAGGATAAATAAACTTAAAATGAAGTGGTATCCACCAATATGAAGATTATATTTCATCCATTGGTTTATAACCTCAAACCATACACCCAATGTATTTTCCAAGTTCAGCACCCCACAAATGTAATGAATTTCAAGCCTAATAAATTCCATTAACGATACAATGATAAAGGATTTTGAAGCACCTATATCAAAAAAGTTATGTATGATAGTAAATGATACTATAATATCACCTTGTATAGTATATATTCTAGAACACTTATCCTCAGGTATCTAATGTAATGCATGAAATTGTTATGATCCATTGACATGAGCTATAACATGAAAACACTAAGTAGGTCCACTGTACTGGAACTAAAAATCAAATGTTTATCAACCTCAACCATGTTCTCATCCTCAGCTAGCTCTTCTAGTTATACTTCATTTTCCTTCCTGATGAAGATTCACTGATCCCGATCAAGAAGTTAGAGCTGGAACGAGTCCACTTTCAATTAAAACTAGTAGATTTGTCTAGAATAACCATTGAAGATGAACCATATGGCCAAAAAAATATCTCTCATGTGGTTATTTGTCACACTATTTCAACACATGTCCATGTTTTGTACACTAATGGAATATAATAGAGCTACCGGTTCGGATACTCTGGCCACCACTATTCTGATGAGAAACCTCAAGGATATTACTCATGTTTCTAGAAGAAGTACTAACCTATATTAGCACTAAATCTTTTTGACATGTACTATCAACATCCCTCATGTTATAATTTGTGAAAATATCTTGTTTTATAATCTCAAAAATGTGGATATACTGAATACATTCACTTGAATATGGATAGCATACCATTGACCATCCAAGAAGTGTCTCACTAATGATATCTCATCCCTGGAAAGAATCGTTGATCAGCATTGAATATCTCTAAAATGTGTTGAATAGTACATGATCGACATAGCACCCTACTTTAGGTGAATGAACACCCTATCTCATTCATCTCTCAACATATATTTGAAAACATAATCATAGATGGTGGCATAGAAGTCTAGCTAGGCCATTCCATAATGATGACCAGCCTGGGCAACCACATCCCACCAGTGATTCGAATAAACATTCAACATCTATGTGGTGAGATTTTTCATCATCTATGGAGGTGTATCCAGGTGCACTCAGATAGCCAAAATAGCTTCTAGACATAACTTAACTTATTTAGGACTTCCATCCACTAAGAATATGGGAGGATGCTACTGTCAGAACTCCCGAGTAAGATCATACATCATAGGTTCATGCCATAGAGAACCCTGATTAGACTGCATTAATCATAGGAAACTCTATTGAAGATATGTATCAGTTCCTATTTTGGGAATAACAATTTTTTTCACAAGTTCCACTTCTAGAGGTAATGCTGGTGGTTCATGGCCCACTATCCCCAATGAATGATTCTCACCACTATTCTAGAACACAACTTGAAATTTCATTGTGCAATTGGTATAAAAATTCCATGAACAAGACACATATCAATGATCATTAAAATTACAAAGAGAGATCTCAATCGAAACAAGAAACATTCAAGATCCAATGACTAATCATTCACTCAAACAACATGATAAACAGAAGGGATGACTAACAATGGAATACAATCACAACTATTTGGTTCTAAGATCAGGGTATTGGTAATTCATTCTGTTTTCAATCACAGGGGTGTAGTATATTAGAGGGGTCAATTTCAAGTTTAGGAGGAAAACACTACTTATTTGGTACTTTACCTTCCCATTTACTAGAACAATTTTATTCATAATTCGTAATTTACAATGCAAGTTCATATGTGAATATATATGTAAAACATGTCTCAATTAAAAGTATTACCACACCTTTTTTATAAAGGTCCATACACTCTATAAACTAAGATTGAAACCCATGTAATTAAAACCACCACCCTTACATTCAGTCTTAGAATGTAATGAGTAAAATAATATGGATCAATTAAATGATTAGCTTTTCTAATTAATAAAGGCTTGTACACACTACAAATTACAATTAGTACTCATTTTATAGTATCCAAATCTTAGTGCATGAAACAAGGGGAACATTTCATACATCAACAAAAAATTTAAATTTCAGATTCCATCGTCATGATACATGGGAAAAAATTAGGTTGATGTGGGAATTTAAAAAAACTAGTTATCCTTTTATAAAAAATTCGTTAGTGGAATAGGAATATATCACAACTATGGAACAGTCAACAATAATATGAAACACATGAAATATAAACAATGAAATTATCCTAAATTTCATTTCATGTTTAAGGAATATGAATTCCCAGATGCTTATTTTGATATATCTAGTAACGATCTCATCCATACTAGACAAGGAAGACTCTCAAAAAATAAAAAAAATATAAAAAATCTTGTTCATCACCCAATGTTGAAAATATATCAACTATAATAGTAGGAACATTAAACAATAATTTCACATTCCAATGAAGTTTGGTGTTTTCTCTTAATATCAGTTAGCTACTCCTAGTGATGACTTATTACCATGTTCTAACATTTTTTTAATAGCATTTATAAATTTTCAAAATAAATTGATAAGAAAAAAACACACCATTTTATACCACTTTATGATTCCCCGTACCTGGTTAACTCATAAAAAATGAAACAAAATTGACCATAAGGACTCAAGTGACCCCTACCTATATGATAGTGTCTTCTAACTAACCATGAGGACCTAGGGTGCGTTTGTGGGGATAATATGCCCTCTGGTCAGTTTAGAACACAATAATGAAATGATGGATAATCAATTGAAGCATAAATTTAATAATGAATAAGGAAGCTAAAACCTGTATTAGAATTAAATAAATAAATAATCATAAGTGATTTAAATTGTACCATATAAAAAAGATGATGGAATGTCTCTACAAAAAATTGAAAACATGCATACATGGAAGAAGAAAGATATTACAATACATGATATACAAAATAATAAAAAAGTTAAAACTATCCAAGCATATAGTTTATTGTCTCATTAATATACTACCATGATCATATCCAAAATAAATATGTCACAAGATTTCCTGACTTGAGTGTCACATATCGGTGCCCTGAGCTGGCTTGTTATATAACCACAAGCATGCCCACCATTTCCAATTGCTTCACACTAGCAGCAAGGGTATAATATTTAATATAGGGATACTATACCCTCTTTATCAAAGAATAACTATATTATAAATAAATAAACAATACCCAATTGATAATAAATTTTAAACAAGAAAATACCAAAAACCAATGCAAGACCAATAATCACATGATGAATACAAAACATGAAAACAATATCCATAACCAGATGGTAAATATTTCATGCCATATTAGTGTCAAGTGTCTAATCAAAACCCAAAATGATGGCACATTGAAGACTACTATGTTATTATTTATATCATTTATTGTTCCCTAATTCATGATTTATCCTGAATCCCATCATAGCCATATAACAAATGGTTCCTTCCATAATACTATCCTGAAAACATGATGTATATTTGGGTTATGATAAGGAATCCTGAGTCATCATCTAATTTGATATCCAATATATAACATTATATTCAGTTGTATAAAGAATTATGTACAAATGATAAGATAAATAGTTTCACATTTAATATTTTTTAATTAACCACATATCCCCCCTCTGTGTTCTCGATGAAACCTGAATAAATCATTTATTCTTTGACCCATGTGTGATTATGAACCATATTCAATAGAAATTTCACATATCATTCTATAATGGGATTGCATTATTAATTTAATTCTCATTTCCCATTCATACATTGGGATCCTAGAGCAGAATTTAGGCACACTCTGGTTGTTTGGAGCTGTACTGGAAAACCCATAACTCATTGATCAACTATAAATAAATATATATATATATATATATCTACGTAATATAATATAACTCTGAAACCTCATGTACATTTGGATAAGTATTCTATGACCAACATATTATTGTTCACATCATTCATAAATGTCAAATATCATTGTTTCATGTCCATAATCCATTTATAAACCATTTTTATGTCTAATTATCAAACAAATTTCATAATCCCATTCATAAACCATATCTATAATACCATTTATCAACCATACATTAATGATTTAATTTCACTATATACACCCATTATTCCCCATTTATAATTTTATGATTATCTTTAAATGTTTTTTGAAGCACCACATGGGTTGAAATCAAGTTGGTATAATCATCTCTAATGGTACCAATGGATTCCTAGGAGGGTCTCAAAATCACATGGAAAACCAATTCATTAATTTAATTTGAATTATAATTTTACAATGTGGAAATGAAACTATACCACTACAACATATGAATCAAAATAATGACTGTGGGAAATAAAAAATAGATCACCACCTACATCGAGATCTTTGATGTACAGTTTCTAAACCGTAACCCACAGTTTGATGTGGAATTGTCTAATTCATAATAGTGAATAAGGTCTAGGATAATACCTTAGAAAATTATCCAGAGAAACTAGATTCATAAAAACGTAGATAAAAAACATTAAAAACATTGGAAAATAATTCCTCTCCAAAGGGATGGAATTATTATAGAGATTTGAATCCAAATGAGGAATAAAATCTCTTACAAGAGATCCAGACTTATTCCACTAAATCTTCTATTTTCATATTATGGAATTCAAGGAGCCTTGGAATTATCCCATCAACTTTCAAAATCAATAGAAATGATATTATTTTGAGATGGGATGATTTGGGGAAAAAAATGGGGGTGCGAGAATTTTATTATAAAATTATGGAGGAATATTTTTCCATTTGCATATTTTCTTGGGTAGAGGTGGACAGTTTTCCAATCTATTCACCTTAACCATGTGCCCCTACTCATTGGGTGAAAATTCACTCCTAGGTGGTTTCATGGTTTGAAAAACTATGCATCAACTAGTAAAACCCAATTTGTCTCATTGTCCATGGTTTTTTTAGGGAAGTCACACAGTTTGGTCAAACCATGTGCTACATCTGATGGCCCCAAAGAGGGGAACCCAATTTATTGGGGAAGACAACACAAATTTATATAACTATTCCCCAACTATGAACAACCCCATGGGCTTCCATATTTCTAAAAATTCACCCAAAGGAACCCCAATGTATAACTAAGCCAAGATATAGAAAAAGGGAAAAAGAATATCTAAAACATCAGTATGAGACATCTCTAGAATGTTATGGATATTAAAATCTTCTGATATTATAAAATAGCATCCCCGGTTTGTATTCTCAAGAATCAATAATAAATTAAGGTAAAAATTATAGTCCTCTTACCCGCATATCATATTTTATCTCCCTTGTTTCTTCATGAACATGGCCATTTTACAACAACAATCAGACTAGTGACCTAGTCTTTACTCGAAACACTATCTCACTATGATATCTAACATGAATTGGAAGAACATCAAATGATGCATCATCCTAAAATCTCAATATCATCAACATCAATAAAATGATAATGGTTGGGTGATACTTCCAAATATAAGACACATGAAAAAATATATCTTGCACAGAACTATACCTATAAAAAGAACCAATGGATATGCCACCAGTATGAATATCTCCACAATTCCATGTTATCCAACATACCTAAGAACCAACATTCCCTACTTATATATCTAGTGGTGACCCAATATCGGAAACCTAAAATGTAACACTCAATAATCCAATGTTAACTTAAGGGGTTCACGATATCAATCTGAATATGAATTATTCCCAATCCGAGTTATCGACTTATGTTTTTTAATCAACTAAACCGGCATCAATTTCTCTTACATGAATTTTGGCCCCAACAACTCTAACTCAACTACCTCCATCGAACATATATGTGATATGCATGGCCTAATATAAAGAGCCATGTATTGTGAAATATGAATAGTTTCTTGAAAATTTTATTTTTTTGAGAACTCAATAATCACTAATTGATTCTCCCATGACCCAAAAAAATCATGTATTCATGACACCAACATGTCCTCTTACACCTAAATAATATGCTCTGATTTTCCATTTATTTGTAGATGAAACATTGTCCATGAAAACACATGTGTACCCAATACCTTTGTAATATATTCCATAATGTTGATGTAATGTGATAACCATTTTCTAAAACTATGCTCCATGGGACCCATGAAAATTGAATATCTCCCGAATGTTTATATCCACCAATCGATTAATCATGAAATTATGCTGGATTGGAAAAAAACTTGATACTTTAGTTAACCTGTCCACAATCACGAATATTATTTTAGTCTTCCTAGGGCTCCTTGAAAGTCCGAATATATTATCCATGTTACTTTTTTTATCCCATTTCAAATCCTAAATGGAAATTGATATAGAAAAACACCATTTCATTGATGTTATTCCTTCATTAACTAATAGGTGCATCGTCATTTCATAAACCTCAGAATATAACTTTTCATGCCTAGAGATCAATAATATTGATGAATGTGACGATTAATTTTGGTCATGATAGGATGCACCACCTACTGCAAGGCATGAGACTCACACATTAGTAGCTCACACATACACATAAGCAAAAGAAAATGACGCTAAATAAAAGTGATCTCATCTTCATCTATAATCAAATCAAATGGTGACTCCCCACATTCAAGAATCTCACTCAAGGGCATACAATTAGGAAACTCAAACTACCTCTCCACATATAATGTTGAAATCACCACAAAACATGGTATACTCCTCACCCTGCTATAGTAGGATCGAGATCAGTGTGGTAGTCCACCATTATTTAAGCTCCTATAATGAATTCTCACACTATCCAGAAAATTGATACATGAAACCATTCATTGTTAAGCCTGAATATTATTCTTCCAAATAGAAAAAGTCAAGTATGTACCAATGATAATAACCCAAAACCCCCAGAAATCATTGGATAAAAAAATTCTTCAGCTACCCCCAGGAATCAACTGTAAGATCCTTTTATGGGTCCACTAAAAGAAATTTCCTCAGTGATTCTGTGAACCAATAAAAGTACCATGTTGATCTAGAATTGTCACTTAAAAACTTTGTCATATATAGAACACTCTCTTTGTATAATCAAGATGATACCACATTATTGGTAATGATATTTATGATTCATTTAGTAGGACTTGATTTTATCCAAAAATGAAAACAAAATGATCTAGGTATGGGGGTATGATTTAGCTTATCATGGACATAAATAATGCCAGAGCAGTCGTCAGCCGAAATGGAATCATGATCAAGTCATACAGGATATTATTGATTCTGAAATAATTTGATGGTATATTATAGGGTCTAACTCTAAAATGAATCTACTGGTATCTTATTTCAATCGTGGATAATACACAACCACCCCTTATCTTTTCAAAGAGATCAATGAAGAACATAAGAGGATATAGATTCTTCACTATCATCTGGTTCAACATCTATTAATTAACACATAAATTAAATGTCCCATCACCCTTCATAGATAACATATATGGTTAACCCCAATGTGATTTACTCAGATAAATTAATATATTATCTATTAATTAATCCTATTGAGTCTTAATCTCTTGAATCTCTCTTAGTTCCATTATATAAGGTGGAATGTAAATGCATCATATCACGACATGAGCCCTATTGTAAACTCAAAATCTCTCTCAGGTGGTTTCCCGAGTAATTCATTAGAAAAAACATCATGAAACTGATATATTATTGGAAGCAATACAAAGTGAATTATAACCTTTTCATCCAAAAAAAGACTTTAAACATAGAAGGTGAGCTCCCCTAGCTTATGAAAAAATATCCCTGTATATCCTCTATGGATATATAATTCTCCCCAATGAATATAATTGTTACCCACTAGAGACATAAATTTCACTCCCATATGGTAACAATATTTGTAGTTTTTATAGGATACCAATAAATCCATAAAAAAATCAGTTCAAAACCTTACATTTCAAGTATGTAAAGATCCCGAAAGAAATAATACTCACAAAACTCAAGAGAACACCCCATGCATAAAACAATTTCCCTCAACATCACTCCCAATGTTGTGTCGATCATCACAACCCCACTCAAAAACTACAAAATCTCACTCAACCCATTCACATGAGTAGTATATATGAAAGGGTTAGAGGATATGGTATAACATAAATCAGTACCAAGTCTAGAAGTGACAAGAATAGTACCTATTATTACCAATGACTCAACCCCAATATACATAAGTGTATGCTAATATAAATGAAACAATCCTACACCTATATCCTTTAAGGGAATCAGTGTACCCTTAACAGTAATTCCCTACTAATATGGGCACTCATTCCACAGAGTACCATGTCATCCACCACAAACACCATGTTAAGTAGATCTACAACTTCCAGACTTTTATGGGGTTGAGACCCCCTTCCCGAACTCCAATTTGGACTACCTACACTATCACTACCCATTCATTGAGGGTTCCTATAGAACATCTATAGATTACCTATGCCACTAAAATCTCAACACTCCATTGGTGGTTAGAAACAATGATTTTGAAATTGATCCTCCCAACTGCAATGGTGGAATTACATTTGGTTACTACTCTAGGTAACTAATATTTCTCCTTGTTCACTCTACTTACAATTTCTCAATTTAATAATCACATAGTTATACTTCCTACCCTAGGAATACATAACTACTACTCATCTAGAAGAAATCACATGTCCTCTACTAGAATTCTCCATTAAATTCGCACCGAAAATGAGATCCTAGTTTACTAACCCAACAAACTCTTTCATCCAAAACTTGTTCACCAGGACATAATCATACATTTATATTCATCCTGAAAATGTCTCACCAAAATTTACTCATCCCCTACCAGTGTTGGGATAAATTTTTACAAGTTAGTGGAGGGATCACCCCAATATATCATAGAATTACTCCCCTTTTACGACATAAAATACTGTTCCCTATATACCCTATGCATCTCTAGGTAAAAATGTTCCATGAACATCTCTTGAATTTCCATCCATACCAAGTTCTCCAGCTTCTCATCATGAGTCTAAATACCCCAACATAACTTCATTTATCTTCACAGCATATAAGAGACAAATGTCACAATATTATCTTGAGGAGTCTTTAAATATTCTAGGATCTTCATGATAGATTCAATAAAATACATAGTTTAATCATGGCCAACCACTTTGGTGATGGTCATTGGGTGTTGTAATTGGAACTTTAGTGTCAAGTCAAACATATTCCACACAACCCGCCTAAGGTCTCTATCAATAAACTTTTTAAATATTGTAATTTTCTTGTGGAACTTATATCTCTCTCCTTCCCCTAGAACTGTCATATCCTCCACTCCCTGTAATGGAGGATAATTTCTATCCATTTCCTTCAATATTCATATCAACAATCGTCAATGTAGAGTCATGCCTCTAAAATGACAAAAAAATGTCTTAGGACATATAAAACACCATAAGCACCCAATTATATAAATTCATGGCTATCCTAAGGTAAAACACTTCCATAATTATTATTTCTGGTTAAACACCCAATTATATAAATTCAATATTTACACATTTTTCAAAATATTTATCATTTAATTCCTTCATTATGTACCATTTTTTTAAATTATACTAGCGGGAAAAATAATTTTTTATCAACAACTCACTAAAAATCATCTTTTCTATACATCTCAAAAATGATGCACGACACATCAAATCTCAAGTTTCTATGATAATTCATGCATACTCAACTCTCATTCTATATAGGAACATAATTAAAATATAATAAAACAATTAAATAACACAGTAGTTTTATCTCCTAAGGTTTCGTACCATTACACTGTAATAGATATCAGGTGCACCTACCAATACAAGAGAGGATTTTGACTAGCAATGAGGGTCTGTTATGTCATGTGGGGAGAATATAACCTCTTTATTGAATAATCACTATAGAATAAATCAATAAAAATATCTAAAATATTACAATAATAACCAATAAAATCCCCCAAAAAAATATAAGTCCAAACAACACATGATGAATCCAAAACTAGAAAATAATATCCAAAATATCTAAATTTTATATGTCACACCATTGACAAGTGTCTACTGAAATGAAAAAATAAAAACACACTGAAAACTCCAAGGTGGGTCCCAAAGTGACGTCTCTTTCCCTTATCCATGCTCTATACCGAATTCCAACTCATCCATCAATCATTGGGCTATTTCCTTTATCTTGTTCTACAAATATGAAGTCTATTCATGTATTGATTATGTACAACGAGCAGGGTGTGACTACAACTCCATAAGACATCACCAAAATCACATAAAGTGTTATCTAGACTATAAGAGTGTATTAAAATGTATAAATAACGGTGTGAAAATGATAAGGTAAAATATTTTCAAAACTAATATTATTTAATTATCCACATTATCCCCATAGGTTCACGGTGACACACAAACCAATCATACCTACTGCATCCCATGCCGGATTATGAATTATACACAATAGAAATTTCACATATTATTCATTCATGTAATTTCATTATTAATTTAATTATAATTTCACATTCACATATTGGGGTCCTAGAGTAGCATCTTGTAACTTCGTGGTTATTTGGTCCAGTAGTCTATTACTCACAACACAGTGATAACATGAAAGTATATATATATCAGGGGCGTAGACCAACAGTTTGGAATTTAAAGGGTATTTATAGTATCATTACCCTACCCACAACTCGTTTTTCACATCATTCAAAACTATAACATATCATGGATCCACATTCATAACCCATTCATCAACCATTTTATAACCCACTATTCAACCAATTTCATAATCCCAATTATCAATCATATCCATAATCCCATTTATCAGCCATGCATTTGTGTTTTAATTCAATTTCCTACACCCATGATTCCCCTTTTTACATTTCATGATTATCATTCAATGTTATATCACACACGCCAAGGGTTTCCATTGAGATGGTCCTACTATCTCCAATGGTTCTAATAGGGTCTGTGGGGGTCACAAAATCACATTTGAAAATTAATTCATTAATTTAATTTAATTTAAAATTATATAAAAAGTAAAATTAATGATATAACTACAATATTTGACCAAAATTAAGACATTGGGAAATAGTAATTTGACCTCCTTCCGCAAGATCATTGATGGACGCTCTCCAAATCGTAACCATAAATTTGATGTGGAATAGTCCAATTCAAAGTAAAGGGGGATATCAAGGACAAAACCAATAACCAAGATCCAAATCATTGACAATTAAATAAAAATAATCCCTATCTAGAGGTATATAAAGATATTAAATAGGGGAATCCAAATGAGGAAGATAATCTCTCATCATAGATCCAAACATCTTCCACTAGATCTTTAATTCTTAAAGGATGGTGTTTAAGGAGCCTTGGAATTATTATAAGGGAATCCAAAATTTAAGTAAATCATATTAGGTAGAGTTGGTATAATTGGGGATAAAAATAGGGGGTTTAGAAAAATATTTGTAATATTTTGGGGGTTTCATTTTTCATGCACATAATTTCATGGGTGGAAACACATAGTTTTTCAAAACGCTTCCTTAAACTTGAACCCCTACACATAGGGTTCACATTTCTTATTAGGTGGGTACATGGTCTGAAAAACCATGTTCCAGAATTGGTAAACCCCATTGTCTAACAGTTCAAGGTTTGGGGAGGTAAGTCACATAGTTTAGTCAAACATCACATCACCTCAGGTGGCTCCAAAAAGGGGAATATGTTTTCCTGGGGCAAACTGTATGGTCTTCACTAACTATGTGTCAACCGTACACTACCCCATGGGATCCAAAATTTTCCATATTCAAACAAAAAAACCCCAATGTAAAACCCAACTATGATATGATCAAAAATGGGTAATAAAATACATGAAAATAAGCATGGTACATATCTGGAATATTTGGGATCTTACAAGTGTGGTGTCCAAAGAAGGATGCTTCCATTACTCTACAACTATGATCATATAATCTTCACGTGTTCCAATGGAGGCATAGATATGGTGGGATATAAAACTAAATTGTTCATCACCATCAATATCTATAATAATTGCATTCCATTAATATAAACTGTATGGTGTGAAGTTATATCACATGTAAAGCATAGTGATAGTAAACTACTCGTAACCTCTTAAGTCTCAACTAGTGTCTATGAACATGAATTCATTTAAATTTTTGTGATTTAATTTTTAATAATAACAGAATATAGTGGTGTAAGTATTACTATAAAATATAACAATAATAACATAGGATCCATGGTGAAACCAAGGCATCCTTGACCTTAGTAGGTTGAGTTAGATCATATTATAAAATCAACCATACTATCGTAAGTAAAAACATTTAATCCTAGAGGCAACCACAAGGAAATACACTAAAAGATTTTCTATTCATGTTTGTAGAGAATTTATGTAGTAACACCATGGTTAAGTGTGACTGGACACAAGGAGAATCATCAAATGTGTCTCATGTTGGTTGACAAAAATTTGAATCCAAGGAGTATATATGAGTCATTATAATTTCCAAATAGAATGTGAAGTGATCCTAGGAATTCATTTAATGAATAAATAGAAAATACCAAGTTATGAGGTGGGTATCTCCCTAGGAAACTATATCAATGAATCTGAAGGGATTCCTTTGAGTGGTCAAGGAATTCCCTTGGGAATCTAAGGCTAGATCAAGTATGATCCTTCCCATAATTTTGAAAGGTCACGTATGAAATAGGTACATAATACATTTAATATGTGTCATATATCATCATTTGCCATGTAATACTCATTCCACTAACATTTTCATTAGGGTTATTCTTTTAACTTTTATCACACATTCATAAGGTGAACTAAGGACATGTGACATATTATAAAATTAATTAAAAAATATAAGGACTAGGAGATATCAATAAATATGCATATACAATTTCCATTTTACAATTTAGGATTAATTTTTTAAATTAAAGAACATACATTATTAAATGTCAACTAACCATGCCCGAACGTTGTTCCAAATAATTAGTAAGATGATAAAATGGAATAACCGGGTATTCACCCTAAATGGGTGGTCATCATTAAGGTATCAACCTCCAACAATATAATTCAATGGTATGATTAGGGACATATAATACACTTAGACAATTGAAATCAATGAAGATGATTTTTCGTAGTATATAATGGTAAAATAAGTATGTGCACAATCAATAGAATTTATAAATGGTTATAATTTTATTGAAATGTCCTAAACATCCTACCATATCTCAACAGTGGATTCATTGTATCGTATCGACCACTGTATGGCCAATATCAGATAGAAATAGAAGTATAGGGGAGCACACTAAAAATTGGGAATATTATATTACAAAAAAATTACACCAAATATGGAGAGATATATATGATAAGTATATAAGTTGATCAAGATCTTAACAAGATGGATTAAATGAGATGAATGGTGGTTTAATTAGACATTGAATGAAGAATATCATATATGGATAAGAATTAGGTGTGAGAGTGCTTCAAAAGAGAAGATAAGAGTTTGTTTTCTGATGGAAATAAATAATTAATGAGGGTTGAGTTATGAAAAATTAGTAATTTCACTACATTTTAATAGTTCACATGGTTTAAGAACATAGTGGGACAAAATATTCATGAACTGTGGACAACCCACTACCTATGGAAAGCACCCCGCAATGTGCACTTAGAAAACCCATGTTTATCCCATTCGTACCCTCTATCCATTCCTCACATAGTGAAATGCACCTAAAATATTTTAGAAAAGTCATGAAACACCCATACAGGGCCTCATGATTTGAGGTGTATAGTTAGAATTAACCATGAACTAACATTGAACCTCTAATACTTCTTCCAAAAACTGGATCTCTAGGATCTGAACAAGTCTTAGACACTCATTAACCCTTCATAAAACCATAGGGAATATATAAAAGGTTAAAATTAAGGATTTACGCTAAATTTTAAATATAATGAGCCTAAAATAAAAAAATTACAACTTCTATCCATCAGGATTACTGAAAAAATTAAATGTTACCCATGTATATATATGACCCACTATCTGCATGATTGTAACATAATTAATTTTTCATAACCATAATTCATAGTTGGTTTTCAAATCATAATTGTTACATAAAATTTTAATTATTTTAGGATTATTATTCAGTATTTGATTTAATAATGATCACTTTGACTATAGTCAAACTCCCAATGTCATTTTTGACATAAGAGTCAGATATAATAAAAACGTTTGAAATGAAATTAATTGATTATATAATTTATTATAACATCGTAATAAAATAAAATGAATAATGAACATGGAAAAAGTTATTCATAAAGTAAATAATTAGCATAATTTAATTATTCATGAAGATATAAAATTTATGTGACATGTTAGACTCAATGTAAGGATCACATAACATTATAATCCTCCAATTAAATATTTTAATGATTTATTTTTTTAAAAAATTATTCCCCATTAATATCCATCTAGTTTTTTTATTAATTTTTTCATAAAGACAAGGTAAAATTATAATTTAAATTTTCTATCACTTTTTACATTCATTCAAATGTTTTCTAAAGGATTATTTTTTCATATTTTATATGGAACGTTTTGACAATCTACATAAATGATAAAAAAAAAGTGTTATTTTTTAACATATATGGTGTTAATTTTGATTCCCACCATTGAAACAATTATTTTATACTTGGATTCCATTATAAGATTATATTTGTTCTATATATAATGATCCCCTTCCAATTTGTTCTACAAAATTTAGTTTTTAAGAATATGTTTTCAACCAATTGTATGTATGAATATTGATGAAAATTAATTGTTGTTCTAAAAAGATATTTTTATGAGTTTTAAAATGGAAATGATATATTTTATATATTTCATTAATGTTATGGTAATTTGGTGTTTTTTTAATTATGGGTAAGCCTGATATTGTGAATGATGATTAATGAGCTTGATATATCTCTAAAATCCATTGGGTAATTATTTTTTTCTTTATAGAATTATATTGGAAGTCAATCATATTAGTTATTCATACAGAAAGTGTGATATGAATTTAATTCCCTTAGGAACTCACATAGAATTTCTATGTATTCTAATGAGTTTTTATTGAAGTATTTTGATTCCATAAGGTAAGATCTTTTGTTGAATGAAAATATTTTTCCTTGTAAGGGTCTAAAGGTATGTTATTATGAAACATTTTATCGAGAGATATCATGTATCCTATGAAAATATCATGATTATGATTTTTATGTTATGTCTTATTATAATGTTTTTTATGTAAAAATATTTGATAGTAAAGATGATTTGATGGGATTGTAAAAAAATTATTAATCTCTAGTTTATTATAGTAAAATAAAACTCTCTTTTATTATATCATTTTTTTTAAATGGACAAAGTAGTTTCTTCTTATTTTTTATGTCCCTTACTATAATTGTTTTTATTATACCATGTTTTAAAATGTCTTTAATAAGTCATTACAAATGATAAGGGACAAGGATGAGGTCATGATGGGAATTTTGATGATATATCATTAAAATAAGACTTGTTATATATTAAAATAATTGATTTGGGGGGAAATGAATACATGGTGAAGTGTTAAATTTTTTATATAATATATATTTATTAAAGATAAATGACCTAATTCTATATTTATATAAACCTAAAAGATCATTGAGAATGAAAAAAATTTAATTGTAGTGTGAATACATAAGATTCAATAATTTTCAATGCAAGGTCATTACAGTTTGAGTCAATTTAATGGATTTGATAACTGTAGAGGTTTTGATGATTTTGATGCTAATAGATTAATATTTTTATATACCATTGTTGAATAATAACTATATATATTTGATGATATTATAATATTTTTAAATAAGATTATGTGGTTTTCCAAGTAATTGTATCCCAGTCTAGATACTGGAAACTCGGTGTAGGTGTGGTATAGATGTGACTAGGGTTAATACCTCTAATAGGGGTGGATTTAGTATTAAATAAATCATAATCTTATGGAAAATGATTGTTACTAAGACTTTTTGAATGGATACATAGAATATGGGGATTGTCCTGGGTTAATTCACATGTTTTCTGTGAACAATTGTAAATGATCTGAACAAAAGTGTCAATAAATGACCCAATGAGACCCCTCCTATGTTGGAAAAAACACTTAAGTAGACGGTTTTGTTCTTAATATCTATACATTCACACACATACAAAACCATATACATGAAATAAGGTAGATGAATAATAATAAATTGAAAAATTTATTGTGAAACACATTCATGAAACAATCTCTAGGAAAGCATCAACGTATTTCATGATAATAAAACTATAATAAAATGGGAAAAATATATGGCCAACAAGAAATGTGGTCCCAAAAATAAAACAACTATAGATAGGGAATAGCTGAAGCGATATTTCTTCCCAATCTCCACGGTCAGCCACCAAACATAGTTTTCACCAAGAAACTCTATGTTCCAATAAAGCTGAGTCCACCGATATCACTGCTAGTTTGTTATCTTATTTATAAGACACAACACATTTGGTTGAATACCATGTAGAGGTGAGTATAAACATACCTAGTAAGATTCCATGAAAACCAAAAGGGTATAAATACAAATTCAAATATTCATATCAACCCATACTCATGAGGGTAATGGAAAACCAATATATGGTATGCTCATAAGAAACCCAAGTGAGAGATAAAGGGGATCTCTATCTATAATAACATTTAAGAATGATGAATTAGAAAGTAGCTCCAAAAGGCCTTTCTCTAATTCCCACCATGAAACTCACCCAACCATGGTTCAATGAGGTGGGTATTTCTCCTTGATAATACACTCCATGGCTGAGGGGGTACTAACTCTCAGGGAGGGCCTACTACCTACTAGAGCTCGATGATAGTGGAGTAAACTTTTATTTAAATATTCCCAATCCCTACAGTAGTGGCATAAAGTATTATATATACTAGTATAAATAATATGGAGATAAAATTTCCTATGACCATGTTAGTACCAATTCTGATATCCTTCCAGTGATAAAAACTATTCAATACCATCAGCCAAGCATCACCAGAGAAAATTTCAAACTCTTTACACCTCATATCATATCTTTATACTACTCATTAGACCAAATCAAATTCTAGATGATGGAGATAAATATGGTAGAATTACATGGGGAAAGAAAACATCTTATATATTGTATACATGATGTGTCTTAGTTATATTAGGTTTTCATGTGTACCACATCCTGATCCCACTTACTATAGGCCTTGCCCATATACCTAGTCCATGCCCATGTACACTAGTCATGTCGGTTTGTGATGACCGTGTTTGGGTACCCTATCCATTTCCATGCTCATGTATATTGGGTGTTCTTGTGTACCTGGTTATGTTTGTTCCCATCTTTTGGGGGGGGGGGTTACATTTACATCATCCAACACTAAATCACATCGTGTGTGGATAGACCACATGACGTGTGATATTTTATTCTCCTTGACGCTGTAGCCACTGCACTATGGTATCTACATGGTGTGTTGTATTCTGAAGTGCACATCATGTATATTTGGATATTCTAGAAATTCATAGATCCTTCATGTGTCCTCTCCCGCACCACCACCTCCACAAATGAAACCATGAAATCCACCATGGAGTTCATATTTGGAGTTGACCAAGCATGAAATGTCATTAGTGGATTGATTCTGACCACTCGAACCTTGTGTGGATTATCACTACTATATCATTCTACTATGTTTCCCCACTCATGGATTAAATCCATTGAATTGGCCACCAATCCATGTTTCAAACACCGAAAACCTGCATAATGTCTTGATCTAACCACAATACACCAATTCCATTGTTTTCCATTCATCCTCGAATAATTTGCAAGTTTGATTGCACTTGAACCCAACACAAAAATGTCGAGTCTTCAACCCCCTAGGCCAATGATGATTAACATGAAGAAGAGTGGTGTAAATACACTAGAACGAGGTTATATCATAATCAATATATGTGATCCTATCCAACAATAATACATTTTGAAAAAGTGGGTTTCAGTCACAGGTACAACAAGGATCAACAAATTTGGGTAAAGATTATCATCTAAAATTTAATTCAAATGGAGAATGAAAAAATCTATAAAATATTAAAGAATCTGTAAATACATACATATTTAATAATTTAGAGACATTAAATATATTAAATAACATTACCTACCTCATTAATGGTTTGATCATTGGCGAATAATGTGTCTTTTTAATAAAAGGTAATGATCCGAATTCACTTTTCATCTATTAGATGATTTCCCTAAATAATTCTCCATCAATCCACACTCCTAACATTTTTACACCATCACTATCCCCTCCAATATAATATCCCAAGGTTATATTAATCAACATAGTGGTTTTCCATTATGGGTTAAAAATTGAGATGGATTATAGTTTTGTAATTTTTTTAAATTAATTAAAATAAATTAATCACTTACTTAACACACCTCCCAATGATCTCCATCAACTAAACTCCTAATTCCAAACTATATTATGTCACTACTAGGTTAATAACCATATTCTATAAATAACCATGGTCTTGTATTTCCCATATATGGTCCCAATCATTGAGAATACCAATTAATACTGAAATAATGCATCCAAATGCTTTAATATATATTAATATTTATAATATATTAATTCAGGGGTCCAATGACACTTAGAGGCAGCACCAGATCAAAATAAACATCCAAAGATATATATAAAAGTATTTAAATGATCAAACTACAAATAAATAGAGTTGTTACATTCACAATTTATTTTTAGGATTTTCACCATGAAAAGAACAACATATATAAAAAAAGAGGTTACTAGGTCTATGTCTAATATCACACTACTTAGAGCTCTCATGAATGGACCCATTCCATCAAAGAACATGAAATAATATAATTGTTTTTAAATAAATTTTCATCTTCGGATGTTCTTTAATTACCCTTTGGTACATAATCATGGTTTATTTTTCCTCAATTTTCAGCTCTCCCCAGTCAATAATGTGTACCAACTCATGATTTTATCTCATCATCTATGACACATGGATGATATCATGCACTCAGTCCAATTTTGGGGGTTCATCTTAGTAGTTAGTATCCTCACCAACCCTCTATTGGACATGGAATGCCTCAATAAACCTCTAGGATATATTACTTACCAATATAAACATCTTTAATCAACTTCATTTGTAGACTCACATGAATTTTTTTTCTCCCTGCTCTAAATAAAAAGGCCTATGATGTTGATTCGTATACTATTTCAGTTATCTGTGCATTTTTCTAATACAATTGTTGATCACATGATTTTTTTGTTCCCTACACCATCTCTAACCCATCTTGAGATGTCTATCCCATCTTATTCAAGCACAGTGGTGTCATGTATGGTCACCTATAAAGGACCTCAAAAAGTGTCAGCATGATCCTATATTAAAATATTTTATTAGAAGAAAACAATTCTTCTAAAAAATAAATCTATTATCATTGGTAAAATTACAACACAAATTCACTCAGTATATCCTCAAAAAACTATCTTGTCTGCTCAGTATATCTATCCATCTATGGGTAAAACGATGCGATCATCCATAATTTGGTACTAGTGTTGCCTTGTAGGCCCATAAACAATCATTATTTTAACTGAGGATTGTAATTATAGAATATAATAATGGTTAACCCTTTAATCAAGATGATCTCCATCACATAAAACTACGAGAAACTATCAAAAAACTATTATCTTATATGGAAATAAAGTGTGATCACTTGGTGCATCGATCAACAACAGAATAGAAATATTTTTATCTCTCACATTCCACAAAATACTCATCAAAAAATCCATCAATATTCCACCCCAAATCCTCCTTATAATCTTAATAGGTTGATTAAAACAAAATGGAACCAAATTTTCATCCCTTACCTATTGAAAGATGAGACGCCTCATGACAATTTTAGAAATGGTCCTCTTTATTCCACCCCACCAAAACTACCACTAAAGGTCCTTGTATATATTTTATATAACCATATTTACAACATATGGAATGTATTAAATATGATAAATAACTACTCTCAGAACATTATTAGAACAACCACCCATCCCTAGAAAAGGTTAAAACTATCCCCTCCTTTATATTATCTATATTGTGCATCTCTTTCTCTTATTTGTTCATGAAAATTCTCAGAGTAGACATATCTTAAAAATGAATCTCACACACACTGAATAAGATATGGATTAAATAATATTTACTACAGATAAGTTTCACCTATATCCTCCACTATGGTCAAAATAAATGGATCAAACTGCTCGTACAATTCATCAACAAAGTGAGACAGGTATTTCCTGCTAAGGTCTTGTTCCACCATATCACTCTTCCCTGGAGTAGATGGACTATATCAAAGTCGTAGTCATATATTAACTCATAACACCATTTATATCTTAGTTTGAGATCACTCTAAGTGAATATATGTCATATACATTGTTGGTCTGAGTAAAAAATGAAATGATTTCCCATAATATATTGCCTCTACATCGTCAGGGTAAAGATTAACACTTCCAACTATAGGTCCTGAGACATGTAGTTCATCTCATGTGGTCTCAAATTCCCCAAACCATATGTGATCATTTTCTACCCCAGCATAAAAATTTTACCAAGACCATATCCTAAAGAATTATAAAACACCACATACTCAATACCCTTTTTAGATTGTCTCAAAATATGATCCCTAGTCAACATTTTCCTCAACTCATCAAAGTCACTATCAAACTTCTCAGTCTAGATAAATAATTTCGCTTTACACATTAAGTCATCAATAAGATATTTTGTGCCTGAAAATTATTCCACATACTTTTATTAGTACCCTTATATAATGAAAACTCAAAACTTCTGATACACTGTTGGGAGTTTTTAAAGAATTGAATGAATTAATCTTTTCTAGATACATAGATGCACCAATCTTAGATATAAAATTCCATATAAAGAAAACTTAATGGATCCAAAACATAAAAATTGAGATATTGCTATAAATTTGGTTCTCTTAGTGTAAGAATATGACAATCCTTAAATGCATCGCATGCTCCTCCTCTAATATAGAGTGTTTTAGAATATAATTGATAAATAATACTATGAATTGATCCATGTATGGGTGGATGATATGGTTCATAAGAGGCATGGAATTAGTTACGGAATTATTCAAATTGAAAAGAATAACCAGGAAATAATAGTGTCTATGGATATATATTAATGTCACATTCAGAATAAAATCTTAGAAAACCACCAACATATAGTAGTGTGATCTGAGATCGATCCTTGAGAACCAAATTGCGCCATCCAACTATTCATAAAGGTCATAAATCCTTATAAAGGTTTCATTTTTCTTAATAATTTCTTTATTTATTCAATAATAGTCCAAAAAATTATCAATCTCCCATCTATATATTTCAAAAACAAAACTAGAGATACCTAGTTCGACACGCTGGGCTTGATAAAACCATTCTCTTGATGGTCTTCCAACTACACCCTCAGCACCCAATGATTGGTAGGGGGAATATGATATGTTTTAGAGGATATTGGTTTGTTCTATGGTTTATGTTAATGTAGAAGCTAGTATACCACTTTGGATTTAGTATCGAAACATAATCCTTGAATTGGTACATATAATCCTCCACTATAGTTCGAAGAAAAATTCCTTAATATACCGTTTCACTAAGGGATAAACACTCTAAATGATGGTTGATAAGTTGTATCTTCCTACTCAAAAACCTCACATATTTTTTTGAATTGATATATGTCACCCATGAATGAGAATGTCATCCAATATGTATGAAGAAATCCAAATATCTTGTTATGATAGTCTATCTGGGCACACACAATGGATAACTAGTCCATACTCAATATTATTTCATATGGTTTCATCAAAACATCCATGAATTCCCACAACAAACACACTCTACCAAGGGTGATCTCCCACTTCTAGTGTAACGAACCAATTTTTTTCAATAGAAATATCCTTCTTATAATTATGTTATATAACCATGTGAAATAAAACCATAATTCACTACAATGTACTATGTGAACTTTAATCATGATTTTGACACTTCTGTGTTTTGAATTTTGAAAATCTGACATTCACGGTTGCGATCAGTAAGATGTATAGAGTCCGATAGGACAAGCGTAATTTTTTGGTGAATAGTAACATTACCTTATGAATATTAATGTTACCGTTATGAATAGTTTCATTCCATAATGAATAGTAACCTTACTTATGACAATATATAAATAAGATTCATGTGGAAGTATGATATACATTTATATGGGAATAAGAAAATAAATGTTTTAAAATCGTTGTTTGTTCGAGTAAATTATGATTTAATTAAATTTTAAATTAATCATATATTGAAATTTATTTTTGAAAATTTGTGTTTATTTATAGATTCTACATGTCAAAAAATGGTTAGGGTGAATATTTGCTATTTTTCTGAAATAATTGATTTTTTGGTGAATAGTAAAATACATTAATTTACCGTGTAAATACATTATACATTAAAATAATTATTCCTAACATAATAAGTGATGTAAGAACAAAAATCTCAAAATCACATTCATTTATTTTTATTCTAGTTCAAGTAATACTTACTATTTCTTTTCTTGTGATGAAATAATAAATTAAAGATTATAATATTATGAAAACCCTCCTCCCCTCCACTATAAATACCACCCATCCTTACCTCTTCTCTTAACTCATTCCTATTGTTTTTCCTTGTCAATATTCTTCCCAAATCTCCCCCCATTTCTCCTCCCCCAATTCCATCTTCCCATAGTCTCTTAAAAATACAAAACCCCTCCTTTTAAGAGGTTCTTAAAGGAGATAAACTGAAGAGGTAAATTCCACTTTCCTATTATGTTGTTTCTTTTATGTTCTTTATTTTCTTGTTAATTTCCTCACCTACCTCCACCCAAATGGTATTATAACTCTATTAACATAAATTTAATTTAATTATATTCTAATAATGTGATAATTTATTATCTTCTCTCCTTTCCCCACCATTTACTTGAACGAAATGAAGACATCGTTTCACACATGTAAATTTTGCACAATCAAGGACAACGGGTGATCAATTTCTATTACTATCTTCAATTATGGTAATAAAATATTTTTTATGGTTTATAGGAAAATTATATGTGTATTTTATATTATTTAATTTTCTTTAATCCTTATACACTCATGATGTAAAATAATAATACAAAACACGTTAATTGTGAGCAAAATCTCAAAAATTAATTCAAGTGTTTATCATTAATGATTTAATGATTAGAATTCAATGCAAGTAACAAAATTAAATTTAAAAAATATAATCTCTGATATGTTTTCTAATTTCATATAACATCAATTCAGTACAATCAATTTCATCTTATTTGTTTATCCAAACATGAATATAAGTGAATCGACCATTAAAACCAAGTAAGCAAACCGACCCAAACAATGAAATTGAACCTCATACCAATAAAATTGGATATCAATGAACATAAAAAGATTATATTAAATATTATACATATATAATAACTTCCATAATTATTAATTAATTAACCTAATTTGATAATTCAGTTCATTAAGCTCAAGCCATGATCACTAATATACTTATGTTAAGGGATCCTTTCCATTTCAGTTTTATTCAAGAATGTTCTTTATATTAGGACCTTTTACATATAATTATTAATGTTGGAGTATACTTTCTCTCCTCCCTCATACATACCTCATGATTTATATGTGATGAGAGATCCCTTTCTCTCTCATGAACCCTTCTTAAGTACACCTGATACCAAGATGATAATCCATAAGGAATTCTACCTGAACTATCTTTATTCCTTCAGGTTGCTCAATATTTCTTCTACCCAAATGAAGTGGTATCTTATTTTTATGTAAAACAACAAAATTATGTTTATCTAATCCAAAATAATCTTTCAATATCAATCCCTAATTTTCTTTTGGGGATATACATGCTTTTAAGTGATTCCATCCTTGATACTTCCCAAGAAGCAAACCAGTTTTAAGGGAACTTCCCAAATTTCTACCTAACATAAATTTCACTCTATCCTCTATTTTAATACACAATTTTCTTTATGAAATCAGTATTTTTATTATTAAAACCTTATTTTTTTTCTATTCTGTTATTATATGAAAGATTGTTCCCTTTTCTATTTTAAAAGCTCCAAAGTATTTTTCTTAAAACCGCACAAAAATGTTTTAATACTAAAATTTCTCAAAAACATATATTACTTGCAGTCACTTATATTTGACATCACATCACATGATATATGCCTATTTTTCCTAATTAATTTCCATGTATGTTCTGATTCCTTTCTCTCATTGACACATTCATGACACTCCCATTGGTTATGCATTATGTTATTATTATATTACCCAATTCATTGCATGGGTAACCCTTATGTTTATGTATGATACTTTACGTGGAAAAAATATTCATGAAATTTAATATGGGTGTACCCAGATATAAATCCAATTAATTGGGTAATGTTGAGTCTCATGAGATGTTATGTGTGACGTTCTTGGTGGTTATCCTTGGCTTATGAAGCTATGTAAAACGGTATTGGTGGTTAGCCTTGGCTTTTGCTACTGTGGGAAAAAGTCTTGGTGGTTACCCTCAAATCATATTAAATTCATTTTTATGTTTTTTACACATTTATATTATTCCATGTTTAAATGATACCATTGTTATAAGTTATGATTCTATTTGATACGTTCCTTTTTATATCACCATGTCATGCCTTTTATCCCATGCACTAATGCTTGGTTTTTATTGTTATTTGCTTATTGGGATTTTATCTCATCCCTTTGTACATGTTATCTGCATGATATCCTATATATATGTATGAGCACAATGGAATATAGGATCTCATTATAGAGTTTAAATAAAAAGTTTTTTTATAATTTTTGATTATGTACCTAGTCTTCCAAAACACTAGACTTTATTATCCTCGTCTTCTACTCTAATTTATAATGATGCTTATAATCCTGTAATGTTATATTTAAAAGGATAGGGCCTCTATAGCTGGTATCAGAGGATGGTCTAGTTATTTTTGGAGATTAGCAAAAGAGAACCTTAGTGAGAACCTTAATGAATAGATGAAAAATAAGAAAAAATCCCTATATTTGGGAAAGTATAGAGTAAGTGGTTTATTAAAAAAAATTCATCCCTATCCAGATACAAATAGGTTGAGGTAGCATTGTCGTATATGTTCCTAGGATTGAAAACTCTGACAAGTATTTTCGGGCTTGACTCAGGGTATCCTGGTACACGACAACAGACCTTGTTGCAGTCTTGGTTTGACACTCCAGGGGGATATTCTTTGGTAAACTCATGATCTTATTAAAAAACATTATAAAGTGAATAAAAACAAATCCCATAATAATATATGTTAAGAAATAGATTGAGGATAACCTATATTTAAACCTAAGTAATCACAAGTAAGGATATACTTTTCCTCTACAGCTTTATCATTTTGTGTTTAAAAGTTTCATTTTTATGATCAATAACTAAGTATTAAATCCCTCTAATTGTACGTTATTTTACATTTTTAATAGATATAAATTAAAGAACAAATTCAAATAACCAATTTGATAGGCAATGTAAAGATTGACCTAATGAAATTCCAAAAATTATGGGAACAGGTGCTCAAAACATCATGACAGTACCTGCTCATCTAGCTCAAGTTATGAATAATAACTTCAATCATTTGTAATGACCTAATGATAAAAGGAGAGATAATGTTTATGAGGAATACATTATGTGGAAAAGTCTTCACATGTTTCGTGGATCTTCCGATGCATGCATCGCGAAATAGTGGATTAACTGTATTGGAACGATATTATCCATTCACCAGTGCTCAGAAGAAGAGAATGTCATTCTGGTGGTCTATCTTTTTTATGGGGAGGTTGATCAGTGGTGGACACTGATAAAGAATACAAAGTCCTAGGAGAAATTGATTCCATATATTTGGAGGAATTCAAGAGGATGTTTTTTCAACAAATATTTTCATCGATACCTCCATCTCAAGATTGAAAGAGAGTACCTCGGTCTCAAGAATAAGGAACACGAGTCCATTGGGGCATATGAAGAAAACTTTACAAGGCTTTAAAGATATGCCTTTGAATTTGTCATGAACAATTAAATCAAGGTAGATCTTTTCTTTAGAAGGAAAAAAGCCAAATCTAAAATAGGTGTTGGATATTTGAGACTTCAATAGCTATGAGGATATTTTACGTTATTCCCTCGAGGTTGAAATGAATATTAGATACTCATTATGGTCTCATGGGTCTGGTGACAAGAAGGGAAAAAATAGAGAACAATATGGGTGGTTCAACCAACAAATACCAAGATAGAAAGAAGACCTAATATACAACTTGTAAAATTTGTGGTTAGATGCATCATGGGGACAGTCTAAAGGGAAACAAGAATTTCTTCAAATGTGGAATGCTGGGACATCTGGCCATGAACGGCCAAAGGGATATGGAAAAAACCCACTAATGTGGAAGAATCAATGAAGGTTAATATAAATCCTCAGCCAGTGGTGTAGTGTTATAACAACAAGGAGCATGGTCATTATGCAAACAATTTCCCTATGCCAAGGGTTATCAGAGGAAATCGACAACAACCTCCATGGAAACATGGAAGGGCTTATGTTATAATTACAGTTTATGTGGAGCTAGAAAATGATTTGGTGACATGTACACTAGTTATCCATTAAAGAATAGTGAAAATACTATTTGATTTTGGTTATAAGAATTCATTAATATTTTGAATGTTTATTAGAACTATTTAAACACCACCTAAAAATTTAGAGGAAATGTTGTCTATGAGAATAATGAATTGAAAATTATTTCATCCATGGTTTATATGTCCTCTCTAGTTAATGTTTTTGGATTGATCCTCCTAGAAAATATCATTATACTTCCTTTTATGGAGATCAAAGATATCACGAACTTGGATTGACTATCTTTATACAAATCCAACCCCAACTACTAGGAAAGGGAGATAACTCTTCACATCCTGAAGAATCCTCTTATTCATTATAAGTGTAAGGAGGAAGATAAATCTCTTTTAGAATAATCATCTCAAGTCTGGATATTTCATCCATATGAGGAAGTATATATAGATAAAAAGATTGGGACAAAGGATAGAATCATGCATGAGTACATTCCCATTGTGAGGGATTACACTGATGTATTCCTAGAATAGTTTCCTAGTATTCCTCCCGACCGAGAGGTTTCATTCTCAATTGAAATTATTTTGGTATCTCTTTCTATATAAAATACACCTTATAGTCTACACCATGGGGTGTGTAGTCCTCTTCATCATAAATAAGGATGGATCAATGTGTCTCTACATTGATTATCATGAGCTCAATAAAATCATGATAAGGAATAAGTATCCGCTACCATAGATTGAAGACGTGTTCGATCAACATTGTGAGAACAGTTATTTCTCTAAGGTGGACCTTTGGTCAGGATATAACCAATTAATGGTGAGGAAATATGATATTCCCAAGATTTCCTTTTCAACAAGGCATGGACACTATGAGTTCATATTGATTCCCTTCAAACTCACTAATTCTCTAGAAATTTTCGTTGATTTAATGAATCGAGTCTCTAGATATTACCTAGATAATTTTGTTGCAGCCTTTATTGATGATATTTTGAAATACTCCAATAACTAGGAGGAGAATGAGGAGCATTTGAATACTTTGTTAACGACATTGTTAAGGGATAATTAGTATGAAATGTATAGTAAATGAGAGTTCTCTATAGAAGAATTATCATTCTTAGAGATTTTTATCACCAATAAAGGGATATTTTTGGTCCCATCAAAGATAATGGAAATTGAAGAGTGGCCAAGCCCAACATCTGTAACGGATATCTGTAGGATTTTGGGTATATTTGGGTATTATAAATGATTTTTTTAAGAAAATTTCATGATTTTAAAACCCAATTACCAAGATAACATGTAAGGGAGGAATTTTTGTCTGGACTCAGGAATGTGAAGACTATTTCCAGGATTTGAAAAAGAGGCTTATCACTGTGCCAGTACTCACACTCCCAGCATCTGGAGAACTATTTATGGTGTACAGTGATGCTTCAAAGAAATGATTAGGTAGAAAGATGTTGAGAAATGATAAAGTGATTTCCTACACCATAAGGTATCTGAAAATCCAGAAACAAAACTATCCTATTCATGATCTAGAGCAGGCGGTAGTGATCTTTGCGTTAAAAATATGGTGAATTTATCTCTGTGGGTATAAGTGTGAGATATATAGTGATCAAAATAGTCTCAACTATATATTCACACATAAAGAGCATAATATGTGCCAAAAAGTATGGATAAATTTCATCAAGGATTATTACTTCTAAATCCACTACATTTCATGTAAAGACAAAAAGGTGGCAGATGCTCTAAGTAAAAATGATCCTACATTGTTATCAATTATGAGAATTCAAAAGGATCTGGTCTTCATAGATTTGTAGAGGATGGACATGGGAATCATTATGGAAGGGAAATCATCAATACTTTCTCAAATGATTTCTTAACCATCCCTCATGGAGAAAATAAAAGGATACTAAAAAAATATATGGAAATTTAGAAAAGGGTGGAAACTATCAGAAATGGGAAATCCTCTGATTTCAAAATTGACGAGGAAAGAGGTGTATAATTGGGGCCATGATTTTGTATACCATCTGATCCAGATATGAAGAAGGAGATTTTGAATGTCACAGATAGTTATACCTTCTATATCTACCCAGGGAGAAAAAATATGTATTGAGATCTCCAAAAAGACTTTTGGTGGGAAAATATAAAATGGGAGATTGATGAATATACATCAATGTACCTGATATGTTAGCAAGTGAAGACTGAGAGGAAAATGTCTAAGGGGATGGTGAAACCTCTACCCATACCAACAAGGAAGTGGGAGAACATCACCATGGACTTTTTCACTGGACTTCAAAGGATATCTAAAGGAAACAACGCAATATGGGTCATTGTGGATCGTCTTATAAAGACATGTCACTTTATCACAATTCGAGGAGGAATTCTCATTGGATAAATATGAATGGATATATATCAAATAGTTTGTAAGGTTTCATGGAGTAAGACTATCTATTGTATCCAATAGAGATCACAGATTCACCTAGACGTTCTGGAATAGTCTCTAACATGCTCTAAGCCCTGAATTGAACTTCCGTACAACTTATAATCCTCAAACTGATGGCCAATCTGAGCGTACTATTCAGACACAAGAAGATATGTTGAGAGAATGTTCAGTGGACATTAAAAGAGGATGGGACCAACATATTCCACTATTTGAATCTCCTAGAACAATAGTTTCCACTCATGCATATGAATGGCACCATATGAAACCCTTTATGGGAGAAGGTGAAAAACACCGGTGTGTTGGGATGAAGCCGGTGAGTGTAAGTTTTTAGGACCTAAAATGGTCAACAAAATCGTGGAGAAGGGGAAACCCATTCAGTAGCATATCAAGGTAGCCCAAAGTTGATAGAAAAGTTATGCAAACAATCATCGATGATACCTTGAGTTCAAAGTTGTAGATGTGGTATTTCAACGTATATCTCTATTGAAGAAGGTCATTAGGTTTGGAAATAAATGGAAGCAATGTCCCAGGTACATCAAACCCTTTGAGATTTTTATAATTTCCGGGATGTGGGATATTAACTAGGACATCCAACTATCATGTCCTAAGTACATGATATCATTCATGTATCCCTCTTAAGGAATTACATTCCAGGCCCATCACATGTACTCTCTTC
Organism: Viscum album; assembly: GCA_963277665.1. Taxonomy (NCBI): domain Eukaryota; kingdom Viridiplantae; phylum Streptophyta; class Magnoliopsida; order Santalales; family Viscaceae; genus Viscum; species Viscum album. The sequence goes on from OY728137.1 coordinate 365,714,321, forward strand.
AGACATGGTTCAGTTGGAGGATGTTATTTCTTATAAGGAGTAGCCAGTGGGGATATGGGATCACAGAGATAATTTTATACGTAACAAGACTACTCACATGGTCAAGGTACTATGGTAGAACTGTCACGACCTGTCCTCAGGGCCCGTGTTGTGACTACCCAAAGCTCGCCTTCCATAGGCCAGGGGTTGTCGACTAGCACCAAAGGCATAAATCCCAATAAAAGGTCAGGCATTGCCTTTATATAATAAAACAAACACCACAGAGTGTGAAAGATGAAGTAAACACTAAGTAAAATGAGTACAAAAGTATGTTCTAGAAAGTAAATGGTCCAGTATACAAACCCAAGTGATAGTACAGTACAACTGAGAAAAGAAAGTACAACAGCTGAAAAGTAGAGCAACAACCACCAAGACGTCCTCCGAAACTCCCAACTGAAGGGTGAGTACAGATAGTCTCGTCGACTCCTCGAGTCCGGTCGTCCACTCCATGTATTTCCCACCTGATAGTCCACCTTCGGGTATCGTCCCGCTCCACAAGCCTCATCCACAATCAGCGTTGTCCGTCATCTGCATCCAACACAACGTAGTGTGGGAATAGCCTGTATAGGGGTGAGTATACGATACTCAGTAGGGACCCCGAGATGCCCGAAGGTCTCCCAGAACCCATGAATAATAAACCACAAGGAAAGATACAAGAACGCAGTATCACCTAACTCTACTTAGGTTTATTCCCATACATATACCTAAGTCATCATTTCCAGTTCTGCTCCAACTCACGAGCCCAAGTTCAAACAAGTCCACACAGGAAAGTACAACCCAATCCACACAGGAAAGCACAACCCAATCCACACTGGAAAGCAAGTAAATTATATCAAAGATATCGATTTAAAAATCAAGACTTAGCTCACACAGGTATAATATTCACGAAGAGGGGTGGAGATGATTGATGTAGCCTCTGAATCATCTCCTCTACCGAACCCACATAGGATCCAAGTACAAATGTCGTTGCTGCTGAACCCACATAGGACCAAGTACAGTAACCATCACTGTCAAACCCATGTAGGATCCAAGTACAGTCGTCCTCGATGCCTAACCCATGTAGGATCCAAGTACAGTTTTCATCATTGCCAAATCCACGGAGGATCCAAGTACAGTTACCATCTTCGTTGTTGTTGCAGCCACCTCTAGGGTTCCCGCACATAGCATGCTCGATTCCGGAAGGGTCCGCTCCACGAGCCAAGGGTTTGATACATCAACTGTCACAAAATCCAGATTTTATGTATCACAATGTTCGGTCTCGTCAATAGGAACTCAACGCGAGTGATGGCGCGTCAATCAGACACCCGGTATGAGAGATATCGGCTTTTCCGTCTCAGGGGCCCAGTTAGTTTTTAAGTTAAAACCAACCCAACTGTACTCCAGCCGCATCCAAACCTCGATCTGAGTAAGCCAAAAGAATCTTCTCACTAAGAAGAATCCAATAAAGTTGACGGCACATGAATCGGACGTCTGGAGCTCAAGTTTTAAGCATTTTCGGTCCGAGGGCCCGATTGGTTTTGTGTTCGAACCCACCCGTCTGTACCCAATGTTCTTAAAAACCTTGACTGTAATATACCAAAAGGACCGTATCGATCCATGGTTCCCAACGCAACTGATGGTATGTCGATCGTAAGTCTGTAGCCCAAGATCAGGGCATTAGAACGGATCTGTCCGAGAATAGGGGGTTTGGGCCCGGTCCAACCCGGCCAAATACCCCCTGGGACAGCCCGAACCGGGTCGACCCGACCCGGGTCTGGGTCCGGCCTAGTTGGGCACGGCCTGGCCTAGTCGGCGCGGCCTGGCCTGGCTGGCACGGCCAGGACCGCGGCTGGGCGAGGCCCGGCCCGGCCCACGGCGGGGCGCAGCCCGGCAGCCCACCGCCGGTCGCGGCTATGCGGCCTGGCTCAAAGCCGGCCGTAGGGTGCAAAGGGGGGTGCCGCCCCCTTGGAACCGAGCGGCGGACCCAGTGGGGTCCTCCCTACTAGCTGGCCTGGGGTTTCAACCCCCAGTTTTCCTAGGTAACTATAGCATCCCGCTTTTTTATCAAATAAACTTTCATTACATTTTAAAAAATCGAGGATATTTAGGGTTTAGTGTCTTGGAAACCAGGAACTTAAAACATAAAACATTCTTCTTAAACACTTGAAGGCTTCTCCTGATGTTCATCCTAGGTTCATTACTTCATATCATAACCTTGAGACATACATCAAAAGAAAGGGTGAGCAGAAGGCCCAGTAAGGGAAACGAGAGAAAAATTTTACATGTGAACTTGAGATACTTCAATAAGGCCATGAAAAGAACTTTAAGGCATGAGAAAGAAATCGTGAGGCATATCATAATAAAAATAATATTTTCCATAACATTAAGATGTGGCTACATCATTTAATATAGACAATCATGAACATATCACCAAGGTCCATCCCCAAGGTGTCAAAAAAAATTACCAAGGTTATTGACCAAGATATCGTGAAAAATGTAATCTCTAGTGGTTACATCATTACCCAATGCATTGGAGCGCTATCAGGGAGCACCCTTAAATTTTCCTTTATTATCATGTGAGCCACATATATCATCATAAATCATTTCATAAACAACCCATATTGCATAAAATAAATGGGTTTAATTTCATAATCATAACATTTTAAAAACTGCTTTAAAGACATGATCTTTACGTCACTTTAAAACCACAGAAGGGGGGAGTGGGTCACATGTATGTAAATCCCAGAATTTAAAATAAATAATTTTGGTATATATGCGAATACACCTTTTGAAGAAATATCTTTGAGTATTCACTTAAATAAAATAAAATTACTTTAGAAAGAGAGAGAGACATTTTGAGATGGAAATTCTGCATCATAACGGCTATGTTTCGGGGTTTTGAAAACATTGAAAAGAGAGGGGACATGGGTCAAACACTCATATATGTCCAATAAAACAGTAGAGGGACAAAATATAAGGGATTTAAGAACATGGTAATGAAATTTGAAAATATACCATATGAAATGAAGAACATGAAAGGAAGGAAAAATAAGATTTCTCTTGTGAGAATTCGACAGCCTAACGGCGTCACTAAACTTCAAAAAAATTGAATTGACAAGGTCAAATAGGGTATCTCATCATATGAAAATAAGAGTCCAGTATGATAGATATATATATCATACCCCAACATAATAGAAAGGAACTTGAAAGAATTGACATGAAAATAGAACTTCAAAACGAGAAGGGTGAAGAACCACTTAAATATTCAGCAGCCTAACGGCGCCACTTAAAACTTCAAAATACTAAATTGAAGAGATCAAATGGGGTCTCTCATCATATGGTCATAAAAGAACAGTATGATAGATATATAGATCATACCCCAACATAACAAAAAGGAACTTGAAATAATTGACATGAATGTAGAACTTCAAAAAGAGAATAGTGAAGAACCACTTAAAAATTCGGCAACCTAACGACGTCACTTAAAACTTCATAATACTAAATTGAAGAGATAAAATGGGGTATCTCATCATATGTTCATAAAATATCAGTATGATAGATATATAGATCATACCCCAACATAATAAAAAGGAACATGAAATACTTTACATGAAAATAGATCTTGAAAAATGAGAAGGGAGAAAGAATTCGTTACAAAAATTTCGGCAGCCTAACGGCGCCACTTAAAACTTCATCAAACGAAATAATGAGAGTAAGAGGGGATCTATCATTATATTAACATAAATAGGGCAGTAAGAGGAGTATAAAATAACATCCTCCAATATAAGAACATGGATCTTAAAAGGAATGACATAAAAGAGATCACTTGAAAAGAAAGAGAGGGGTCGGATCCCTTACCTTAAAATGTAACTCTTAAACCTCAAAGGTTGGGACCTTGAGGGCTTGGGGGCACCTTGGTAGGACTCATTGGGAGGTAATGAGACCAGAACTTCGTTGGGGAAGAGTGGGGAGTCGAATGGATGAGAGGAGGGCTTGGTATTTATAGGGAAAATGAGGGGACAAGGCATTAATGGCCAAGGGACACCTCACATGTGCTTTTCTCAAACCCATGTGCTCTCCCTTGGAATTTACCATGGAGTTAGGCCACATGGGACCCCCAAAACAATAATTCATCACCCTTGGCCGGACAACCCTTAAAATATCTCATGACATCATCATGACACAGTTATGATGTCATTAAACATACCGAAACCCTAAAACTGCATTTTTACTGTTCACTGAAAAATTCATCTTTCTCAGAAAAATCCCAAAATTTCACCTATATAAATATCGATCCTCTAATTACATTTATGAACTCCATTTTATAAAAATAATTTTCTAAATATTTTTAAATTTTTTTTTAAATAAATACACTATTCACCGAAAATTCATTTTTTCAGAAAAAAACCCAAAAATTACCATAACATACTATCGGTGCTCTGAGTTCAAAAATGGAATCCATTTTATAAAAATAAATTTCTAAATATTTTTAATTTAATTTTTTAATTAAAAAAACTATTCACCCGAAAAGATTAATACTTGAATAGTAATTTATGAAACCTTTATTTAACCATTTTATTGGATCACATTACTTAATCAAGGTTCCTAGATTATTTTAAAACTTTCTTTAAGTGAAATTACTAATCCATTTGGTCAAATTACTAATCCTAAGCGTAAAATCACTATTCACAATTTACTATTCATCAAAAATCAAGTTGATCTTATTAGACTCTAAATTTCATACTGGACATAATTGTAGAAGACCATTTTTTGAAAATCATTACTCATTTTAAATTATTTAAGGTTTACATAAACATTTTTTTAAAATATCATTTTGAAAATTCATCAAAAATATGCATACTATTTTTATCCGGTCATTTGAAAATTCATAAACTTCATTATAAGAAGAAATCCCAATTTTTATTTAAATTAAGGATTACACAAGGCAGTTATGGTCTCTTTACATAGCCCCTTATAATACCAGCATAGGACCTAAGAGTAAGGTGTGCTAGGGTGATAGAATCTTGGGGCGGCTCAGTCAACATTGCCCGAGTAGTAATTTCTATCAGTTTGAACTTCTCGTGAAGGCGATTCCGTTCTAGCTTCACATGATGAAGTTTGGCTTGGATTTGGTCCAGAGCAATGCCCAATGGTGCTACCTCCTTCCCATGTTCTGTTAGATGGGCTTCGATCGGTCCAAGACTACTAGGTGAGGCCATCGAATCTTCTTTCTATAATAATTAACCAAGATTACTTATATTTAGAGACAATAATCAAAACATTTTGTTCACAGCGATCATATTGACCGATGGTCATATAACATTCAAAAACCACTGGTCTCATTTTAATTATAATCATGTTTATCAAATAAAACATTTTTGTTGAGTATAAAAATAAAATAAAATAACACATGAAATTAGGAAACAAGATTTATTCAAAATTTCGGGCCGTTACAATCTTCCCCCCTTAAGAAACTACGTCCTCGCAATTTTTAAAATTCGGTTTTGAAATTTAATTGAAAGTCCCACATCGGAAAAAGAGTCAGTAACACCATTACTTTAAAATAAAGAAAAGGAAGTACAAAGGCCACCTGAGTTTACTCATACTAGGATTCCATGTAGGAAACACGGACATGGAGGAGAAAACAAAGGGTCACGTTCTAAAGCAGAGTGATAGAAAACATGATTAGGAGGAAGTTAACCACCAAACAATCCCAAAATTATGATGTGTATATGCGGTCTTTGATTACCTAGTAGGAAACCTAAACCAACAACGTTTTTTTTACGTTCCTCTTCATAACTTTGAGGAATTCATTTACAACATACAACAAAGACATAAAAAAAATATATCTACCTTCATGTAGAGTTTCATACATTAATAGGTTTCTACCAAAACTAATCTTTTCTCCAAACGATGAGCATTCAAAACTACTTGGTCTCATCAAAACACAACAATCATCTTCTAGAGAATCACATAATCCACAAAAGATCAACTATCTATTTCTTTTATCTTTAAATATTATCCCAAAAATAGAAAGGGAAAGTTAAAAGAACTCTTTAAAAAGAATCCCATAGGAATGGAAACTACTTTTAAATCATCAAAGTTCCATGGTACTACCCAAACTTCATCAAATATTGTTCCGTAAATAATGGTCCTTAAGATTCCTCAAAGTAAACCAAACTAAGATTGAAACCCAAATACAAGAAGGATTTCATAACATAGTCTTCCAAAATAATCCCCATTGTTCATCTCCAAACAACATCAACCAGTCCTAACATCTTATAACAAAAGTAGCTAACCTAAACATATTTTACCCCAGATAGGTTAATTATTCCCGTAAGTAACCTAAATTACTATAAGTCCACCTTAAATTCATCGATTCTTCAAAATATAAGTCAACCTTACTCCTCAATGAAAATACCATAGTAATCTATTTACCTCGATCAAATACGGTTCCCAAAATAGTGAACGTCTTCCAAAATAATAATCATCTTTTAATCCCCTAATCTTCTCTTTCATATTAATATGGCAATCGTTGCATTTCCTATCACATTGGTTATTGGGACATGTTCTTCCATCTCCCACCATTAACTAAGAGGAGAAATTATAATTAGAGGCTTAAATACTTAACCAATAATCATGAAAAAGAGCTTAAAGAATATAAGGATAACTTGTAGAAGAAAAGTATACCCTAACTTGTGATCCCCTAGGTTCCAACCTAGGTTATCCATGATCATATATTCTTATGTGAATCTTTGTTCCTTTAACAATGGTTCATACTAAGCTTATGAATTTACCAAAGCATATCCCCCAGGAGTGTCGTAACCAAGAGTGCAGCAAGGCCTGTTGTTGTGTACCAGTTCCCGTTCGAGTCTAGCCCAAAGCGGTGTTTTTAGGTTTTACCCCTATGTACATATGTGCCAAAGCCACCTCTACCTGCTTGTACCCAGACAGGGATGTATTTTCATGGAAACCCCTTAATCAATACTCACCAAAATACCAGGAAGATTTCCTATATATAAACTTTTCTATAGGCTTCTTCCTAAAGTTTTCATACACTAATTTCCACAAATAACTAAACTATACTTTGATACCAACTATAGCATCCCGCTTTTTTACCAAATAAACTTTCATTACATTTTACAAAACCGAGGATATTTAGGGTTTAGTGTCTTGGAAACCAGGAACTTAAAACATGAAAACATAAAACCTTCTTCTTAAACACTTAAAGGCTTCTACTCATTTCATCCTAGGTTCATTACTGCATCTCATAACCTGGGGACATACATTAAAATAAAGGGTGAGCAGAAGGCCCAGTAAGGGAAACAATAGAAACATTTTACATGTGAACTTGAGATACTTCAATAAGGCCATGAAAAGAACTTTAAGGCATGAGAAAGAAATAGTGAGGTATATCATAATAAAAATAACATTTTTCATAACATTAAGATGTGACTACATCATTTAATATAGAAAATCATGAACATATCACCAAGGTCCACCCCCGAGGTGTCATTAAAAAAATTACCAAGGTTATTCACCAAGATATCGTGAAAATTGTAATCTCTAGTGGTTACATCATTACCCAATGCATTGGAGTGCTATCAGGGCGCACCCTTAAATTTGCCTTTATTCTCATGTGAGCCACATATATCATCATAAATCATTTCATAAACAACCCATATAGCATAAAATAAATGGTTTTCATTTCATAATCATAACATTTTAAAAACTGCTTTAAAGACATGATCTTTACGTCACTTTAAAACGACAGAAGGGGGGAGTGGGTCACATGTATGTAAATCCCAGAATTTAAAATAAAACATTTTGTTATATATGCGAATACACCTTTTGAAGAAATATCTTTTAGTATTCACTTAAATAAAATAAAATTACTTTAGAAAGAGAGAGAGACATTTTGAGATGGAAATTCTGCAGCATAACGGCTATGTTTCGGGGTTTTAGAAAACATTGAAAAGAGAGGGGAAATGGTTCAAACACTCATATATGTCCCATAAAACAGTAGAGGGACAAAATATAATGGATTTAAGAACATGGTAATGAAATTTGAAAATATACCATATGAAATGAAGAACATGAAAGGAAGGAAAAATAAGATTTCTCTTGTGAGAATTCGGCAGCCTAACGGCGTCACTTAAACTTCAACAAAATTGAATTGAAAAGGTCAAATAGGGTATCTCATCATATGAACATAAGAGTACAGTATGATAGATATATAGATCATACCCCAACATAATAGAAAGGAACTTGAAAGAATTGACATGAACGTAGAACTTCAAAATGAGAAGGGTGAAGAACCACTTAAAAATTCGGTAGCCTAACGGTGCCACTTAAAACTTCAAAATACTAAATTGAAGAGATCAAATGGGGTCTCTCATCATATGGTCATAAAATATCAGTATGATAAATATAGAGATCATATCCCAACATAACAAAAAGGAACTTGAAAGAATTGACATGAATGTAGAACTTCAAAACGAGAATGGTGAAGAACCACTTAAAAATTCGGCAACCTAACGGCGCCACTTAAAACTTCATAATACTGAATTGAAGATATCAAATGGGGTCTCTCATCATATGTTCATAAAATATAAGTATGATAGATATAGAGATCATACCCCAACATAATAAAAAAGAACATGAAATACTTTACATGAAAATAGATCTTGAAAAATGAGAAGGGAGAAAGAATCCGTTACAAAAATTTCGGCAGCCTAATGGCGCCACTTAAAACTTCATCAAACGAAATAATGAGAGTAATAGGGGATCTCTCATTATATGAACACAAAAAGGTCAGTAAGAAGAGTATAAAATAAAATCCTCCAACATAAGAACATGGAGCATAAAAGGAATGACATATAAGAGATCACTTGAAAAGAAAGAGAGGGGTCGGATCCCTTACCTTAAAATGTAACTCTTAAACCTCAAAGGTTGGGACCTTGAGGGCTTGGGGGCACCTTGGGAGGACTCCATGGGAGGTAATGAGACCAGAACTTCGTTGGGGAAGAGTGGGGAGTCGAATGGATGAGAGGAGGGCTTAGTATTTATAGGGAAAATGAGTGGACAAGGCATTAATGGCCAAGGGACACCTCACATGTGCTTTTCTCAAACCCATGTGCTCTCCCTTGGAATTTACCATGGAGTTAGGCCACATGGGGCCCCCAAAACAATAATTCATCACCCTTGGCCAGCCAACCCTTATAATATCTCATGACATCATCATGACACAGTTATGATGTCATTAAACATACTGAAACCCTAAAACTGCATTTTTACTATTCACTGAAAAATTCATCTTTCTCAGAAAAATCCCAAAATTTCACCTTAACTAAATATCGATGCTCTAATTAAATTTATGAACTCCATTTTATAAAAATAATTTTCTAAATATTTTTAATTTATTTTTTTAAAATAAATACACTATTCACCGAAAATTCATTTTTTTCAGAAAAAACCCCAAAAATTACCATAACATAATATCGGTGCTCTGAGTTCAAAAATGGAATCCATTTTATAAAAATAATTTTCTAAATATTTTTAATTTAATTTTTTAATTAAAAAAAACTATTCACCCGAAAAGATTAATACTTGAATAATAATTTATGAAACTGTTATTTAACCATTTTATTGAATCACATTACATAATCAAGGTGCCTAGATTATTTTAAAACTTTCTTTAAGTGGAATTACTAATCCATTTGGTCACATTACTAATCCTAAGCGTAAAATCACTATTCACAATTTACTATTCATCAAAAATCAAGTTGATCTTATTAGACTCTAAGTTTCGTACTGGACATAATTGTAGAAGACCATTTTTTGAAAATCATTACTCATTTTAAATTATTTAAGGTTTACATAAACATTTTTTTAAAATATAATTTTAAAAATTCATCAAAAATATTCATACTATTTTTATCCGGTCATTTGAAAATTCATAAACTTCATAATAAGAAGAAATCCCAATTTTTATTTAAAATAAGGATTACACAAGGCAGTTACGGTCTCGTTACATAGCCCCTTATAATACCAGCATAGGACCTAAGAGTAAGGTGTGCTAGGGTGATAGAATCTTGGGGCGACTAGTCATCATTGCCCGAGTAGTAATTTCTATCAGTTTGAACTTCTCGTGAAGGCGATTCCGTTCTAGCTTCACATGATGAAGTTTGGCTTGGATTTGGTCCAGAGCAAAGCCCAATGATGCTACCTCCTTCCCAAGTTCTGTTAGATGGGCTTCGATCGGTCCAAGACTACTAGGTGAGGCCATCGAATCTTCTTTCTATAATAATTAACCAAAATTACTTATATTTAGAGACAATAATCAAAACATTTTGTTCACAGCGGTCATATTGACCGATGGTCATATAACAGTCAAAACCCATTTGTCTCATTTTAATTATAATCATGTTTATCAAATAAAACATTTTTGTTGAGTATAAAAATAAAATAAAATAACACATGAAATTAGGAAACAAGATTTATTCAAAATTTCGGGCCGTTACAGTAACGGTCGACCATTATGGTCGGCCGGTTGAGCCATGAGGGACCCATAGGGATCCCGCTTCCAGGGTGTACTAGCGGCCGGCAAAGCTCGGTCGCCTCCTGCTGAACCGCCGTAGGCTTAGGCCATGGCTTCTGTCCGTCCGGTGCGGCGCGACGGCACCACAACCCTCCACCGCGGCCCGTTTCGCCCGCGGCCCCTTGGTGCTCTAGCGCGGCGCGACGGTGCCACGCCTTTCCGCCATGGCCTGCTCCTGGATAAGGGCCCCTTTGGTCTCATCGGCGCGGTGCGACGGCACCGTGCACCTCCATCATGGCCCGCTCAGGTCGCGGTCCCTTTTCCTTCCCACGCGGTGTAATGGCACCGCTCTTCCGTCGTCTTCAAACTTCAACGATAAACAACAACAAAAGGGGAGTATAATCGACCATGTTTATGTGGTCCGACCTCCTCCGGTTATTTTGATAACAAGCGGTCAAAAGAATTATAGTTCTTAATGACAAAAAAAGCGCAATTTTAATTAAATAAAATTAAACTTAACCCCTACCTCAAATCAAGAAGGTTGATCGCTTGACAAAGGAAGGATATGCTTTCGTTGTTCCATTGACGTTTCCACAGAAAGACGACATCGCTTCGTCAACGTTGAGAGGAAAGAAGCCGATGTTGGCACCGGTGTTCTTGGTGTTCTTCGATGAGGAAGATGAAGTTCTTCCACAGAAAAGAGCTCTCTCTCCCAATATCTTCACACAACAACTAACCCCCAATATAAAATAAGACTTATCTTATTTTGTTACTTCAAGACATGCGTTTGCAATTTTAAAATTCAAACACAACTCACTTAATTGATTAAGTGTGTTGGCATGAATAAAGATGAGAGAGGGGGAGTTACAATTAAATGGGGAGTTTAAAACTTTAATAGGAGTTAGAGGAGTTAAAGGAATTTGAAGGGGTGGGGCTCGTATGGTCCCAACCTCACAAATATCCTAACATGGGTAGTTAGGGTTTAGTGGGTCCTACCCCAACTCCCATACATAGGATAAAACCACTTAGGTTAGAAGTAAAATTTATACCAAATAATTTATTTACTTCACAATTACTCCTCAATTTTTAGCATCTCCTCCTGAGAAAAAGCACCTTCAGAATAGGTCCTCTTAACAAAATATCGTTGTTGTGGTTTCATCGGTGCCCTCGGATTTTGATTCTATGCACCGGTTCAAAAAATAGAAAAACTCGCTCGTTCGTTTACTGAACGTACCTGAGCTAAACTTTGAAAATTGATTCTGGGCACACCGGGACTCGGAATCAGGTGTCGTTAGAAACTGCATACTCGTAAAATCCCAAAAAAATTAAGAAAAAAAAATTCCTTGAAATATACTGGTCTTTACATTACTCCCACCTCAGGGATTTACATCCCCATAAAGATACATCACAAAACTAGGAAAATAAATGAGGTTACTGAGCACGCATCTGAGCCTCCCGCTCCCATGTGTTCTCCTGGAGGTTCCCGTGATGCCACCTGATGTGCACTAGAGGAATCAAACATCCATGTAGGACCCACTCTTTTCGATCCTCAATATCCACCAGGACCTCCACAAAATTCAACTCGTCATCAATGTCCAGCTCTCCATGGTCTATGATATGCATTGGGTCGTGCACGTATCTCCTCAGCTGAGATACATGGAAGATGTCATGCACCCGGTGCAACTGAGGTGGAAGAGCCAGAGGATAAGACACCTCGCCTATCCTACTGAGAACCTGGAATGGTCAAATGAAGCACAGAGATAACTTTCCACCCCGGGCAAATCTCTGTAATCCACGCCGAGGTGAGACCCATAAGAAAATGTGGTCGCCATCCTCGAACTCTAGTGGTCTCTGCCTCCTATCAGCATAAGACTTTTGTTGGCTCTAAGCTGTCCTCATCTGCTCCTGGATGACCTGTACCTTCTCTATCGTGGCCTGGACCATCTCTGGTCCTACGAGTGATGACTCCCCAGGGTCAGTCCAGCATAGAGGTGATATGCAAGGTCGGCCGTACAATTACTCATATGGTTCCATCCCGATGGTGGAGTGGTAGATGTTATTGTACGCAAGCAAACTCCACCAAGGGTAGGTGATCCTCCCAGCAGCGACCAAAGTCAATGACACATGCACGGAGCATGTCCTCAAGAGTCTGAACGGTCCTCTCTATCTGACCATCCATCTGAGAGTGAAAGGAGGTGCTCAGGTGTAGTTGTGTCTCAAATGCCTCCTTCAACCCCCTCTAAAGCTGGGAAGTAAAGAGAGAATATCGATCAGAGACGATATTCAATGGCACACCATGAAGCCATACGATCTCCTGAACGTAGAGGCATCCCAAGATCTCCACTAAGCCCTGCTCTCTACTAGGTTGAAAGTGGGCCGACTATGTGAGTCGGTCAACGATCACCCAAATGCAGTCATGTCCTCTGGAAGTATGTGGAAGCCTAGTCACGAAATCCATAGATATCCCGTCCGACTTCCACTCTGGGACCTCTAAGGGTTTTACTAAGCCTGCTGGTACTTGGTTCTCAGCCTTCACCTACTAACAAGTGAGGCATCATGAAATGAACTCTACCACAACCTTCTTCATACCCGGCCACCAGTGTTGTCGTCTGAGATCCTGGTACATCTTCGCTACTCTTGGATGTACCACCAAAGGAGAAGTATGAAACTCCCTCATCACCTCCTCTTGAAAAGCAGCTGGTACCATGGTATGTCCTCTGAAAAGAACAACATGCTCTCCTCCAACAGAGAATCCATCAGGTGCCTGTCCTGAGGATATCTATGCATGTCGCGTCTCACAGTCAACGTCCCCATGTTGTGCCTCTCTGACCCACTGAAATAGTGGAGGAGTGACTGTGAGCAACTGATGAAAGGTTTCCCCATCTCTATCCACAATGGATATCTGCAACACAGCTAGCTACTTTGTCGCCTCTCCAAGTAGCTGAATTCCCAACCTCATGCTGAGAGCATCAGATACTACCTTCCCCTTCCCAAAAGTATAGAATATCTCAAAGTCATAGTCCTGGAGGAACTTGAGCCATCGTTGTTGTCTCAAATTCATGTCCTTATACGATAAGATGTACCTAAGACTCTAGTGGTCAGGGTAGACTGTAAAGCGATTGCCCATCAGATAGTGTTGCCACATCTTCAAGGCGAAGACCGCTGCTGCTAACTCCAGGTCATGGGTAGCATAGTTCTGCTCGTGCTGCCTTAACTGTCATGATCCGTAAGCGATCACCACCCGCTTCTGCATTAGGAAACACCCAAGTCTGGTCTCTGATGCGTATCAGTAAACTACATACCCTATTCCCTCATCTGGTAGCCTCAAGATGGCTGCACTGGTCAATCTCTGTCTCAACTCCTAGAAGATCTTATGACATCTATCTAACCACACGAAGGGTTTTCCCTACTTTATCAAAGATGAATGTGGTGATGAAACTATGGATAAGTCTAGCACAAACCTTCGATAGTACCCAGCCATACCCAGGAAACTCCGCACCTCTGTCACGCTCCTGGGTGACTCCCAAGCTAGCACTGCCTCGATCTTCGTAGGATCCACCGCAACTACCACCTCAGAGATGACGTGCCCCAAGAACTTGACCTCACGTATCCAGAACTGAAACTTCTAAAGCATACCATAAATCTGGTGCTCTCAAAGTGTGTCCAGTACAACCCGCAAGTGGTAGGTGTACTCCTCCTCAGTAGTCGAGTAAAACAATATGTTGTCGATGAAGACTACAAAAAATCGATTGAGGTAAGGCTAGAAGATCATGTTTATGAGACTCATGAACACTTCTAGAGAGGTGGTTATGCTGAAATTCATAACAAGGAACTCATAATAGCCATACCGACACCTGAAAGCCGTCTTCTTTACATCCTCGTCTCAAACTCTGAGCTGATGATAGCTTGACCTGAGATCTATCTTCAAGAACCACCGTGCTCCTTTGAGATGATCGAAGAGGTCTTCAATCCTCAGTAGAAGATACTTATTCTTCATGGTCACCTGGTTCGGGGGACGGTAATCGACACACAGTTGCAAGCTCCCGTCCACCTTCTTGGCGAACAAAATCGGGGAAGCCCAGGGTGAAATAATGGGTCGAATGAATCCCTTTCCCTGCAAATCATCCAGTTGTACTTGTAGATCACGAAGCTCAGTAGGATCCATCTGATATGTTGGTGTAGATATCGGTGTTGTCCTAGGGTAAATGTCAATATAGAAGTATACCTCTCTGTGAGGAGGTAGTCCTGGAACGTCGTCAGGAAAATTGTCTGCATACTGATCCACCACAACAGGAAAACTCGGACTCCGCACATCAACTGCTCCTAGGATGAGGCTAGCCAACTGATGAGTGATCAGTTGTCCTCTCCACTGCGTGATTCCATCCTGCGCTTCAAAGGCTCCCTTCTATCTGGTGAAGGTGAACCTAGTCCCATCAGTGCGGACACACCTCACCTTGAACCTAATACAGTCGATCTGAGCATGGACCGTCGATAACCAATCCATGCCCAAGATGACGTCGTAAGGCCTCGACGCCGCTACAAGAAGATCCCAGCCGAATCTCTCGCCTCCTAGAGTAATCTCACACTGCTATCACCAGTGAGAAATCATTCAGTCTGCTCCCATAAGATTCTCTAGCTATAAGGATCGAGCCAACGGCTCTTCAGAATCTCTAAGCTCTGAAAAAGGGTCGTGGCAATGAAATAATGACTCACTCCTCTGTCTATAAGAACTACAGCAAGGGTGGAGTAGACACAGATAGTACCTCAAATCATCTCTGGTGCATCGTGGTCATAGGCCTCCACTACCTGAAGCTGGGCATACCTCTATCTGCCATCTCCATGTGGTCGGGGTGGACCTCCTAGTGGTGGTGGTGGTAGAGCCTCAAAACATCGTCCACCACCCGCCACTCGGCCAGCTCCTCTGCCTCGTCTGCCTGCTCACTGCGGACCGCCACGGTCGAACCTCTGCCTCTGCCTGGGTGGTCCCTCAACCGTTTGTTGCTCCTCTTCATGGCGGGTCGGGCAGTCACGAGACATGTGGCCCTGCCCACCGCATGCATAGCATTGTCTTCCTATCGTATGACTAGCTCTACTGCGTGTGCCCTGCACCTCTGAGCTAGTATCTGGAGTTCGACCACCTGATGGTCTGGTCAGCTTGGACCCATGTGACATCGGTCGACTGCCAACTTCAGAAGAGTCCACTACGTGTCGCCCTACAGTAGGTCTCACTGCTGGTGTATGCTAAGGAAGAAGGCACTCTACAAGAAGGGTTCTCTCCAGTAATCCTACCTGCATCGGTATGCTGAGGGAGATCATCGAAGCCCTGATCTAATGCCTCAGTCCCTGTTTGATGGTCCAGGCCCAGAAGAATGGGTCCCGTACCATGTCCATGGAGTAGCGCGAGAGATCGGTAAATCTCACCGAGTACTGGGCTACTGTCATGCCGCCATGCCGCAGCTGTAGTAGCTCCTGAATGTGCACCTTATGTAGGGTGGCTAGAACGAACTCCGAGCTGAAGAGGATCTCAAAGTACGTCCAAAGAAGAGATGCCTCGTCGTGCACCTGGAGCATCAGGATCCACGATCTACCTGTTGTCACGTGTAGGAGACTCGCTGCAAGGATCACCATAAGATCGGCTGGTGTCCATACCAATCTGAAAACTCGAACAACAACCTCCAGCCAGTCCTCAGCTGCCTGAGGGTCCGTCTCCCTACGGAACCTCGGCGGTCTCTGACGCTGAAACTCATGCAATGCACTAAGCCAACGTGCACTCTTAGCTGTTGGGGCTGGTAGCATTGGTGGATCGATGGGTAGAGGTATCATCGGTGCCTGCGCTGTAATGGGGCCCTACACCGAGGCCTCGTCACTCGGTGGGCTGCCGTGTCGCACAAACCTCAGAACCATAGTTGGTTGCCGTCGTGGGGCCATCCTGAAAAAAAAAACAGGTGTGCCACGGTTAATATAGTATAACTGGTGAGCTGACACAAAGTAATCACAAATAAAACATTGAAACACACATGAAATCAATGTTTTCATGCACTGAGTCGGAAATCAGGAGTTGGGGACCTGGTGTATGGATACGTCAGCTGCCGCACCAACACTGGACTCCATGAACGGATAACCACACTCAATACCCATAACACTATTTCTTCAAATAGAAGAAATTATCAGGGTCCTAAGTTCTGCGGTAGAACCAAATCCTCTGATAACAATTTGTCATGACCCGTCCTCGGGGCCCGTGCTGTGACTACCCCATGCCCGCCTTCCATAGGCCAAGGGCTGGCGACTAGCACCAAAGGCGTAAATCCCGATAAAAGGGAAGGAATTTACATTATATAAGAAAACAAACACCAAAGAGTATGAAAGCTGAAGTAAACACTAAGTAAACTGAGTACAAAAGTAAGTGCTAGAAAGTAAATGGGCTAGTATACAAACCCAACAGAAAGTACAGTACAACTAAGAAAAGAAACTACAATAGCTGAAAAGAAGAGCAGAAACCACCAAGACGTCCTCTGGAACTCCCACCTGAAGGGTGAGTATAGATAGTCTCGTCAGCTCCTCGAGTATGGTCGTCCACTCTGTGTATGTCCCTCCTAATAGTCCACCTCCGGGTACCATTCCAGTTCACAAGCCTCATCCAAGATTAGCGTTGTCCATCGTCTTCATCCAACACAATGTAGTGCGGGCATAGCCTGTGCAGGGTTGAGTATACGATACTCAATAGGGACCCCGAGACGCCTGAAGGTCTCCCAGAACCCACGAAGGATAAACAATAAGGAAAGATACAAGAACAAAGTATCATACAACTCTACTTAGGTGTATTCTCATACCTATACCTAAGTCATCAATTCCAGTTCTTCTCCAACTCAAGAGCCCATGTTCAACCCAGTCCACACAAGAAAGTACAACCCAATCCACACAGGAAAGCACAACCCAATCCACACAGGAAATCAAGTCAATCATATTGAAGATATTGATTGGAAAATCATGACTCAGCTCACACAGGTATACTATTCATAAAGAGGGGTAGAGATGATTGATGTAGCCTCTGAATCATCTCTTCTGCCAAACCCACAGAGGATCCAAGTACAGATGTCATCACTGCTGAACCCACGTAGGATCCAATTACAGTAACCATCGCTGCCAAACCCACATAGGATCCAAGTACAATCGTCCTCACTGTCGAACCCACGTAGGTTCCAAGTACAGTCGTCATCACTACTGAACCCATAGAGGATCCATGTACGGTCGCCATCGACGTCGCAGTCGCAGCCAGCTCTAGGGTTCCCGCACACAGCACGCGCAATTCCAGGTGGGTCCGTTCCACGAGCCAAGGGGTTGATACATCAACTGTCACAATGTTCAGATTTGATATATCATAAAGTTCTATCTCGTCAATATGACCTCAACGCAGCTGACGGCGCGTCAATCGGACGGCCGGTCTGAGAGATATCGGCTTTTCCGTCCTAGGGGCCCGGTTGGTTTTTAAGCTAAAACCAACCTGACCGTACTCCAGCCGCATCCAAACCTCAAGTAGAGTAAGCCAAAAGAACTGTATCTCTAACAGAAATCTATCAAAGTTGAAGACACGTCAATCCGACGTTCGGAGCTCAAGTTTTAAGCGTTTCCGCTCTGAGGGCCCGGTTGGTTTCGTGTTCGAACCAACCCGGCCATACCCAAAGTTCTCTGAAACCTAGAGTGTAATATACTGAAACGACCGTCTCAATCCAAGGATCCCAACGCAACTGACGTTGTGTCGATCAGAGGTATGTACTCCAAGATATGGGCATTATAATGGATCTGTCCGAAAATAGGGGGTTTGGGCCCCGTTCGACCCGGCCCAATACCCCCTAGGTCGGCCCGAACAGGGTCGACCCGACCCGGGTCTGGGTCTAGCCCAGTTGGGCACGGTCCGGCCTAGCCGACGCGGCCCAGCCCACGGTTGGGGGCGGCCCGGTGGCCCGCTGCTGGGTGCATCCATGCGGCACGGCTCGGAGCCGGCCGCAGGGTGCGAAGGGGGTCACCGGCCCCTTAGAACCGAATGGCGGACCCAGTGGGGTCCGCCCTGCTTGCTGGACGGGGGTTTCAACCCCCGGTTTTCCTGGGTAATGGCTGCCCATTATGGCTGGCCGATTAAGCCACGTGGGACCCGCAGGGGTCCCACTTCTAGGGTGTGCCGGCGGCCGACCATGCTCGGCAGCCTCCTGTTGAACCGCCGCGGCCTTAGGACGCGGCTTCCGTTCGTCTAGCGCGGCGCGACGGCGCCGCGACCCTCCACCGTGGCCTGCTCTGGCAGTGGCCTCTTGATGCTCCGGCGTGGCGCGACGGCGCCGTGCCCTTCTGCCACGACCCCCTTCAGTCTCACCGGCACGGTGCGACGGCACTGCGCACCTCCACCGTGGCCCGCTCCGTCCGCGGTCCCCTTTCGTTCCCACGCGGTGCAACGGCGTTGTGCCACCATCGTCTTCAAACTTCAACGATAAACAACAAGAAAAGGGGAGGAGAATCGGCCATGTTTGTGCGGTCCGACCTCCTCCCATTATGTTGATAACAAGTGGCAAAAAGAACGAGAGTTGTCAACAACAAACGAAGCCCAATTTTAATTAAATAAAATTGAACTTAACCCTTACCTCAAATCAAGAAGGTTGATCTCTTGAAGATGTATGTAGATGCTTTCGTTGTTCTGTTGACGTTGCCGTGGAAAGACGACGTCTTTTCGTCAATGTCGAGAGGAAATAATCCGAGGTTGGCACCAGCGTTCTTGGCGTTCTTCGATGAGGAATATGAAGTTCTTCCAAAGAAAAGAGCTCTCTCCCCCAATACCTTCACACAACAACTAACCCCCAAAATAAAATAAGACTTCTCTTATTTTATTACTTCAAGCGATGCATTTTCAATTTTAAAATTCAAACACAACTCACTTAATTGATTAAGTGTTTTGGCATGAATAAAGATGAGATAGGGGAGAGTTACAATTAAATGGGGAGTTGCCAACTTTAAGAGGAGTTAGAGGAGTTAATGGAATTTGAAGGGGTGGGGCTCATGTGGGCCCCACCTCAAAAATATCCTAACATGGGTAGTTAGGGTCTAGTTGGTCTCACCCCAACTCCCATACTTATGATAAAACCCCTTAGGTTAGAATTAAAATTTGTACCGCAAATTTTATATACTTCACAGTTACTCCTCACTTTTTAACATCTCCTCCCGAGAAAACAGACCTTCAGAAAAGGTCCTATTAAGAAAATACCGCCGTTGCAGTTTCATCAGTGCCCTCGGATTTTGATTCTGAGCACCGGTTCAAAAGATAGAAAAACCTGCTCGTTCGTTCACTGAACGTACCTGAGATAAACATTGAAAATTGATTCTGGGCACACCGGGCCTCAGAATCAGGTGCCGTCAGAAACTACGTACTCGTAAAATCCCAAAAAAATTAAGAAAAAAAATTTCTTTAAAATTTACGGGTCTTTAAAAGAACCATAAGTATGATTATGCAACCTAGGAACTGGAAGAGGCAATGAAGGAAATGTACCCACACCTATTTATGGACTAGAATGAAAAATGAAATTTCAAGGGAAAAAATTCTAAATGGGGGGAGAATATGACGACCCAATATTTTTAAATGGAAATTTCCTTCTTATAATTATGTTATATAAGTGCATGAAATCAGAAAATAATGAACTACTAAGTACTATGTGACCTTGAAACATAATTTTGACACTTCTGTTCTTGGAATTTTGAAAATATGACATTCACGGTTGTGATCAGTTAGATGTTTGGAGTTTGATAAGACAAACATAATTTTTGGGGAATAGTAACATACCCTTATAATTAGTAATGTTACCCTTATGAATGGTGACATACCATAATGAATAGTAACCTTATCTATAAGAGTATATAAATAAGATTCAAGTGGAATTATCATATACCTTTATCTGGGAATACAAATTTTTTTAAATCGTTGTTTTTTTAGTAATTTATGATTTTTATTAAATATTTAATTATTAATATTCAGAAAATTATTTTTGAAAAATGGACTTAATTTTTGGATTATACACATCAAAAAATGGTTAGGGTGAATTTTATGTATTTTTTTAAATGCATTATTTTTGGGGGAATAGAAAATTACTTTAATTTACTGTATAAATGCATTATAATGTAAAACCATTATTCCTGAAATAATATATGATGTAAGCACCCTATTCCTGAAATAACATGAATTTATTAATATTATAGGTCATGTAATACTCACTATTTCTTTTCTTGTGATGAAATATTTGATTAATGATTTTAATATTATGGAAACCCTCCTCCCCCTACTATAATTACCACCAATTCTTACCTCTTCGCTTCAATCCTCTCAATCCTTGCTCCTTGAAAATATTCTGCCCAAATATCTCCCCAAAACTCTTTCCCCAAATCTCTCACACTATTTCCAACATCCCCTAGTCTCTTAAACACACCAAAACCTCTCCCCTTAAGAGTTTCTTGAAGGAGATAAACTCAAGAGCTAAATTCCTCTTTCCAATTCATTTATTTCTTTTATGTCCTTTCTTATCTTGATTCTTTCCTCACATCATTCAACCTAATGATATGATAACTATAGTAATATAAATTTAATATAATTCTATTATTCTAATGTGATACTTCACTATCTTCCCTCCATTACCCACCTTTTAATTGAAATAATTGAAGACACCATTAGAGATGTGTCAATTTAGCACAATCAAAGATGATGAGTGATCAATTTATATTACTATCTACAATTATGGTCTTCAAAAAAATGTATGGTTGAACAATAATATTATATGTGTATTTAATATTATTTAATTTTCTTTAATATTTATTCACTCATTATGTAAATTAATAATACAAAACAAGTTAATTGTGAGCAAAAACACTAAAATTAATTCAAGTGTTTATCATTAATGTTTTAATGAATCTACTTCACTACAAGAAACCAAATTAAATTATAACCATTTTTTATTATATATATTCACTAATTTCATATAAATTAAATTATCTACATCCAATTTCATCTTAAATTTTTATCCAAACATGAATATAAGTGAACTAATCATTTAAACCAAGTAAGAAAACGGACCCGAGCAATGAAATTGAACCTCATAACCAATCAAAATGGTTATAAGGGATATTTAAAATATTATAATAAATATTAAAAATATAGAATATATTATTTAATTATTAATTAATGAACCTAATTTTAATATTCATGTTATTATGCTAAAGCAAAGATTACCCATAGACTTAAGGTAAGGGTTCCGTTCCATTTCAGTTTTATCCAAGAATATTCTCTCTATTTTCAACATTTACGTATAATTACTAATAATGGGGTATGATTTCTCACCTCCCCAAACTTCCCTCATGATTTATAAGTGATTATATACACCTTTATCTCTCATAAATCCCTCTTATGTTCACCTGATACAATGCTGATAATCTGTAATGAATTCTACCTGAACTACCTTTATTTCTTCGGGTTTCTCTAGATTTTTTTACCCAAATTTGGTTTTTTATTTTTATTTAATGAATTAAAATAATGTTTATATGATTCAAACTCATGATTCAAGATCTATCCCTCATTATCTTTCATAGATATACAATATTTTAATTGATTTTGTCTTCAATTCTTCCCAATAAGAAAACAAATTTCAGGGGAACCTCCCAAAATTTTACCAAACATCATGTATAATTAGTCCTTTGTTTTAACGTAACACCCCGACCCTAGTTACCCAGAGTCAGTTCATTATTAAATAACATTTTCATGATTACAAGGAATCACATCCCGAAAGACTGATCATTTTATCAGTCTTAGAGAATAGATTACATACATGAACATTACATTATACTTTCTAACATACAACAAAAATAATAATCCTTTGAGAACGCCATTGTTACTTTAGCTTAACCCTACACCTAAAACATAAAACACTTCTTGGGTTCCAGGTAAAATAAAACATAAGAAATGGGTGAGCTTAGATGCTCAGTAAGGGTAAATATTTTAGCGGAAGATAACATAAACAATATGCATGGTGAATAATTGAAAACACATGCCTTTACAAATAATAAACATGAACACTTTATGGAAGAAATATGAGATATGTAAATAACACCATAACAAAACATAGTCGTCTATATTCTACTAGTCTAATAAACACATGAACCATCAATATTATTTTCATAATGAGGGAATGTATAATGTCGGACATTCTGAAACATTTTGTCAAGGCCTCGGCCAATACTTCTAAAAATTATTAAGGCCTCGGCCAAAACCATATCTCAAATTGGGAAAGGCCTCAGACAATTCCACGTCTAGTTGTCTCATGAGACCTACCAATGCATAGAGGAGCTATAGCAGGCTCCACCCATCACTTACTAAGTCCAATACATTCCTTATATGAAAATGTTGAAATATAACATAAACATTCGTATTAAAACTAGAATACGAAATGTCAATACATTAACCATAAATCATGAATGGTATAAAACTAGAACATCCACAGTCAAACATATCATAACTCATTCAATACAATATGAAAGTATATATTATAATAAATAAACCGAAATCAAAAATAATATCTAGTAAAGGATGCTGACATAGTTGAAAATGACAAGAAAAACTTTTTGAGAGAAATATCCTTTTTGTAAAATCATTTAAAAGTCACACATTTATAAAGGAAGTAATTTAAAAAATATTTTTGAATCAAAGTTTCCCATACAACTTTGAATTTATTTAAAATAATTATCATTTCAAAACATTCATGCCCATATAAATAAATCCTTAAAATCATTTTAAAAACATGGACATTAATTAAAAATATTTAGAAAGATAAATCTTTAAAACATTTTCTGATCTTGATAAAGAGTACCTTTCACAAATACTTAAAATATAAATTTTGAAATAATTTTTATGAAAAATGGACTTGGATGATAAAAATTTCCCAGCAAATACTTACACATAAACAACCTCGGATAATAATGAGACTGAGGAATTAACCCTTACCAATTTGGTAACTTACGAAACATACATCCCATAAAAGTAGTATCATACAATGAATATGTAAAAACAAATAAAATAAATTTTATTACACAAATAATAAAATTATTGTTAGTACATAGACCACATAAAATGTAATAGTGGCAATATGGCATGAATCTCACGGGAATAAGGAGTGAGATGAAAACCCCTTACCTTGCACTGTCCTTTAGTCAAGGGTATGTTTAACCTCATGTATGAAGATCATAGTATGTTATTAAATTATACCAGAACCATATTAATATTTATGATATCATACATTATTCATTTATGACTTTATACTACGCATTTAATAATAATTTCCATGTTAAATTAACATTTTGGGTAATAATCGCTTTCATTATCGTACGTGTTTTAACTTGTTACTCTTGATTGTATCACATAGACCAAGATTTAAATACTTCCAGAATATAAAACAAGATTTATATATCTTATATATTTACAATATGAATATTTATAATAGACATATATATGAAATGGAAAACACCGTTTATGGAGACAGTAGTCTGTATGTACGCATAAACATTGTTTCTGTTTTCATATTGTATTGAACGGAAGTAAGTGAATAAGATATATGTAAGTTCATAAATACATATATATATATATCCTGTATCATTATAATTTCATATATTACATTCTTATTAGTAATATATATTCTTATAATCGTCGATGAATGGTGAACGTGGAAATGAATCTCATCGCGTGTGGAGACGGCAATCCGTATGTACGCACGGGCGACAATATCATTATTTTGATTTAAAATAGTATATAAATAGATGGTATATCATAAATAAAAAATAAATAACATGTCATATTTATTATTTACATAAATTATACATCATTATTATACCAATCCAAATAATAATGTATTGAATAACAACTACACCATGACGTGGAGACGGTAAGCCATATGTACGCACGTATGGTGACATGTCATTCATAGGATGGATAAAATAATGAATATGGTTGTACCATATTTATAATAACATCACAATATATAGAATATACTGGAGTTATTTTTTTATAATGGAAACAATAAAGAAAGAGGAAGTGGAAGAAGAAAATAACTTGAAAGAGGTGATTAAATATTTACCTCTTCTTCAGGTTCTTCCTTTTGATTTGATCAAAAGGGCTCCTTAGGTTGGCTTTATGATCAAATTAATGCCTATAGTAATATGTTAGGGACGTTTGGAGGATATTTGGGCAGTTTTTGGCCGAGCAAAATGGCTTTGGAGGTGTGATTTTGAGAGAAGGGGAAGTGACCTTTTATAAGAGGGGTGAGGGACACTTTAGGAAAAGATTAAAGTATTAATTTATTATACAATAATATTCGGTTTATAATGGTTCCAAATGAATTTATTTAGAGACTTAGGTGGTTATGGGTCGAAATAATTTCAACCAATAGGTTTTAGACAAGTTTAGGTTACTATTTTAACCTTATCTTTTAGATTTAACTCTTAGTTAAATAGTTTAACTTTTACCCTGTCTTCTTGTATTCTTACTCTATATGGCTAATAAACATACGCTAAACTTCCAAGATAACCTAAAGTGGATCCATAATGACATATATAACATTATTTATGTTTTTTGGCCGAGCCTTACATTTTTAGGAATATTATATCAACCAATAATATAGTATTTATTTTAAATATTAATTTATGTTCATTTGACACTATTTGGTATTTTGTTTATTTGAAAGTCATACAACTTTACTACTTATAAAAATATACATTTAATCAGACCTAACATGTCATATTCACCTAGAAAATTCGTTTATGTCATAAAAACATTGAAATTGTATTTATTTTAATATTTATAATACCATTTATTTGATTCTTTCATTAATAATGTAATTACTGCATCATCATTGTGTCATTAATAAATTAATTATTTAATCTCTAAAAATTATAATTAAAATAAAATTATGTAGGAAATATTTTTATCTTTCTATTGAATATTTATAGTCGAATTTGTCTTATGTATAACCATTTATTAAAAACAGTTTAGTTATTAAACTTTGATTTTAACTCTTTTAACTATTCTTTAAATAAAGTAATAATAAATTTCTTAATCTAATCCAAGTGGACCTAAAGGGTCATATTTTATTCCTAAGGTTGCTTTTGGTTGAATTAAACATATCCAATAGAATTAGTACATGTGTTAGGGTAATAATAATATCATTTTTACCCTTAATTACCCTATTTACTTTTAACTGTGGTAAATAAAAGTAAAAAGTTACTATTCAAAAAAAATATTTTTATCTTATTGAACCACATTTTACTCCTTGATATTATATGTGTCTCTCAGATTTTCAAAATTCAACTCACAGAAGTGGTAAAATTAAGTTTTATGTAAATTGGAAAATGCTCCTAGGAGGTGTGTAAAAGACGGTAAAAAGTTCGATAAAATTATTATATATCTAAAATTATTATAAACTGAATCCGATGAATTACATTGAATTTATATATGTATTTTGTATCTATTTTTTCTTAAAATAAATTTAAATAAAATAAATAATTATTTAAATATAAATTTGGTTTTAAATAATAACTTAGTGTTTTCACTATTCATCAAAAATTGAATGTTTTCCGAAAAATACTAAAAATTCACCCGAGGATAATTTTGAAATCCTAAATACAAAAATGATGTCTATTTTACCAAATTCAAAACATAGAAGTTGAATTTATTAATTTAAAATTAATTCTCGTTGTCAAAAACAAGAAACTTATTTTTAAGAAATAATAACTATCAAAAGATTGACACTTGTTTATGTCCAATTTCAATGTGAAATTACTTACAATGACCATCATTGTATTAAATGGTAAAAATATAATCTAATTATACTTCCAAACCATTAAAATTTAAAATTCAACACTGTAAATTATTTTGATTAAAAAAGTTGTTTTCAGTTAAAATATAGTATTTTTCACTATTCACCCAAATATGAAAGTTATCAGAAAAACACCAAAAATTTATTGAAACTAAATTATTATGTCTTGATTCTAAAGAAGAAGTTTATTTTGTCAAATTGAATATATAAAAGTTTCAAATATTGGATTTAAAAAGGGTTCTCCATTAAAAGGCGGTAAAATTGAATTTTTGGAAAAATACTTCTTTTATCTGAAAAAAATGTATTTGTTCTTACATTATGTCTAAGAAACTCATAATATGGATTCTAAAATTATAAGGATTATATAAAGATCAAAATTCAATAAATACTATTCATAACCACTTTTTAACAGCTAGTTTGGTAATTCGTGGTGCACTAGAACTCAGTGTTGCGTGTAGTGAAAGTTATTGAATCACTTTGAAGAAATAAGGTACTATGAAATCTTGGGGTGTTACATTCTTCCCTCCTTCAAAAAATTTCATCCTCGCAATTTGAAATAGTTCATCGAAAATAAAAGGTTGAAAATAGAAAATACCTTTTTGGGAAAACCCACATCAGAAATTGGGTTAATAAAATTTAGTCTTAATAAGAGGAAAAAAATTATATATATATATATATATACATGACAAGTAGGGTTTCATCCTTCAACTAATTCCTACCACAAACTCATATTTCACTACAAATGACTTCAAAAAAAAATATTTATCCAAATCGTATAAGGTTCCAAAAATAGTGAATTTATAATTCATTTTTCAAACTATTTAAAAATAAATAAATTATACAAACCAGTACATCATGTAGTCTAGTCATATGTGATGCACCTTTGTCACTCTTCCATTGCGGGTTAAAGTCTCGTGGCCTTGTTGGATGCGACTAGTTGCTGCCCGACCTCTGGGTTGTCCTTTTTCTAACAATCCAAAAATTACCTTAACAATAGTATCAAATATCAAACATAATCCATTCCAACCTTTAGACTTATCCAAAAAACTTCTATTTAAACTCTCAGCCCAAAATTTATAAGGAAGTTAAACACAATGGAGATTTTTTTCCCTGGTAATTACATTTGAACGCCTTCATCATGTATTCTTTTAAAACACTGCAACATCTTGAATTACTATAAAACCTTATTGATTACATTCATGCTCCCTTATTCCTTATAGAATACTGGATATACTCTTTCTATCTAAATAAAATGTAAACTCCAACAATGATGGAATATACAAATCATTAATCAGTTTCAAGGAAGTCAAGAATATTCAATATAATTTATCCAAATCAACCATCTCTTATTCCAAAATCACTACCTCATTATCAGAACCATATTAAGGATTACCTTTACATAAATCATGTGTTTTCTAAAAATTGTAGCTTACTATTAATTCACTTTTCTTATAACCATATAATTTCAAATCCTCAATAAAATAGTACTGCAGTACAATCTTTATTTATCTCCATAATTCATGTAACCAATATACTATTGATACAACACTCAAATGAAATAATTCTATAATAATGACATAAGGACACTAGTCATTCCTCTTCATCTGAGGTAGTATCATAACTAGATTATTATCCAACAACATCATTTGCAGTATACTCTTATGAATGGGACATTGATTCGCGTAGTGTCTCAATGCCTTGCAGATGAAGCATTTTACATTTCAAAACTTTTTCTTACCCTTGCAATAATGTTCTTGGTGTCCTTTTTCTCCACACTTATAATAAACTCCCATTACCTTCAAGCATTTACCAAGGTGTTTCTTTCCAAATTTATCACATATTGGAAAATCCTTCTTTTCCCTCTTCCCTTTATCCATATTTCACTCTTCCATCCTTTTCTTGTCTTTCTTCCCTTCAAAGACATAGGACTCAGAGAATTGTTTACTTATATTATTAACACATGATACTATTTCTTCATATGTTGAGAATACATAGGAGACTATTATCCTTCTAAATGTTGGCTTAATATCGTGAAAGACATGATACTTATTACTCTATTGATCATACATATTGCTGGAGTTCACATTCCTTCTACTTAGCACCATTTCTATATAATGGCATACACTATGTCAGTTTATGAATTGCAATGAATAATTCCAAAAATGTAAAATACCTAACATAAATTGATTAGTTTATGGATATAATCCATAATCTTAAAAAATATTTTCTTTGAGGATGTATATACTCATAAACCATTCTTAATGGTTTTTAAAGAAAATGAGAATTATCCTAAGCATATCTCCCGGGAGTGCCGTAACCAAGAGTTCAGAAAGGTCTGTTGTCGTGCACCAGTTCCCGTTTGAGTCTATCTCAAAACGGTGTTTTCGGGTTTTACCCCTAGGTACATCTGTGCCAGAGCTGCCTTTACCTGATCGTATCCAGACAGGGATGTATTGCTTGGATAACTCACAAAATCTCTACATTAACAAAATTCTATGAAGTTATTATATACTAATCATCAAATTCTATCTTAGGGATATGTTCTCTAATCAATGTTTTTATAAATCTAGTTTCCAAGGTTATTGCTAAACTCCCTCTGATACCAACTATAATTCCCCAACCCCAGTTACCCAGAGTTGGCGCATTATTACATAACATTGGCATGATTACGAGGAATCAAGTCCTGAAAGACCGATCATTTTAGCAGTCTTGGAAAATAGATTATATACATTAACGTTATATTACACTTGACATACAACAAAAAAATAATCCTTTGAGAATGACATTGTTCCCTTAGCTTAACCTTACATCTCAATCATAAAACACATCTTGGGATCCTGGGAAAATAAAACATAAGATAAGGGTGAGATCAGATTCTCAGTAAGGGTAAATAATTTAGTGGAAGATAACATAAACAATATGCATGGTGAATAATTGAAAACACATGCCCTTACAAATAATAAACATGAACACTTTATGAAGAAATATGAGATGTGTAAATAACTCCATAATAAAACATAGTCATGGGTATTATACTAGTCAAATAACCACATGAACCATCAATATTATTTTCATAATGAGGGAATGTATAATATCGATCATTCTGAAACATTTTGTCAAGGCCTCGGCCAAGACGTCTAAAAATGATTAAGGCCTCGGCCCAAACCATATCTCAAATTAAGAAAGTACTTGATAATTCCAAATCTAGTTGTCTTATGAGACCTACCGATGCATCTAGGAGCTATAGCGGGTTCCACCCGTCACTTACTAAGTCCAATACATTTCTCATATGAAAAGGTTGAAATATAACATAAACATTCGTATTAAAACTAGCTTACGAAATGTCAATACATTAACCAGAAATTATGAATGGTATAAAAATAAAACATCCACAGTCAAACATATCATAACACATTCAATACAATATGGAAGATTGTATTATAATAAATCAAACTCAATCAAAAATAATATCCAGTAAAGGATGCTCACATAGTTGAAAATGATTGGTAAAACTTTTTAAGAGAAATATCCTTTTTGTAAAATAATTTAAAAGTTACAAATTTATAAAGTAAGTAATATAAAAGATATTTTTGAATCAAAGTGTCCCATACCACTTTGAAACTTTTGAAAATAATTATCATTTCAAAACATTCATGTCCATATAAGTAAATACTTAAAATCATTTTGAAAACAGGGACATTAATTAAAAATATTTAGAAAGATAAATATTTAAAATATTTAAAATTCTGATCTTGATAAAGAGTACCCTTCAAAAATCCTTAAAATATTCATTTTTAAATCATCTTTATTAAAAAATGGACATGGATGGTAAAAATGTCCGAGTAAATACTTAGACATAAACAATCTCGGATAATAATGAGATTGAGGAATTAACCCTTACTAATTTGATAACTTACGAAACATACACCCCATGAAAGACATATCATACAATGAATATGTAAATACACATAAATTAAAGTGTATTACACAAAGAGTACAATTATGGTTATTACATACACCACAGAAAAGGTAATAGTGGCAATATGGCATGAATCTCACAGGAATAAGGAGTGAGATGAAAACCCCTTACCTTGCACTCTCCTTTAGTCTAGGGTACATTTAACCATCTGTATGAAGATCGTAGTATGTTATTAAATTATAATAGAACCATATTAATATTTTTGATATCATACATGATTCATTTATGACTTTATACTACCCATTTAATAATAATTTCCATGTTAAATTAACATTTTGGGTAATAATCGCTTTCTTTATCGTACGTGTTTTAACTTGTTACTCTTGATTGTATCACTTAGAAAAATATTTAAATAATTCCAGAATATAAAATATTATTTATATATCATATATATTTATAATATAAATATGTATAATAGACATATATATGAAATGGAAAACACCATTTATGAAGATGATAGTCCGTACGTACGCATAAACATTGTTTCCATTTTAATATTGTATTGAACGAAAGTAAGTGAATAAGATATAGGTAAGTTCATAAATAAATAAATATATATATATATCATGTAGAATTATTATTTCATATATTACATACTTATTAGGAATATATATTTTTATAATCATCGATTAATGGTGAATGTGGAAATGAATCTCATCGCGTCGTGGAGATGGTAATCCGTACGTACACACGAGTGACAATATCATCCTTTTGATTTAAAATAGTATGGAAATTTGTAATATATCATAAATACAGAATCATTAACATGTTATATTTATTTTTTATATCAATTATACATCATTATTATACCAATCCAAATAATAATGTATTGAATAACAACTACACCACAACTTGGAGACGGTATGCCGTACGTATATACGTACGGTGACATGTCATTCATAGGATGGATAAAATAATGAATATGGTTTTACCATATTTATAATAACATCACAGTATATAGAAGACATTTTAGTTATTATTTTAAAATGGAAACAACAAAGAAAGAGTAAGTGGAAGATGAAAAGAACTTGAAAGATGTGATGAAATATTTACCTCTTCTTCAGGTTCTTCCTTTTGATTTGATCAAAAGGGATCCTTAAGTTGGATTTATAATAAAACTAAGGCCTATATGATAAATTGAGAGAAGTTGGTAGGATATTTCTGAAGGGTTTGTCCGATAAAAATGGCTTTGGAGGTGTGATACTGAGAGAAGGGGAAGTGTCCTTTTATAAGAGGGGTGAGGGTCACTTTAAGAAACGATTAAAGTATTAATTTATTATACAATAATATTCGGTTTATAATGGTTCAAAATGAATTTTTTTAGAGCCTTAAATGGTTATGGATTGAAATCCTTTCAACCAATAGGTTTTAGACAATTTTTGGTTACCATTTTAACCTTATCATTTATATTTAACTCTTAGTTAAATAGTTTACCTTTTACCGTATCTTCTTGTATTCTTACTCTATATGGTTAACAAAATTATGCTAAACTTCAAAGATAACCTATAGTGGCTCATTAATTACATATATAATATTAGTTATGACCTTTGACCGAGCCTTAAATTTTTAGGAATATTATATCAACCAATAATATAGTATTTTTTTAAATATTAATTTATGTTCATTTTGACACTATTTTTTATTTTGTTTTTGTGAAAGTCATAAAAACTTGATTAATTATAAAAAGATACATTGAATAAGACCTAACATTTCATATTCACTTATAAAATTCGTGTATGTCATCAAAACATTGAAATTTTATTTATTTTAATATTTATAATACCATTTATTTGATTCTTTCATTAATAAAGTAATTACTGCATCATCATTTTGTTATTAATAAATTTAATTATTTAATCTCTAAAAATTATAAATAAAATAGAATTATTTAGAAAATATATTTATCTTTCTAATGAATATTTATAGTCTAATTTATCTTATGTATAACCCTATATTAAAAATAGTTTAGTTATTGAACTTTGATTTTAACTCTTTTAAATCATCTTTAAATAAAATAATAATAAATGTCTTAATCTAATCCAAGTGAACCTAAAGGGTTGTATTTTATTCCTAAGGTTATTTTTGGTCGAATTAAACTTATCCAATAGAATTAGAACACGATTTATGGTAATAATATTATTATTTTTACCATTAATTTCCCTATTTACTTTTAACCGTGGTAAATAAAAGTAAAAAGTTACTTTTCACCAAAAATTATTTTTATCTTATTAAACCACATTTTACTCCTTGATATTAACTGTGTCTCAAGGTTTTTTTAAATTCTACTCACAGAAGCGGTAAAATTAAGATTTATGTAAATAGGCAAATGCTCCTAGGAGGAGGGTAAAATACGGTAAAAAGTTCGATAAAATTTATATATATATAAAATTTGTATAAACTGAATCCAATGAATTAAATTGAATCTATATAGGTATTATGTATCTATTTTGAACTAAAATAAATTTTAAAAAAATAAATAATTATTTAAATAAAAATCCGGTTTCAAACAATAACTAAGTGTTTTTCACTATTCATAAAAAATTGAAAGTTTTCAAAAAAATAGAAAAAATTCACCCTATGCTAATTTAGATATTCTGAATCCAAAAATGATGTCTATTTTATTGAATTCAAAAAAATATAAGTTTCATTTATTAATTTAAAATTAATTCCTGTTGTCAAAACCAAGAAGCGTATTTTTAAGAAATAATAACTATCAAAAGATTGACACTTGTTTACATCTAATTTCAATGTGAAATTACTTAAAATTTCCATAATTGGATTAAATGGTAAAAATATAATCTAATTATACTTCCAAACCATTAAAATGTATAATTCAACACTATAAATTATTTTTATTAAAAAATTTGTTTTCAGTTAAAATATAGTGTTTTTACTATTCGCCCAAATATGAAAGTTATCAGAAAAACACCAAAAATTTACTGAAACTAAATTATTATATCCCAATTCTAAATAAGAAGTTTATTTTTTCAAATTGAATTTATATAAGTTTAAAATATTGGATTTAAAAAGGGTTCTCCATTAAAAGGCGGTAAAATTTCATTTTTTTTTGAAAAATACTTCTTTTATCTGAAAAATGTATTTGTTCTTAAATTATTTATAAGAAACTCATAATATGTATTTTGAAATTATAAAGATTATATAATGTTCCAAATTCAATTAATACTATTCATAACCGCTTTTGAACTGCTAGTTTGGTAAGTCGAGGTGCGCTAGAACTCAGTGTTGCGTGTAATGCAAGTTATTGAATTACTTTGAAGAAATAAGGTACTATAAAATCTTGGGGTGTTACATTTAAGCCACAAATGTAATTATGAAATATGTATTTTTTATTATGAAAAAATTCTAAGTTCACTTATGGTTTTATATAAAAGTTAATGCTCTATAGTATTTTTCATAAAACCACGCAAAAATTTTTTAATGCTAAAATTTCTAAAATACATTTCTTACATGTTTTCACCTTTGTTGGAAATAAATTACCATGGTATATGACTATTTTACATAATTCATTTCCATTTATGTTCTAAATCCTTTCCCTCATGGACATATCCATGATAATTCCATTAGTTTTTCTTTATGTCATGATTATGGTACACAATTCATTCCATAGGTTACCCTAATTTTTATGTAAGATTGATTATGTATGATTATTTATGGGGAAAACATATTCATGAAATTTAAAATGGGAGATCCTATAATTCTCTCCAATTCATTGGGTAAAGTTTAGTATCATGGGACGTTATGTGCAACGGTCTCAGCGGTTAGACTTGGCTTGTGCTACTATGTGCAACGGTCTTGGTGGTTAGTCTTGGCTTGTGCTACTATTGGAAACAGTCTTGGTAGTTAAATTAGAATCCTACTAAATTCATGTTCTATGTTTCTTCCACATTTATATTATTCCATTTTTAAATTATCCCATGTTTATACGTTATGATTCCTTATGTTACATGCCTTTTTATATCATCATGTCATGTCTTCTATCCCATGTTCTTGTGTTTTTTTCTTACGATATTCCCTTACTGTGATTTTAGATCACCGCTTTTTTCAGTTTATCCCTAGTTTATCCTATAAAGATGTATGATCACAATGGAATATAGGAGCTCATTATTGAGTTGAAATAAAGAGTTCTTTTTATAATGTTTGATTTTGTACCTAGTCTTCCAAGACACTAGAATTTATGATCATTAGCTTGTACTCTGATATATAATTATGCTTAAAATATTGTAATGTTATATGTAAATGGCTAAGGTCACTATATATAGAATGTGTGAGAAATAAAAGAATCTAACTATAGAGACCCAAATATTGACGTACATAGACCATACATTACTTTTGCGGAATACTTAGTACATAACAAAAACAGACACACAAGGACTGTAATAGTTTAGTGTCTTTGGAAACATGGAACATAATCTTCTAATTGGGGTGAAAGATCTTCAACATATCCCATAAAGATCTTCCCTTTTTTTCCTTACCTAAAATCTTTATTTTAATCATGGGGGAAAAGAAAACATAAAAATGGTGAGCTCAAATGCTCAGTAAGGGTAAGCATGGATAAAATAAATCATACCATATACATTTGAACTTAAAAAAACACATGAACATTAAAAATCTTGAGCAACGACATAAAACATGGAAGTACATAAGGCATAAATCATAATGGAACATAAACCATGATAAAATATCATGGAAATAAAACATGTAATAGTGGCATCCATAAGCACATGTAATGATTTCCATAGTAGCCAAGGCATTGCTACCAAGACCATATTAGTGGACAAAGTCCCATTCTGAATCGAGTTCACTCCTCGTTTCAGTCCTGTAACACTGAACCGGATTAACTAACTGTTCCATCCATGTCTATCTCATGAGATATAAAATCTTTACCCAATGCATTGGAGGGAGATATAGGTCCCACCCATCTCATAATGAAATCATTCTTACTTTTGCCACAAAAATAACATACATCATTCATAATAACCCAATAAAAAAAATGGGTTTCATAAACATCATTTCATCATCACATAATCCATATAAAAGAAATGGATATCATTTCATAATATGAAATGTGAAACCATTTAAAAAATAGAGACATGATACTTGAATCATACATATATAAAATAATGTCATCTTAGATGAAAAATGGTTTTGATAAAATACTTGAAATGAATTCTTGAGGAAAATATCCTTTCTTCTTCAAAATCAATTTCTTTTCACAAAATGTCATGCAATTTTAATGGAAAGAGATTTTGTTGAAAACAGTAATGAAATCTTTTGGAGGAAGCTTCATGAAAATAAAGCTTTATGAAACCGTAAAAAATCATTTCTTGTCGTATAAGTTAAAAAAACATTCTTCTCGTACTTTTGTCGAAAAAGTTAAAAAAGTATCTCGTAACGTAAACAAAAGAAAGATTCCTTACATAACATGTAGTAAAAGTCAAAAACTCAAAAATGGGTAAAAATTACTTTAAACATACATTAAAACACTTTTATAAAACATCGACATGGATGATAGAAATAACCCCGGTAAATACTTACGAATAAGCAATCTCGGATAAACAATGAGATTTACAAAATTTATCCCTTACCTTAGATCTGATATGCCTCGTACGTATCCAAAACTCCTGTATAATGATTTAAATAATGTCATTGACTTATTAAAGAATCATATTCATTGTTATTATATCATATATGGTTCACTTATGACTTTATATTACCCATTCTTTTGTAAATTCCATGTTAAAGAGTGTTTTGGGTAAAATCGTTTCATTTGTCGTCCATGTTTTGACTTGTAATTATTCATATGATTACTTAGATCACGATTACATAATTCCAGAATATAAAAAAATATTTATATATAATATATATTCAGAATATATATATATATAATAGATTGATAAATGGAAAGAAATACACTGTTCATGGAGACGGTAGGCCGTACATACGCATGAACACTGTTTTCGTTTCCTTATTGAGTTGAATGGAATTATGTAGATGACATACATATATACATAAATCCATTAGATTTATAATTTCATATATTTCATTATTATTGCTTATATATACTTTATAATCATTCTTAAATGGATAACATGGAGAATGAATCTCATCGCGTCGTGGAGACAGTAGTCCATACGTACGCACGAGCGATGATATCGTTTCCATAATTATTGAATTGAATTGGAGTGGATGATACAATATATAAGAATAAGTATGATGTTATAATAACTATGTATAGTTATTCTTTACCCCATTATACCCATCCATGTAAGGTATTGGTGGAAAAACATATTACACCACGGTGTGGAGACGGTATTCCGTACGTACGCACGCGCGGTGATTTTGTTTTCTGTAGGATGGATAGAAGATGAAATGGGGTTGTTTCATAGTTATAATAACAAATATGTATATTAGTGATACTTATTTTATTACTTTATAATGAAACTACTAATGAAGAAGAAGTTGAAGAAGAAAGAAGCTTGAAAGAATCGGGAGAAGAAATTACCTCTTCTTTGATACGCCTCTTTGAAACCTCTTCTTAGGGCACTAAGATTGGTCTATAAAGTAGACCAGAACCTCTAGGATGTTTCTAGGGAAGTGTAGAAGATAATTTGGCATGGGTTGTCCGAGAGTGAAGGCTCAATTTGGTGTGAGGAGGAGAGGAAGGAGGTCCCCACTTATAAGGGAAGAGAGGGGCACCTTTGGAATTCTTAAAAATATTAATTTATAATAAATCTAACTCCACTTAAAAACCTCAAAAAATGACTAATATTAGAATATTAGATTATATAGGGTTGTAATATCATCAAACAATCAAATTTAGACATGTTTGGATCTTATTTTAAACCTTATCATTTTTATTTATCCTTATTTAATATATTTAAGTTTATTTGAGGTAATACAATTCTAAATTTTAAATTATAACAAATAATTACTTATTTGTTGTTAATTTTCCATAATTGTTTAATTTATAACATTATAGACCATATAAATTGAAATTTATAATTTTTAAATATTTTGTGATTTTTAAACAATTTTATAATATGTTATTTTTATAAAATAACAATAGTGTCAATTTTGACAATATTCATTTATTTGAATTTAAATAAATATATACAGAAGATATGTTCGAACTAAAAGATTTAATAGATTAATAAAAGTCCATATGTATCTAGAAAATTAGTGTAGCACATTAAATAGTTCATATAATATTTAGTTTATTATTTTTAAAACAATTTATTTAGTTTATCTCTTAATAAAATAATTACTACAACATTTTTGTATAATTATTAAATATACTTATTTGTTGCATATAAATTAAAAATAAAATCCTATGATGAATATATATATATTAAATTTCACAATAATACTTTTAATCTAATTTATCATCTTAAAATCACAACATTTAAATTGTTATATTTATTAAATTATGAAGGTGACAACTTTGGCATCATTTAAAATAATATAATATAAGTGTCATAAGCACTTTTATAAGGCTCCAAACGGTTATATATTAGGTCATTGGATGATTAAGGTGTATATATACACTACCAATAAGTTTTAGTCAGGTTTTTTGTCTTTTTAATTGGTATTATTATTTCAATAAAAACTATATTACTTATTTTCCACTTAATAAATAATTTTTGTATCATTAATGTATCGCCATTAATGACAATTATTTAATCCCTAAAAATTATAAATAAATAATAATGATGTAGATAATATTATTATCTTTCTGTAGACTATTAATTTTTGAAGTTTTATGATGTTTATCACTAAATTAAAATTATTATACTTATAAGATTTAAGAGAGTGACATGTTGTCACATTATTTGATTTTAATAATAATTAAATTACTTTCATGGTCAAAAGTCCATAAAATGAATCTAATACTACCCTTAGGTGATATGGGTCGACGTTTAGTCATCCAATAGAATTTTGGAATGTATTAAGATAATATTATAATATTATATTTACCCTTAATTACCCGATTTACCTTTAACTATGGTAAATAAAATTTACTGTGGTTACTATTCATAATTCCCAAATATAAAATGTAGCCTATTAACATAATTTGGACCCACTAATTCCAAATATGGAATCCATTTTTTCAAATTCAATACACAGAAGCTGCAGAAATTAAATTAAAATTAATCCCGTTGTCGAATGAAAATGGGTTTTTGTTTAAGACATTGCAAAAGATTGAATTGATTTAACCTACGAATTCAATGTAAAATATATGATAATGACATACATTATATTAAATGGTAAAAATATATTCTACTTATACTTTAAAACCATTCAATATTATAATTTAACCATATAAATTATTACGATGAAAAAAGTCGTTTTTCATTAAAATATAGTGTGTTTTTACTATTCATCAAAATATGAAAGTTACCAGAATAATACGAAAAATTTATCCAAAGTAAATTTTTATTTCTTGATTCCAAAGAAGAATTTTATTTTGTCAAATTGAACGTATAAACATGTCAAAAACTATATTTAATGTGGGTGCGCCATCAAAAGGCGGCAAAACTGCATTTTTTTATTTTACCCGAAAAATTTATTTTGTTCTTATACCATGATCTAGAAAATGTGTAAGATGAATAATAATGTTATAAAATTAAAATTTTAGTTAATACTATTCTTAACGGCTAGTTCATAATAATATTATAATAATATATCGTTGTTTAGTAAAACCTAGTATTGCGTACAACACACGCTATCGAGGAAGGTTGCGATTGCGTGTAATGCAAGCCAAGTCAGGGTTCCGTGTTGTGAAAGAATCCTTCGTTGTTTCGTATAACAGAATCCAACCATATTTCATTTATACATTTAATATATATATATATACTCAATGTTGCCTAGAATAACTATTATCAAAATTGTGTGTAACACGATCCAAGAATAGTGTTGCGTATACTGCAAGCTAATACGGTATTGTGTATAGCGCAAGGTAATATTGGTGTAGCATACAACACAAGACATTAATGAAATTAAAAGAATATTTTTCATAAAATCTCGGGGTGTTACATTCTAACCCCCTTAAAATGAATTTCACCCTCAAAATTCGTCGGGGTTATAAATGGTTTACTACTCAAAATTTTGTTTAATAGAAACCCACATCATAAAAAGGAATACCAAAAAATGTCTTTAAAAACTAGAGTATGAAATGTAACAGTTACCCAAATTAACTCATCACTGGGTTTCCACGTAGGAGAACATAGGTGAAAATATGGATATGGAAGAAAAATCTAACCATCAAGTTCTGATGGAGAGTGGTAGAGAACATGGCTATGAAAAAGCCAACAATCAAAAAGCTACTGATTTGTGACGATCTAAGGTACCATCTGATTCATCGGATATAAGGGAACTAGGACAACATTTTTGGTTTTCAATATCATTTCCCTAAAGTTGATGAATTAAAAGAAATACTTGCATGATTTTGGTTCAATCTCACTATTGTTCGTGAATTGAACAATTTCAACTTCATCCCTTAAAGAAATGAAGTTGAATTTGTTATTCGTGATGTGTTAGCAGATCATGTGATAGAATGATGGGTCATTCCATCTCTTTCAAACAAAAGGTTATAAAAAGTTATAATTCCATCTTATAGTTAGATTAATCGTATATGGTTATAAAAATGAACTTATACTTCATATATCATACCGCTTAATAAAATAAAACTAGTTTCTACTAACCAAGGACTTCCTGTCGGCCATTGGTAGGCGATAAAGGCCAGTTGCACTTCGGTTGTGGGTTCGATTCCCATAGCCTTGTCCGACGCGATGGGATGTCGCCCGTCCTGCAGGTTGTCCTTTTTCTAAAACTACATTACTATATCATCCCATCAATAATATCGAAAAAGGTTTTATCCTTAAACAATACTAACTTATGTCCAACATAATCCATTCCAGTCTTTAGGCTTATCCATAATATTGCAGTCCATTGTCATATTATAGTGAAAACGATTACCAGATATTTCATATAAGAAGCATGCTAATACCATCGTTGATCCCCATATATCATAAGATATGTCTTGTTGGTCACATTACAAATGTTCTAAGGCCTTAATTATGTGTTCTCTTGAAAAATTAATACCCATTGAACCTTAGTGAAAACATGAATGTAGTTAAAAGTTAACACTTTCCACATACCAAAATCCTCAAAATTCTATATACTCAAACCATGATATCACTTAGTCCTTATATCAATCATGAGTTCATGAATACAATCAAACATCTCATTATCTTCTTATTCCTTCATTATGTGCATATCATCTACTTTACAAAAATATCTGAATAACATTCCATGGTTACTGGTACCATTCAACATATACTTTCAAATACATTTAGTAAAAACAATAGTGTAACAATCCTTAGATGATTCTTTATTCCATAGTACCATTAACTATACAACATAACTCTCGATAAACATACAATCATTCCACTACCTTCTAAAACAACCGACTGAGCTTCAACACTTCATTCAGCTCATATATCATTTGTAGTATCCTCATCATCATCCACATAAATAATACCCATATGACCATGCTGATTCTCTTCATGAGATTTTCCATTAGGGAATTGGTTTGCATAATGCCCGTACATTCCACATTTAAAACATCTAATCATTGTTGATGTCATGGCAATACCATTATCCTTGTCCATGGTGTTAACTGAACCTTTTCCTTTGCACTTACTGGCTTTGTGTCCTTCTTTTCCACACCCAAAGCATCTTCCAGTTCCTTTGAAACATTCTCCTTGATGCCTCTTCCCACATGATTTACATAGGGGAAATTGAACTTTCTTTCCTCTATGATCACTATGAAAATCCATCTTTCTCTTATTAGCTGAGTCAGGAAACTTACCAAATTTGAGTTTATTGATCATATTATGAGATTGCTGATTCGGCATAATAATGATGTTTGGACTTCCTAATCCCATTTCATTTGGTTTCTCATAAAGAATATCATTCCATTGTCCATCATATCCTCCATCAGCGTGAATCATCTTGTTTCCATCCATTTTCTAAAACCCAAAAAGAATAGTGTGAGAGGAAAAAATCATGCTAGGGAAAACGACATAGTAAAGGGAGAGTACCCTCAATATCTAACATCTTAGGTTAAATTATAACATTGTTACCATAGTTATAGGACTATATCTTATACGTATACTTATCCTTAGAGACATCCCTAGACATACCTTATAAATATCTCTAGGGATCTCACTAATGTTTTCGCATCCTAGTTTCCAAAGGTTGACTAAACCTTTCCTCTGATACCAACTGTAGAGACCCAAAGCTTGACGTACATAGACATTACATTACTTTTTTGGAATACTTAGTACATAACAAAAACAGACACACAAGGACCGTAATAGTTTAGTGTCTTTGGAAACTTGGAACGTAATCTTCTAATCGTGGTGAAAGATCTTCAACATCTCCCATAAAGATCTTCCCATTTTTGTTTCCTTACCTAAAATCTTTCTTTTAATCCTGGGGGAAAATAAAACATAAAAAGGGTGATCTAAAATGCTCAGTAAGGGTAAGCATGGATAAAATAAAACATACCATAAACATTTGAACTTAAAAAACACATGAACATTAAAAATCTTGAGCAACGACATAAAACATGGAAGTACATAAGGCATAGATCATAATGTAACATAAACCATGAAAAATAGCATGGGAATAAAACATGTAATTGTGGCATCCATTAAGCACATGTAATGATTTCCATAGTAGCCAAGGCATTGCTGCCAAGACCATCTTAGTGGACAAAGTCTCATTCTGAATTGAGTTCACTCCTCGTTTCAGTCCTATAACACTGAACCGGATTAACTTACCATTCCAGCCATGTCTATCTCATGAGATATAAAATCTTTACCCAATGAATTGGAGGGAGATATAGGTCCCACCCATCTCATAATTAAATCATTCTTACTTGTGCCACAAAAATAACATACATCATTCATAATAACCCAATAAACAAAATGGGTTTCATAAACGTCATTTCATCATCACATAATCCATATAAAAGAAATGGATATCATTTCATAATAAGAAAAGTGAATCCATTTAAATAATAGAGACATGATACTTGAAACATACACATATGAAATAATGTCATCTTAGATGAAAAATGGTTTTGATAAAATACTTGAAATGAATTCTTGAGGAAAATATCCTTTCTTCTTCAAAATCAATTTCTTTTCACAAAACATCATGCAATTTTAAAAGAAAGAGATTTTTTTGAAAACAGTAATGAAATATTTTGGAGGAAGCTTCATGAAAATAAGGCTTTATAAAACCGTAAAAAATCCTTTCATGTCATATAAGTTAAAAAAAACATTCTTCTCGTACTTTTGTCGAAAAAGTTGAAAAAGTACCTCGTAACATAAATGAAAGAAAGATTCCGTACATAACATGTAGTAAAAGTAAAAAAGTCAAAAATGGGTAAAAATTACTTTAAACATACATGAAAACACTGTTATAAAACATCGACATGGATGATAGAAATAACCCCAGTAAATACTTACAAATAAGCAATCTCGGATAAAAAGTGAGATTTGCAAAATTTATCCCTTATCTTAGGGCCGATATGCCTCGTACGTTTCCAAAAATCATGTATAATGATTTAAATAATGTCATTTACTTATTACAGAATCATATTCATTGTTATTATATCATATATGGTTCACTTATGACTTTATATTACCCGTTCTTTTGTAAATTCAATGTTAAAGAGTGTTTTGGGTAAAATCGTTTCATTTGTCGTCCGTGTTTTGACTTGTAATTATTCATATGATTAGTTAGATCACGATTACATAATTCTAGAATATAAAACATGATTTATATATAATATATATTCAGAATGTAAATATATATAATAGATCGATAAATGAACGAAATACACCATTCATGGAGACGGTAGGACGTACGTACGCATGAACGTTGTTTTCATTTCCTTATTGAGTTGAATGGAATTAAGTAGATGACATACATATATACATAAATCCAGTAGATTTATAATTTCATATATTTAATTATTATTTCTTATATATACTTTATAATCATTCTTAAATGGATAACATGGAGAATGAATCTCATCGCGCCATGGAGATGGTAGTCCGTACGTACGCACGAGCAATGATATCATTTCCATAATTATTGAATTGAATTGGAGTGGATGATACAATATATAAGAATCGGTATGATTTTATAATAACTATGTATAGTTATTCTTTACACCATTATACCCATCCATGTAAGGTGTTGTTGGAAAAACAGATTACACCACGGCGTGGAGACGGTACTCCGTATGTACGCACGCACGGTGATTTTGTTTTCCGTAGGATGGATAGAAGGTGAAATGGGGTTGTTTCATATTTATAATAAAAAATCAGTATATTAGTGATACTGATGTTATTACTTTATAATGAAACAACTAAAGAAGAAGAAGTTTAAGAAGAAAGAAGCTTGAAAGAATCAGGAGAAGAAATTACCTCTTCTTCGATACGCCTCTTTAAAACCTCCTCTTAGGGAACTAAGATTTGTCTTTAAAGTAGACCAGAACCTCTAGGATGTTTCTAGTGAAGTGGAGAAGATAATGTTTCAGGGGATGTCCGAGCTTGAGGGCTCAAATTGGTGTGAGGAGGAGAGGGAGGAGGTGCCCTTTTATAAAGGAGGAGAGGGGCACCTTTAGAATTCTTAAAAATATTAATTTATAATAAATCTAAATCCACTTCAAAACCTCCAAAAATGTCTCATATTAGAATATTAGATGAGATAGGGTTGTAATATCATTATCCTATCAAATTTATACATGTTTGGATCATATTTTAAACCGTATCATTTTTATTTATCCCTATTTAATCTATTTAAGTTTTTTTGTGGTAATAAAATTCTAAATTTTAAATTATAACAAATAATTACTTATTTGTTGTGAATTTTCCCTAATTGTTTACTTTATAAAATTATAGACCATATAAAGTTCAATTTATAATTTTTAAATATTTTTGTGATTTTTAAACAGTTTTATAATATGTTATTTTTATAAAATAACAATAGTGTCAATTTTTACAATATTCATTTATTTGAATTTAAATATAATATATACAGAAGATATATTCGAAATAAAAGCTTTAATAGATTCATAAAAGGCCATAAGTATCTATAAAATTAGTGGAGCACATTAAATAGTTCATAAAATAATTATTTTATTATTTTTAAAACCATTTATTTGGTTTATCTCTTAATAAAATAATTACTATAACATGTTTTTATAATTATTAAATATTCTTAT
Organism: Viscum album; assembly: GCA_963277665.1. NCBI lineage: Eukaryota > Viridiplantae > Streptophyta > Magnoliopsida > Santalales > Viscaceae > Viscum > Viscum album. Next base: position 365,759,068 of record OY728137.1, read on the forward strand.
TTGTTGCATAAAAATTAAAAATAAAATCCTATGATGAAGATAAATATATTACCTTTCAAAATAATACTTCTACTAGAATTTATCATCTTAAAATCACAATATTTAAATTGTTATATTTATTAAATTATGAAGGTGACAACTTTGGCATCATTTAAAATAAAATAATATAAATGTCATAATCACTTTTATAAGGCTCCAAACGGTTATATATTTGGTCATTGGATGATGAAGGTGTATATATACACTACCAATAATTTTTGGTGAGGTTTTTGGTCCTTTTAATGGGTATTATTATTTCAATAAAAACTATATTACTTATTTTCCACTTAACAAATAATTTCTGTATCATTAATGTATCACCATTAATGAAAATTATTGAATCCCTAAAAATTCTAAATAAATTATCATGATGTAGAAAATATTATTATCTTTCTGGATAATATTCAAGTTTGAAGTTTTATGATGTTTATCACTAAATTAAAATTATTATACTTATAAGATTTAAGAGAGTGACATGTTGTCACTTTATTTGGTTTTAATAATAATTAAATTACTTTCATGGTCAAAAGTCCATAAAATGAATCTAATCCTACCCTTAGGTGATATGGTTCGACTTTTAGTCATCCAATAGAATTTTGGCATGTATTAGGGTAATTTTATAATATTATATTTACCCTTAATTACCCGATTTACCTTTAACTATGGTAAATAAAATTTACTGTAGTTACTATTCATAATTCCCAAAAATAAAAAGTAGTCTATTAACATAATTTGTACCCAATGATTCCAAATATGGAATCCATTTTTTCAAATTCAATACACAGAAGTTGTAGAAATTAAATTAAAATTAATCTCGTTGTTGAATGAAAACGGGTTTTTGTTTAAAACATTGCAAAAGATTGAATTGATTTAACCTACGAATTCAATGTAAAATAAATGCTAATGACATAAATTATATTAAATGGTTAAAATATATTCTATTTATACTTTAAAACCATTCAATATTATAATTTAACTATATAAATTATTACGATGAAAAAAGTTTTTTTTCATTAAAATATAGCGTCTTTGTACTATTCATCAAAATATGAAAGTTACCAGAATAATAAGAAAAATTTATCCAAAGTAAATTTTTATTTCTTGATTCCATAGAAGAATTTTATTTTGTAAAATTGAACTTATAAACATGTCAAAACTAGATTTAAAGTGGGTGCGCCATCAAAAGGCGGCAAAACAACATTTTTTTATTTTACCCGGAAAAATTATTTTGTTCTTATACCATGTTCTAGAAAATGTGTAAGATGAATAATAATGTTATAAAATTCAAAATTTAGTTAATACTGTTCATAACGGCTAGTTCATAATAATATTATAATAATATATCGTTGTTTAGTAAAACCTAGTATTGCGTACAACACACGCTATCGAGGAAGGTCGCGATTGCGTGTAATGCAAGCCAAGTCAGGGTTGCGTGCTGTGAAAGAATCCTTCATTGTTTTATATAACAGAATCCAACCATATTTCATTTATACATTGAATATATATATATATATATATAGTCAATGTTGCGTAGAATAACTATTATCAAAATTGTGTGTAACACGGTCCAAGAATAGTGTTGCGTATACTACAAGCTAATACGGTGCTACGTATAGCGCAAGGTAATCTTGGTGTAGCATACAACACAAGACATTAATGAAATTAAAAGAATATTTTTCATAAAATCTCGGTGTGTTACACTAACCATGTATAATCCACTTTATACTACTCTACTAAAAACTCAAATTGAATTCGTAACTCTCATAGAAGGGATATAATGATAATGGATTGGCTCAAACATGTTTCTATGATTACTATAGATAGAGTAGAAATATATTGATCACACCAAAAATCTTCTCATGAGAATACTACTTTTATTCTTCCATATCCTATAACTTCCCACACACTCAACCACTAGACCTTTGAATATAGTGTGGGTCACCTAATTGTAGTGGTGGGGGTTTCTCATAGCTTTGTCCCCCCAAAAATAGTCACTACATAAAGATAACCACTTTCTCCTCTATCACTATTTCCATTTATGGGGCTTCCCTAACTAGTCTAGGTAGACACGCAATCATAAAGCGTCCACTATAGTAGAAGTCCATCTATTGTACCTCTACCTTACACAACACGTCATGTTCATAAAACACAATCCATGTGTCCTCACCCATCACAAGCATAACAATGCCTCTCTCTATGTTGATTGGATCCTCTACACAATCCCTATAAATCATATCTTCATGTTTGAGTGCAATTCATTGATATTTTAAAATAATATCACTTTGTTTGATACTATATATGACCGACAACATCGTAATAAAACAATCTCGAATATATTATTTAAATATGATTTTTGTAACCTATCCATTAAATTGGAGTGTATGATTATGATTAACTACATTAAGAAATATATATATATATAGGTCCTACTCCATATATATTTTCTGATAAATTCTTTGTAAAAAGATCATTTTTTATAAATAAAATTTATAAATCAAAAATATGTTTTCTTCAAAATTGATTTTGACTACTTATTGTGAGAAAATAATATAATTATTATTTCTTGCCTATGGAAAATTGATTTGATAAATTTAAATTCGTTTTTGATGTCAAAACATTATAATTAAATTATAGTGTCTTATTTGGATTTTTTTTGAAATTTTTTTACTCTTCAATGATTACTGAAAAATAATGTTTCTTATTAAACACTGTTTTTAAATACATAATGGAATTCCATTTTTAATTAATTAAAATAATCATATTAATGAGTAATTTTAATTAATGTTATATTTTATATTTCTAAATATATAAATTTGAATCCATATAATGAAGATCATTATTCAGGTATTTAATGTAATATAATCTTATTCTTGAAAAATACATTCATTCAAAAAATAGTTTTCATAAACATGTATTGTATGTATTTAAATGAAGGACTGTGATACCTCATTATTGATAATTATATGGATCCTCATAACATGACTAAAAACTCTATGATATGTATTCACTAGATTCGTCATTAATAACTAAACACTGCATTTTCCATAGTAGTCCTCAAACTACACTTAAGATGCCAGAACCCTCTTTGTAGAATCATTTAGATTTTCCCAAATTCATTGTCTAAGTGTTTGACTCTTCAAAAAAAATAAAAATCCCAGAAAAAGGAGTAGGTAATCCTCTTTTTGAACAATCAATTATTCCCATTTTTGATCATATATAAGGACCCTTAACCCATCAACCAAAACTATCTCTTCCTTTCTATAAAGGGCAACTGATTCTTTTGATCCCCGATAACTTCACATTGGAACTTAGCTACCATATGTCTGTTTTGATCATCCCCAACATCTCATCCTTATCAAATAATATTGGTTCAAACATGTTGGGATGTGATTTACATAACCCAGATTCCAACTATCGATGTGGATTTTAAATACCTAACATTATTTCATTATTTTCCTTGGGTCATTGATGAAATGATGCATATTTCTAGAATCCTCATAAATAATAATACTTCATAACTAATGAAAGTATACTATTCTCAATAACACTTCATGAATATCCATCCTTCATAACCAAATCAAAGATATAGGACTCCAAAACCCTTCTTGAATGACTATAATTCAAAACCCTAGAAATGATGTAGGGTTCCATGACCCTTCAAGAATACCCATCATTTGTAACCCAAGAAAAGATGTTAGGTACTAGAACCCTTCAATAATACTCATCCTTATTAACCCATATAAGGATTTAGGTTGATATAACCATTCATTAATACCAATACTTCATATCCTCAGAAAGGACGTGTGCTTCTAGAACCCTTCCAGAATACCCATCATTCATAACCTACTCCATGTCTTTAGAATCTGAATTAATAAAATATCCACGATATATAACTCTAAGAAAAAATAATAAAATTTCCAAGATATGTTTCCATAAATTACTAAAATAAAATTTCTAAGATATATCACTTTAAAAAAAAACAAAAATCCCAAGATATATTTCCTTGAACTATATCACCAAAAATTATTAACTATATGACCCTAAAGTACATGAAAAAATGGTCAACAATATGTGAACCTAAACTACTGCAACATAAAATCCATGAAATATGACTCTAAACTACCAGATAAAATGGTACAATATATATGAATATAAATTACTATAAATAAATGTCTACTCTATATGGACCCAAGTTGTCGTAACAAAATGTTTTTCTATGTGCCCCAAGAGTATAGATATGAAACGTCGAAGCAAAATAACCATAATCTATAAGAGAAAAAGTGACAATCTATATTACATTAAACTATATAAATATGGGGTTCAACATATTTGACCTAAAAATATCACAACATCGGTCTGGAATGATAGTTCTGAAATTTTCAATTAAAATAGACGAAATATCTTTGATGAAAATCTCTAACAACGGTTTGGGAAATATTTGATTATTTTTTCACTATAGACACACATTCTATGATATATGAAAAATTGAGAATCATGTATATATATATATATATAATAGAAGCAGGACATTTATCATCATAGGATTAAATCCTTTAAAGGGAGGACTAATAAAATATCATTTCCCTACATGCTAGGCCTTCATTATAGGTATCTTAGGAAAAATTATGGGAAATAAAGAAAAATACAAGGAGATTTAGGGGACCATTATATGGCCTAGAAATAGTAATTATGTACTAGATAGTCCCCTAGTATATGAAATATTTCAAGAAAACACTTTCTCTATTGAACACATTCACTTGGGTTATCCCTTTGAAACAAATAATTTCTAAAGGACTAACCCTAATACATCAATAAGGGTGTCTACCTTTCAGATTATTTTTTATATGTTTCTAGGTGAAATTTATTATAACTAAAGTTTTTGTGTTTAGATTTGGATTTAGTTATCATTGTAAAATAACATGATCTGAGTGATAATGAAATTGTTACTCAGTCGTCAATTTATTAAAAAGAAAAAAGGAAGTAGTAAAAGGATCTTATTAAATATCACTCATTTTTAAAGTACATATGGAGGGAGAAATATTAAAACCACAAAGTCTATCCCATAAACTCCAAAAATATTTCAGCTCTAAAAATTATATCTTAATAAAATATAAGTTCAGAATATTCTATGAGCTCCATTGGATTTTATTCCAAGGGAGCTATTCGTTGAAAAAATGGGTGTAATAACTTAGTATCCACCACTAAATCCTATTTTAATTCCTTTGGAAATTAATTTTTTTTTAATTATCTATTTCATTGATAATCCCATATATCTTTGGAAGATTTTTCTATATGGATTTTATCATGTACAACAATTATGATAACTTAGACTAAAGCCTTATGATCTTGAAATTTCCATCATTGGCCAATTTTTTGTAAGAAATTGTTTCTATTATGCCTTGTGAAGCCTTATCTGTGGAACCATTTTAAAAATATCTGGTGGAGTTTGAGGCCGATTCAAATGATACCCTAAATTTTATGGACCTTTTTGGATCACCAATGGAAACAAATTTCTTTACATTGGTATGAAGAGTAGGGTAATCAAACCCTATATATCCTAGGGAGGTGAACATGTACTTGAGGTGGCACAAATAGTCCTCCATTCATTATAAGGGGACCACATTGATTAGCCTTCATATGTCCCCAAAAACTTTTCACTATATATATTGATGAAATATTTTTTGTGATCCAAGAATTTAAATAGGATTTGTTTTAGAATGGGGATATATTCTAGGATTAAGTTTCTACAAAAAGCACTCATACTCACATCCCATGATAGTCTTGGTACAAAGTTATATTTTGTTCCTGTAATCCTAGTAGATATTGGTCCCCAAGAATACGTGTTTTGGGCTACAAATTATTGAGGTGAGGAAACTATGATTTGGTGTATAAAATATTTCTAATTTGGAGATAAATAATGGAATGATTCTAGACAATTGACAATTGGGATATTCACTAAAATTATTTATTTTTTTAACCATTTCACTTTATTCCTATGACATGTCCTATCTACCTTAAGGGGAGATAAAAACACCTCATTATAGAAGATTTTTTTTCATGACCATTGACATTTCATTTATTGATTCAATCCATTCCCTACCTTGACGGTCTATAAGTACAATGAAATTTAAATTACATGATACAAATTGAATTAGTTATTCAATTTCTAAATATGTTCTTAATCTTTACAAGTGATACATCCATCATATCTATGTTGGGGTAAGAGTAACTTCCATCATAAGAATATTCTAGATGTACAATCACCCAAACAATATAAATGGAATAAGCACTAATGCATCAATACCGTACATGGGGTATAATTTTTCTTGGACACTAGTCACCTCCATTTATCCATAAATAGTATCATCTATTGAAACATATTTTGGAAGGATAGAGGGACAATATTCTTCCATTGTTATGGGTTTCATTTCATGCATAAGGACTTTGCAAGATCCTATACAACTAGTAAAACTAGGATTATCTATAAAATAATCATAGAAGGAAATGGAAAAAATAGTCCAAAAATTGAAACTGTTACCTATTAATTATGAGTGAGAATGATTTGATGACATGATCTATTTCCTCTTAGTTTTCCTCTATTATTAAGGGTATTTATTAGGTAAAAATATTGAATCTCCCTAAGATGTGATTAGAATAATCATATATGAATTTTCCCCAAGAATAGTAGCCACTACCTTCATCCTCTCCATTTGACTAGGGGATCCCTCATCATCAGCCTCCCATTCCTTATCTCATCTAGCCTATTTCATTGTCCCCTATGAGAATAAATTAGGGAGCATGATGGTTGATGATATCTCTCTAGCTTCTTATAATAACAAAAGGGAAAATAATTATTATGAAAATCTTGAATGTAATTTTTTTATATGAGGATGATGATAATGTTTGTTTCACCACTACACCGTAGTTGTGATGGTCCCCATATCATCGGCGATGATCACCCTGAAAGGATTCATTATTTTTGGGCCCTCTGAAAAATATCATACTTCACTCATCATTATATGAATCATTGTGTGTTGGTAATGGAAGAATTTCTTTACCTAAGTACGCTTTTGTTCAAAAGAAAACCCTGAGGAATGGTGACATGTGAAAATCCCACCAACAACTACTATTCCTAACACATCACCATCTAGAATTTATTGGTTGTGTTTACCTTTCATAAATAATCCCATTTAGAGACAAAATGAGGGATGATAGAATGGTTAGGTCATCATCTATAAATGTAGGGATCACCATTGCTACATCAGTAATCACCTTTCTTAATGATAAATCTAACTCTAAAAATATCAAATACTTTTGGGGGAATTATTGGATTTGTTGTTTTACTGGATTAGGGATAATTTTCTAGCCTTAGGTTTTTTAGACCTTGACTGTTGGTGGTATTATAGTAGCCTTCATCACCATTACATCCAGTTGCCTCATCTGGCATGTTTGAATCTAAGAATAAGTATTGGCTTTGGAGAGAACGATGTGGTTACTAATCTGAGATAAGGTCACTTGGTTCTACTTTTGATCAATATAAATAATAAAAAAGAATTAGTGTTCCACTATCACATGAAATTTTATCGAAATATGGTGTGGGTAAAGGAATATCATTTGAACATAATGAAACTACCACCTAGGTTGGAAGAGTGCACACCACTCAAGAAGGTTATGACATTGATTCAGGTGGTAAGAACACCCTCTCAAATGGATATTATTTAGGATTTATCCTTAGGGTCACCATTCCCAATTTCATTGAATATACCAGTGGGAACCCCAAATGACATGAATATAAAATGATCCTTCCAATTTAGGCTGATTATTATTTCCATGTTATTTGTAATGTTGGTCTTGACTCTATGGATACTTTTCATGAATGGTTTAAACATAGAACCAATAATTGTTTGGGTGTTAAACTACTCATATAAACCCATGTGGATCTTAGTCAAACCCCATAAAACATATATGGGGATGGAAATCCAGAATAGGGGGTTTCCCAATAATAATGGAACAATTTTATATATATTTAGGTTATTATATGAATGGAAAAAGAGTATCCCTACCCCCTAACATGGTTACAATTATAATAATGGAAGACACCATTACTCCACACTTCTCTTAGGTAGGTAAAATGTAAATCTTAGGTACATTGACAAAAATATAGCCAACTTAATAATTACCTCAACTCTGAGAGTGACCTCTAAACCTTAGTTATTGAATAATTGTTCTTCAATAATTGGATAGTAGAAACTCACCTAACCATGAGATTATTGTGATGAGTAGGCTTTAGGATTCTTGATCGATTGTTTGTGACCAATCTTCTTCATAAAAAAATTATCTGATTTCTTGAACATCATGTTTGATCCTGGATATAGTTATTTCTCTATAACTTTATTGGTGGAAAGGATTATTTTCTTGTAATAAGGGGATGGATTCTATATAATCATAATAAAATCTGGTAGTACAAATACATCTTACATATATTATAGGATTGGTGTGCCCTATAATTTCTCAACATCCTAGAGACCGAGGCCATCCTCACCATGAATCTAAAATATTGTTTTCATATATGGGCTCTATTAACTGAAAATAATTTTACACAAAACCTTTATTTAATCATATATGGTTTTTAAATACTGAGATGGATTCATACAAGATAATTGTTTTCAACTCTGTGTAAACTATTATAGAGGTAAACTTCCCCAAGAAGGGCCCAACCCAGTCCATCATGAAGCTTCCCAATGATCAGATATCCCATCTGAAAATCTATCCAAATTTATTATTATAAATGAACATATGCATTATTGGGTGATAACAACAGATTTTGGGATTAGACTCATGATGATTCCCATCAAAATATAATGGAATAGGGATTATTATTTACATGCCAGAACATTTATCCTTCTAAATAAAATGAACTAAAAGAGAGGAATTTTCAATGAATGTATTGTGAGTCTTCTAAATCCAATAGAGAGGTATGATCCATAATTTCATTTCCATAATTGGATAATCATTCTAGAAAAAAATCCTATACCAATATAACTAGTCTAACAATGGATACTCCATCAAATTATTTCCCATCAAGTCCATTAGCTACTTCATAGATGAAAACAAATAGTGGAGTGTTGGTTGAAATCCACATTAGAAACCAAAAAATTCTTATGAGCCACTACAATCAAAGAATAATTTCTTATATACATCTGAGTAAATAAAAAATAGAAACATGGTTTTTACGAAGGGGAGAAAGGTTGGGATTTTGAAAAAATGGTTTGAACAAAATAAGTACATAACTAGAGTATAATCACCTGGAGAGTGTGACTTATTCTATTCTATGAGATCAGGTGATTGTAGAATGTGATGATTATCGATGATAAAAAACCCCACCCAAAATGGTGGGTAACCACAAATATAGGCCAACAATGAGATTTTGTTCCATCTGAAGAAATTGGGGCATGATTTGGTGACCACATGGGGAGAAATTGTAGCAATCTAATGAATATACTTCCTCCCCTTCGAAACAAATATAGGCTGTAATGATTGGAAAAGGTGGGGAGTGCAATTATATAATTTGTATGTGTAATTTTTAATTCATGAATTCCCATTTTAATATGAAAATATTTTTCTTTCCCAGGTGGTATTAGAGGAAGTTTGGGGTCATAATTTTGAAGGTTCTGAGAGATTTTATGGTGATTGGAATATTGATGTTGTTAAAAAAAATTCTTTTGGGAAAAATCTGTGAAGAACTCAAAGAGAACATTCCAATGACATAAGAAATGTCAAAAAAGATATTAAATGAAGCTAATAGATCCTATCATTTTTTGGTCAAACTGTGGGTGTTACAATACCCCTTTTCGGATAAGATGATATTGTTCATGATGACAATGACACTTCAGTGGGTTTTCCATCCATTGTCCATGTCATCAACAAATCCTCAGGAAATTTAGACTATTGAAATTATTTTGGGGTATATATTGGCCAATTGTAGTCCATTTGGATGGATCCAAGAGTCAATTCAAGTTAATTCAATACTTTCAAACATAAAAATTGGGTTAGTTATTTGAAATTTTGATCTGTTTTTGTGATGGAGAATCTTCAAACTGAATGTAGTATGGTACCACCCCATGAGTCTATTCCAACTAAATCTTTTAGTAATGAAAATAATTATGGAAATAGATGAATCGTGTCCAACACATAATTTGAGTTAGACAAATTCATCAAGATAAAAAAAATTAGCAGGTGAATATTTGAAGTATTGGATATTCTATCTCAATAGGAGTCAGAAATCACATGGGAAGGTATGTCTGCTAAAACTCTGATGGTGATCAGAGGAGACTCACCCATAAATATTTCGGTATAATAAATTATTGTTTGACTAAAGATCAGAACAAAATTTGATGTCACAGACCTTTGAAAAAACATTATAGAATATTTTTGAGAATAATTATATGGGAAAAATCGTTGAGAATAAATTGTATCTAAAATATAAATTGTTCATATTTTAGTACAAGTTAATTATTTCTATGATTGACCCCCTTGAATTTATTAACAAAATCCTAGAATATCTGAAAAGTTTGGAAGTAAAAATTAGTGATGAAGATAACTCTATAATGTTGTTGAACTCTCTATCAAATAGTTATGATCATATTACTACAACATTGCTTCTTGGTAAGGATGAGGTAAAATTTGGTGATTTATAAAATTTAATATTTTAAAATGCTAATATAAGGAAGGACATGTATGAACATTTTGATTTTTCATCAAAGGCATTGATGGAAACTAGTGGAGGATCATATGGAAGGAAATCCAAAATATTTTGAAGAGATAAATCACAACCGATGTAAATGGGCGAGTCCAACATTATACATCCATCGAAAGATGTGTGTGCCTTCTATCATGAAAAAGGTCACTGTATTAAGTATATTCCCAAAATTTGGAAACCAAAACCAAATTTTATATTGAGATCTAAGTATTTTGAATATATTTTCCTTATTTTCTCAATATTCAACCATTGTAAATGTTGGATTCTTGATTCGGGATTTCATTCCACATGTGTTGGAATTGAGATTGGTTTTCAAATATAAAGGACTCAGACGAAGTTTGTGTATTTATAAGAAATAACCACCCCTTTCACATGTGAGGTATTAGAACAATATGGCTGAATATGCATGATGTTACTACTCGATTCCTTATAGATGTAAGATATGTAACAAAATAAGAGAAGAACCTCAGATCACTTGGTGTTTTCTATAACCTTGGTAACCAGATAAATATTGAAGATGGATTCATGAAAGTTATATATGATGCAATTTTTGTGATGAATGGTATTTTAAAAGGTGATTTTATTATTTGAATTCTAGGAATATTATAGGTGGACCAGTGATATTTGATAAGAGCATCGCCACCAGTAGAACACAAATGTTTTTCTGAAGACCTTATAGGTATGAGTAATTGGTTATAAATTCTATTTATTCTAAAAAATATGGTGTTTTATATTGCTATCAAGATAGTTTGGATAGAAAATAATTGAACTAGTAGAAGTTAGCTATGCAATAAGATAGGAATTCACTACATCATAATATGACTAGGGATCATGTATCTCCTCTCATAGAAAAGATGGCTACTATTGGGATCAAGTTACAACATTTTTTGGACATGATCAATATGTCTCAAACCTGATATTCCTATGAGTGTTGGGAAGGTACGAAAAGGTGGTGAGATTCTTTTTAGTTGTAGCTGAAATATTTGTTTTAGGAGCATAATGAATTGTATGGACAACAATTTGGTGACTTTTTATAAAGGTGTATATTGTTAAAGAATGATAAAAAAATCCAATATCTAGGATGGTGGATGAATGTAAGGGAAGACTAGTCACTAGAAGAGATATGCTGCTAATGTTTGGTGGCCACCTAGAAAAAAATCGGTATGAGTCAGTGTCGTCGAAGTACAATGGGTGCATGAGTTGGTGACCACCAAAAGAATATTTCATAGGTCATTTGGGTGTTTTCTCATCCTCTATTATATATATGTGGATCCTGTCTTTGATATGTGATAGGTGGGATTTTGTAATTTCATATCCCTTTTTAAATAAAAATATCAGAGGCCTTCCTTGTGGATGTAGTTCATCTGACCAAACCATGTAATTTTTTTGTTCTCCTATTTCAATTTTTTTGACTGTGTATTTTTGTGTGATTATTGATAGGGACAGTTCTTCAAAACAATAAAAATTTCAAGTGTATCACATAACCATAGATGAATTATGTGATCACCTAACACTATGGTGAATATTTCAACCCCCATGATCTTCAAAAGGTATGAGATGCAATGTCCATGTGAGAAATCGTAGAAAATTAGTGGGTTCACATTGTTGGATCGGAAAAATACACCACTCGATGGGATCTTTCTAGGTGAAATGCTAGAATAAAAGAACATTGAGAACTCTTAATCCTTAATATCATAATTAAAATGTATAGAATCTCATCCTCCAATTTATAATACACATCATAGAATACCAAAGGTCTCTCGAAAGACCAAAAGTCACTTGGATGAATTACAAATGGTATCCCAAGGAAATTTGGTAGTAATTTAATTCCTTAGAACCATGTCCTCTCTCTTTCTTCCATGATTCAAATTTGAGGGGCATATTTTTATAAAATACATGTAAAAATTGGAAATTTTGGATTTTGTAAAAATAACAAAAGAATAAGTATCATTTTTTGTTTAAAGGGTAAAGATGAAATCATGAACTCTAGAGGATCAAGAAGATTGTATACATAGTTGTATAACCCTTAACGTAGAACATGATAGCATGAACCATACCTATTAATCACATAAAACAACTAGGCTAATTTGAGAAGATACAAAATACATGGTTTCAGTTTTATCTCATGATAAAATCTTTATATTGTGATTTTCAAAAGACATGTGGTAGCCAAATACCAAGGTCCCCTAGTGAGAAAAGTTGTTTGGAAATAGAAGATCACATATTAGCTGATTTTATTGAGATTCCCCTTGTAATTAAATGAAAAACACATGATGGTTCCCCATTCACCTGGATCTCGGGCTCTCTTATCCTCCCCCTTGGTTTTCTATGGCCCTTCGGTAGTGATGGCTCTCCCCTCCTCCTATTATTTTACTTTACTTATCTCCATCCTTCATTTTATATATCGTTTCATCCTTCATTTTGGTGGATATCTCTCTTCTTCAGTCTAGAGCTCGATGCCATGGGTTTCCTCCTCTATTATATTAGTATTCTCATCATCAGTATTTTACTGTAGAAATCCTCAGCTGGTCTTACCTTCTCTAATTTCTTGTTCCCATGAACCTATCCAAGTTACAGATGGAGCATCGGTTCAATGAGATTTTGGGTTATGTGCTCCTGTGGTCAATGGTTTTCCAGGCGCTTCTCAATTTTAATTGCATATATCATGCCTTCTACGGGTTTTTTTTTGAATATGGAGCCCATCAAATACCTATGTCACTCAACCCTACTCTAACCATGAATTCATCGGTGCCTCTCTGAGTCGGATTTGAAGCGGTAGAATATTTGAGGTTCTGGGATATGTGGTTCGATGGATCTTGGTTCACCAATTGCATCATGGGATGGTATTTTCTTATGAAGTTAGTTTATTAATTATTTTTTTATTTTCATTTCTTCCTCAATGCAATCAGTGAAGAATTTAAGTGATATTCTATGTAAGATCATTCTGTTTGATGATCATTCATTATTAAAGTCGGATTGGGTTTCTGGTTTTGGTGATATTTGTTTCTATGCGGTGTTGGACCATGGTGTTGATAGTTATGATGAGATGAAGCGACGGTGTGGTGGGATTTCAATGACGGTATCTACTCTAGTTGGATTCTTGTAGGCGATGTGGAAACATTAGGGGGTGCGGCTCAAGGAAGCATTCCACCTTAGATTTAGGGTACCTAGGTGAAGGGAATGTGGTCCTGTTGTTTTTTTAATTTCAAATTTGGGATGGTGGTTTTTTTTGCATCATGTTTTTTACTCCATAATCTGGGTGGTGGATTGGTGGTATCCTATTAAATGTAACATTCCCACTTAACCTTAAAGTGTACATTAAAAAAACCAAAAAAATTGATTTGGAGGTATATGAAAACCACCTAAAAATAGGGATTCATATCTCTTACAAGTAGTGTGACTATCCACGATGAGGTTTGAACGCCATTGCATGACCGAATCATGATCACATTATGTTGTGAAGACACTTGGTGGACTAAATTATATGGGCCTCCACCGGGAAAGGATGTCCATTATAAGAGGATCATGAAATAACCATTTTTCACATGATTCCCATTTGAAAAATATGACAATGCCAGGAAAATTAGGACATGTGGATTAGTCAAGTAGAGTGGTTATACATAACAAGATTTTCACAATTTCACAAGATCAAAGCTTGATCATGAGATATTTTGAAAACAGATGGTGGAAAGAACACAAAGGGGCTATGGCATGAATCTATAAACAGAAAGGTGCGATCACACATTCACTATTTTTTTATAGAAACTCTTGGAATCATGTGATGACCACAAGAAAATTAAGACTCACAGCTTGACAAGCATAACATTTATCCATGTAGAGGTTTTCATGACATCGTGTGATCCATTCTAGATCATTTGTTGTTATAATGACATGTGTTGGACCAAACACCAAGGGCCTCTATAGATCAAGGTTGTTTGCAATGGGAAGACCATGTGGTATTTTTCACATGACTCCCATTGTAATCATGAGACAAGTTGATGAAAACCAGGATGTGAAGCTTGGCCAAGTGAAGGGACTATTAACATTGAGGTTTTAAAAAAACAATCCATGAATTATTAAGTGATGTTTTAGAGATAAGTGGTGGATAAAAAAAATATCTTTGGTGATAAAAGATTTATATAATGGTTTCATCATCCAGTCCTTGATTCTCATGTTGTTCCCCTCTAAAACATGCGACAACATGCTGAAAATTAGGACATGTGAGTCAACTAAGAAGAGTGGTTGACCATGGAATGGTTTTCAGATCAATTTATAAACCATGATTGATCATGTGATGTTCTAAAGACACAAGGTGTAACAAAATCCAAGGGACTCCAGTGAAAATGGATGTCTGTGATGGGATGATTACAATGTCAATTTTTTTAATGTGACACCCTATTTAGCCATGCGATGACCCCCATGAAAATCAATTTATGTTACTGGGATCATTGAGGTTTTCCATGATAGATCATTTTCTTGATTTTTTTAATAAGATAATGGGTAGTATTTCACTAATTTCATTACAATCGATCACACGAATAACATGATACATTGAATTCTAATATCACACCAATAAAAAGGCCTTCTAAAACCCTATAATAGTCTTTTATTATTGCTTATAATAGGAGCGTGGTTAAAATCCAGAAACATTTATTAGTGCTAAAAAAACATTGTTAGAGGCCCCCTTTAACAGCACTAAAAGAAGACATGTTAAATTGGTCCATTAACAATTATTTTTTGAGAAATTACAATTTTCCTTATTAAAGGGGATCAAATTATATTATTTTAGAAATCCATGCTTCCCCGACCCCTTTACCAGTTCTTCAATGACTCCTTTAATAGTGCACCACCCCTCTTTTATCAGGGCATTTCACCCCACTACACCTTTTATCATTGATTTGAGAATTTTTGTCTTCATGTATGGCCGCCTGAATTCAAACCCTACACCACTCCATTGAATATTTAATGCCTTTACCACTACACCATGTTGTTTTACTGTCTGTTTGTTGATATTATTATTTATCTATAAATATTTATATATATTTATATAATTAATTTTCAATAAATTTAAATATTATATGTGTGTGTGATAAATATATAAATATATTTATTTCAATATATTATATATTATATTCATTTACATATACTATAAAATAATATAAATATATATCTATTTATTAATACACACAAATATGTATATATTGACATTATAAATATATTTTTATGATATAAAAATGGTTAGATATTGTTTCGAATACATTATTAGAATATTTATTTATTTAGATAAATTATAATATACATTTTTACATAAATATGTTGATATATTTATTTATATGAGTGATTTATTATAATTAAATATAATAAAACATGAATATATTTAATTATAAATAAAATTAAATTGTGGTAAAAGATAATAATTTAAAACCATAATATAAATATGAAAGTAAGACCTAGGAATAAATTTAGTCCCTGCATAAAAGGTAAAAAATATCTCCTTAAATGAGGCTTAAAATCCATCAAATGATAAAAAAATTGAGGTACATCGTTGAAAAACTCGGTTTTGGAGTCCTTTTAGGCATTTTTGGCCTAGAAAAGTGTTACATAGGTACTTACCTCTCTCACTAATTTCATAGATATCATCTTGGAATTCGATTTGATATGTCATATAATACTAATGGACACCTCGATCAAAATTTATGATTGTTTGAAGTTCAAGTCTTGTTTTCAACTTATGTTTGATCTTTTATTAATGTTTTGATTTTTTTATCTTCAAATTGATATTAAATGATTATTACTCAGTAATAAGTAGAAAATTATTAATTAAAAGTATATTTATGTTATTTTATAAACTATTTTCACTAAATATTTTATATATTAAGTGTAATTTCGTATTTACTTTATCTAAAATATATTTTAAAAAATGTATATTATATTTATATAAATATTAGTATCTTTATATATTAATATATTATGTTTATTGAAATATAATTTTTTTGATGTATGATTTTATCAATATTTGTAAAAATAAGTACTGAAAAAGGGGTTCTTTATCAGTGGTGATAAAAATCCCTCCTTTATCATCACTTTTTTACATGTGTTGACAAAAGACCCCGTTTATCAATGCTTTTATAAAATTGATGATAAAGGGTGACTCTAAATCGGAAAATTAAAAATATGTACAGATAAAGGTCTCCTTATAACAACACTAAAGGTCTATTAAATACCTTATTTAATATTTATTCTTTAGCACTGATAAAGGTGGTCTTTTATAGTATTTTAACTAGTTGTTGATAAACCTCGTAATGTAGTAGTGTATGTGTTATCCTTCATCTGAATTAATATAAGATAAATGGATTTACCACCATATAAAGAGGTGCAAATACAATAGAGGAGACATATATACCCACTGTAACCGAGAGAACAGAAGGATGCTTGAGAGGAGAACTGGAGAGAATATTACTTTGTGAAGGGATCATGGATTCAAAAGAATATTCTTCTGAATAAATATCAGTGTGTATCAATTGATTAATTGAATAACAATGAATAGTTAAAGGACTCATTACATGATTATCCCTGGACATGTGAACACAAGAAAAATTATTGGTCACATAATGGGAATAAGATAGTGAGACAACCTCTTTGTTATGTGACCATTCCAAGTGATCTCCTCACCCAATATCAATTAAATGGTTATATAGTTATCATGTCTATTCTCGCATGACTCAATAAGATTCATAAAGAGTTCATGATTCCACAATCATCATACAATTCACATAACATCATGTCAACTAGATGACTAAATGACTCTCGAGTTTGGATCATGTTCTCTCCTATGTCCTTATCATCCCATAAAGGATATACTCCTTGAACTATTCTAATCCATATAGATTGTAATGTTATAACCTAATAATTTTATCATATCATCCCTTATAATCAGTGGTAATGGATTGTGTGTATTATAAGGACTATATTTATTATTACAAATGAGTAATATAGGACAATGTTCTATGACCCTATATCTATATCAATCATATTCTCATCATCTATTTCTTCATAACCATACTCTCCATAAATACATTGAGACTCTAATTTAATCTTCACATTTTAATTACATTGGTCAAAAACACATGTATTTATATCATACATGGGAATAAGATCTTACTCTTTTATAGAGGCCTTAGTGTGTATGTACAGAATGACTCTATATGAAAGGGGGACCATTCCTATGGAATCTTACACACAATCAAATTATAATGGAAGCTATACCTAGGGTTCCATACCTTTAATCATAAAACAATAGACACCATACCTAGTGTTTCATACACATAATCCCAATATACGTGATTCAATGGAAAGGGTTCCATACCTATAATCACAGTTTAAGGGACCCCATGGTCTGAGTTCCATACCTATAATCACAATATAGGGTACCCATTCTCATTTATAAATCAAGAAAAAACTTATTATCATTTTGATTATTAATTTATATTATATGTAATTGAGATGGTATTATCATTCACTTTTTATTTAATATAACTATACACTTTGGTTCATTCAGAAATAGATTAAAAGTTCAATATACAATAATATCTCAAATTTCATCAAATTATGGTAATTAAATATCCACATTTATTATATAAGATAATACACCTTAATTGTGGTTTTATTATAAAATAGATCCATGATCATCATACAATTTATTTATTTCAAATTAATCATTTATTCTATAAAGGATAAAAATCACACCTAAAAAGGTGATTCCAACATAAATATTTTATTATAAGCCTTTTCATTGAACAACAAAACCTAATAACATCTTCAAAACATTGAATGACTCCATGTGAATGGGGGAGTAAATAATTTTTTGTTAAATATCTAATTTTTTAATGAAATTATATCATATTGACCAGAATTTCATTGAATAGATTTTAACATATGCAATTAGAACATCTAAAGAAATACCCCTAATTAAAATTATGCTTAATAGTTGATTCTAATGGAAATTATTTTATAAAAGTTACACTTTTATTTTTAAAATTATTCTTATGAGTTTATTCATGAAAACATCCTTATTTGACGTTGTGATTTTCCTTACATGATACTTTAATTTCATTTAAATATTTTACACATCCGCGTATGATCTAATGGTGTTGATTTATTTTATCGTATATAATATTTATTAATTTTTGAATATTTTCAAATATATCTAATTAATCATTGATAAATGGAATTTATTTTGGACTATCTTTTATAATATGTAATAATTTATTGATTTTTATAATATATAAAATTTATTATAGAAAATTATATAAAATAATCTTTATCATAAGATGATCATCCATGCACATCAAGTGATTGCTCTACGAAGGCTCACCCTTTTCACTCTTATCATCTAATGATTATTATTACTGAAATTATTCATTTTCAATATATATACACTAATTACATTAGGATAGAATGTTTTACTATTATCATTTGATATTTTTTTAGGTCTATATGGTTTCATTGAAAATCATAATAGAGAGAGTTTGTTTAATAAAAATTACAAGGAGCCTCTCAAGAGGTACATTTTAACATTCATTATCCTATGTTATTGTTCCCCTTAAAAAATAGTTAATATTTCTTAAAAGATGTTTTCTTTATACATATATTTAGAATTCAAAATGATAGAGATATTTAAGAAATTATATTATATTTTCCTTTAAGTTAGTTTAATTGAGAAATATGTTTATTCAAAGGTGGAGTGTTTTTGTTAAGGGTGGTATTTATTTGATTCCACTGGCCCTGTGTGTTTCTTTATGAGAAAACTTTAATTATATTAATGGTATATCTATGGGAGATAATTGAGATGAAAAAATGATATTTTTTATTATTAATATTCATTCAAAAATAAGTTTTATATTTCGTCTTAATATTTTAAAAAAATTGTGATTTTGTTAATTCAATTGACTCTTCATGACATTTTTTTTAAATCACATTACTATTTTTTAATTAAAACTTGATGTTTTAAGTATTGTTTTTCAATGTGTTAGTTTATTATACACATAAATTATGAAAAACTGAGTTTAACCATCATTTTACTAGAATATTGTAAACAACTAAAAAAATTAGATTGAATTCAACTAATATTACAGAGATTTCTAAAGAAGATGCATATCTTCATTTGATGATGATAAAACCATAAGCATGTATTTTTCACCATCTCGATACTTTGGGAGGTTCATATTATAATAATTTATTTTATGTTATTTTTTATAAGATCATTAATCTAGTGAGTTTCATAGTAAAATCTTTTTTCATTTTCCTTTTAATCATTTATTGTTTCATCCTAGGCAATCGAGTGGGTTCTAAGGCTTTGAATCCATGTTGTTTTTAATCATTCTGATAGATGAGCTATTAATATTTGAAGTTGTATATTCTAATGTTCATGTTATATGAAGTATATATGATTTGAATTTTTTTCAATCATCTTACTATAGAAGATATTTTTTCGTGAGCTACATACTACTAATATTCTTATCAAAGAATTTTTGGGTTTGGATCTTGTTATATTCTAATAGTTTTATAGTCGATGAGTTTCCATGTTGAAACTTTGATACTTTGATTATGGTCTACAAATACACCTGCCATAATGGATTGAAATAAAATAATTATATTCACTGTAGTTATTTAGATAATAATATCCTTTAATGGTATTGGACTATTATATGAAACTATAAGATTTTTTATCATTTCCATTACATTTTATGAAATAATATTTTCTTATATTAGAGACTATTAATCCAGTGATAGATCTATTTTATAGTACCTACAATGTTACTGATTATTAAATTTAACTTTTAATATTCTGAAATTTATCTTTTTAACCTACTTAATTTTTTTAGAATGATATTTGTCTATAATTATATCTTCCAATCAACTTGATGCATAAGTGATAAAAACATATAATTCATATTTTGATCATAATTCACCCCTATTTTATTTCCCATATCACTTATTCATCTAGGACAAAAATATTTACTTTTTAACCAACTTTAGTTAGGTACCAATTCATCTCAATTATTTATTCCTTCATTTTTTTACATTATCATCCTTTGAAAAAAAATACTCAAGATGAAAATCAATTATGTTCTTCAATCATCCATTTCATTTTTTTATCAATACCCTATATTACCCTATATAATGTCAGATAAATGATATAAAACTCTTTTATAATGTTTCTTTCTCCCCCGAATTAAAAATAAATGCAATCTATGCTTAATCTCATTATTTTAGATTCATATATAAGAGAATGTTATTTTTATCTCATGTGTATCTATTTTTAAAATGATTTTATTCCATTATGTATTAAAAGTGTATTTATTTTGAAAAGGATAATATCAATTTTCCTAATGAAACATTCTATTCATTAATAAACATTAAATTTATGTGCATGAAAACATATTTAGAAAAAATAGAGATTAACCTATACCAAAAATCTATCCATATATAATTCATTGAGTGACACAAACCTATAAAAAGTATTTTAGGGGCTGTAAAAAAGATTATTATTCAACATATCTCTTATATAAAACTGGAAAACATATTAAAACATAAAACCGAAGAATGTGACTACAATTTCATGTTATTTTTTCTTTTTCACCAAATAATCTATCTCCTACCTTTAGTTTTAGGATTTATATTTCACATAATGATGGGATGATATAGGAAACATACATCATCAATAAGAACCCGTGATTTACATAATTTAGATATATAAAATTACATTATCTTATTGAACCTTTATATCAATATTAACCAACTTCCCGAACTAAAATTTTGAAGAATTTTACATTCTAGTTTCTAATATTTATTCTATTTTAGGTTAAGATAAGAAATTTACAGAATCACGTGTTCCAACACATTATACTATTTTAAATTCATATGGGATATTGATATATGGTAGATGTTAAAATCCACACCCCCTATATAGATATAATTCTACTTTATTATGTATAATTTCTGATACCAACTTATTTAAAATAATTCAATATGTATATCTCATCTAGTTATAAGTTATTTAATGGTTACTATATTTCCTAATGTTCTCACCCTATGTTTTGTCCTCTTTAATTCCAAGAACACTGAAAATAAACACATTATATATAAGAATTAGTAGGTTTATCCATTTCTAATTTTATGATAAACTATATGGAAGGATATTTACTAACATGGAAACTAATTAAAATTTAGAACTATATTTATGATAAATCATCATTCTTTATTCAATTTGTTTTTCCAAATCTGATCTTTCATGAGAATCATGGACTTCATATGACATTTATCTGATACCTTGTGTGGAATTTAATTTCCACATTTTCTACCAAGGTAAAAATGTTATTTTCTTTTCCATCCCTCATTATTTCTAATTCAAACCATTTTATACAAATAGAAATTAATACTTTTGTAATATGCTCAAATTTCTCCTTATGTGAAATTTAATTCATTGTAATTTTTTTATCACTTGTATGCATTGATGGTAACTTACTTTTACTCCAAAAATAACCCAATAAAAATATTTATGTAATTAAAGTTTCATAATTAAGACCAAACTATTTTCATATTCAACATAGATTATCTAAATAACATATGTTATAAACATTCAGAACCATCTCACATGTTTTAATATCTTCTTTAGGGGTTCCTTCAGCAAACCAATACTTTGTTATTCATTATTGTATTGATTTAATTTGTTTTTCTAGTGTTACTTATTTAACATAATTTCTCATGCCTTTCATGAAACTATCCATGATGAGTCCTTTCCTTCCATAATAGAAGAATATATATTTTTTTGAATCTTCCTTTTAATTATTATTGGGTTTGTTCTTTTACAAACATCCTTTTTTCTTACTCCTAAGAAAGACACACCATATTTCTTCCATTTATTTATCATTATCTTTTGTGTACTACTTCCTTTAGTACTTAATAAATCCTGATTTGTAGGTGAAAACCAACATTCCTCATCACAATTACCACATTGGTTAAAATATTTCCAAAAATATTTCAAGATATTAAAATCCATTGGAAGTAAAGGTATTTAAATTTTTTTGTATGCTGGTTGAAGTTAAAAGGATTTATATTTACCTATTATTTTCTCCCCATAATTTATGTTTTATTTAATTTTCAATAATTGACATGTTATAACAACATTTAAAGGCCTTATGTCATTTATTTTAAATGATCCAAAATTATCCATTGACTCTTGGTATTTCAATAGTGTAATAATCAATAAATCATTATTTCAATGTTAACACACATTCCTTTTTAATTCTTATTGGGGTGGGAATTTCTTATACTACGATCAAAATTTAATTTAGTGGTGTTTTTCTCAGTATTTTTATTCCCCCACTATGGTTCATAATTTTATTTGTAGTAGGTTCTATTCAGAGAATAGAAATTAGTGGAAAAAAAATTCTAGAACCAAGGGTTTCATTTTTTATGTCATATTTCATTGGATTTATATTTTAATATTTTTAATCTATTCTATATACATAAATGAGTCTTTTTAGAAATATGAATACTTTCATGAACCATCATGGAGTTACTTATTTACCCCTTCGGTGGGAAGCATTAAGTTTAACTTCTTCTAGATTTTTCAGTTTAACATCATGTTCAAAACACATAATATTGTTGGTATTTTCATCAACATAAATGAAACTAATTAATTCTACCCATTATTTATCCATATTCACTACTCAATCATCATAATTCTTAATCATTTACTACATGGAATGATCAAACACCTTTTAAATTTTTACATAGACCTGTATCTGAATATCCTTGATTTTAGTGACATAATTGTGGGTCTATTAAATAAAATTAATATTTTCTGAATAAAAAAATCAAAAAAATATATCTCATAAAAATTAAATTGAAATTTTTATACCACCATAGAATCCATTTTTCAATTTTAATATATATTAAAACACATCATCAAAATGTATAGTGTGTATTGTACACACATGAAACCATTAAAATAATACATTCCCTATATCGTTTGATTCATGTTACAGGTATATTTTCTCATCTTGTAGTCCCTTGAAAAATTAAAATATATATTTGACTAATTCAATGGGAACTTTTCTCCAAAGATTAGATATTAAATAGTTTCAAAATACTCACACTATTCACACCAAGAATGTGATTCTTCTAGATAATCAATTTCATTATATTTATCATAAAAATATATAATTTGAATATGTTTAAATAATGTTGAATTCTCTTTGATCTAATTATGATATGATTACTACATTGATTTCACAACCTCTATTTTCTTTATTTATTTAATTTTTTTAAACATATATGATAGTATTAATAGGAATAAATTAATTTTTTATCTGAATAAGAAATCACCAAAACTTCCTTGAATTTATAGTTTATTTAAATTAGTTAAAAATTTTGGAAGAAAAAATATATAGATCCAATCATATGATATATATAATAGATCAAATGCCACTTTATGTGCCTATGGGATCTTGAAGTCACACTGAATGGAGGGTGAATCATTGTAGACCAATTTTAAGATATTATTATTTAAAATTCTTTTAAAATCCATTTTTTATTAGAAAATATGTCTCTAGTTAATATTAATGGATCTAGTATGTTGGAAAGCTCATTTACACTATATTATAGAAATATATTACAATAAATGTTATTATCAGGTGGTGTGATCCAAATGTTGGTATCTACTTCTTCTTATGTTTGGATTCATTTGGAGACAATAATTTATGCTATATTAAAAAAGATAATATAATAGTTTTCCTCCTAAAAAATTTCCAATCATCTAAAATGTTCATTAAAATTGAACCATTGGTTTATAATCTAATGATTGGATCTTTATATGGGATCCCTCTATTTTAAAATGGTTCCTTATTAACACTCATGTGGAAAATAGATTCAAAATGATATGGATTCTACAACATCACAACATCATGATCATTTTTACAATATTATATTCTTTTAAGATCACAGATAATATGATTTATTTGTATGAATTTCAGTCTCGACAAGTCACCAAACTTCTCATATATATTCAGGATGATGACAGTCATCCTTACCCAATAAAATTTATAATGTATGTTTCTAAAACTTCATCATCTTCAAGTAAATAATAATTTTATAGATTCTATAGGTTATCTAAATTAATTTTTTATTCTCATTAACTTATGGATTCATACAATCTAAAAACATCCAAACTAAAACATAAAAACATCTTTTTTTATTAAAAAATGATTCAAACCAATTAATCATTAGAACTTACTAGCCCACTACTGAACCTCTTCTCTTAGTGTCGGTGCTCTCTTATTTTAGAATATATTAAAATTATACCAACTAAATTTGGAAACCTTCATAGAATATTAAAACATATATTAAATATAGTGATTCATTAATTTCATGTTCATCCTTTTGATAGATCATATATTACTAATAATTCTTCACATTCACATCTCTATTCAATCTTCTTTATAGTTTCATTAAATATTGGATTTAATCATACCTTAAGACTCGTAATTTTCATATCATGATGTATTTTTAAACATTACCACCATGAAATTGGTATAAAATAAATTTAATGTGAAATATATTATAAATTCTACATCTTATGGTTCTTTAAAATTATGTTCTTTAACTTCCATAGATTCAAGATAATTTAAACTTCAACTTCATCATGCCACTACTTATGGGTTTTTTTCTCAACATTACTCTATAAACTAATGTATTTGAATATTTAAATGAATATGAAAAAAATATCATGATATTATTGTTCTATTCTTACACATCTTAAACATATAATCTTAATTATGACATATGGAATCCAAGATTTCAGTGTTTCTAGTGATCTTCTTAACTTTTAATAATTTTCTCTTTAATCTCCATATCATCAAAACATTAACTCCATCAACATCCATAATAGTTAAATATACTTACATCACTTAGACAGATTATCATTTTCATCAACAGAAGTTATTAAAATTACTAATTTCTAATTCTTCTAGACATTTTCTCCTAAAACATGGCTTCAGTAGAAGATTCTTTAAAAAAATTCTTATCACCTATTTCTCCAGAAACTAAATTCATAAATGAGTCTCCTTCTTTGTTCCTTCTCTATAAAATATATATTTATTATCAAAATATTAAAATGAAAACCCATTTAACATTATATAGGAATGTAAAATATAAAATAATTTTATATGAGGCATTTTAAAATCTCAAACTTCCTCCTACCAAATGGATTCATTTTATTCATTTAATTTTTTACATATTATTTTGGAACAATATTTTTCAATAACTAAATTTATTCCTTTCCAAATTAAATTTTTTTTAATCAAAGTTGATTCTTAAACCACTATGATCTTCATTACATTAATTGAATAATATAGAATCAAATAACTTAACATATAAAAATTTTATATTTTTTGTATTTCCTATTTCACTTGGATTCCATACCTTATAAATAAACACAATATAGATTCATAACATATAATCAGGAAGTGTATCAATAAATTGTTGAATTTTATGTATTTCTTAAACTATTATTTTTTAGATGCACTTAAGATTCATATCTACTACCAAACTTACATTATTTTTCCCATGAAGACTCCTGAATATCTTCAACATATATATCGTTAAATTTAAAATCTATTGAATACTAATTTACTTCATTAGTAGTTCATCATCCATGAGTCCATATTTTAATTTTCATTAAATGGATCACCTTTTGGATATTTTTTTAAGGAACTTATCCATTCATCAGTTCTTTTCAAATATCAGGCATGGTGGTTTCTATTTTATTAAATACCCTTTATTCTGGATAATCTATGTATGGATCCTCAATAACTCACACCCCTATTTTTACTCTATTATTTGAAATCTATCATTTTCAAACTCTTTAGAAACAATTTTTAGATTGTGATTCAGTTAATAAATTTTACCAATCCTTACTTTTCATTAATTCATCACAATAAAATCTCTGAGATAATAATATATACTAGCCTCTTCCAAATTAGGTTAACTTAGTGAAATCTCCATCAAATGAAAAAAAAAATTATCTCCATTACTTTTATAAACACACTTCCTTATGTTACGTGAATTAATCATCTAGACTCACAATCTCTATCAATATTAGCTTCTCGATATTGATTCATATTATGCATGTATTTCGTCGTTTTATCTTCTATAATATATTTTTTCTAAATACTTTATATATCCTTATATTCATATTAAATTTTTTATCCCTTACTCATTGACATTATCAACCATTAAAAAAACTAAAACACTCATCTCCATAATCCATTTTTTTCATATTTTAATTCGTGGTCATTGATTATTCGTTTCCAATATCATATTTGTGTGAATGTATAATTTTTTAAGAGTGGATGTTATATAAAAAGGCATTGTTATTTTTTTACTGGAAAGTGAGAAAATATTGTCTCATTATATATTAGGATATATCATCTACTTCTAACTAAAAAATTGTCCTTTAATCTACATAATTACTAATATGATATTTTTATTAAAAAAATTTATTATCGGTGTTTTAGTTAAACCATAAAAAGATTTTTTTTCTTAAAAAAAATATTCATCTAATATTCATGAACATGGTATAAATTTTAATAGTTTTTATATGGTAAAAAATTTATGCACTCTAGATCGTACAAATATAACCTGTAATATATATATATATATAGAATATAGTTGAGAACAATTGGGTTATAGGCCACCTACCTGGATAATTATTTCTATTAATAGATAAAAAAAATTACATTAAAACCTTAAATTGATAAATTCTTAGAACCATCCAATTATTAATCACTAGATTCCTGTCAAAATTTTCAGTAAAATGAAAATTGTTGTATTAGAATAAAATAAAAAAAAGATTTAAATTAATTTAAATTATTGACAACCCAAATGCATTTGATCCATTTATTATACCAACATATAGTGTTTATTAATAGTAAATAACATTATTTAAAAAAAAATTATATATGTATTTATGAGAAAAAATAGAAAACTCCCCTTTAAAATTAAAACGAATTAATGATTTAATTA
This sequence comes from Viscum album, assembly GCA_963277665.1. Taxonomy (NCBI): domain Eukaryota; kingdom Viridiplantae; phylum Streptophyta; class Magnoliopsida; order Santalales; family Viscaceae; genus Viscum; species Viscum album. The sequence continues at coordinate 365,786,954 of OY728137.1, forward strand.
CCTATTAAAAATTGAAATAAAAAATCTAGAAAAATTGATTAGAATAGGGTAACAAATATTTTTGTTAAAATTTTTAAGATTATCTTAGGGTGTGTGGTATGTTATCAAAAATCAACCCTAATATAAAAATATAACCAAATAGAGTTTTTCATACAATTAATTTATTTATATAATATAATATTCAACCTACTATGAATCATATAGAACATACCATATCCTTTAATGATTATTCTCTAAAAAATAAATATTTACAATAAACTAAAATTAATCTAATGTTTTTCAAATTACACTATAAGTGATATATATTGAAAATAATCCTCATTTATCATTTAAAAATATTTTAGTTTGTTAAAGTCACACCCAGGTTTTTATGTTTGTCTTTACTCTGGTTCAAGTTGAGTTCTCAACTACTTTTCTTGAAAAATGAGTGTGACGGGTTTATTTTTTTGGAGTATTCTTTCCCCTTATCATTGGTCTAGATTTTCCCTTTGAGTTTCTTTTGAAACCATGTAGAAAAATTTATGTTTTTGAGTTTTCTAGTCTAGGAACACGATATGTGCATGGTTAGTAGTAACCATGCACCAGCCCAAGAATCCATCCATCAGGAGATAGTAGATACCACATGACCTCCAAAAGTCGTTTCACCTTATCTTAGGTAACCATGAGTTTCTCTCTATTTTGATAGAACATATCTTTGGGTTACCATATAGTTTCCAAAACCGTTTGGACTAATAGTGTGTGGCTGTCAGGTCATTAAAAATTGGAGTTTTATTTCACCCCTCCCATTTCTTCTCCCTTTCTTGACCCCCACGACCTCTTCCTCCCTAGGATCCTCCTATTATACCTTATAATCATCTATATCTCCCCTATTTGGGTGGTTTTCACTCTGATTCTTCCAGAAACCTTATGGTAAACTCTTTTCCCTTTGTTTTTTACCCCTATTCTTGGGGGTTTCTCCCACTTCTTGGTAAAATAGGGTTTCTATTGGGTATAAAGTCCAATTTAGGGTTTAATATATTATTTTTGGGTTATATATCCTTGTTTAGTTCTTCTTCGTGCTTTTTCATGGTGTAAATGAGGTACAAGCATGATTTTTCACCATTTTCTGGAAAGATCTTCATGTGAGGTAGGTGGTTTTATGACCTAACATCAATATACTAATTTAGTATGTTTTCATGATTTCATAAATGGGTTAATAAAATTGTTTATGTGGTTATAATGGTGTGTTTGAATTATTTGGTTCTCTTATATGAAATGAATAGATATTTTTAATAAAGAAAATGGCTACGTTTTTATGTGTTCTTTGATGCAATGTTTCTAGAATGAGATTTAGTGGTTCTTTGGAAGGTGATGAATATATTTTTAGGGGAATTTGAGTTATGTCAGTTTAATTGAGGATTTTAATTTTAAAATGAATTGTTTTTTGGTATGTTAGTGATGTTGTTCATTTGAGTATAAATTGTGAACTGTTCTTATAGTGGAAAACATGTTTTCAAAATTATTTTAAAGTATGAGATATTTTAAGATGTGTTTTGGCGCATTTTCATGGTTGGTCTTTATTGTCTGATTTTATAATGTTATAAAAATAGAATTTTCTTATTTTACAAGTTATAGAAAAAGTAGTCAAAATGTGGATTTTAAATGGTGTGTTTAAAATTGAAAGTGGGTTGTTTGTAAAGAAGGGTTATTTTTTTGAAATGTTTAGCATTGTGTGCATGTACTGGTATCTGTGGCATGTAAAATTATACCCAAAAACAATGAAAACCCTAGATATCTAGGTGTGTGGAATATAACTAGTACACTAGTGATTCAAAAGTGTTTTTTTTTCTGATTTCACTTATACGGATTGATGCGTACATCACAAACTAAACTATTGTAATGAATGATAACCACTATAATTTTGGATGTTTTTCTTTTATAGTGGATCATGCATGTAGATGATGATGGTTGTGGTAACTATACCACCTTTAACTAAGGTACAAGGTTCTGGGGTACCACTAAGGCTAGATGAACCTTAGGGTATTTACCCAAGGTGGTCTACTATTCATGACTTGGTGCCAGTCATCATAATATGGAGGACCACTTCAGTTTGTGCATATTATTTATAAAATCATATCTCTCATTTTATTCTAGTTTTATGGAATGGTTTTTCTTTAAAATACTTCCTTTGGATCTATTTCTAAGTAAATATTTTTCATAAAAAAAAAATAAGCATGAATTTGAATAAGCATGTTATGTAATATTTTTAATGTTATGTAATGGAATATTTTTATTTGGTGAAATCATACAGGGATCTTGGCTCACACCCTACATACACCTTTGGGTGTATATATATCTTTTTCTTTATGTATTATAGGTTGTCGAATCATGCATAGTGATGGTGGCACGAGCTTTTGGTGGCCTTCTCATGCAAGTTGGTGTTAGATGTTTGGGGGATATGTCTCTTTATGTTTCATGGAGGTTTAAGTTGTAGTTTAATTTTACTTTTCAATAGTTTCTTTTGGGTGTTTGGTTAATGTTGTAAGCATTAAAATCCTAAAATGTGTTAAAGGTTCTTTTGGTTGTTTAATATCAATTAATTTAACTTAAGTTTTTGGATGTTTTATTTGTGTTTAAGGATTCAATTAAATAATTCCCATATACTATTTTTGATACTTAGAAACTTGTTCTAGGACTTGGGGATCTAGAACACCCCTTGGACCATGTTTTCGACTAGAATGGGAGTCGGGTTATATGGTCCCCCATCATGGTTTGAAATAAAATTGTATTAGAGGAGGTCTCCACTTTTGGTGCTTGTTCATTAGGAAAAAGTCTGGGTATACCAGAGATAATGTAACAAAAACACAATTTTTATGGTTACATGTATGGTTCCTATCCAACACAACTCATGAAGGGACCTGAGTTACGATGGTATACATGTTTTAATTAAGTCATTTGGTACGTTTGGCTGTTATTTATTGGGGAAATTAAAAAAGGAGTTTGGTCAATAGTCTCAATGAGCACGCAAGACCTAAAAAGCAATGTGGAGGTGAGGAAATCCCCCTAGACCACTCTTAATAGGATGGTGTGACTGGTGTATGACCACCAACCATATGTATGAGTCACCCATTGACACTTCATTCCCCTTTTGTTTCCTTATATCCCTTTTGTTTTGGGAAGAATCATTTGAAAACTGTAGTTTAGACAACTGTAGAACTATATATTAATGTGGAAATTTATTTATTTTAAAAGGGGTGGCACATGGGATATCATAACTATTATAAATGTGGTTTTAGAAGGGTTTATTTTAATGAAATATCATTTTGTAAAATTAGATATCATTTTTATAGTTGAAAACTATGGATTTACAAATCCAAATATTTTGAAATCATGAATTATTTTAAAGTGGGTTTTCATATTCACTTTTCAATGGGGGATGTTAAAGAAATAAATGGTTTTATGAATGGGATTAATTTTTTGAAATTGATGTGTATGATTTGAAAATTAATTATTTCTGAGATGATGGGTATTTTTCTAAAATGTTTTATGATATTCAAAATGGGTTTTATTTGAAGAGTTGATGTTTTATTGAAGCGGTATTTGTAAAATTTTGAATGGATTTAACTTTTTTATTATTGGGCCCTTTTAATATTTTATGGACTTTTGAAACCTCGTGTGGATTTAGAAGATGGAAGGGTGGGTTGAATTTTTGTTTTCCAAAAAAAAGAATGAATCTTTGTTTTAACCTATGATATTTCCATGAGTGGTCACATGCATATGATATGTGTGAAAAGGTGTGCGCAATCGGGAATGAGGAAAAAGCTTGTGAGGGAATTCATGGGATTACATTGGTGAATATAAAACTCACCAATCAATTTTTATTTTCGAATGTACTTCTAATGAAATAGTGTGAGTGTACTTTTTGTGTTTTTTAAATACTACGGTGGAGTGTTTTGAGTTTGAAAATATCTTTGTTTGATTCATTTTCCATGTTTTAGTTTCATTGGGGAGTTGGATTAGAGTGGTAGTGATTGGTTTCTTTTGAGGGTGTTCGGTAATCCTTTGGGGTGGTATCCCTCCATGTGTTTAGTGTTAGTTTGCGGCATGTGTTGAAAAAAGAATGATTTGATTGGCTCATTGGGGATTCATCTATGGATAGTGTATGACTGCATAAATATTAATATGTGATTTAAATGTGTCCAAGGGTGGTTTTCTGTTGAAAACCTCAATGTTTTCAAAGTAATGAATTTCATATTTTAAGGTCAGTACCATGTTTTCATTTTTCCCTTATCGGTTAAGCGAATCCTCTCACAGTGGGAGAGAAATGCCTGAGGGATTGAATGCAATTTTGGTTTCCTTCATTCATTTTATGGGAAAATGAAATTTTACATCACTGTTTTTCAGGTCATTTTTTGGATGATGTGAATGATATTCTAGTGTGGAAATGTGGAAGGATCCTAGAGTTATTGGTGCAGCCTATATTCTAATTGACCTTTGGTCATTCATTGGTTTTGTTTAAGAAGTAGTTTATTTTAGGCCACTAGTGTGTCGAATATTTTCATAGGAGGCTATTGAGGTTCTTATAGTAATCACATGTTGTTTGTGACTCTGTTTAAAGTTTATCCCCTTATAATTACCATGTTAGTTGTAAGGGTCACGTTCGGTGACACTTTGTGGTGTTGTGTTCTTGTTGGGATACAAGGGTGAAAGTTATAAAACTTCCAAAAAACCACTATCTAGATAGAAGTGTATTTTCCATTAGTAAATTTCTAATTCCTCTATTTTAGATGATTGTTTCTCCTATGTTTCGTTTCTATTTATGTTTATCATTTGCAGTAATAAGGGGTGATGTGCCTACTCCATCTATGCTCTTGGATCGATGAATGTTCCATGTGGAAGTAACTGGATGTTTGAGTGTGTTGTGTTATAAGATGATATCTCAGTTGTAGTATGGTTTCATGTAGAATGAGAAAATGATTTTAGTTCATATGTTTTAGTTCTTCAATACAAGGAATGAGATTCTTCAACCAACAGATCTCCAACCTTAGGTCTCGGAGTGAACCTGGTGCGTAGTTAGGAGAAACCTGGAGTTGAGAAAGGCCTTGGTATTTTATTTCTCTCAATGTGGAAGGAGAGAATAAATTAAACCACCAATTACATTGTATTGTTTTAGTTATCCTCATTAAATGTAAAGTGGTGGGGGGATCTCATTTTTACGTTGTGTACTTTTAATCATAAGGGTTAGTCTTTTGTTATATAGAGGCCATCCATCTTGTTTTCTTGAAATATCGGTGGTGGTGTTTTGTTGAGTATAGGTTTCTATTTAACAGCCTAAATGGGTTCTATTTGGGTAAAGAAGTCTCAAATTTAGTTAGTGGTCATCAAAGGATATGAAGTTGTTTTGAATTCCTTCCATCGTGGTTCTGATGCCCTGATAGTTGGTCCCTTACCTCCCCGACCCTCGTCGTGGGGTGTCTGGTTAGTGTTGGGAAGCTTCTAAGTTGGTGTTTCTTCGATAGTTCTTAATGGTTGGAAGACCCACTATGGGTCTCATTGAAATTTCTATGGAATAATCTGATGTTGTTCTATTCATAATGGTGGGGAGTCCGTTTGGGCCTCCCTGTGTTAGTTTTCTTGGTCTTGACTCGAGGTTTGGTTGGTTTCTAATGGAGGGGAGTCCGTAAAGGCCATCTATGTAAATCCTTTAGTTATGTTGCCAGATATGGTTTGGTGGGAAGTTATATGAGTTTTTTTGTGTGTGTGGTTGGGTTCTACTTGTTCACATTGGACAAGTGGTGCAGTTTCTATTCAGGAGTTCTTGAGATGTTTTGATTTGAGAGGTTGGATTATGTGGGTATGAAAGATCTTATCTTTAACTGATCAAATGGAAGTGTTTTATCTCCATGGAGAGGGTGAAATATAGAAAAGACTATTTTTGGAAATCTTATGGTTTTCATGAAAGTCACTTTCTCTACGCATGGTTATTTTTCCTCTTCTCACATATCTTATATAGGGATCCTCCAAGAACATTAAAGTTGTATTGGTTTTTTTTGGTCTAATTCTTGTCATGAATTTATGGGGGCAGAAAGCTTTACAGTGGGGAGAATTGTCACAGCTGGGTTTTTATGTTTGTATTTAATCTAGTTTGCGTTTGGTTCACAACCTATTTTCTTGACAACTGAGTGTGAAAAGTTTATGTTTTTGGATAATTATTTCCCCTTATCATTGGTCTTGCTTTTACATTTGGGTTTCTTTTGAAATATTGAATAAAAAATTTTGTTTTTTTTTTCTAGGCTGGGTGCACAGTTTGCACACGGTTAGTAGTAACCGTGAGCCAGCCTAGGTAGCCATGTGGTACAATATAGAAGCTACTGCACATACTCTACATGGATGTGTGCCTCATACCAGGTAACCTTGCACGTTGGTCCATGTAACCATGTATTTCTCTCTATTTGTAAAGAACACGTCGCTCAGTTTTCGCAAGTTTTCCCAAACTATGCAGACAAACAATTCACAGCAACCAGGTTATTAAAATTTGGGGTTTTATTTCCCCCATCTCTCATTTACTTCCCCTAACTCAACCCTCTCAACCTCATCCTCTATAGGAACCTTTTCCTCATCACTGGGATCCTCTGAATCTCCCCTCATTGGGTGGGTTTCACTCGAAATCATAAAGAAACCCTAAAGTATGCTATTTTCCAAAATTTTCATCCAATATTATAGGGATTTTCTCACTCTTATTTTTAGATTAGGGTATTTAGTGGGTATGGGGTCTGATTTTAGGGTTTAATATTATGTTTTTTATCTCCTAGGATAGGTATTCTTCTTGCTTCTTTATAGTGAGAATGAGGCATGGATGTGATTTTGCACCATTTTCTGGAATGATCTTTGTGTCAGGTGATGGTTTTGGGCCCTAACATCAATTGATGAAATTAATAAGTTTTCATGAGTACATAAATTGGTTATTTGGTGTGTAAATGTTGATAGAATGGTTTTTTTAAGTCTTTGATACTCATATAGCCTAGGAATGAATTTTTTAAAATAAATGAAATGGCTATGTTTGTCTGTCTGCTTTGATGTAATGTTTATATAATGGATTTTAGGAGTTTTTTGTAAGTTATGAAATATATTTTTAAATAAATTTTAGTTTTTTTATTTTTAAATGGGGATTTTTAATAGAAAATGAATTTTTTTCTGGAATGTTATTTTTGTGTCAATTTGAGTGTAAATTTTGAAATGTTTGTATGGTGGAAATATTGTTTTAAAAATTTTATTAATGTGTAAGCGATTTTAGGAAGGGTATTGGCCCATTATCTTAGTCGGTATTTATTATCTTCTTTTCATATGTTATAGAATGGGAAATTGAGTAATTTACAAATGATGGAAAATTATTTTAAAAGGGGCTTTTCCATGGTTTTTTAAAAATGGAAAGTGGGTTGTTTGTAGAGAAGGGTGATTTCATTTAAATGTTTGGCCTTATTTGAATTTTTTGGTATATGTGGAATGTAAACCTTAACCTGAGAATAAGTGAACCCCCATGTATATAGGTGGGTAGACTAGAACTAGTACACTATTTATTCAGAAGTGGGGTGTCCCAATTTCACTTAGTTGGATTAACACTTAGAACACTAACTACACTAATTTGATGAATGATCAACACTTGAATATTGGATTCTTATCTTCTCTAGTGGATCTTATAGAAGGAAACTGATGTTTTTGGTTTCAATACCTCCTTTCTCCGAGGTATGAGGTTATGAGGTCCCACTCGAGCTAGTTGAACCTTAATGAATTTACCCATGGTGGTCTACTATTCAAAACCTAGTGCCAACCATCGGCATATGGAGGACTAGTTTAGTGTGTATATTATTTATAAAATTATATCTCCCATTTTATACTAGTTTTTTGAGTGGTTTCTTCTTTCATTGTGTTCCTTTGAATCTATTTCTAAATAAATAAATTTCTTAAAAAGAGATTTAAAAATAATGAATTCAAATAATCATGTTAAATTATCTTTTGATGTTACAACATGGAATATTTTTATTGGGGGTATCCTACTAAGCTCTTTGATCAAACCCTACATACATCTTTGGGTGTATATAGATCGTGTTTCTTGGAGGTTTGTGTTAAATCATTGGGGGATGTGGATACTCATGTATCTTGGAGGTTTGTGTTAGATCTTTAGTTTTCATTTTTCATATTTTCATTTTGGTTTCTGGTTCATGTTCTAAGAATTAAAATCCTAAAATATCTTAGAAGCTCATTTGGTTGTGTGTTATTATTTAATTTCATTTCATTTGTTGGAATTTTTATTTTTGTTTAATATTGTGTGTAAATTGTTCCAATGTACTAATTTTGATACCTGGGAACTTGTTCCAGACTGTGGGGATCAAGAATTCTCTTCTAGCCATGTTGTGTACCAGGTTGGGCATCAGGTTGTATGGTGACCCATCTTGGTTTGTGATAGTTAGGATTGGTTGACACATAATAATGATAAAAAATTTTGTATATTAATATCTAATTTTTTAGTTATTATATTTTTTCATTAATTCTATATTACATTAGAGGAGAAAATGTTTTTTACTAGATGAATTATATTTTCAAGAATTTTATTTCCATTATAGAGACATGTGAGAGGATACTTTAAATTTTTTATGTTGCAGACTATAATGATGAAATTTACTCTAAGAAAATACATGATTAAATACCTTAAAATATATTAAAATAATATCACACTAAGTAGACATAAGAATAATGAATATCTAGAAGGACTTGATATGATATTTTGTGATATGTATTTCTTATGGAAAACAAATAATGTCAAAATGTTCATGGATGATGTTCCTACCACATACCAAGATGTTATATTGATTTTTGACACAAAAGTTTGTATAAAATATATTAAAAATGAGATATAATACATGTAATAAAATTAGTCTTGAAACTTGGTAGATGTGAATGATGGGTAAAATATATATAGTGAAAGTGATCATTCAAAATTAAAACTAACATGGATATTTAATTTGTATATCCATAATGCATGAATGGTTTTAAAATTTTATAAATAAATAAAATGTATATACAATAATTATACATTTTCAAAATTCATTATGTTTATGTCCATAAAAATTATTATATCAACTATATGGTTATATGATTATGATATTTATCATAGGATGTATAAATATCATTACTTTATGATAGTTTATATAAATGTGAATTATTTATGTTACCCAAATGTTTTATTAATCAAAATAATATTTTAATGATATGAAATTTTTAGTTACATATTTATGGATTTAATCAACTCTCATACTGATAAAATCATTATGTTAATGGTTTAATAAAATTGGTAGTTTGCATTAATAATGAAGATAAACCCTTTGTTTATAATAATATTAATTGGAGTGAAATCAGTTTCTAGGTTATTAATGAAAATAGAGAATTTATTATCTAAAATGTAATTAATTTAATAAAATATTTCAAATATTGGTCAAGGAATAAATTATTGATGAATATATTAGGTAAAAAAAATATATTATTTGTATGAGTATTTGTATATATAGATAACAAATTGCTTGACATAATTTATCAACACAATCTATAAACAAATTTTATTTTCTTAATTTTATCATAGTTTTGAAAAAACACAAGACACATATCTTGGGTGTACTATCTTTGATGGATTAGTCACAATAACAAAACATCATAAAACAAAACCTCAGTGTATTTATCAAACCTTTTTATGGTGATACTTACTCCCATGGGAACTATTAATAGTGTATATGGTAACATGATGAAATAAATGTGGAAAAGGTTGATATATAAATCCCAAAAATGTAATAAACATGATCATGAGTATAATATGAGATGAATAACAAGATATGAAAAATAGAATGGCCATTAGAATGTAATCATGCGAAAAGGAAATACTAAAATAAGATAATGGAGAAAAATGGCCTTATTATAAGAGCATGGAATCATATGAATATGATAACTAAAAAACAAGAAATTACAAGAATAAGTAAAGTATCACTAGCGTGATAACATAATATAGTTGAAAAGGTTAACTGCACATCCTCTATAGTTGGCTATGATCACTTCACATGCACCATGATATCTCAAGAAATATAATCATTATCCAACAAATTATAGGGATATATAAATTTGATACCACCAATAAAATAATTATGATCATAAATATGTGTTACACATTAGGAAGATGATTCATATGTAAGTCATAATCATGGTGTAAAATCATGAGAACAAACTGGGTTTCATGATGAGTTCTTACGAAATATATGAATGAAATAACATAATGATTTCAAGAATTAGAAGGAATTATATTGATTTAGAAATTAATATTTTAATTTAACATGAGTCTTGATCATTGATTCACTTGGTATAAAGCATATTGATAAGTTATGGACAAGTGAGAATAAAAATGATATGCTTTATTGATGTTTTTTGAAATGGGGAAAAGATATTTTAAAGAAAAGGGATAATAATTTTTAATAAAATTATAATTTAACCTAGATGGATCTCTATAAAATAAATTATAATGTTAAAATATAATAATGTTTTAAAACATTTTAAGCAGGTGATCATTGACATGAAATTAGAATTTTGAAAATCCCCTTAAATTGAGTTTTGTTTAATATTGGTATTTTGATATGAAACATAACAAATGTATAATCCTATTAGGGGATGGAATGTGAAACTAGTTATTTATGTAACATAAATATATAAAAAATATAAGAAGTATAAAAGATTGATATTTTTTAAAAATGGATAAAAATAAAGTTAATGTATAACCTGTAAATAATGTGGGTGGCATTGAAGATCCCTTATATTATGTTCAGATTCATTATATAGATGCTCCTAACTTCCTAAAGATTATTATTAATTTTATTAAAAAATGTAAAAACCCATATTCGTACAAAATTAATTTCATATGTACTTGTTTCATAATATATAATTTATTAAATCATTTGTGCCATTTTCTATTACGTGTGGTGGTTTGATCAATTATTTATTTGATTTTTTTGATATATTTACCATGAATATATTTATCTTATGGAAATAAATTCTCAACCTCAATAATATAAATAGTGTTATAAATATCATCCTTACACATCAGAATCATTTATGTTGTCATACATGTTATATGATAATGGAAAACAAAATGTGTTATTGATGTGGATTTGGTAGTCTGGACATACACATGAACCACATAGTTAGAAATAATGATTAATCATGTAAGATTTATAATTGAGAAATAAAATATTTAATCATTATGTTCATCTTTTTTACCATCCATGAAAGTTGGTGAGGAAAAATAATTTCATTGCTTCGGGGTAATGGAAGACCCTTAAAATGAATAATCGATGCTTATGTTTATCACAGTGGATACATGGAGAGGAATTAATGATGTTAATTAACATATTAAAAATTCATTATTAAAATGAATCTAAATCTATTATGTTAGTTGGGTCAGGAATGATATGTATAATAAAAATTAAAAAATAAAGACTATGAAGAAGAAACACACACGTTGAGGACATATATTTTCCTTGGAATTCTCCATGAAAATTAAAGGGTTAGATAACTAAAGAGAGAAACAAGAGTATTCATGCCACTTGGACTTGGGCCTTCGGGCTATGTAATGGGTCACCGTCTACCCAGTCTAAATAGGTCTTTGCTTTAAATAATAAATTGAGTATTTGGCCACCACCTTTTAAAAAAAATCCACATTATAAAATATTGTTACATTATACCATGTACTTATTGACCCTAGATCAAATTCCTCTTTATTGGATATTATCTCACTGTGTTTTCAGTGAAATGTTGGAAACTTTGGTAACTTTTTGGGTAGATAATGTTTGCATCACCATTTTCCCAAACATTGCTCCCCTAATTGAAATTCATGCACCCAAAATAATAGGGGTACATGGTATCACCTGGTATTCCCAAACCATTCTCCCACTTGAGGGAACCATTGTACCCCAAAACACTATGGTCGAATAGTTAAGGAATAGAATTTGTTTAACCGTGCTCCCCCACCTCCAAATCATGCATGAGGGGGGGTTAACCCACATTTTTTTAAATTCTTAAATCTCCTAGTATAACATAAAATCACTCTCATTTGACCCTAATACATTTATTTTATCCATTAAGGTTTTTATGACATGGAGTTGGCTCCTCTAACCCCTTTTTATTGTAGATTGATTCTCCAATGATTATGTTTGATGTCCTCTCTGTTAGTGTATCTAAGGAATTTTATGTTTATAACAATCTATATTTTTTCTCCTTAATGAGGAATGGGTCATAATTTTATTGGTTAAATTAATCTTAATTTTGATGGATCTTGATTCTAGATTAGATTTATTGATATGCTCCGCCTTCATTTTTCATTGGCATTCACCATTGCGGATGGTGATCATTTGATATGATTAAAATGTTATGTGGTTACATATTATTTTATAATAAATTTAAAATCTATTATTATTCACATATTTGAAATCAATTTGTAATGATTTAAGAACCCAATTTTTAAATGATTTTATGTCTGATTGGAAATGGAATTGAAATTGTCACCCCCTGACCTCTAATTTAAAGAAACATAAATTTATGGTTGGATTTGAGAAATATGGATTTATTTGGGAAATTTATTTTCTGATTTTTTTCATAAATATCATTGAGGTTTGATTTAAACTAATGTTTTTTGAATTTTATTAAATTAAGAAAACCAGTTATTTGATTTAGAAATAGAAAAGGTATGCTGAAATTGATGTTGGAAAATTAAATTGTGACTGATGAATTGATTTTGAAGTGAATGATTTTCCATGAATGAATGAATGGATGATTGATTTTTTGATGCACATGTGATCTTGAGTAGTTAGGTATAGATTAGGATAAACACACTAAGACATTGAATCCCCATCACTCTAATGATGATGAAAAAAATAGAAAAACAGACTTTGGATTTTTTATCTTGTAATGGGTTCCCTTATAGTGTGTAGAATGATTTACCATAAAGGGTCCCCATTTGGGTTATTGAATTGAGTGTACAAAATTATATTAATAATTAATTAAAAATGATATGTTTCCAGATCTTATAGCTATAATCTAAGGGAAACTCCATGATTATCAACATGGAAATTTATTTTTCGGCTTGATAATACATGTCATTATTTATTTAACTATTTTTCTCATCCCACTTGATTTATATTAATGATTTATATAAAATTTTCATTTAATATACTTTTGATTTACTTTCCATTCATTGATAAGAAACCATGTTTTGATATAAAATATGTATAAGCTATTACAAGACTTTTTTATTTAAATTGAATATATAATTGGATTAATTTTTATGGAATTTAGTATGGATCTATTGGTGAGACCTACTATGGTATTTATCTCATAAACGACCTTTTCCTTAAGGTGTTTGTAAATATTATTATTCCAAGTCCAAAAAATAGAAAATTCCACTTTTTGGTGGATGTTTTTCATGATCCAAGGGACACTATAGTGATGATGGATACTATTACTAATGTGATACTCTTGTTTCAAAGATGTTTATATAAATTTTTTTATTTTGATGTTGTCATATTCACATGATGTTTTACTGTATGGGTTTTGATTTACCTATTTAAATTTATTATTTTCTCCTTGAAGAGTTTTGTTCGTATTGAATTGTATCATTTATCTTCCAATGTTATGTAGAAATTTAATTCCAACTGATATTTTATTTGATATTAATTTCTAGTCACCAAACAATGGGGATCATAAATTACCTTCATGATTTGAATGGGTTGGATCATGAATCAATTTAATAGGGTATCTGGGATGGGGAATAAAGAAGTGGTATTAGAGGTATAGGTTGTACATCTTTCCTTGATGTATGTATATAGTTGTGGTTTATATGTAGATATGGGTAGGTTTTTTTGGACATATTAGGTTGTTAGGAGTGAGTTCCTAGATATATTTTATTATAACTTGCCTTAATTCACCATTGGTTTTGGGGAAAAGAATCCCTGAGGAATAATTTAATCTAATTTTTGTTAATTCCATACCAATAATATGATTTTTTTGAACCTATAAGTTCCTTTCATATCGATTTATTTCATATCCTTATAACTCTTGATTGAGTTTTTTATTATTTTATCATTGTTTATGATTTTTTTTTGTGTTAATTTTGTGTAGAATCATTCCCCTGAGAATTCATTTGAATAAGACATAATAGGGTGATATTGGTGACACATAGTAAGAGAATCCTTTAGTGGACTAAAATCTTGTTGAGATAGTGGTGTGTGTCTAGTTGTCGAACCTCTAAGGATTGAATCTCGGAATCATAATCATGTGTCTGATTTACATAAAATAGTTTCATTATAAGGACTTAATTATCCTTAATAAATTGAGGATTAGTTTAAATAGATAGATATACTTTTTTATCTCTTAGGAAAACAACATTTGATTAGTGTGAAGTGTGTTACCTTCATGATTTAAAGACCTATAAAGAGATTATGAGATTTAATTACAATGGAAATATCATTAAGGTATTATAATAGGAAGAATTTAGAGTTATTTTAACTAATCAGTTAAATCTAGAGTTGATGGTTTTAGAAAAATCAATGGAGTTTATTATCCTCCATCAAGGTGAAAATATCATGACTTGGTATGTGAACCATTTTATGGAGATTTTTTAGTTTTCTATTTAGGTTATGAAAAATGATATATTTAATGTCCAAAATTTTAAGATGTTTCTTCAATATGATATTCTATAATAGGTTTTCCTGTTAAATTTCACTTCTTATGTTGATTTTATAGTTAGAGAATTAATGACAATGATTGACTTGGGTGATAATTTAGGGCTGATGGGAGTTTAATTTTCTCCCAGTTGAAATTCGGTTAGTTCCTTTAGAAGTAAGAGGATATGTGATGAGTCTTAAGGTGGATCATAGTGGTAAAATTTATACAGAACTCATGTAGTTATTGGGAGAGGCATTATGACTTGATTTTAGTGTGGAATGTTTGGGCATTGGAAATAGGTTTGAACTGATCCACCCATGATATGTGGTACATGTGGATGCTCAGGTCGCATGAGGAAATTATATTATAATTGTTAGTCTCTACATAGTGGAATGAGATCATTAATACCATAATATATGGTGGGGGAAATCACATTGTTCAATAACTATGGGTTTCTAGAAACATCTAATCATAACATAGCTCTTTTTTGCAGTATAAGAGTCTCTAAAAGAAGATGGTGTTGGTCTAGTATTTATTAGAGGTACCATCACTATAACTTCATCTTTAGAAACTATATTATTTTATATTGCCTCCTATCACGGATTTATATTGACTCGTGTTTTGAAAATTCTAAAACTTTTTTTTGAAATATTTTTTCACATAAGAAGGATATAACAACATCTTATGGAATGACGAGAGAGTATAGTTTCTAGTGTACTTATCTTTTATCTCTTTATCAAAGATTGAGATTAAATGTAATTATCTATTTCTGAACATGTAACCCCTTTACATAATTATATGAATGTAATGGATGATTTATCAAAATTTCTAGATTAAGTTTCTTCTTCGGTGGGTCGCCTTTACTGTGCCTAATGGGATGTGATGTGATTTTCAAGGACTGTGTGACCAATGGTTGAGTATATTCATACCATTTTTATTGTTGGATAGTAAAAAATGAATTTTTACTTTTACTTTTATAAATATTATTTTAGTGTTGATCTCCCTTCATTTTTTGTTCAGTATCATGACATGTTTCCATAAAATTTATATGGGATCCCACCAGTATGATAAGTGAAATTTTCTATTGATTTGGTGCCTTTTACTCAGATAGTGTATGTTCCATCATTTCACATCACACCACTAAATTTGATGAGGTGAAAACATAGTTTTACGATCTTATAGATAAATTATTTATACACATGAGTGTGTCACCTTGGGCAGAACCTGTTCTCTTTGAAAAGAAAGATAATGGAAAAATTCACTTATGTGTTAATCACTATAAACATAGTCAAGTTATGATAAATAAAAAATATTTGTTTACAAATATTGATGAATATTTTGACCATTTGAAGGGGCTAAAGTGGTCATAAAATATTTATCATTGGTCTAATTTTCAACAGTTGAGAATTAATGAATCTAACATCCATAAGACCACCTTTATGAGTAGATATGGATATTTTGAATATATTATTATTCCCTTTGGCTTGAATAATTGTCCTATAATGTTCATTTCATTGATGAAAAGTATATTTCATGAGCACCTTGAGACATTTATCAATTTATTTATGGAAAAAATCGTGTTTTAAACCAAAAAATGTGGAGGATCATATGAATCATTTGGGAGTAGTTCTGGATATTTTGAGAAATCACTAACATTATGAAAATATTTTGAAGTGTAATTTATATATTTGAAAAGTGATGTTCCTTGGAAACATGGTCTTAGAATGTGGAATTTTAGTTCATCATGACAATTTTAATACTATTATGACATGGGAAAAACCCTAAAATGTTTTCTAGATACAGAACCTCTTGGGTTATATAGATTATTACCACAGTTTCATTAAATATTTCTTGATGTTAACTTCTCTAATGACCACTCTCAATTGTAAAGAAGTGAATTTCATGAAGGATTGAAATTTTAGAGTTCTTTTGATGAATTTAAATATATTTTCAATTATAACCTAATTTTTTATGTTATAGAGGCTCGGTAGGTCTGTGTGGTATTTTTCTATTAATTATGTTTGGCTTTAGGATACGTCCTAATGTAGGGTGATCACATGGTAAGATATGGTTCCAAACAATTTAGGAATCATGGAAAGAATTAACATACTCATGATATTGAACTCATATCTATGATGAATAATCTTATAAGTTATTATCATTAACTTTTTAGAGAAAGGTTTTCTACTTATTCTAATCATATAATCTAGAGTTATATCTTAAATAAAATTATTTGAATCTATGAAAAGGGTTTTTCTTTGGGTTTCTACAATTTGTTTATTTTAAAATTACCTATAACTATGGTAAGGGAAATATTGATACTAATAGTTTGAAAAGGATGATTCTAAACAAGGCTATGAAATAATCATAGGTAGATTTGAATCTGAATTCTATCAATGTTAAATTTTATTTTCATTCCTTGGAGGATGTAACTAAAGTTGTTATGGAACGTTCTTAGTTGGAATCCTTTATACATAGGATGATTTCGTAGAATTAGTAGCTTGATTATGAATTTCATGGAATCAGGGACTTTCTTTATGGTTGAGAGACCATTGGTGAGTGGTCATTCTCTATTTGGGGGTTCTCAATATTTCCAAAACTCATATGTTATGACTTTTTATGATAAATTTCCTGATATGAAACTTTCATAATTACAAGTGGGAAATACACCTTAGGATTATCCTTGACAAGTGATGATGATTCTTGTGGCCAAGTTTTATATGATACACTGTTGACATTATTTATTATTTTTATAATTTTCAAAATGATATGTTGATGCACTCGAGTCCATTATGTTTTAATTAGACACTTCCATTTCCAATTTGGATGTGGGAAAATATTTCTAGAGACTTCATTGTTTGGATTCCATATACCCATCAAAAGAATAATGTGATATGGGTTTTGATAGATAGGATGATCAAATTGTCTCTCTTTATACCCATTCAAGATACAAAAAAAGGTTAGGGAGATGGGATGTATCTATATGAAATAGTCTATCAGACTTCATGGAGTTCCATATGTTAATGTCTCTAACCAGGTTCCCCATTATGATTCACTCATTTTTAGTGTCATCTATAAGGAAATGGAAACACATGTACATTTCAGTTTTGTATATTATCCTTAGACGGATTTATAGATTGGATGAGCTATCTAGATTCTGGATGGAATGCTACATTCTTCTGATCTAATATTTTTCATATGTTTATATGAAAATTTGGGAATGGATGAATTCTCCTATAAAAACATTGTCATGTACATAATCATGATGGCTCCTTTAGAGTCTGTGAATGGTAGAGTGTATAAGTATATATTGTATTGGTCGGATATTGGTATCGCTTCCTTGGTTAGATAATTTTTGTCTTTGAGACGTTGATGAATATTCTACTGATTCATCAGATAATGGTGACAGAATGCAACCTATTTATATTTTATCTCGATAGGAATTTATAATCATTATAGTTTTAGTGGGTGACCCAATTTTCATGAGAGTTCCACCTTGATTGGGTTACCGATGGATGTGGAAATATAGAAATATTCGAATGATGTTAGTGGATACTTTTGGTATTTTTGTTTGGTTGGGGGAATTATATTACCATTTTGAACTTACACCATATTTTAATTCGATATACAATGTGTTTCATGGATCGTAGTTTCAAACCTATCTGTTGGACCCTTATCATGTCATGGGATATGATGATCTTTATCTTGAACAAGATTTATCTATAATTGATCATCCAATCAAGATTATTTATTCTAAATAAAAGGTTCACCATTGGAAGATGATACCTTTAGTCCATGTTTTATAGAATAATGGCTCTGAGCCTCTTGAGGTTTGGGATCTTAAGGAACTAATGTGAGAGTAGTGGCCCCACATATTTGAATTAGACATTTATTGACAAGTTTTATAGAGACAAAATGGTTTTATGGTTGGTAGGCTAAAACATCTCATTAACATATTTTATTTACTTATTAAAACCTATTTTGATCCCCATTTTGTTTAGTCCTTTTTCAGTGTGTTTTTGGTGTAATTTAGGAAATTTTGGGGTTTTTTTGTGTAGTTAAAAGTTGTTGTATGGTTTTCCCAAAAATTGTGTCCCCTAATGAGTGCTATGAAACAAAAACAACATGCTATTATTGGTTGAAATAGAGTTTTCCTAAACCATGTTCCCACATGGGGAAACCATACACCCTAAATAGTAAGGGATTTTTATTACATTTTACAGTTTGTTTAACAATGTTCCACCTCTCTAGTAAACCATTCCTATGAGATTTTGAAACCCATAAATTTTTTTAAATAACAAAAAACCCTAAAATTAACCAATATTCACCCCCATTAAACTGTAATAAATTTTATTTATCCTTGTAGACTCTTTAATGAGGGAATTTAGTCCTCAAATCCATTTTCATTATAGATCGAAGCTCCGATGACTATGTTTGATCTACTCCATGTAAGTGGATCTCATAACTTTTGTATTCTCTTGATATCCATTTCTACCCTCTTCAATGAATGATATATCATCATGTTATTGAATTATCTAATCTGTTTTAAGGATCATGATTCAAGGTTTCATTCCTTGATCTCATGCACCTTTTTTTCTTCATTTTCATTCCCTGTTATGAGTGCTAATCATCAAATATCATGATTTAATGGGAAGGTGTTTCCATATAACTTTTATCAAAAATTTATACTATAAGGCCCCATCCTTAAACATTACATAATCATTAATTATGTTAATAATCCACATTGAGGATCTTTTCTGGTTTGTAGATTTAGAGAATTATGTCATAACTTATATATAACAACTTGAATATTACATGTAGACACTTCTAGTCACTATCAATTTTCATCAAAAAAAACAAAAACACTTAAAAAACAAACATGTCTAGTTCCATGTTTTTAGACAGCATGTAATATCCTTGATCCCATCCTTGACACTATTCACCTTTAATTCCTGTGAAAAACATTTCAAATCTTGGTATGAGAATAAAAAGCTTAGTAAGGGATACATAATGAAGGAAAACTATTAGTTTTTAAAAACAGCATGTAAACCATGAATACTTTATCATAAAGTAATATTTTTTTCTTTAAAGAAGTATCATAAACACTTTAATGAATATAAGATCATATCATACCATTTTTGTAACCAGAAGACTACAATACATCCCATAGAAAACAATTTATAGTATATATGGGTAAATTTGGACATAAATATACATAAATGGAATAACTATACTGTTTACTTCCACACATATCACTAAATGGAATAGCCATACGTCTGACTTCCATACCCAACGCATTAGAGGTTATAACATAATCACCCATCCTCGGTTTATCACCAAACTACCCATCATTTTGGTTTATCATAGAACCACCCATCAAATGACCATGTATCATTATATAATCATTACACATAAAACATTTCAAATATCAACATTTCACAAATAACTTTTCATTCAGAGTCACAAGAAATAATTTCAAGATAT
Organism: Viscum album; assembly: GCA_963277665.1. Classification (NCBI taxonomy): domain Eukaryota; kingdom Viridiplantae; phylum Streptophyta; class Magnoliopsida; order Santalales; family Viscaceae; genus Viscum; species Viscum album. The sequence goes on from OY728137.1 coordinate 365,807,168, forward strand.
TAAAATAATGAATCAATTTTAAAAACCATTTTTTAACATAAAATCACCCAAAAAGGGAAAAAGGTATTTCTTTTCCTTCTAAAAACATAATGGATTATAGATAAATCCAAATGAGGATTATGGCGATGGAGAGGTCATTATCACCACATATGTTAAAAAAATACCTTTTTCATTTAGTAAAATACTACATTGAAAAAGGTTCCATTTTAATGATATTAGAAGTCAAAGGGTTTTATAAACATATAAATGGAAGTCGTGTATAAATCAAAATATGCCTCAAAGAAAAGAGATTGAGATAAGGTCTCTTACCTCATGTCCGACTAACTCATTCATTTATGAATTTATTGAATAATAAACTTAAGTTAATTTCTACTTGATTCAGAATAGTTTTCAAGTTTTTCTTTACTTTTATATCTCTTATTACCACATTATAGAAATTACATAATTATTTAGGTTAATATCGGCCGTTTTGTCGATATTGGGTACTTGAGTCGAAAAAGATATTGTTATAATTACAATTAGTGGATGTGGTAAAAAGTTCATTGTATCCATAATATTATTAATATATATATATTTATATATATATGATATATATCCAGTATATATGTATTTATAGCATTCCATATTATTTGGAGATAATAAATGAATTGCACCGTTCATGGAGATGGTAAGTCGTACGTACAGATGGACAATACTTTCATTTCTATTTCATATTTAATGGAATGATTGCATAATGATACATAGGTATGTTATAATTACATTGTAATATAATATTTTATATATGTTAAATATGTTCATTAACTACATCCTTTATACGTTCCATGTGTGGTATGAATGAGTCATAACACTTTGAGGGGGCGGTAGTCCGCACTTCCTCAAATGAAATTATTGTGTTTACACATCATGAAAAGCATAAAGGTATGTTGTAAATAAAAATTATAGAATCATAAAGACAGTATAAAAATATTATATATCATATAAATAAATTTCCATCATAATGGCCACTATGATAGGCAGTATGAGATAATTGAACAATTATCATTTTGTGAGTTAGTAGTTCACCATCCATAGAAACAGTGTGTTCTAAATCCATTAAAAGGAGGTGTGAGTAAGTGTAGTTTGAATAACTCTCATAAAAACATAATATTATATTGATAATATTGGGGATTTTATTTAATCAACAAATAATAATTGAATAGGGAATGAATATGTTTAATATTGAAAGGAAGTTTAGAGAAGACGCTACCTCTTAAAATGGGTAACTCCTTTTGATTTTGGCCAAAAGGCTTTCTAAAATTGCCTTAAGCCTAAGGTTAGGATTCCATGAGGAAGAGAGATATCTTGGGATTTTATTGGAGTATAATTTTTATGATACAAGGGGGTCCATATATGTGATTAATGGGTTAAAGGTGGTTCCCTTTTATAAGAGGTAAGAGGGGCACTTTAGGAATGTTTGAAAGTATTATTTAATTATTAATTGAATTTCGAATTATAATAGCACAAAAGTGATATATTTATAAGATAAGATGATTATGGTTCAAAAATACTCTCATTAAATGGGTTTTAGACATTTTATGTCATAAAATTAACCTTATCTTTTAGCTTTAACCCTTAGTAAACTTATTTATCTTTTACCATGTCTTCTTGTATATTCATACCATATGGTTAAAATAATTACCATAAAATTAAAAGGGACCCAAAATTGGATCATTAAGGACATTTTTAACATCATATATTTCATTTTTATGAATCATAGATTTGTAGGACTATGATACCATTTAATAAAATTTTATTTTTTATAAAATCTCATTTATATCAATTTTATAATATTCATATCATGTATTTTAAAAAATCAATAACAACATGATTATTTCTAAAAAACTTCATTAATTTAATGATAAAAAGTAATAATATTCTATAAAAATAGTGTAGAGACCCGAAGCCTGACTTACATGGACATTACATTACATTTGCGGAATACTTAGTACATAACAAAAACACACACACAAGGATCGTAAATGTTTAGTGTCTTTGGAAACTCGGAATATAATATTCTAATCCTGGTGAAAGATCTTCAACATCTCCCATAAATATCTTCCTTTTTTTTATTACCTAAAACCTTTCTTTATATCCTGGGGAAAAGAAAACATAAGATGGTGTGCTCAAATGCTCAGTAAGGGTAAAAAAAAGAAATATCAATCACATCGTATACACAAGCACATAACATTTGGAAATCTTAACCTGCAAAAGAGATCATAATTTCATAACATGGGATAAATCATGGCAGTGAAATGTAATCATAATAATCATAACTTAAAACATGAAACTGTGTGGCATACACACATAATCATGGAGAATCATTTCTTGTTAGTCAAGACTCATTGCCAAGACTATCTTAGTGGACAAAGTCCCTTTCTGAACCGAGTCACCCTTGTTCCAGTCCTGTTTCACTGAACCGGTATAACCTACCATTCCAGCCATGTATAACTCATGAGATATAAAATCTTTACCCAATGCATTGGAGGGAGATATAGGTCTCACCCATCTTATAATGAATCCTTTCTTATGTGTGCCACATAATCATAAATCATACATCATTGCATAACACATGTAACAAAAATGGGATTCTTGAAACATCATGACATCATAAAATAAATCATATAAGGTAAATGACTTCATAAAAATAATTCCCTCACAACATAATCAAATCAATGTAATAATTGGGATAAAAACAGAACCCTATATTATCTTAGATGGAAAATAATTTTGATAAAACATTTGAACTTCCATTCTTGAGGAAAATATCCTTTCTACTTCAAAAACACTTTTCTTTTCTTAACATGTCATACAATTATAAACTAAAATAAGTTGATTAAAAATAAACTTGAAAACTTATAAAGTAAGATTCTTGTAAATAATGTTTTAAAAATCCATTCTTGTTGTATAAGTTAAAAAAACATTCTTCGTACTTTTGTCGGAAAAGTCAAAAAGTACCTCGTACGAAAAACGACAAAAGATTACTTTAATATCCTTTACTAAAAACTCACCAAAGGGTAAAATTGGATTTAAACAATTGTAGGTGGATGAAAATAATATTACATATTGAGGAAACATGGATGTGGATGATAAAATACACCCCAGTAAATTTCAAAGTATAAACAATCTCGAATAAAAATGAGATTGTGATATTTTCCTTACCTTAGGTCCGATTTGCTTCGTAAGTGTCCGAACCTCCTATATAATGATTTAAATAATGTCATTGACTTATTACAGAATCATATTCATTTTTATGATATTATATATGGTTCACTTATGACTTTATATTACCCGTTCTTTTGTAAATTCCATGTTTAAGAGCGTTTTGGGTAAAATTGTTTCATTTGTCGTCCGTGTTTTGACTTGTAATTATTCATATGATTACTTAGATCATGATTACTTAATTCCAGAATATTAAACATGATTTATATATATATATATATTCAGAATATACATATATATAATAAATCAGTAAATGGAATGAAATACACTGTTCATGGAGACGGTAGGTCGTACGTACACATGAACGCTGTTTTCGTTTCCTTATTGAGTTGAACAGAATTAAGTAGATGACATTCATATATATAAACATAAATAAAGTATTATTATTATGTCATATATTTCATTATTACTTATTATATATACTTTATAATCATTAATGAATTGTTAAAGTGGAGAATGAATCTCATCGCGTCGTGGAGACGGTAGTCCGTACGTACGCACGAGCGATGATATCGTTCTCATGATCGTGGGACTATATTGGAGTGTATGTATATTATTTTAGAATCAATATTACTTTAAAATAATAATATATTGTTATTATTTACACCATTATACCCATCCAAGTAAGGTGGTGGTGGAAAATAGATTTCACCACGGCGTGGAGATGGTATTCCGTACGTACGCACGCGCGGTGATTTCGTTTTCCGTAGGATGCATAGATGGTGAAATAGGATTGTTTCATACTTATAATAACACATCCGTATATGAGTGATACTGATGTTATTACTTCATAATTAAACTACCTAATAAGAAGAAGTGGAAGAAGAAATAAAGGTGAAAGAATCGGTAACGGAAATTACCTATTCTTTGAAGCGCCTCTTTGAGACCTCCTCTTAGGGCACTAAAATTGGTCTTTGAGGAATACCAGAACCTCTAGGATGTTACTAGGGAAGTGGAGAAGATAATTTGGTAGGGGTTGGCCGAGCTTTAAGGCTCAAAGTTGTGTGAGGAAGAGAGGGAGGAGGTTCCCTTTTATAAGGGAGGAGAGGGGAACCTTTGGAATAACAAAAAATATTATTTTATTATAAAGTCAAGTTCGGTTTTAAATAGCTCCAAATTGATTTATTTAGAGTATAAGGTGGGTATGGGTCTAAATCCTCTCATACAATAGAATTTATACAAGTTTAGGTTCCTATTTTAACCTTATCATTTAGATTTAACATTAAGTTAAATAATTTTACTTTTACCGTGTCTTCTTGTGTTCTTACACTATAAGGTTAATAAACTTACTATAAGAAGCCAAAAGAACCCCAAATTGTTTATTATTAATATATATAACCTTATATAAGTCATTTGGATGAACCTTAAATTTTTAGGAATAAAATAACAATTAATAATATAATATTTGTTTTAAAAACTATTTTATGTCAATTTTGACACTATTTAGTAATTGATTTTTGTGAAAATCATAACATAATGATACGTTCGAACGAAGTTAATTAAATCAATACTAACATGTCATATTAACCTAGAAAATTATTTTAATTCATAAAAAGTCTCAAATTAGATCTATTTGGGTATTTATAACATCAATTATGTCAATATTTCATTAATAAGATAATTGCTGCATCATCTTTGTGTCATAAATAAATTAAATTATTTGATGTCTAAAAATTACAAATAAAATACCATTATGTAGGAAATCTTTTTATATTTCTAATGAATATTTACAATCGAATTTATATTATGTATAACCCTATATTAAAAATGTTTTAGTAAATAACCTTTGATTTTAACTCTTTTAACTCTTCTTTGAATTAAATAATAATAAATGTCCTAATCTAATCCAAGTGGGCCTAAATGGTCATATTTTATTCCTAAACTTGTTTTTGGTCGAATTACACTTATCCAATAGAATTTGTACATGTGTTAGGGTAATAATAATATCATTTTTACCCTTAATTACTCTATTTACTTTTAACCGTGGTAAAAAAAAAGTAAAAAGTTACTATTCATCAAAAGTTATTTTCATCTCATTGAACCACATTTTATTTACTGACATCAGCCGTGTCTCTCGGATTTTTGAAATTCCACTCACATAAGCAGTAAAATTAAGTTTTATGAACAATTCAGTTTTTTAACTACCACTTAGTGGTTTCACTATTCATCAAAAATTGAAAGTTTTCAGAAAAATACCAAAAATTAGGCCTAAGATATATTTGATATTATGAACTCAAAAATGATGTCTATTTTACCAAATCCAAAACATATCAGTTGCATTAATTAATTTAAAAATTAATTCCCGTCGTCAAAACAATTAGCGTGTTTTTAAGAGATAATAACTATCAAAAGATTGACACTTGTTTATAACTGGTTTGAATGTAAAATTACATCCAATGACCAAAATTGTATTAAATTGTAAAAATATATTCTAAATATACTTTAAAACCACTAAAATTAATAATTTATCACTATTAATTATTTCGATTGAAAAAGTTGTTTTTAATTAAAATTTAGTAATTTTCACTATTCATCAAAATATGAAAGTTATCCGAAAAGTACCAAAATTTCACCTTAGGCTAAGTTCGATACTACGAATCCAAAAATAAAGTCCATTTTGAAAAATAAAATTTACAAAATTTCCAAAAGTGGTTATTACTATTCATAACGGCTAGTTTTAATAATATTTTAATAGCATATCGTTGTTTAGTGAAACTCGGTATTGCGTACTACACACGCTATCGAGGAAGGTCGCGATTGCGTGTAATACAAGGCAAGTCAAGGATGCGTGTTGTGCAAGCTCCTTTTGGTGTAGCGTACAACACAAGACATTAGTGAAATTAAAAAGAATATTTTTCATAAAATCTTGGGCTGTTACATTCTACCCCCCTTAAAATGAATTTTGCCCTCGAAATTCATCGGGGTTATAAATGGTTTACTATTCGAAAGTTTCTTTAATAAAAACCCACATCGTAAAAAGGAATACCAAAACCAATATTTAAAAACAAAAGTATTAATCTTAACAGTTACCCAAATAAACTAATCACTGGGTTTCCACATAGGTGAAAATATGGATATGGAAGAGAAATCTAACCATCATGTTCTGGTGAAGAGTGGTAGAGAACATGGCTATGGAAAAGCAAGAAATCACAAAGCCATAAATTTCTGACGATCTAAGGTACCATCTGATTCATCAAATATAAGACCACTAGGACAACATTTTTGGTTTTCAAGATCATTTCCCTAAAGTTGAAGAATTTGAATTAGAATAAATACTTACTTTATTTTGGTACAATCTCACTGTTGTTCGTGCCTTGAACAATTTCCAATTCATCTCTTAAATAAATGAAGTTGAATTTGTTATTCGTGAAGTGTTAGCAGATCATGTGATAGAATGACGGGTCATTCCATCTGTTTCAAACAAAAGGTTAGCAAAAGTTATTAAATATACATAAGTCATTCTATAGTGAGATTAATCATATATGGTTCCTAAAATGGACTTATACTTCATATATCATACTGCTTAATATAATAAAACTAGTTTCTACTAAACAAGGACTTCCTGTAGGCCAGTGGTAGGCGATAAAGGCAAGTCGCACTTCGGTTGTGGGTTCGATTCCCACAGCCCTGTCCGACGCGATGGGATGTCGCCCATCCTGCAGGTTGTCTTTTTTCTAAAGCTATATTACTATAACATCCCATCAATAATACTAACTTATGTCCAAAATAATCCATTCCAATCATTAGGCTTATCCATAATACTGTCGTCCACTCTCAGAGATTTAATACCACCATTAATCCCCATATATCATAAGATATATCTTGTTGGTCACATTCCAAACATTCAAAGGCCTTAATCTTGTACTCTCTTGAATACCCATTGAACCATAGTGAAAACTTGAATGTAGTTAAAAGTTAACACTTTCCATATGCCAAAATCCTCCAAATTCTATATACTCAAACCATGATATCACTTAGTCCTTATATCAATCATGAGCTCATGAATACTGTTAAACATTTCATTTTCTCGTTTTCCCTTCATTATGCGCATATCATCTTATTTCCAAAAATATCTCAATCACTTTGAATACCACATTATACCAATACATAAATATTCCAATACTCCATGATACAACATTATTTTGGAATCCCATTACATAAACACTTAATCATTCCACCACATCGTTGTCATATTCAACATCGCCAATAGTGATCGCATGTGACTTCCCTTTGTCCTTTTCCTTAAGCGGTTGCTCATGTCGATCATCACTAACCCTTGGATTAGGGCATTTATTAGCATAATGCCCCATTTACTTGAACTTGAAGCATTGAAGTGTTGGTGGTGCGTTCTCTGCAATGTTTTCTTTATTCACATCATTAGAAACCCTTTTTCCATTACTTCGACACTCAGATGCTCAATGACCTTCTTTTCTACACTTAAAACATTTTCTATTCCCTTTAAGACAATCTCCACCATGCTTCTTTCCACACTGTGTGCATAAGGAAACATTCATCTTCTTTTCACCATTATTTTGAGATTTCTCCTTGAACTCCATCTTTCATTTCTTGTCAAAACCATGAGATGGATATGTAACACCAACTTCCATTTCTACCTTGATAGCACAATGCAAAATTTCTTCATAGCTACTGAAGTCTCTTATAGCTAATGCCCTTCGAAGACTTGGTTTTAAGCCACTGAAAAATCGATCAACTTTACTTTCAGGTTGGATGATAATGCCAGATGCATACCTTGCAAGTCTTGTAAAATTCGTTTCGTATATACCAATAGATTCATCATCCTTTTGCTTTAGTTCAAGAAACTCCTTCACAATCTTTGTTCGAAGAATATGAGGGAATTACTTATTGAAAAATAAGTTCTTAAACTCGTCCCATTCCATGGACTCAATTTCATCTCTTTGCCTCGTATTCTTGATAAGATTCCACCATTGATCAGCTTCACCTTCCAAACGATATACTGCTAAGATGACTTTATCATGTTCAGAACATTGAATAACTGAAAATATCTTTTCAGTGGTACTGATCCATTGTTTAGCAACAAGTGGATCAGAAGACCCACTGAAAGAAAGTGGATGTTGCCTCATGAAGGACTCAATAGAATATTGTTCCCTTCTCTGCTCATTTGGAAGTCCAGAATGATTCATAGCTTGTGTAAGTATAGAAATAAGATTTTGCACTCCATCTCCCATAACATTTTTTTGTTCAGGAGGACAATCATTGCATTGTCCACTTCATTGATCAACACGGTTCCTTCGGGTTCCAGCCATCGTATAAAACCCAAAAAGAATAGTGTGAGAGGCAAAAATCATGCTAGGGAAAACAACATAATAAAGGGGGAGTACCTTCAACATCTAACATCTTAGGTTTAATTCTATTATCATTAGCGTAATTCTAGTACTATAACCTATACGTATACTTAACCTTAGGGACATCCCTAGACATACCTTCGAAATATCTCTAGGGATCTCAGTAATGTTTTCGCATCCTAGTTTCCAAAGGTTGACTAAACCTTTCCTATGATGCCAACTGTAGAGACCTGAATCCTGACTTACATGGACATTACATTACATTTTCGGAATACTTAGTACATAACAAAAACACACACACAAGGATCGTAATAGTTTAGTGTCTTTGGAAACTCGGAATATAATCTTCTAATCCTGGTGAAAGATCTTCAACATCTCCCATAAAGATCTTTCTTTTTTTTATTACCTAAAACCTTTCTTTATGTCCTGGGGAAAAGAAAACATAAGAGGGTGAGCTCAAATGCTCAGTAAGGGTAAAAAAATAAATATCAATCACATCATATACACAAGCACATAACATTTGGAAATCTTAACCTGCAAAAGAGATCATAATTTCATAACATGGGATAAATCATGGCAGTGAAATGTAATCACAATAATCATAACTTAAAACATGAAACTTTGTGGCATACACACATAATCATAGAGAATCATTTCTTGTTAGTCAAGACTCATTTCCAAGACTATCTTAGTGGACAAAGTCCCTTTCTGAACCGAGTTACCCTCATTCCAGTCCTGTTTCACTGAACCGGTATAACCTACCGTTCCAGCCATGTCTATCTCATGAGATATAAAATCTTTACCCAATGCATTGGAGGGAGGTATAGGTCCCACCCATATTTTAATGAATCCTTTCTTATGTTTGCCACATAATCATAAATCATACATCATCGCATAACACATGTAACAAAAATGGGATTCTTGAAACATCATGACATCATAAAAAAATCATATAAGGTAAATGACTTCATAAAATAATTCCCTAACAACATAATCAAATCAATATAATAATAGGGATAAAAAGAGAACCCTATATTATCTTAGATGGAAAATAATTTTGATAAAACATTTGAACTTCCATTCTTGAGGAAAATATCCTTTCTACTTCAAAAACACTTTTCTTTTCTTAACATGTCATACAATTATAAACTAAAAGAAGTTTATTAAAAATAAACATGAAAACTTATAAAAGAATATTCTTGGAAATAATGTTTTAAAAATCCATTCTTGCCATATAAGTAAAAAAACATTCTTCGTACTTTTGTCAGAAAAGTCAAAAAGTACCTCGTACGAAAAACGACAAAAGATTACTTTAATATCCTTTACTAAAGACTCACCGAAGGGTAAAATTGGATTTAAAAAATTGTAGGTGTATGAAAATAATATTACATATTGAGGAAACATGGATGTGGATGATAAAATACACCCCAGTAAATTTCAAAGTATAAACAATCTCGAATAAAAATGAGATTGTGAAATTTCCCTTACCTTGGGTCCGATTTGCTTCGTAAGTGTCTGAACCTCCTGTATAATGATTTAAATAATGTCATTGACTTATTAAAGAATCATATTCATTGTTATGATATTATATATGGTTCACTTATGACTTTATATTACCCGTTCTTTTGTAAATTCCATGTTTAAGAGCGTTTTGGGTAAAATTGTTTCATTTGTCGTCCGTGTTTTGACTTGTAATTATTCATATGATTACTTAGATCATGATTACTTAATTACAGAATATAAAACATGATATATATATATATATATATATTCAGAATATACATATATATAATAAATCAGTAAATAGAATGAAATACACCGTTCATGGAGACGGTAGGCCGTACGTACGCATGAACGCTATTTTCGTTTCCTTATTGAGTTGAACGGAATTAAGTAGATGACATTCATATATATACACATAAATCCAGTATTATTATTATGTCATATATTTCATGATTACTTATTATATATACTTTATAATCATTCATTAATTTGTTAAAGTGGAGAATGAATCTCATCGCGTCGTGGAGACGGTAGTCCGTACGTACGCACGAGCGATGATATCGTTCTCATGATCGTGGGACTGTATTGGAGTGTATGTATACTATTTCAGAATAAATATTAATTTAAAATAATAATATATAGTTATTATTTACACCATTATACCCATCCAAGTAAGGTCGTGGTGGAAAATAGATTTCACCACGGCGTGGAGACGGTATTCAGTACATATGCACGCGCGGTGATTTCGTTTTCCGTAGGATGCTAGATGGTGAAATATGATTGTTTCATACTTATAATAAAATATCATTATATTGTTGATACTAATGTTATTACTTCATAATGAAACAACCTAAGAAGAAGAAGTGGAAGAAGAAATAAAGGTGAAAGAATCGGTAACAGAAATTACCTCTTCTTTGAAGCGACTCTTTGAGACCTCCTCTTAGGGCACTAAAATTGGTCTTTGAGGAAGACAAGAACCTCTAGGATATTTCTAGGGAAGTGGAGAAGATAATTTGGCAGGGGTTGGCCGAGCTTGAAGGCTCAAAGTTGTGTGAGGAAGAGAGGGAGGAGGTTCCCTTTTATAAGGGAGAAGAGGGGCACCTTTGGAATAACTAAAAATATTATTTTATTATAAAGTCAAGTTCGGTTTTAAATAGCTCTAAATTGATTTATTTTTAGGATAAGGTGGGTATGGGTAGAATTCCTCTCATCCAATATAATTTAGACAAGTTTAGGTTCCTATTTTAACCATATCATTTATATTTAACATTAAGATAAATAATTTTACTTTTACCGTGTCTTCTTGTGTTCTTACACTATAAGGTTAATAAACTTACTATAAGAAGACAAACGAACCCCAAATTGTTTATTATTAATATATATAACCTTATCTAAGTCATTTTGCCTAATTTTAAATTTTTAGGAATAAAATAACAATTAATAATATAATATTTGTTTCAAAAACTATTTTATGTCAATTTTGACACTATTTAGTAATTGATTTTTTTGAAAATCGTAACAGAATGATAAGTTCGAACTAAGTTATTTAAACCAATACTAACATGTCATATTAAACTAGAAAATTATTGAAATTCATAAAAAGCCTCAAATTCGATCTATTTGGGTATTTATAACATCAATTATGTCAATATTTCATTAATAAGATAATTACTGCATCATCTTTGTGTCATAAATAAATTAACTTATTTGATGTCTAAAAATAACAAATAAAATACCATTATTTAGGAAATATTTTTATCTCTCTAATTAATATTTACAATAGAATTTATCTTATGTATAACCCTATATTAAAAATGTTTTAGTAAATAAATATTTATTTTAACTCTTTTAACTCTTCTTTGAATTAAATAATAATAAATGTCCTAATCTAATCCAAGTGGACCTAAATGGTCATATTTTATTCCTAAGATTGTTTTCGGTCGAACTACACTTATCCAATAGAATTTCGACATGTTTTAGGGTAATAATAATTTCATTTTTACCCTTAATTACCCTATTTACTTTTAACCGTGGTAAAAAAAAGTAAAAAGTTACTATTCACCAAAAATTATTTTCTTCTCATTGAACCACATTTTACTTACTGACATCAACCGTGTCTCTCGGAGTTTTTAAATTCCACTCACATAAGCGGTAAAATTAAGTTTTATGAACAATTCAGTTTTTTTAACTACCACTTAGTGGTTTCACTATTCATCAAAAATTGAAAGTTTTCAGAAAAATACCAAAAATTAGGCCTAAGCTATATTTGATATTATGAACTCAAAAATGATGTCTATTTCACCAAATTCAAAACATATTAGTTGCATTAATTTATTTAAAAATTAATTCCCGTCGTCAAAACAATTAGCGTGTTTTTAAGAAATAATAACTATCAAAAGATTGACACTTGTTTATAACTGGTTTGAATGTGAAATTACATCCAATGACCAAAATTGTATTAAATTGTAAAAATATATTCTAAATATACTTTAAAACCACTAAAATTAATAATTTATCACTATTAATTATTTTTATTGAAAAGGTTGTTTTTAATTAAAATTTATTAATTTTCACTATTCATCAAAATATGAAAGTTATCCGAAAAGTACCAAAATTTCACATTAGGCTAAGTTCGATACTACGAATCCAAAAATAAAGTCCATTTTGAAAAATAAAATTTACAAAATTTCAAAAAGTGGCTATTACTATTCATAACGGCTAGTTTTAATAATATTTTAATAGCATATCGTTGTTTAGTGAAACTCGGTATTGCGTACTACACACGCTATCAAGGAAGGTCGCGATTGCGTGTAATACAAGGCAAGTCAATGATGCGTGTTGTGAAAGCTCCTTTTGGTGTAGCGTACAACACAAGACATTAGTGAAATTAAAAAGAATATTTTTCATAAAATCTTGGGCTGTTACAATTAGTTTATGACCTAAAAGGTTTCAAAATAAATTTATTTTAATATTTATAATATCATTTATTTAAATCATTCATTAATGAGGTAATCAATACATCATCATTGTGTCATAAATAAATTTATTTATTTGATGTCTAAAAATTATAAACAAAATACCATGATGTATTAAATATTTTCATATTTATATTTAATATTTATCATCTAATAGATAACTTATATAACCCCATATAATTTTTTTTACTAAAAGATATGTGTTTAGGATATATTATCCTTAACATTAAATTAAAAGTAATTAAATTTCCTTTTCAAATACATGTGTCTACATGGGGTCCTAAAATCGACCCATGGATGATCATGGTTGGACATATCTCATAAAATAGGGTTAGGACATGTGTTACGGTAATTAATATTATTATAATATTATTTTTTACACTTAATTAACAGATATACCCTTTAAGAGTTGTAAATACAAAATTTACTGGAGTTACTATTCATAATGTCAAAAAATAAAATGTAACTATTTACACATTTTAGACCACTTGATTCCAAATAAAGAATCCATTTTTCTAAATTCAAAATACAAAATTTTCATAAATTAATTTAAAATTAATTTCTATTGTCAGCACCAAAATGTGTGTTTTTAAGAAGTAAAAACTACCAGAAGATTGACTTGTGTTTATCTCCAATATCAAAGTGAAATTACTTCAATGGCCAAAATTGAATTAAATGATAAAAATGTAATCTAATTACACTTTAAAACCAATTAAAAGGACAATATAATCATATATATATATATTAGATGAAAATATAGTTTTGACCTAAAATGAAGTATTTTTAACAATTCTTTAAAAAATGAATTTTATCAGAAAAATACCAAAAATCTACCCAAAAAGAAATTTATGTCCCAATTCTAAATAATATGTTTATTTTTTTAAATGGAACATATAAAAGTTATAAAAACTATATTTAAAAATGGTTATCCACCAAAAGGAGGTAAATCGACCTTTTAAAGAATATTAGTGTATTTCATGCTTAAAATCGGATTTGTTCTTATTTTAAGCCTCTAAAATTAATGGATAAAATTAAAAACATTTAAAAAAATATGTGTAATCATATTGTAGTTATATTTGTTCATTCCTGCCAATACAACGGCTATGTGTTTACTACAGTTTAAAATAATAATTATATTATTTTATTTTTCGGTATAACTCAATGTTTTGTGGAACATAAGATTTCAAAGAAAATAGTTGTTGTATGTTGATTACGCTATCAAAAAAAGTGTCATATTTAACAAAAAAGTTCATATCTTATTCATAAATATTAGTAGATATGAAAATTTATTATTATATAAATACCTAGTTCATTACATCCATCCACCCTTTTGGAAATTTCTTCCTCGCAATTTTAAAATTGGGCTTCGAAAATTCACCGAAAGTACCACATCAGAAAAAGAGTCAATAAAACTATCATATTGAAAGAAATAAAGAGAAGTAAAAAATTTCACTTGAGATAACACATACTAGGATTCCATGTAGAAACATGTGGATATAGATGATAAACTAACCATAGCGTTCTGATGGAGAAAGATAGAAAACAAGATTAGGATAAAGTTAACCACCATAATATCACCAAATTGTGATGGGTTAATGGTTCTTTGATTCCACAGTAGGAAAAATAAATGGGCACTGTTTTTGTTTTAGGTTCCTTTTCATAAAGTTGTGGAATTTATTTTGAGCTTGACTAATAACATAAAGAAATATACTTAATTTTCAAGTAGAGTTTCATCCTTTAATAAGTTTCTACCACGAACTAATCTTTTCTCTAAATGATGAGTATTCAATATGACTTGTTCACAACTAAAGAGCTAGAATAAACTTCTAGATAATCAAATAATCAAAAAAATAGGAACTATATATTTCCCTTATCTTTAGAAATTAACCAAAAATGAAATGGATAGTATGAGATCAGTTGATCCCCAAAAAGGATAATCCTTTATGGAATGAAATACTACTCTTAATTTCCAAAATTCAACAAACAGTACCCAAAGTTCAACAAAGACCATTCAATAAACAATTGTCCTTAAAATTCTTCAATGTAATCCAAACTATGATTGTAACCTGAAACTTGTAATGCTTTAATCACATAGTCTTCCATAGTAAATATTAACATTTATCTATAAATAACATAAACTACTCTTTAAGTCTCATACTGAAGTGTTATTAACCAATTAAAATATTCTCAATGATTGGTTAATCATTTCTATAAATAACATTAATCACCATATGTACACAATAAGAACATAGATTCTTCCAAAATATAATTACACCATTATTCCTCAAATGAAATACCAAATTATTCTATTTTCCATTGGAACATTGTGTTCCCAAATGATTAAAGGTCTTCCAAAATAACCTTTATCACTTAATCACCCAATCATTTTCCTATAATTTGGATATACATTTGATAAATCATAAGATCCCTAATCAACTTATTCATTATCAATAAAATCATTTAACTAAAATAACAACTCATATTAACCAAGGACTTCATGTAGGACAATAGTAGGCGATGCACCTTTATCACACTTTGGTTGTGGGTTCGATTCCCATGGACTTTCCAGACAAGACGGGTTGTCACCTATCCTACAGGTTTTCCTTTTTATAAAACCATAGTATTCTTATAAAATTGTTAAAAATAAGATAATTTCCTCAAAAAACCATAACCTATTTTATCCTCAAATGTTATCTAATACCTTTCATTTTTCATCCCATAATGTAATAAACATTTATCACCTCAAAAAAAATCATGTAAACCTCTAAGGTTATCCATCAATTCCATAAAAGAAAAGATAATTATTTCTTGACTAACATTTTCACATATCAATCATCATAGTTACACATACTATAAAAATTCTTCCAAAGTAAACCCATTATTAAAGGAGCCTTAATAATTTTAAGCATTTCATCATCCTAAAATCTACCATAACTCTTAAATCCATTATATGTAGACTTCTTACTCATTAAATGTTATACATGATCCATTAACCATTATTTTCCAACTTATTATATAATATTTGTTTCCTACAAACAAAATAATGAATCATATTCTATGATTCAAAAATGTCAAAAAAACCAGCGAAGAAATAATACACACCATTCATTGGTCATTGTCAGTTTCCTTATCATCAATTGTAATGGAATTAGTTATTGTTAAACATATATTTTTACGACACAGCTGATCCCATTACAAATCCTTCTTAGTTGGAAATCTATTTTTATAATTACCATGCACACCACATTTAAAACATTAAATTGATCCCTCAAAAAGAACTTCTTTCCCTTTACTGGAGTCAACTGGATGATTACTTTTTCCATGGAAGGTTCTTGCTTTATGAACATCATTACCACATATGAAACATCTTCCCATGCCTTTGAATAATTTTCCTAGGTGTTTCTTTCCACATCATTGACACATAGGTTTGGGAATATACCTAACTTTTTTATTATTACCTGTACTTCCATGGGTATTAATTTCTCTTATATATGATGCCTTAGAAAAATAACCATGGTTCAATTGGTCAATCATGACTCCAGATAGTTGGTTAGGAATTACCCAAATATTTCCCATTGCATATCCCATTTCATTCAGTTGCTCAATTAGAAAACCCCCACGGTTTGCTTCACATCCATTGTTACTTTGGTGCCTACTAGGTCCAGAAATTTACTAAAACCAAAAGGTCAATGTGAGTATATCATTAAAATCATCATATAATATCTTATGATTAGGGTATATACTAATATATACTTATTCATGTTGTCCTAAACTCATACAATTTATCTAAAATATATATGAATCTTTATAATATGCTAACCATTTTGGTTATATCACTTATGATTAAATAGCACTCTAACCTCTAAAGTTATCTACAACAACATTTGATATAAACTATAAGGCCCTAGCCTTAAACATTACATAATCATGAATTATGTTAGTAATTGACATTAAGGATCTTTTTAGGTTTAGATTTTTATATAATTAGGTCATAAATTATACATAACAATTTGAATATTATAAGTAAAACTTCTACTCACTATCCATTTTTTCATAAAACAAAATCTCTGAAAAAAAGAAACATGTATAATACCATGTTTTTCAATGGAATGACTTTTCCATGATCTCATCCTTAACCCTATTCATCCTTAATTAATGTGAAAAATATTTCAAAACCTTTGATAAGCATAAATCCCACTAAGGGATACATAAAGAAGGATAACTATTAGTTTTTCAAATCAACCTCTAATACATGAATAATTTGTAGATACCCAAAGCTTGACGTACATGGAAATTACATTACTTTTTTAGAATACATGATACATAACAAAAACAGACACACAAGGACCGTAATAGTTTAGTGTCTTTGGAAACTCAGAATATAATCTTCTAATTGTGATAAAAGATCTTCAACATCTCCCATAATGATCTTCCAATTTTGTTTTCTTACCTAAAACCTTTCCTTAAATCCTGTGGAAAATAAAACATATAAAGGGTGATTTAAATGCTCAGTAAGGGTAAACAAACCATATACATTTGAACTTCAAAACATGAACATAATATTTAAACATCAAAATCTTGAGCAATGACATAAAACATGGCAGTACGTAAGGCACAGATCATAAATAGAAATTAATCATGATAAAATAAAATGGGAGTAAAACATGTTATTTTGGAAAACCATTAAGAACATGATATGACTTCCATAGTATCCAAGGCATTTCTTCCAAGTCCATCTTTGTGGACAAAGTCTCTTTCTGAATCGAGTTCACTCCTCATTCCAGTCCTGTAACACAGAACCAGATTAACTTACCATTCCATCCATGTCTATCTCATGAGATATAAATCTTTACCCAATGCATTTGAGGGAGATATAGGTCCCACCCATCTCATAATTAAATCATTCTTACATGTGCCACAACATAAACATAAATCATTCATCATAACACAAAGAATAAAATGGGTTTCATAAACATCATCCCATCATAACATAATCCATATAAAACAAATTGATATCATTTCATAATAAGAAAAGTGAAAACATGTAAATCATAGAGACATTACACTTGAAACATACACATATGAAATAATGTCATCTTATATGGAAAATGGTTTTGATAAAACACTTGAGATGAATTCTTGAGGAAAATATCCTTTCTTCTTCAAAATCAATTTCTTTTCACAAAACGTTATGCAATTTTAAAAGCAAAAGATTTTGATGAAAATATTCATAAAATATTTTGGATAAAGCTTCATGAAAATATGGCTTTATGAAACCGTAAAAATCCATTCATGCCGTATAAGTTAAAAAAACTTTCTTCTCGTACTTTTGCCAGAAAAGTCAAAAAGTGTCTCGTAAAAGAAATATTCCTTACATACCATGTAGTAAAAGTAAAAAAATGGTTAAAAAGACTTTAAACATACATGAAACCATTTTTAGGAAGCATGGACATGGATGATAACAATAACCCTAGTAAATACTTACGAATAAACAATCTCGGATAAGAACGAGATTGGAATAATTATCCCTTACCTTACGTTCGATATGTTTCTTATGTATCCGAACCTCCTGTATAATGATTTAAATAATGTCCTTGACTTATTAAAGAGTCATATTAATTTTTATGATATCATATAAGGTTCACTTATGATTTATATTACTCGCTCTTTTGTAAATTCCATGTTAAAGCAGCAATTTGGGTAAAATTGTTTCATTTATCATACATGTTTCAAATTTTTGTTCTTGATATTATTACTTATATCATGATTTACTTAATTCTGGAATGTAAATAATGATTTATATATCATATATATTCATTATATATCCATCATATACATGTATTTATAATAGTACATAACATATAGAGGTAAGAACTGAAATGCACCGTTCATGGAGATGGTAATCCGTACGTACGCATGAACGCTACATTCATTTATATTTATTATTTTAATATAATAAGTAAATTATAATTCCAGTATAATATCATATATAATATCATTAAATCCATTATTTATACATCCCACATAAGGCATTAACAAACCACATCACTTTGAGGGGGCGGTAGTCCGCACTTCCTCAAATGAGATTATCGTATTTACCCACTTTGTAAACCATAATGGCTTGATATAATTGGGAAGTAAAGAAGCATAAAGAAATCATAAACATAATATATATCATATATAAATACATTTCCATCATAATGGCCACCATGATAGGTGGTAGGAGAAAATTGAACCATCATCGTTTCATGAGGCGTTAGTTTGTCATCCACAGAACTATTATGTTCTTCATCCATTATATGGAGGTGTGTGTAAGTGTATTTCGAATACTTCTCATAACAACATAATAGTATATTTATGATAATTTTTTGTTACAAAATAAAGGATTAAAAATAGTTATGGGTTAGAGAATTAGAATAAATGAAAACAATTTAAGAGAAACTGTTACCTTTAATTTGGGTAACTTCTTTTTGTTTGAACCAAAAGGACTTCTTGGAGTGCCTTTTGCCTAAGGTAATTCTTATATGGAGAGAAAAGGGATGTAGGGAGCTTAATTGAGTAGATGTTTGATGAGCCAAATGGCTTGAGAGGTGTGAGGAATTGGATTTAAGTGGTCTCCTTTTATAAGGTAGAGGAGGGGATCTTTTGGAAAGTGTGAAAATATTATTTTATTATAAACTTATCTTTGGTTTCAAAAGGTCCAAAAATTATTAAATATTAATATAAGATGACTCATGGTCGAAATAAAATCATCTAGTCATAATTGGACATGTTTTGGATTATATTTTAATCATTATAATCTTATTTATTAAAATCATTTATTAATGAGGTAAATAATGCATCATTATTGTGTCATAAATAATTTAATTTATTTGATGTATAAAAATTATAAAAAAATACCACCATAGGAAATATTTTTAGATTTCCAATTAATATTTATAGTATAAAAGATAATTTATATAACCCCTTATAAAAATTAATTACTAAAAGATTTTTGTTAATGTCAATTTTGTCTTTACATTAAATTAATTAATCTGAATTGTCATTATCACTACCAAGTGGCTCAATGGGGTCCCAAAATCAACCCAAGGATTCCCATGGTCGGCCACTACTCATCCAATAAGTCTAGGATAAGTGTTAAGGTAATTTTTAATTATTATAATATTCTTTTAACCTTGAATTACCCTATTTACCTTTAACCGTGGTAAATAAAAGTCAAAAGTTACTATTCACCAAAAAATATTTTCATCTTATTGAACCACATTTTACTACTTAATAAAAACCATTTATGTTGTATTTTTTAAATTCAACTCATATAAGTGGTAAAATTTCATTTAAATGAAAGAGTCAGTTTTTTTAACTAAAACAAAGTGGTTTCACTATTCATCAAAAATTGAAGTTTTTCATAAAAATACCAAAAAATCAGCCTAAGATATATCTGATATTCTGAATTCAAAAATTCTTTCTATTTTTCCAAATTGAAAACATATAAGTGGAATTAATTAATTTTAAAATTAATTCCCGTTGTCAAAACAAATAGCGTGTTTTTAAGAAACAATAACTATCAAAAGATTGACACTTGTTTATGTCCAATTTCAAATTGAAATTAATTTGATTGACCAAAATTGGATTAAATGGTAAAAATATATTCTAATTACAATTTAAAACCAATTAAAATGATAATCTAAGCATATAAATTGTTTCGATGAAAAAAGTTGTTTTTAATTAAAATATAGTGTGTTTTTAATATTCATTAAAATATGAAAGTTATCATAATAATATGAAAATTTTATCCAAATTAAATTTTTATATCCTAATTCTAAATAATAATTTTATTATGTAAAATTTAACTTATAAACATTTAAAAAACTATATTTAAATTGGTTGCGCCATCAAAAGACGACAAAACTACATTTTTTGAAAAATACTTATTTTACTCGAAAAAATTGATTTTGTTCTCAAACAATGTTCTAGAAAATGTGTAAGATGAATTATAATGTCATAAAATTCAATATGTATTTACTACTATTCATAATGGCTAGTTTATAATTATATTATAATCGTATATCATTATTTAGTGAAACTCGATATTGCGTACAACCCACGCTATCGAGGATGGTTGTGATTGCGTGTAATGCAAGCCAAGTCGGGGTTATGTGTAGTGCAAGACTCCTTTTTTATTGCGTATAAAGAAATACAACCATATTTTATTTATAAATTGAATATATATATATATATACTCTCAATGTTTCATTGAATAACTACTATCAAACAAACTTGAAATTGTGTGTAACACGATCAAAGATTAGTGTTGCGTATACTGCAAGTTAATACGGTGTTGCGTATAGTAGAAGCTAATCTTGGTGTAGTGTACAACACAAGAAATCAATGAAATTAAAAATAATAATCCTCATAAAATCTCGGGTTGTTACATTCTACCCCCCTTAAAATGAATTTCACCCATGAAATTCGTCGGGGTTATAAATGGTTTACTACTTGAAAGTTTCTTTCATAGAAACCCACATTGTAAAAAGGAATATTAAAACTTCATTTTGAAAAGGGATGTTAGAATCATAACGGTCACCCAAAGTAAATCAGCATTGTGTTTCCACAATGGACAACATAGGTGAAAATATGGATATGGAAGAGAAATCTAACCATCAAGTTCTGATGGATAGTGGTAAAGAACATGGCTTTGAAAAATCCATAAATCACAAAGCCATAAATTTGTGATGATTTAAGGTACCATCTAATTCATTGGATATGAGTACATTAGGACAACATTTTTGGTTTTCAAGATCATTCCCCTAAAGTTGAATAATAATTAAAATAAATACTTACTTGATTTTGGTACAATCTCACTGTAGTTTGTGCCTTGAACAATTTCCACATCATCTCTTAAAGAAATGACGTTTAATATGTCTTCCGTGAAGTGTTAGCATATCTTGTGATAGAATGATGGGTCATTCCATCTGTCTCAAACAAAAGGTTATAAAATTTATCAAATATAAATAAGTCCATATATGGTGAGTTTAATCGTATATGATTCCAAAAATGGAATTATACTTCATCTATCATAACTTTTAATATAATAAAACTAGTTTCTAATAACTAGGGACGTCCTGTTGGCCAGTGGTAGGCGATAAAGTCTCATCGCACTTTGGTTGTGGGTTCGATTCCCACTTCCTTGTCGGACGCGACGGGTAGTCATCCATCCTGTAGGTTGTCCTTTTTCTAAAAATACATTATTATAACATCCCATCAATAATATCGAAAAAAGTTCTATCCTTAAACAATAATAACTTATGTCCAACATAATCCATTCCAATATTTAGGTTTATCTAAAATACTTCTGTCTAAGCTCATAGTATAAAGAAAACAATTACTAGAAATTTCATCTACCGAGCATGTGAATACCATAATTTATCCCCCATAATCATACGATATATCTTGTTGGTCACATTCCAAACATGTGAATACCTTAATCATGTATTATATTGCAACATTAATTACCAGATAACCTTTGTTGAAAACATGAATGTTGTCGAAAGTTGTCTATTTCCACATTCCAAAATCCCAAAAATTCTTTATACTCAAACCATGATATCACTTTGTCCTTATATTAGTCATGAGATCATGAATACTATCAAACATATTATTTTCTTCTTATCCCTTCATTATGTGCATATCATCTGCTTTCCAAAAATATTTCAATCACTTTTCATGGTTATCGATTCCATATTCTTATGGAAAACCACAATGGACCAATATATAGGTATTCCAATATACCATAAAAGTACCTCAACAACATTATTCTTCAATACCAATACATAAACACTACAGAACATCCTCTTCAATGATTGTCATGGAATATGTCCTTCCTTGATTTAGAAGTAACCTCTTAGGTCAGGGCATTGAGTTGGGTAATGCCCATGTTCTCCATAGATAAGACATTGAACTCCATAATAGTCTATCACACTATGACCCTTCTCTCCACACAGATAACATCTTCCCCTCCATTTGATGTATTCATAAATGTTATTCTTTCCTTCTTTAGAAATCTCAATCTTCCTTTCTCTATGCTCCTCAAAATGAAAACATGCATAAAAGTCCATCTTCCCCTTATTTGATGAATTGAGAATACCACTAAAGTTCACTTTTTTAATCATATATCACGATGACTGATTAGACAAAATCACAAAATATTTCTTTCTAGGCATTACGCAATTTCTTTGCTCATAGTCACCAATTTTTCCATTGGATTCAATGTTGACCCAATTCCTTCTGGTTCCCTCCATTGACTAAAACCAAATACCATGGTGTAAGAAACATTTAAAATAATGAGGAACCATGTAATCATAAAAAGTTATTTATGGGATGTCTAACTTATCACACATTATTTAATCCATGACACCTTAGGTTCACCCTAGGTCATTCATGATCGTCAACATAATTCTAGTATTTTATCCTATA
This sequence comes from Viscum album, assembly GCA_963277665.1. Classification (NCBI taxonomy): domain Eukaryota; kingdom Viridiplantae; phylum Streptophyta; class Magnoliopsida; order Santalales; family Viscaceae; genus Viscum; species Viscum album. Next base: position 365,830,701 of record OY728137.1, read on the forward strand.
GTTATAATAAACCTTAGGGACATCCCTAGACATACCTTATAAATATATCTAGAGATCTCACTAAAGTTCTCGCATCCTAGTTTCCAAAGGTTGACTAATCTTTTCCTCTGATACCAACTGTAGAGACCCGAAGCTTGAAGTACATGTATATTAAATTACTTTTGCAGAATACTTAATACATAACAAAAACAGACACACAAGGACCGTAATAGTTTAGTGTCTTTGGAAACTCGAAATAAAATCTACTAATCATGGTGAAAGATCTTCAACATCTCCCATAAAGATCTTTCCCTTTTGTTTTCTTACCTAAAACATTTCTTTAAATCCTAGGGAAAAGAAAACATATAAAGGGTGAGCTCAAATTCTCAGTAAGGGTAAACAAACCATATACATTTGAATTTCAAAACATGAACATAATATTTAAACATCAAAATCTTGAGCAATGACATAAAACATGGAAGTACGTAAGGAATAGATCATAAATAAACATTAATCATGATAAAATAGAATGGGAATAAAACATGTAATTGTGGAAAACCATTAAGAACATGATATGGTTTCCATAGTAGCCAAGGTATTTCTTCCAAGACCATCTTAGTGGACAAAGTCCCTTTCTGAATCGAGTTCACTCCTCGTTCCAGTCCTGTAACACTGAACCGGATTAACTTACCATTCCAGCCATGTCTATCTCATGAGATATAAATCTTTACCCAATGCATTTTAGGGAGATATAGGTCCCACCCATCTCATAATGAGATCATTCTTATGTGTGCCACAACATAAACATAAATCATTCATCATAACCCAAAGAATAAAATGGGTTTCATAAACATCATCCCATCATAACATAATCCATATAAAACAAATGGATATCATTTCATAATAAGAAAATTGAATCCTTGTAAATCATAGAGACATTATACATTAAATATACACATATGAAATAATGTCATCTTAGATGGAAAATGGTTTTGATAAAACACTTGAGATGAATTCTTGAGGAAAAAATATCATTTCTTCTTCAAAATCAATTTCTTTTCACAAAACGTCATGCAATTTTAAAAGAAAAAGATTTTGTTCAAAATCGTCATAAAATATTTTTGAGGAAGCTTCATAAAAATATGTCTTTATGAAACCTTAAAAATCCTTTCATGTCGTATAAGTTAAAAAAACATTTATCTCGTACTTTTGCTGGAAAAGTCAAAAAGTACCTCGTAAAAGAAATATTCCTTACATACCATATAGTAAAAGTAAAAAATGGTTAAAAAAGACTTTAAACATACATGAAACCATTTTTAGGAAACATGGACATGGATGATAACACTAACCCCAGTAAATACTTACGAATAAACAATCTCGGATAAGAATGAGATTGCAATAGTTATCCCTTACCTTACGTCTGATATGCTTTGTTTGTATCCGAACCTCTTGTATAATAATTTAAATAATGTCATTGACTTATTACAGAATCATATTCATTGTTATGATATCATATATAGTTCACTTATGACTTTATATTACCCGTTCTTTGTAAATTCCATGTTAAAGCATCATTTTGGGTAAAATCGTTTCATTTATCGTACGTGTTTCGACTTGTTGTTCTTTATATTATTACTTATCTCATGATTTAGTAACTTCCAGAATGTAAATGATGATTTATATATCATATATATTCATTATATATCCATCATATACATGTATTTATAATAGTACATAACATATGGAGATAAGAAATGAAATGCACCGTTCATGGAGACGGTAAGTCGTACGTACGCATGAATGATAATTTAATTTCTATTTATTATTTTAATGGAATAGGTATATTATAATTCCAGTATAATATCATATATAATATAATTAACTCCATATTTTATACATCCCAAATAAGGAATTAACGAATCACATCACTTTGAGGGGGCGGTAGTCCGCACTTCCTCAAATGACATTATCGTATTCACCCACTATGGAAACCATAAAGGCTTGATATAATTTGGAATTAAAGAAGCATAAAGAAATCATAAAAATAATATATATAATATATATATAAATTTCCATCATAATGTCCACCATGATAGGTGGTAGGAGAAAATCGAACAATCATCGATTCGTGAGGCGTTAGTTTTCCATCCACAGAAACATTATGCTCTTCATCCATTAGATGGAGGTGTGTGTAAGTGTAGTTCGAATCCTTCTCATAACAACATAATATTATATTGAGGATACTGGTTTTGTTACAAAATAAATTATTAAAAAGTGGTTAGGTGTTGTAGAAGTATAATAAAATAAAACAATTTAAGAGAAACTGTTACCTTTAATTTGGGTAACTTCCTTTGGTTTGAACCAAAAAGACTTCTTGGAGTGACTTATGACTAAGGTAAGGCTTCTAGGGGGAGGATAGGGAAGAAGGGAGCTTAATTGGGTAGATTTTGGATGATCCTAATGGCTTGAGAGGTGTGAGAAATTTGATAGAGGTGGTCTCCTTTTATAAGGGGGAGGAGGGGCTCTTTTGGAAAGTGTGAAAATATTATTTTATTATAAACTTATCTTCGGTTTAAAAAGGTCAAAAAATCATTAAAGATAAAGATAAGATGACTCATGGTCGAAATAAAATCATGAAATCAGAATTGGACATGTTTTGGATAATATTTTAATCATTATAATCTTATTTATTTAAATCATTTATTAATGAGTTAAATACTGCATCATTATTTTGTCATAAATAATTTAATTTATTTGATGTATAAAAATTATAATAAAAATACCACCATGTAGGAAATATTTTTATCTTTCCAATTAATATTTACAGTCAAAAAGATAATTTATATAACCCCTTATAAAAATTAATTACTAAAAGATTTTTGTTAATGTCAATTTTGTCTTTACATTAAATTAATTAATTCAAATTGTCATTATCACTACCAAGTGGCTCAATGGGATCCCAAAATCGACCCAAGGATTCCCATGGTTGGAAAATACTCATACAATAAGGTTAGGACAAGTGTTAAGGTAATTTTGAATTATTATAATAGTATTTTAACCTTGAATTACCCTATTTACCTTTAACCGTGATAAATAAAAGTCAAAAGTTACTATTCACCAAAAATTATTTTCATCTTATTGAACCACATTTTACTTCTTGATAACAACCATGTATGTCAGATTTTTGAAATTAAAATCATAGAAGTGTTAAAATTTTATTTAAATGAAAGAGTCAGTTTTTTTAACTACCACTAAGTGGTTTCACTATTCATCAAAAATTGACGTTTTTCAGAAAAATACCAAAAAGTCAGCCTAAGATATATTTGATATTCCGAATTAAAAAATGATTTCTATTTTTTCAAATTGAAAACATATAAGTGGAGTTAATTATATTTAAAATTAATTCCTGTTATCAAAATAAACAGCGTGTTTTTAAGAAACAATAACTATCAAAAGATCAACAATTGTTTATGTCCAATTTCAAATTTAAATTAATTCCATTGAGAAACATTGGATTAAATGGTAAAAATATATTATAATTACACTTTAAAACCAATAAAAAAAGGTAATCTAACCATATAAATTATTTTGATGAAAAAAGTTGTTTTTAATTAAAATATAGTGTGTTTTTAATATTCATTAAAATATGAAAGTTATCAGAATAATGTGAAAATTTTATCCAAAGTAAATTTTTATATCCTGATTCTAAAGAATAACTTTTATTTGTCAAATTGAACTTATAATCATGTCAAAAACTATATTTAAAGTGGGTGCTCCATCAAAAGGCGGCAAAACTACATTTTTTGAAAAATACTTATTTTACTCGAAAAATTGATTTTGTTCTCATAACATGTTCTAGAAAATGTGTAAGATGAATTATAATGTCATAAAATTCAAAATTTATGTACTAATATTCATAACGGATAGTTTATAATAATATTATTACCACATATTGTTGTTTAGTGAAACCTAGTATTGTGTACAACACACGCTATCGAGAAGGTTGTGATTGTGTGTAATGCAAGCCAAGTCAGGGTTGCGTGTAGTGGAAGACTCCTTTATTGTTGCGTATAACAAAATCCAACCATATTTCATTTATTAATTAAATATATAAATATATATATACAATCAATGTTGCATAGAATAACTAATATCAAACAAACTTAAAATTGTGTGTAACATGATCCAAGATTAGTGTTCCGTATACTGAAAGCTAATACGGTGTTGCGTATAGCACAAGATAATCATGGTGTAGCATACAACACAAGACATCAATGAAATTAAAAATAATAATCCTCATAAAATCTTAGGTTGTTACAAATTTATCATAAAGTAATAATTTTGTCCATAAATAAGTAGCAAAAACACTTCACTAATTATAATCTCATTACTTACCCTTTTGGTAACCAAAATACAACCATCAATCCCATATAAAACAATGCATAGAATATTAGGGTAACATGAGACATAAACATATTTAAATGGAATAACCATGTGGTCGACCTCCCCACATATCCCAAGATGAAATAGACACATGGTCTACTTCCATACCCATTTCATTAGAAGTTATTATTTAACCCCCCATCCTTAGTTTATCACAGACCACCCATCATTTGGTTAATTACAGAACCACCCGTCAAATGTACAAGTACCATTATATAATCATAACACATAAAATATTGAAAATATATACATTTAACTAATTAAATTTTATTCATAATCACAAGAATTAATTTTAGGATATTGAAAAAATCAATCCATTTAAAAATCCATTTATTAATGTGAAAACACCCAAAAAGGGAATAATGGATTTCTTTTCCATTTAAAAACATTAAGGATCATAGTGGAATCCATATAACAATTACAGCGGGTGAGAGGTCATTGTCGCCACATAATAAGGAGGTGTGTGTAAGTGTTGTTAGAATACTTCTCATAAAAAAATCCATGTATAGTTATGATACCATTGTTGTAATGAAAGAATAATAATAGAATATGGAGTGAAGAAGTAGAATATTTAAAAAGAACTTTAGAGAAGATGTTACCTCTTAAAACAGGTAGCTACCTTTGATTTGAGCCAAAATGCTTTCATGAATTACCTTCAAACTAAGGTAAGGATTTTTGGAGGAATATATGTATGTTGGGAGATTATTGGATTGTGTTTTGGAAGATCTAATGGGATTGAGAGTTGTGATTAAGGGTTTATAGGTGGTTTCCTTTTAAAAGAGGTCGGAGGGCCACTTTTGGAATGTTTGAATGTATTTTTTTTATTATTAATTAATTTTATAATTATAATAACACTAATGTGACAGATTTATAAGATCAGATGAGTATGTTCCTAAAATCCTCTCATAAATTTGGTTTATAGAATTTTACGTCATAAAATTAACCTTATCATTTTTCTTTTACCCATAGTAAAGTTATTTAACTTTTACCATGCCTTCTTGTATATTTATAATATATGGTTATTATAATTACTATATAATATATAACTCGAACAAAAAATGGATCATGAATGATATTTTTACCATCATATATTTCAATTGGTCTAATCATATATTTTTATGACTATTACATTATTTAATAAAATATTAATTGATTGAAAAACTCATTTATGTCAATTTTTTTACTATTCATATCATGACATTTAAAATATCCATAACTACTTGATTCATTGGGAAAAAATATAATTAATTCAAGGATAAAAAGTATTAATCATCCATAAAATTATTTTAAGACCAAAAAAGTTTCAAAATAAATTTATTTTAATAATTATTATATTATTTATTTAAATCATTAATTAATGAGTTAATCCCTACATCATCATTGTTTCATAAATAAATTTATTTATATGATGTCTAAAAATTATAAATAAAATAAAATAATGTATGAAATAGTTTTAGCATTCTAATGAATATATTTAGTTTATACAAATATAACCACATAAAAAAATTACTAAAAGATATATGTTTAGATTATATTTTCCTTAACATTAAATTAGAAGTAATTAAATGTCATTATCACACACAAGTGGCTCCATGGGGCGCAAAAATAGACCCAAGGATGCCCATGGTCATACATATCTCATCAAATAGGTTTAGGACTTGTGTTAGGGTAATTTAATATTATTATAATATTCCTTTTTACCCTTATTTACCAGATATAAGCTTTAACCATGGAAAATAAAATATTTACTGAAGTTACTATTAATAATTTCTAAAAATAAAATGTACCAATTCACAAAATTTGTACATATTAATTGAAAATTTAGAATCCATTTTCCTAAATTCAAAACACAAATGTTTCAGAAATGAATTTAAAATTCATTCCTGTTGTCAAAACCAAAAAACATGTATTTAAGATGTATAAACTATGAAAAGATTGACATGTGTTTCTGTCGAATTTCGAACTGAAATTAAATAAAATGGTCAAAATTAAATTTAATGATAAAAATATAATCTAATTACAGTTTAAAACTAATTAAAAGTATAGTATAATAATATAAATAAATTAGATGAAAATACAGTTTTGACTTAAAATGCTGTATTTTCACTATTCATTAAAAAATTAACATTATCAGAAAAATACCAAAAATTTACCCCAAATTTTTTTTTGATGTAAGTATATAATTAATAAGTTTATTTTCTCATATGGAACATATAAAAGAGAAAAAAAACTAGACTTAATAATGGTTCGGCATTAAAAGGCGATAAATCAACCTTTTAAAAATATTAGAGTATTTCATGATTAAAATCTGATTTATTCTAATTTTATGCCACTAAAATTTATTGGATAAATGTAAATACATTTAAAAAAATTTATAATCATAATTTATTTAGTTATTTTCTTTCCCAACAATACAAAAACTATGCATTAACTTCCATTGAAAATAATATTATTATTATATTATTTTTTGGTATAACTCAAAGTTTTGTGTAATATAAGATTTAAAAAAAAACCTTTTGTTGTGTGTTGAGTGATCTATCAAACAGTGTCCTATTTAACATAAAATTAACTTCTTATTCCTAATTATTAATAGTTATGAAAAAGTATTATTCTATAAATACATGGGTTATTATTAAAAATCTAATATAGATTGTCTGATGTTAATTTGAGCCTGAGTATGTATTATGTGATCAGGATAAACATTCCAAGACTCTGACTCCCTAGATTTGAATTAAAAATTAAAACACTAATTAAACAGAGTTCATCATTTTTCCCATAATGTGATCTCTAATGGGGTCTAGAATGATTTCCTGTAATGGGTTCCCTTTTTGGGTGATGATTTGAGTGTGCACACCTATATTGAACCATGATTAAAATTTATAAGTGTTAGGAAATTATGTAAAAAAATTAATTGAATCTCAATTCACGTGATCATGTTACTGTTTTTAACTTAATTATATGGGACATTATTTATTGATCTATTATATTAAATTTATTTTATTTATATAAATTATTTCATTAAAATTTTCAATTAGCTAATTTTCCATATACCTTCCATATATTTATATAAAATAATGTTTTGATTTAAAAATTTTAGTTGTTATTCTGTGCCCTATTTTATTTAAATTTTAAAAAAAAATTAATTTAATTGTTTTGAAATTTATTATGGATCACATGGTGAAACCCTACTAAACTATTTATCTCACACCATACCTTTAGTTTTATGAATTTGTTGATATATTTGTGATAGGTCTATGGAAATAAAAATATCTACCTATAGGTGGTAGTTTTTATTGATCAATGGTAATTTAGAGTGATGATGGAGACTGGTGGTTATGCCATCTACTTATTTCTCAGGAGTCTTTAGACCATTTTTTTGGTTTGATATCACCTCATATGGATGATGTTGTAATGTTTGGGTATTTTTTTTACATGGTAGATTCTTTTAGATTATGCATCATGAGTGTTTTTCATAGTGATTTTTTTCATTTATCTTATATTTTAGTGTAAAAAGTCTTCCCATTGATTTTTGATTTGATTCCAGGTGTTACTTACCAACTCGTGTAGACCGAGAACGCCCTTCCTATATGTCTAGGTCAGATTAGGTATCAGTCTACAATGGTATCTAGGCTAGTTCATGACACCCATCTATATAAATTATAGATTATGGTCAATTATATGGTGGAAGATCCTATCACACACTCAATTTGGGGAAACCAATGAGCTATTTAGGGAGTTGTGCATTCAATTTTTTCTTTTTAAAAAATGCCATTTTCTAAGGTAACCACTTCTTTCACCCGAGTTATTTAATTAAAATAAATGTAATTAAATTTTACATTTTCATCTAATTTTAATAATATAATTGTAGATATTATATTATTTAGTCAAATAATATTTATATTATTAAGAAAATATAATTTCTTAATAAACACTTTTGACACATAAAATATTTTTTAAGATAATAGAGTTGTAATCATAACTTTTATATGTGAGTTATCATTATTAATGTAAATAATTTATATTAACTAAATTAATTAATTATAAATAAAAATATAATCATGTTTCATTAAAATAAATCCATATCCTAATTTACAAAAAAATTAATTAATTTAATAAAAAGATAATAAACAAATGTCTTTATTAATAATACCATTACGTTAGTTCTAAAAATGTTGGAAATTATTTACATTTGTTCATGGAAATTATAATTTTCATGAAAATTCCATTTTCAATTGAAACCAAATATTTTTATAAAATGTTCCAAAATAAATACTATGTAAATTTTCAGATAATAAATTAAAAAATAATTTTATTTTTATATAATTAATTTTATAAAAATTAGATATTAATCTTTTAATATAAAATACACAAAATACAGTTATAAACTTATTTTTTCTAAAAAAGAACTTATTAAACATTTAGTGTTTCAAATACTATTTCATGAAAATTTTGAGATTTTAAGAATTTAAATATGTTACATAAATAGATTATATGTTTTCATAATGATATTTTAATGATGATTAATTTTATTAATAATGTATCTCACCATTCAATTTAATGTGTAAAAATAATGATATTGAACATGGAATTATTTAAAGGAAAAAATATATATTTTGGAATCTGAGAAAGTTACATTCTACCCCATTAATAAATTTCACCCTTACAATTTTATTACAAATACTAACGTAAATAATTATGTGGGTATTTTTGCTACATAGGCTCTTCAGGTTCCTACATTACTTCATTATACATATGGGTTCTCCAAAGTACTTTGTCATTGTGAGTTTCTATATTACTCGAAACATTTTATCTATAGTCCAATATCTCCATCATCTACTCCTTATAAGATACATAACACTCCAATTATATCACCTCTGGATTTATTACATGTGATGGGTCTGGTATATTCTTCCTCTAGATGGATATTTGGAACACATCATGTACTTAGGTCAGGTGCGAAGGGAGTGCTAGTCGATATTACACAACACTGATGTGATCAAGGATCTCATTGTGGATAATTTATCTTGGGATTAACTTCCCCTTTTCATAATCCATATGAACCACTTCTATGGATTTAATCAGCGATCAATTTATCAAGAACCTCTACTATGTGCTTATTTCATGTGATATTGAATGTTATTGACTTTTTATACCATTTATTTGACCATCTCAACTATTAAAAACAATCATTCACATACTTCATCTCAGCATGGTGTGAAGAATACCATGATTTCCATGACCTAAATATTACAATAATATCACAATTTAAATAATACATATTATAAACAGTTTCTCGACACAAACTCCAATAGGTTAACTATATCCGAGATTAACTGCACAAAAATATTATTTTACAATAATTGTGAACATTTCTCCATTATCATGCTCCTATATACCCATTGTAGACATTTCGCAAGATACAATCATCATCATAACCTAGGTATTAGAAACAAAATAAAGGTGTGAGCTCAAAATCTCAATAATGGATATCCAAAAAAAGGATATCATAGTTATATGATAAAACTATAGAAAATAATTTGTTATAAAAATATGTAATGTTAATGAACATAAAACAGTATGGGTTATCCATAAGAATCAAATACAGACATAGAATCTCAAATAATAAAAATTTTACCATTGAATGAGAAAATAATACATGAATCAAATAACATAATCCATGGAACATAGGAATTAAAGTGTCCCAACCATAAAAAATTATATATTATCTTTTTAAACCTTTCTATACACTAATCCTATCACTCATAAAATTTGGGGAAGGGCTAAATTCCCTTACACTCACACATTGTCGACCTTGATACTCACTAAACTATTCATAAAAAATTCTATATCATGATATATAATCCAGTACCCAGTAAATTGGAGGGATAAATATGACACAAAAATATCATAATCCATACATTTATGTGCCACATGAAAACAATCATCACTTCACAAAATAACTCATATAAAGAAAATAGTGTATGTGACATTTTCAAATCATCATATAAAGAACCCATGGAAATTAAATTTGTTTCATTTGAGAAAAATGATGTTAGATGATATGGTGAAATGTGATGCTACTCGAGACCCCCCCTAGGTTATCATGTGATCATACACATATGTAAGATGCTTGTCAATAAGGGAAGATTACTTGAAAGACCTATATAAAAATGAGAAAAAGTCCAAAAAATACTATGTTAGTGTATATAGATATGTGTGGAGCTATTTCCCTAGGTAAAATTGATGGGAGAAGATGTTATGTTCTCTTCATTTATGATTTTAGCAAAATGGAATATGTTTTATTAATCACCCACAAGTATGAGGTGTTCGGTTTCAATACAAATTATTGAAGGGATGTCGAAAATATGTTACAGAAAAAAAATCCATAAGATCTAAACAGATAATGGGACATAGTTCAAATATATCCTTGTAGGGTATTATTTTGAGAAACATGAGATAAGTAACCCTATTTCAGTAGTGATTACTCAATAGAAAAATTTATTAGTTGGTAAAATATATCAAATTATTAACAACATGGAAGGGAAAATTCTCATTGGGAAAGTCCTTATAAGGAGTTTTTCTAAATAAGTAGTGATTGTATCAATAAATAAATAATATAGAGGGTTATTATGTCCAAAAAAAGATAGGATTACATATGATATATGGTATTGAAAGAATCCTACATTTAATTATATTGGATTATTCATATTTAAGTGTTTCATTCTCAATAATAACAAACATAGGATGTTTGAATCCCTTGGAGATGAATGAATATTTTTCCCTACTCAATGAAAAAAAATAACATCAATGATTCAATAAGATTCTTGGAAAGGTAGATGAATTAAATTTTTTAACAATAATAGAGAATGAGAAGAATATTAATAAAATACATGGTTATCATTAGGAGGATAGTGGTGAACAAATAAGAAGATTAGGGGATATTAAAATTCTAAATCCTGATTCAAAAGTAGATTCATATAATGAAAGGGATGATCATAAAATACTATCTTCACAAATATTTAAGAGAAGAGGTGAAATTTATTGGTAGAAAGTAATCAGTGATCATATAGTGCCAGTATAGACATACAGGATGAAGACTCTACAACAATCATTTTTCATATCATAGGTAGATCCCAAATGTTATGAGGATGAAGTTGGAGTGTAAATATGGGTTCAGGATATGAGTAGAAATATTGAAAAAATTTAGAAGAATTATAAATGGGATATTTGTTTAAGATCAAGATATTATAATTTAATCTAGACTAAATGGATCCTTCAAAAAAAGATGAATGAAAATGGTAAAATGATTCCAAAAAAAGAATGAGTATTGTGAAATCGGTAATCCCAAATATAGTTTATTGATGTTGATGAAACATTTTTACATGTTTCAAGGCTATATATAATCAAATTATTCTTGGCCAAAGCATTTAATAGATAGAATTATATTTTATAGATGGATATCAAGTTCGTATTTCTAAATGGGGTTCATGAAGAATAATATTATAATTAACATATAAATAGTTTCATCATTTATGAATATAAGAATATAGTTATTTAGTTAGAGAAATTTCTATATGGTTTGAAGAAATTAGTTAGAAAATGGTATTCAAGATGAGTTCATTTTTTGAAGAAACTCATGTTTTAGCATGGTGGAGTTGATTACAATCATTATTCCAATAAGGATAGTAATCAAATGATGATGGTTTTGTGGTATGTTTATGACATAATATTTGGTGGATTATATGAAGCTTAGTTAAAATAGTTCATAGAATTAATTAAATGTGATTTTGAAATGTTATTGATTTATAAAATGGAGTTTTCTATTGGTCAACAAGAGACCCAAGGAAAGAATGGAACATTAATTTCTCAATCAATATATTCGCGGGAGGTTCTAAGAATGTTTGTAATGGAAAATCATGAGGAGATTATGACTCTGAAAGCTACCCGGATGAAACTATAATGGGATGATGAATTCAATGATGTCAAGTTTATAGAGTATAGAAAAATTACTTCCATACAGTTCTACATGATAGAAACAACACATGATATTGGGTTTTCCAATTTCCATAAAGAAATATATCAATGAAATCCAAAGGAAATCCACTTGATTTTGGTGAAAATAGTACTTTGGTATATCAAGTGTATGGTGGATTTTGGATTTTTTTTAGAATAAAAAATATTAGCAAGAGTTATTGGTATATATAGATGAATATTTTAATAAATTATTAGATTATATAAAATCAATTTCATGTGGTTCATTCTATAATGGTGGTCTGTTTATTTCACAGCTAAGAAAACAATTGGATTTCATTTCATTGAGGAATGAAGAAGCTGAATATAGTATGGCTATATAAGAATGCAAGCAATTATTATAGATGTACCAGAAGCTTAATGAGATCAGAGTTGAAGTGAAGTCTCAAATAAAAATTTATTATGATAACTCATGTGCTATAAATCATAGAAATTATGCATCCCATCACCTAAGGAAAAACAAGATTGAAATAAAGCACTATTTTATCAAGGATAAGGTGGATCATTTTATTATAAAGTTGGAGTATGTTTCAAAATAACTATAGGTTGATGAAATTATGATGAATTCTATACCCAAAGAAGATTTTGAGTAGCATTTAATAGCTCTATGAGTTCAGTCAACTCCCCATATTTGAAGAACTGTGGATATGGGACCCATCTCCCTGAGGTATGGTTTGTTTTTACATAATGTGTTGGTCTTTTTTCATTACCCTATTATAGAACATAATGAACTGACCATCAGGTTTGTTGAAATAGTGGAGAAATTATAGCTATCAAATGGGATAAAATGCCTCAATAAATATAAGGGATATGTTGATTGAAGTAGAAGTGAAGTAGGGGAGTTTTAAAATCATATAATAGTAATGGAGGTCAATTAGAGGTTATATATCATAATATTTTAGAACCATGAGGAAATCAATTGAGTAGTTTTGGAATAATGTGATTTATTTATGAAATTTTCTTATTAATCTTGTTTCTCATGCCAAGAAAAGATCATGTGGGATTTGAGTGTGTGTTGAGTAAATCTTTGATTGCAATATGAATCTCAAGAAGTGATTTTTGGTAGAAGATGGAATAAGTATTATCGATGTGTACAATTATTATAATTTTTCAAAAAACCCAAAGGGGAAGGTTATTAGGAAACAATTTCACAATTCGTCATCTTGGTGGTTTTGGGGGATTATTTTTGATGAAAAAATTATATGTCAACAAATCGGCAAGGTTGGTTTTATTAAAGCCTATGTTTATAGTGGCACAATTTCATAGTGATTTCAAAATTTTTGGGCCTCAAAATTTTGAGTTTTTTTTATTGAAAATGCTGGTTTTCTAAAATGATTTTGTCAAAAACAGTTCACAGACAACAAAGCGTTGAGTTCGCAGACCTCAAAGTTGTGTAGCTATTATATGCGGACCATGAAAGAGTTTTGAAAACTGTGAAGAGTGCTACATGAACATCATATAAAAATTAGTTCCTAGATGGATAGTCATTCGGAATAGAAACTTATATTTTGAATGGATGATTGTTCATGGAATTGATATTGTGATTTAAGGATCTTCAAAGGTTTATATTAATTTTCAGAAGACATTTTCCACCGCAAATGATTAAGGTGCTATAAATTCAGCATAGTAGTGTATGGTGAAGGTTTCACCCTGTTATATTTTTGGGTATTTACTATAAGTGGGTTTACAAGTATTTATTTATCTATATAAATAAATATAACCAAATCATTAAGTAGAAAAAATTTCATTATATATATCATCACTGGTAGAAATTTGGGGATTTCCGAAGTAGTTCACGAGGGATAATTTGATGAAGGTGAATAGTTTGCGAGGGAGAATTTTTAAAAGGTGACAGTACATGAGGATAGTTCATGAAATGTGTTTTTGGGGATCTTTATCTAACCAAGTAAAATGGTTAGTGTTGTAGAGGCCGTCTAAAAAGTACCATTATTTTTTGAAGCATCAGCCGACCACGAAGAAGTGGTCATATTTGAAGCAATGGTCCATCATGGGGGAAGGATGTTTACTGATGATGAATGGAAAATCTCAAAGGATAATGGAAGTTTTCAAATGGACTAAAATAGTTCATGAAGAAAATATTAAAAAATTAACATATGTAGAAAAGTGGATATTCATCAGGCGGATGAAACAAGAACATAAAAAGAGAATTAACCTACAATTGATGATGCATTCATGATTGATTATGAAGGGATAAAAATGTCTATAAATGATGGGTGAATCCCTTCTAATTTAGTGAGAAATTGAAGAAAAATAAGGTGAGTATTTCCACCGATATTTAACCATCAAAATATTTTTAGAAAGTGAACCTTGGGAATGAAGTAAGCTATCCTTTAATATTGTAGTGGCAGTGAGCCCAATAGTATAAGTGATCATGCCTGAATATTGATTTGGGAGTAAGACATAGTAATTATGGTATGTTGGAACTTTTTTGTTGTATGATCATTCGACGTAGCCTAGTGAGGGTGAACCATGTAAAATAGTTGTGTGTCGTTCATGATTTCAACACTTTTCAAACATCTCTATGAGAAAGGGAGAGAAAAGTTTTTTTAACAGTGAAACTAGATCCAAAAGTGGTAGTTTTTTTAATCTTTCATTCTCTGAATCACCCCCAAAAGGGTATTTAAATTAGTTGGGGTAATAATTTCTAAAATTCTTGGTAAGTTATCAAAGAAAAAAATCATTGAACACAATATTCATAGTTCTCAAATATATCTTATCATGGTAAAATTTAAGCCAATCCATACCAATAATATTATTATACAATATTATGGGAATTTCAGCATGATTTTTAGGTAATACCATCCCAAAAATTGCAACAATAAGATTTCTATAAATCTTTGTTTCATTAATATTTCCACTCAGACATTTCAATAAAAGTTCAATCCTCTTTTATTGTGATGATATCACCATTTTACTTTAGAATTTATCATAAATAAATGACTGTAATGATCCAGAATTTAATAGGGTATTAACATAGGTTGAATAAACTAGTAACATACCTATCACTATTTCATTTCATGGATCAATCATCAACTTTGGTAATAAATTTTTTTCTACCCACTTTTTCTTTTGATCTTATGGATTTCAACTTGATTATCTGTCTTTAGGCACACATTTGGATAATCCACCAATTCATTTCAATTAAAACATCTTACAGTCATTTTTTTCATTTCTTGGCTAATTATTTTCAATGTAGTCACAAGCCATACGACCAATCAAACCACATTATACGCACTTACTAGACTATTTAAAAAGTTATAGAACATGTTTTTATACCAAAATTATCACAATATGTGTACATTGTTTTCATACCTCTATACCTATCTGATGAATGCCTCTCCATTTCATGCCAACTAAACCACTTATTATGAATGTTTTAATAGAATAAATGGCCATTGGAAAAAAAATATTTATATATTCTTAGTATATCAATTGTGTTTACCATATATTTTTAATTAAAGAGATGTTAACGAACATCAATATCATGGAATCAATCCTAAGAAAAATCTATTCATCTTACTATCAAGACCCTGGATTAAATTTTTGATGTACCTTGACAAGTAGGTAAAACATTCTTCATATATAGCTACAAAATAACCCTCCTTTTGTTACATTTTTAATAATTTTTTTCCAACCTATGTTTAGTAGACTTAGGAAACTATTTCTTGAGAATAATATTGTTAAACTAATCCAATTCCATTGAACCAATGTCTTCCCAGTTTATAATATTCATAATCATTTTTCACCACTGGTTAGATTACATTTCAAACATGTAAATAGAAATACTTTCCTTTTGATGATCTAAATAATCCTTGACATCAAATATCTTTATAGGGTTTTAATCCATCCTTTTGTTTTGAAGGTGTTTGATGATCCACAAAATGATGTGTGATGTTATCTCATAATACACTCCACTATTGACATGTTCCACTTTGGTATATCAAGTTTATCCCTAGAAGTAATTACACCACTATTTATAGCCAATTTTGATTGATCCATCACCACAACAATCATTTTTATACAAATTTCAACCTTCTTGAAATGTAGATTTGTACAGATTTTTTCCTCTCGGTTCCATCCCTCTACAGCTTCACTATTTCCTCTCTGAAAACCCATTACAAACAAAAAACATTATATGATGAAACATGAAAATCATTAAATTCTATATCTTTTAGACAAAACCTAAAATTAAAATAATTCAGGGGTATGGTATTATCATTTTCTTAAACTCTAAATTTATCTAAACCAATCAACAATACCAATTATAGGTAATTGGCCTTAAAAATTACATAATCTTTTGATTTAAGTCATGAATCCATTCTCTAACATTTGAGGATATTTTCAGGTTTACAGTTTTTAATAAATATTTCATAACTCATACATAATGTAATATTATAATACAATGAGGAAATATTCGATCAGTATCAAATTTTTATCAATTAGAAAATTTTATGATAAAATATTCGTTTTCATGAAAGATCATGATGGATTTCAACATGAATTATTCCAATCCTAACCCATCCTTATACCATAAGATTTAAAAAAAACTATTTGATGAGAACAAAAACCTTATTAAGGGATATAAAATTAAAGAAAACTATTAATATAGAGAAAAAAATTAAATCCATGAAATATTTAAATTTATATAAATATACTTTAAGAAAAAGAAATAAATGATATTCAAATAAAAAATGAACACTTTTTGTCAATGAATAATTGTAGATATAATATAAAGAATCGATAAATCACATATGTATTTGGGTACATAATTATCTATATTACTCAAAATAATATAATAACCATGACATCAACTTCCATATCAAATGTGTTGAACGGCTATCATGGACTCAAGCATCCTCAGTTTAAAACATAACAAAAAATATCTAATTTATATCATAACCACCCATAATTTTTATAACATAACCATCCATAATTGGGATATTTTATAACCCCAGATCAATTTAAGTAATTTCAAATAACCATAACATAATCATAACACATAAAAAATTTCACAATTCCCATTACATTCATAAAATATTTGCTTCTCCAAAAAATATTCATTTACAGATATTAATATATCCATCCATTTTAAAAAATAGTTTTCAATATGAAAATATAATAAAAATTGAATTATGGTTGTTATTTTAATAAAACATCAATACTTTAAAAGAATGAAAACATCAAATAATGTTTATAGTGGCGAAAAACTAATTTCTTAGTATATTTTATAATAAAATGTTCCATTAATTATTTCTAAAGATCGTCACACATTATTTGTAAATATTCCCCTATCAAGAAAAAAAATTAAAAGAATAAAAAAAATTATCTTTATTAAACTATCATGGTTAATGTAAAATAATTTTAAAAACATGGACTTAAAAGAAAAATTGAGATGGAATGGAAACATTAAAAGATAATTTTTTAATGAAGAATCCACTATCACATTGAAACTATTTGAATAATAAGAACTGTGAAATAATTATATTTGAAACATTAAATACCATGATAATATATATATTCAGGATATATCATGTCAAATGGACTATATATACACCTCATATAATAACAATGTTGTTTAACATCAAAATATACCTCAATGAAAGGAGATTGAGTGGATGTCCATTACCTTGAGTTTAACTAGTCACATACGTTATTTATATTCATGAATAAAAAACTAATTTTAATTATTTAATTTATTAATAACATTTTTTCAAGTTTACCATTCCTTTTATTTCAATTTTAACAATGTTATATTTGATTACTTACTCAATTATTTTTACGTCATATGTTTCGATGATATTTGGCTTATGTATCCAAAATGACATTGGTAGGTTGACTTTTACCAAATAGGTAATTATCTAGACATATATAGAATAATAATAATGATATAATTATAATATTTACACATCAATTGTACATTTATGACAAATCATTATTTATTGTTGTGAGAAATGAAGTATGTTATAATCATGGAGACGGTGGGTTGTACATACGCATTTGTAACATTTCCATGTTTCTAATATCATTATATAAAGAGGAAATGTGATATTTAATCATTATATACTTATTATAATATCATTTATAGAATATTTATTCATTAAATATACTTTTATATATCATCCATGTGTTTTGGAGATGAAAATATAGTCAAATCACTTCATGTATGCGGTAGTCCAAACGTATACGAACGACATCATCAATTTTTATTGAGTGAATGGGAAATAAATAAAATTATATATTGTTTTTTATATTGATAAATATGTTAGGAATTACATAATTATCTCATTCATATCACATATATTCATTAACATTATCCTTATAACCATCTATGTAAAGAGTTAATGAAAACAAATCACATCTCTTCTTGTGTAGTAGTCTACCATGCACATAAGTTATGTTATCGTATCACAAATATAATGGAATGTAAAAAATTTATATATAATATAAAAAATAAATAGGTATAATTTTTTCATAAATATATTATATATACATTAGTTCCATAATTATTTCCATCTTTGAGTGGTGTTGATGAAAAACAGTTCATATTAGTTCATGAGACTGTAGTCTGATGTACACATGAGCGATGTACTTGTTTCCCACTTGAGGTAAGAGGATATTTCTATAGGAAATGGACTTAACATAATAACTTATACTTTTATGGTATATTATTTTTTTTATAATAATAAATTTGTAGGATTATGAGTAGGTGGAAGAGTAAGTAAAACAAAAAATGCATATTTAACAATATTAACTTTTCTCAGACCACCTAATGCACTACTATACATAAGGCATTTCCACTTGGTTTAATATCTATAAAATGGTCTTTGCGGATGGTTTTGAATGAATTTCACATTTTTGATGTACCTTGTTCTTTGTTTTTCGGTTACCAAAGGATAAATCATGGAGTCTATGAATTTTGGAGATTCATAAGGGAATTGGATGATTATGGACCCTTTTCCTCTAACTATACTGGAATGGAGTCACTCAGATCATGAACTAGACATGAAGGATGGGCGAATTCATGAATTTCAAATGACAGAGGCAACCCACACGGTCTCCACACAGTTATCCAAACCATGTTCAAACCGTGCTGTAGAATATACCATTGGTAGTAGCATCTGCACGGTTGGCGCACGACCTTCCCAAACTGTGCGGACCATCCCAAAATACCGTGTGGATCAAGGATTTGAGACAGTATCATCTGTACGGTTGGCTCATGGTCTACCAAACCGTGTACCCAAACCATACAGACCACTGCAACCTTCTCATTTTTTTGTTTTCATTTTTCACCCACTCCTTGACCCGGGGTTCCCTTTTCTACCTGTTATTGGACAACTGGAAAAAGATCTTTTCTGACAAAGAAGACTTGTGGGGAGGCTAAAAAGGGAGAAACAGAGGCTGGGCTGATGAAGGTTTTTGGGAGGTACTGATTCTTGGGATTCCGTTGTACTTCAGATTAATCTATTTTTATGTTGTAATGAACTCTCTGTTGAATCTTAGTAAGTTTCTTATCCTTTTCATATGAGTAGATAACCCCCCCCCATGTTGGGGCTGGGGAAAATGTTGGTTCGTTAGAACCAATTTCTTTATTATTGTGTTTGTTCACTTTTTCTCACTTAATTCTCCCAAATCCTATTTCTTATTTCACTGGCAACCCCATATCAGACCAAGAATTGAGTTTCCAGAGACATTTGGGAGAATTACGACAAGAATATCCATGACCGTTGGATATACTTGTCATTTCCAGAGGGCGGTTCCTAAATTAAGAGTCAGTAGAAATCAATTTCTAAACCAAGGGATTGATTCTTAAAGACTTGATTCGAACTCACAGAACCAAGGGAGTTCAGACACAAATGAAACCCAGAAATGTGGGTTATTATGAACAACCCAACACAATAGGGTATAAGTTTTAATGTCCCAGATGAATGTCCAACCCCAACACATTTTCATTAAAATACAAAATCCAGTTTTAAGTAATTTTCAGTTTTCAAATTTGATTCGTAGTAAATTAGAAAAGTCTAAATAATTAGTTATCTTTTAAGATCCATACCATGATCCAACAAATCGTATTTAAATTCAATATCTCCAATTAAGTTGTTTAAAATTATGAGACATAAAATTCCAGTACTTATTCCCTATGGATCGGTCCCATACTTTCAGGCTATAATAGTTACAAGTTAGGGAAATTAATTTGGTGTTGAAAACAATACTTTAGGTAAATGACAGTCCAAATTTTGGTGTTGTTTCCTGGGAAAGGGTTTCATTTTTATTAATTTAATTTGATTCATTGAGTGGAAACAAAAATTAAAAATTTTCTAAAAAAAGTTAAATTAAATTAAAATAAATAAATAAATACAATAAAATAAAATTATTTTCATATTCTCATTTCGGTTTTTCATTATTTTTTCTCTTTTACACTGGGTGTGTTGTTTGTGTTTTGTAGGCCTATAGGTATATGAGTGGCCAGGTCACTCCTTCTCAGATTGTCGAGTCTTTAGAGTTACACCCGATAGATCCAGAAATCAAAAGAAAGTTGTCTAGGAAACGTTGTGCACTTATGGGTGATCATAATGCAAATGACCTATTGGCACAGTAGGAGGAAGAACCAGGGGTTTTCCAAAGATTTGGGAAGCCATTCGTCATTGAAGGAAATCTGCCACTGGGTGGCGAGGTCGAGCAGCATCTGAATCAACTGGGGGATTATATGGAATACCTGTCGAGGAACCAACAGAGGCCACCGGCTCAATTTATACAGGGGTTCGTGAAACCATATCCATGGAAATATATTCTATAGGAGTAGCCTCCCTTTTGCCTCAAAACTACCAGGCTTATTATTCTTAGGAGCAATGACAGTTTATTCCCCAAGCACCTCAGGAAATGATGTCACCATGCCATACTCTTATGGAATATGGATTACCCTCCATTTGGGGAGCAGACACTGGAATAATAATACCACCAGTGAAAGCCTAACATTTTGAGATCAATCCGGAAATAATGCTGTTAATTCAAAATACAGTTCAGTTCAGTGGCTTGCTGAGGGAAGACCCCAATGCTCACCTCTCCAAATTTTTAGAGATATGTGACACTTTTCGGTATCACGGAGTGTTAGAGGATGCAATAAGCCTTAGTTTGTTTCCCTTGTCATTAAAGGATAAGGAAAAAGGACTAGATCAATAGGCTACCTCAAAGATCTATTCTTACCTGGGAGGCATTGGACCAAGCCTTTTTATCGAAATACTCCCCTCCCTCGAAGACGGTCACCTTAAGGAATAAAATTCATAACATCCAATAACATGACTCGGAATCTTTGTAAAGTCGTGGGAACGATTTGAGGAGATGCTGAGTAAATTCCCACACCATGGATTTCCATTGTGGATGTAAGTCCAGACTTTCTATGTTAGTCTGACAGCTAATACAAAGTCTGTGGTTGATGCAGCTCCTGGAGGGACATTCATGAAGAATTCCCCTTAGGAGCTTTTTTAATTGTTGGAAGACATGTCAGCCAATTGTTTCTAGTGGAATTCTAATTGGGGAACTCAAAAAGGGGCATGCATAATATTAATTCGAACACCACTCTTGCAGCTCAACTCGATGTCGTCTCAAAGAAGATCGACATCCATTCCATGTTCAAGATATTTTTCAACCAACGTGTAGTGATTGTGGTGACAACCAGGCTATGGGAGAGTTCCCAAGGGTAACTGAGGGAGCCTCTACCAGGGAGTTAAATTATGTTTCACAGAACATAGGACCCAAAAACTAAACTTAATACCAAAACTAGGGGTGGAAAGGGATTCAAAGTACTGGCTAGGGGCATCAACCGCAACATCCTTAGCCCCGACCACAAAGACCACCTGGTTGTGGGAAACAACAGTTTCAGACTCCGTATCCGAGGCAGCAATAGGGCAACCAATTTTAGCAAGGAGAATATCAAAAACAAGGGTATCAAAACCCTCATCTTGCTCAACCATTGCGACAACCACCTCCCCCACAGGTATCCCAAAAACATTATAAGTAACCTACCTCAAGGCTAGAAGAAATGATGTCCAAATTTATAACTACCGCTGAAACACGGTTTCAAAACCATGACATGTCAATTAGAATCCTCTAGAACCAGATTGGGTAGATTTCCAATTTTCATTCTCACAGATAGCCTGGTACACTACTGGGAAACACTGAGAAAATCCACAAGAGGAGGCTAATGCTGTTATTCTCGGCAGCAGGAAAGAGCTGACACTGAAGTTAACTATCAGTCAGGGTGCTACACCATCAAAGCAATCCACATTCTCCTCTAGTGGGGAAGTTGTAGCTAAGGAAACTTCCCCAAAACATGAGCTAGATAAAGAACCAGAAGTCCCATAGGATAAGGGAAAATAAGTGATTAAAGCATATGAACCTCCCTTGCCATTTCCAGCAAGAATGAAATAATGGAAGCTAGAGCAACAATTTCCCAAGTTCATGGAAGTCTTCTGTAAGATTCATATAAACATCCTCTTTAAAGAGGAATTAACTCAAATTCCCACCTATATGAAGTTCATGAAATAGATCCTTTAAAATAAAAGGATGATGGAAGACTTGGGCACCATTCCCCTGACCACGGAATTCTCGGTGGTTGTCTAACATACTCTCCCTCCTAAGATCTAAGATCTTGGAAGTTTTACTATCCCATGCACTATCAGACCTTGCGAGTTTGGTAAAGCCTTTTGTGATTTCGGGAGAGTGTTAATTTAATTACCTTCGGAGTATTCAAGAATTTAGGGCTAAATTATCTCAAGTCAACCCAAGTGGCACTCCAAAAAGTTGATCGTTCTATTAAATACCCTAGGGGGTTGTCGGAGGCCGTGTTGGTCAAAGTGGGGAAGTTAATTCTGCTAGCGGATTTCATTATCCTCAACATGGAAGAAGTACAAGAGGAATCTTTAATTCTTGGAAGACCATTTCTGGCTACCATGAAGATGTTAATTGATGTGCACCAAGGCAAGTAGATCTTCCATGTTGGTGATGAGAAGGTTTCCTACAACGTCCTGAAGGTGGTGAAACAAGTTTCACTAATGGATCAAGAGGATCATTGTGCTTTGACAACAACGGATGTGTTATTAGGCCTATAAGAAGATGATATACAATATTATTATGCCAAACCATGGATTATCTATTGTGCGCTGCTCCTCTATGAATTCAATTTGGAAATTAAAGACAAGAATGGCAGCGAGAATGCAGTGGTTGATCATCTCTCTCGGCGAGAACTAACCCACTCTGTGAGATAAGAAGACTAGGAGATCAAGGAATACATCCCTGATGAGAATATATTTTTCATTGGCATACCACCACGGCCATGGTTCACCAATCTTGCAAATTACTTAGCCACAAGAGTTGTCTGCTCGGACTTATCATTTCAGCAGAGGAACTGTTTTTTGTCAGAGGTAAAGAGGTGTTTCTGGTAAGACCCTCTGCTCTTCCACCCATGTGGTGATGGGGTAATCCACTATTGCCTCTAGAATGAGGAGATCCAAAGTATTTTGGAATTATTTCACTCTTCTCTGGCAGGAGGACATCATGGGCCAGATCGAACAGTAGAAAGTGTTTTACAATTGGAATTTTTCTGGCCACCCATGCATAAGGACACTTATCATTTTGTCTTCTACTGTGATTGATACACATGGACGGGCAATGTGGGCTGACGTGCCGAGATGTCGCAACACCCGATACTTGAGGTTAAAGTTTTTGATGTATAGGAAATCGACTTTATGGGTCATTTTCTCCCATCCTTTGGGCACACGTACACTCTGGTATCTATATATTATGTTTCCAAGTGGGTACAAGCAGCAGAAACGATTCATAATACAGTTAAGGTTGTCGTCACTTTTCTAAAGAAAAATATTTTCAGTCGGTTTGGGACCCCGTGGGTGTTGATTAGCGACCATGGTACACATTTTGAAAACACTCTCATGAGAAATGTGCTCTTAACGTATGGGGTCATGTTGAGCCAAGGGACACCTTACCACCCTCAATCCAATGGTCAGGTGGAGGTGTCAAACCGATAGTTAATGAAAATATTGGAGAAAGTAGTAGGCACATCAAGAAAGGATTGGTCCAAGAAATTAGATGATGTGTTATTGGCCTACCAGACAGTTATCAAAACACCATTGAATATGTCACCTTTTCGATTGATCTATGGGATACCCTGGCATTTTCCGGTGGAGATGGATCACAAAGCTTTTTGGGCTATCAAGTCCATGAATTGTGATCTCAAGGATACAGAAGAAAATAAGAAATTCTAGATAACCAAGCTTGACAAGATAAGGCTGGAGGCCTATGAGAATGCGAAACTTTATAAGGAGAAGACGAAGGTGGTCCATGACCACATGATCTCCCAGAAA
Organism: Viscum album; assembly: GCA_963277665.1. NCBI lineage: Eukaryota > Viridiplantae > Streptophyta > Magnoliopsida > Santalales > Viscaceae > Viscum > Viscum album. Next base: position 365,855,549 of record OY728137.1, read on the forward strand.
TCCTTCCAGCCCAGTGATAAGGTCTTACTTTTTAATACTCGTTTGAAATTTTTTCTTGGTAAGTTGAATTCCCATTGGTCGGGACCCTTTACGGTGATTACTGTTTTCCACCATGGAGTGGTGGAAGTGGCCAACGCGGATGGCCAAACGTTCAAGGTTAATGGGGAGCGCCTGAAGCCTTACTTTGGCATAGAATACATGGTGGGAACCATTTCCACCATGCAATTGGAATAGCTCAAGGCCCAGGTAATTAGAGCTCGAGACTTTAAACGTAGCACTGACTGGGAGGTAACCCGACATTCTGAAAAATTTTCTATTTCAAAAGTTTATTTTTTTTTGCATGTGCCTAGGACTGCATGATATTGTGATTTTCTATTCTTATGTGTTATAGTGTGTAAATCTCACTTCAAGTCGGGGGATCATACTGAATTTCGTTAATGAAAGTCTTACAATTCTTATGGAAAATCTCAAATTATTTTATCTCATTCAAGGGGAGCCAAAGATTTTAATTCCGAGGGTGTCTTTATGGTTCAAAAAAATAAAATTTTCAATATTTTATCACACAAAACCAACTGCATGATTGGTGCATGGTCTTCCAAACAATGCACAAACTGTGCTTCTTGGACTCCCCAGATAAAACCAAGCACATGACCGGCACACGGTTATCCAAACTGTGTGTAGCTTATGCACTCTGAACCCCTCACTCCAGTAGCTTATGAATTGTTTACCAAACAGTGTGCCCTAAACCATGCGTCCGCTTAAAACTCAAAATTTCATAAAACCCCGACCCCCCCCCCCTCTCTTCCAATCTGTGCACCTCCTCTACTCTGCCCGTGTGAGTCCTCCTCTCCTCCTCCTCCTTATTCCTCCAACCAGGTTCTCCTTCCCTCTCCCCCTCCAGGGTATTCCTCTCATCTTCTTCTTCTTTCTTCTTCTTCTTTATTCTTTCTTTTTCTTTTTCTTTTCTTTTCCCTCTATTTCCCTAGGGTTTGGAAGATCCCCCCTGTTCTTGTTTTCCATTCTATTTCTTCTTCTCTGTTCATGGTCATCCATTCCCCTTCTCTTCTTTTGTTTTTCCATTGTTTCTTCATCCCCCAAATGTGCACCAATGATTTCCCAATGAACACATATTTTAAAAACCTTTATTTCCACATTTGGTATTTTCCTTAGGGATTTGTACAGTTTTTCATTTCGTAAATTTCAATTTCTATCCATACTTATAGTGACTGTATGATTTCGTTTTATGTGTTTTATTCTACAGGTGCACAAAACCCAACCCTAACCTATCATGTCTACCTCCAAGAGAGCTCGGGGCTCCAGCTCAGGCTCCGCCCTTGGCCCACAGGTTAAGATAACTAAGAAATAGAAACTCATGTGCTAATGCACCATTTTGAACCATGACAACAGTCCCCATCATGAGTTTATCTTAGAAAACCTTTCCTCCTTGGGTATTACTGATGATCTCTAGATGCATATTGCCCAGGGCAATCTCACCCAAGTTTTAGAGGTCCACCATCCATTTTATAAGGAGCTTGTCTTAGAATTTGTGGCTAATTTTCATTGTCGTGAGTGATACAATGAGGATGAGGAGGGATTTACAATAGAATCTGTCGATGATGTCATTTTTATCTTAATGAACCAGTAGCACAGCCTCGGGATGAGTGAGTTCGCCACCTCCATTAGTATGTATGAAAATGACTACATGCAGAGTGATGCTTATTTTATGGCACCATTTGAGTGGTAACTAACCCCGACCTAGATTTTCTGGTCCTCCATTTCCCCGGGGGCCCCATACATACCAAAAACTACCAAATCTTCTAGATTCATTAACCCCATCCACCAAGTCCTTCATCTGATTATTGCAACCTGCTTTACAGCCCAGTCGGATTGCGAAGGAACATTGATCACTTGGGAACTACTGATTTTGAACTCCATGGTGACAGTCATCGACATCAATCGTGCCTAATTCTTCACCAAGTACTTGAATCTAATGTTTTCTAAGCCAAAGGGTGACGTTTTTGGTGGACCATTCATTACTATCCTGGAAGATCAGTTGCACCTTGAGTTTGATCCCATGGAATTTGTAGAACTACCAGCGGCACCCTTATTTGATATCACTCTTCTCCCCCGGATCTGAATGCTGGAGCCAGACGGTGTCTGATTACGTCTGCGAGGTGTTCCCGAGGCTACACTAGCTGCACCTCCACCAGTAGTCCCGGCTGCATATGAGCACCCTGTCGAGCCTGTTGTATCCCACCATTCCACATCCTAGGGGACCCCTGACTCTCCCGCTAACCCCATATCACCCATCCATTCCCCCACCATTTTACCCTACCTATCCATCCTACCTCACCCTCCGGGGAACACAGTATGTTGACCCTAACCTCTTCTAGAAGTGGCGGCAGGACCAGTACTCTATGTTCCACTAGCATCTTGAGCGGATGTGCATGGAGGTGGAAGGCCTTAGCTTAGATGATCTTCAGCCACCCACCATGTATGAAGTAGTTCCCCACCATCCTCTCTCCTACTATATTTCAAGAGCTGGTGCCTCGACGGGTCGAGACCTCTACCACCTCTACTATTTCTAATCCCATGGACCTGCCTCTTCCTACCACTGATCCGATCTGGGACGCCGCCACTTGAGCATTCTTTTTTGATCCATCTGCTCCCTGGCGTGTTGTCATTGCCTACTTTGTTACTTCTTTATTTTTCTATGCCCTTTGCCCTGTCATGTACCTTCTTTTATGGGGTGATGTTTTGACTTCTTGGTGTGATTATGTGTTGTTATTTTCTTTCCCTACTGCTAATATTGTTTTTCCTACTTCACTTGTATGGTTATTTTGTCTCACCAGCAACCATTTTCATCTATTCCATGCCAGCCACCTTTCTGCTCATCGGACTCTCGCACACCACCTGATTTCCACACTTGAATGACATTCAGGGGAGTTTTTCACTTTTGTGCTGTTTTCTGTTATTCATTTTTTCCCTCCCTTTTCATTCTTCCTTACCCACCCTTCTCTACTTTATTACCTTCATGGAGGATCGTACTACACTTTAAGTGTGGGGAGGGTGACCTTAATTTTCACCCCATTTTGATTGATTTCTCTCCCAATTACTTGGGGTATCATGTTTTCTTAGTTGTTTCTAAAGGGCTGTTATAGATTTCATGGATTTATATCTTTTAGCTAAAAATTAATTGTGGAAATTTTCTTTGAAAATGGCTCATATGTTCAGATTGTCGAACCTAGTTTGTGATGTGAATAAACCTTGTAATACTTGAAAAGAGTATTTATCCATTCATTTAGAAAAACAGTTTGTCTAAAAATTATTTTTGTGATGGGGTAATTTGAATTGAGGAACACCTTAAAATGGAAGTCAAATTGTGCATAAGGATAGGTGAGGTTTTGGGAACTGTTGTTGTCGTACTAGTGGCTATTATGCAGTCTCAATGTCATGAGCACTTGAATTGCTCAAAAAATTTCATCATGTATTGACATGAGCATATTGGGCCACATTTTATGGTAGTATCTCAATCCACTACAAAGAAGAAAAACATATTTTGATATATGCAAAGGCATGCCCAATAATTTTGATGACCTTTCATCATGTTCCAAATAATGAAAGTCAATGAGGGTGTGTGACCTATAAAAGTGATAGCTCCCTAATTGGTGATGACGAAACTTGGGATTAACTAATCTGAGTGTATAACGAGATGAAAATAGATGTAGGAACTCTCTTTGAATGAAGAATGGAAAATTCGGTTTTAAGAAAAATTGATGTATAAATTAATGGTTGACTGTTTTGGATTAATTCTACTTTGTTGGCTAACTTCATAGACCTGGGAAGCCCTGAAGAATGAATGTTGTAATTTTTAATTGTAATTAGTTCAAAGTTCATAGACATATAATTGGTATAATCTGTGATATTTCTACTTGTCTCTTTGGTAACTCTTTGTACATTACTGTCTATTCATTTGTTTGAGGACAAAAAATCAATTAAGTGTGGGGGAGTTTGATGCATTATTGTGCATAAGGCATTTACACTTGGTTTAATATCTATAAAATGGTATTTGTGGATGGTTTTTCATGAATTTTAAATTTTTTATGTACCTTGTTCTTTGTTTTTAGATCACCAAAGGATAAAGTATGGAGTCCATGAATTTTGGAGATTCAGAAGGGAATTGGAAGATTATAGACCCTTTTCCCCTGACTATGTCGGAATAGAGTCACCCGGATCTAGCACTAGACATAAAGGATGGGTGAATTCAGGAATTTCAAATGAAAGAGGAAACTCGCACGGTCTCGACACAGTTATCCAAACTGTGTGCAAACCATGATGGAGAAGATACCATTGATAGTAGCATCTACATGGTTGGAACACGGTCCACCCAAACCATGCGGCCCATCCAGGAAAACCGTGTGGCTCAAGGATTTGAGACAGTAGCATCCGCACGGTTGGCACATGGTCTACCAAACCGTGTGGACCACTGCATCCTTCTCCTTTTTTTATTTTTCACTTTTCACCCACTCCATGACTCGGGGTTCCCTTTTCAACCTACTTTTGGAAGGCTATAAAAATCTCTTTTCTGACCAAGAAGACTTGGGGGGAGGCTGAAAAGGGATAAATAGAGGCTGGGGGAAGAAGGTTTTTGGGAGGCACTGGTTCTTGGAATTCTGTTGTACTTCGGATTATTCTAGTTTTCTATTGTAATGAAATCTCTAATGAATCTTAATTTATTTCTTATCCTTTTCATTATGAGTAGCTAAACCCCCATGTGTTGGGGCTGGGGAAATGTGGGTTCGTTAGAACCAATTTCTCTATTATTGTGTTTGTTCATTGTTTCTCACCTAATTCTCCCAACTTCTATTTCTTATTTCATTGGAAACCCTATATAGGACCAAGAATGGAGTTTCCAGGGATCATTGGGAGAATTACGAAAAGGATATTGATGACCATTGGATATAATTTTCGTTTCTATAGGGTGGTTCCCAAATTAAGAGTCGGTAGAAATCAATTTCCAAGCCAAGGGATTGATTCCTATAGACTTGATCGGAACTCACCTGGCCAAGGGAGTTCTGACACAAATGAAACCCAGAAATTTGGGTTATTATGAACAACACAACACAATAGGGAATAAGGTTTAACATCCCACATGAATATCCAGCCCCACACATTTTCATTAAAATCCAATATCTGGTTTTAAGTAATTTTCATTTTTCAAGTTTGATTCGTAGTGAATTAGAAAAGTCCAAGTAATTAGTTATCTTTTTAGATACATACCATGATCCAACCAATAATTTTTAAATTCAACATCTCCACTTAAGTGGTGTCAAATAAAGAGACATAAAACACCAATACTGCTTCCCTGTTGATCAATCTCGTACTTGCACGCTATACTAGTTACAAGTTACGGAAAATAATTTGGTGCTGAAAACAATACTTCACCACATCTTTAGAATAATAATTAATGTATTAATAAAATGGAATTTTGACAAAAATAAGGATTATAATAGTAAAATATGGAATTTCGGAAGGGATTTGGTCAGATATTTTCCAATCGAAAAGAGTTTTATGGCATGAATAAGAGAAGAGATCGTGTGGCATTTTATTGTTAGATTACCACATAATCCCCAAGGTAAGAATATAATATTTTTGTTGATTGATATATTGACAAAGTAATCTCATTTAATTATCATCAATGAAACAACTAAAGTTTAGGATCTAGATAATTAGTATATACCAGATATTGTGAGGTTATATGGTCTCCCTTTAGCAATTGTATTAAAACGGTATCCTAGGTTTACTTTGAGATTCTATATGACTCTCTAAGAGATGATGGGGACTCATTTAAGGTTTATTACAAATTATCATCCACAAAAATATGGTTAGAGAGTGCATGATATTTAGATAATTAAGGATATGATTCTTTCTCATACCTTGGTTTTTTGTTGACATTGGGACAGCCATCTGAGACCAGTTGAGTTTTCTTATTAAATAGTTAACTTTTGTTGATCAGAGTGGATACTTTATAATATTTCTATGGTCACCCATGTAGATCGAGTCTTTTTTTGTGAATATTTGGGAGATGCTTCTTTGGTGGGAGTAATTTTGGATCTTGATATGTTTGTGATGATTCAAGATATACATTGGCATCTTGTTACAACACGTAGTTGAATGAAATCTTATATTGATAAACAATTTCATCCTATGTAGTGTTCTATATGTGACTAGGTTTTCTCGATTTTTTATAATTTATCGGGTCACCTTCATCTTGGAAAAATTGGTATTGATCGATCCATGATATGTTGAACCATTTTTGGTCCCTGATCATCTCAAATAGGTTTCATATCAGTTAGCATTTAAATTTCAATAAATCCAAATTCATGATATTCTAAAAATATCACAACTTAGGAAATACCATCCCAACCCCTCTTATGTTTATAGATGGGATGTTTTTTAGTCAGATCCAGATGTTTTTGTTTTGTATTGTCCAATAGAGATCAATGGATTCCAAATGAATTTATTTTTTTGGGATGTTGATTCTATTGGTCACAGTTCTATGGTGGCAAGGATTAGATTCTCATAATACATTTCTGCATGAGACACTAATAATATAGTAGTGTCCTAACCTATTTTCTATAATTAACTCATCCACATGAATTATCAATAAAAAATATTTTGGTGGGGAGTTTGTAACATCATGCTTACCACTCTAGGTAATTCCCTTTTATTTAATTTTCTGTCAATTGAGTATGGTGTGTCTTGTGACTTCTAAGGATTGATAAAATTTTCTATAGAAATTAACCCAAAATTCACGGTTTTATTTTTCATTGAGTTTATGGATTCTAGGAAACAATGTGTAATGTTAATGCATGGTTCTACCTAGGTTCTATGTATTACTATGGTTTTTTGTCTTTACATGTAATAATATGTGCTTTTGTACTCTATAGGAGAAATATAAATTGTGTTTGGGGAGTACACACCATGTAATTTCTACATGGAAGATGTTGAGAACTAGGTATATAACATGAAGGGAGTAAATGATTTGTATGAATTAAACATCAGGTAATGTTAAATAAATTGGGTTTTAATAGAATGGCTATAGGTTTTTCATGTATCTAGGCATTCTAGATTAAACAAGGTCTCAATGGGTTACACACCATGTATGGTTTAAGAAAGGACTTTTAGGGAACCACACAAGTGATATGTTGATTTAGTCAACATGAAGGATCCTTTCTCTCAGCCTAAAAATCCCCTCTAGTTAATTTTTAGACCTCTAACCCTTATAGATCATTTCATTCAGTGATTGATTGTTGTTGAATTTGCAGTGTGTATCTCTAGGTGATTAATCTTTTTTCTCATTTGTCCCCTTTAATCAAAGTATAGCTATTACAATTCATTATTCAATATTTTTTTATGTGTTGGTGATTCCTTTGATTGTTTTCTATATCCATGGTCATTCTTGGGGGACTCCTTTGTCATTTTTATGTTCTTCCAATTGGTGGATCCTGTTATGAGCATGTGTGACCTAAGTTTTGAGGCAGGTGGTTCCTTCTCCAAACTTTGTTGATGAACTAACTTGCTTCAATTTGATAAAAAAATTAAAATATAATGAAATTACTTATTGATTTGGTTTGTGTGTTTGGAAATGGGTTTTTTGATAAAAGATCATTTTCCTCTAGTTTTGGTAAATCAAATAGTTTTTTCAATGCATCGTGAAATGGTTTTATGAATTTTTTTTATAGAATGGTTAGAATGAAACATTTGGTTAAATTTTTTTTGGAAAATAGATCACATGGGAATCCTTGGGTACTTAGGTAGAGGTTATATTAATAGGTATCTCCCACTTTAATGGGGTTTACTCAAGGGTTTTTCCTCTATTCTCTATGATAGTTATTCAAGGGACTTATTTGACTTTTTATAGGGTTCACATTATAGGGTGTTCCTCTACTCCCTAGACTCATTGAATATGATTATAGTATTTATGTTCATGAATTTTTTTATTTTATGTATGATTTCACCAATTATCCTAACTGAGTGTGATATTTGGCATGATTTTACCCGTGGTTTTAAAATATTTGGTCTGTTTTGGATTATATTATTTTGGATGTACTGAAATGGTTTTGATAAGACATGTGAGGAAAGTTTTGGATTGAAATGGTATTTATTTTTTGATATGTATATATGAAATGAATTCTAAATTATTTTATTAATTTATTTGGATGTTTGGAAAATGGGGAAATTGAATTTTCTTCCATGATTTTGATATAATGATTCTAAACTATATATCCTGACATGTTTTATTTATAGTTTAGAAAACATGGACGATTGTCTAAAGACTCAATAAGAAACACCTTGGTGAGAAACTAAAATGTATTTTAGTTAACACACTATGCACCCTGTTGTCTATTCATAGACGTTGTTATATATTTCTATGTAGGGAAATACAGGACACCACACTAAAATAGTGAGTTTTAAGGCATATCTATATGGGTAGTAAATGGTGAGGTAGTGGGAGTGTTCCCACCCTATCACATTAAGAATTTTGGACTACATATTATCTTTTTCTATCAATAAATATTGGAATTCTCTTATAAATATGTTTTTCTACTATTTTAGTTATTTCAATTCCTTGGATCTATTTTGTTATTAAATATATATGTACTCATGTTTTATTACTTCTTTTCTTTCTACACTTGTGTATATATTTATTCTTGTCTTATTCTTATTGGGATAAATTATTAAATCAATTTTTTGATGCTTGTGTTATATATTCCATCCCATAAGGAATAGGAACTCCCTTTGGGTATGTTGAAATTTTGGTAAGGTACCAGTTTAGAGGGTATTATGATCAGATTTTTTTTATAAATATTGCATCTCACTATATTAAATATTAATTTCATATGATAATTATCTAAGCCATAATAATATTGGTCTGGTGTATTTGGAATCATTTTCACATAAAAATTGTTCATAAAAGTCTCCCTTTAAGCACTTCATAACTAGGACCCTTATTAGACATATAATTCCTATAATATTTATTCATAACCTGAGGAAAGGCATCATAATAATTGTTGAGTTTAGATTATCATTAAGCAAAAACATGGGATATATCAATTATCACACGAGCATAACATGAGAAAAGTTGTACGAGAACATGAGATTAACATTTTAAATCCAGAACCTTTATATCATAGATCATAATCCTGATTCATGGAATAAATCATGGAATTTCATAATATATGAATTACAATGGAATAAAAAAACAAGAGATATTAGATTATAAAATTGCAATAATACATAGATTAGTGGAACACCTATAACCATGTAAAATCATTTCATTAGTAGTTAAGGATCACTTCCAAGACAATAATAATGGATTGGTTTCACCCCCCAAACCATCGAAGTAGTCAAGGATTAATTCTAGACTACCATAGTGGACCGGGTTCACAAAAACATCATAATAATCATAGTTCATTAATAAGACTACTATAGTGAACAAATTTTATTACATAACTAGGTGTACTCCCCATTCCAATCATGTTTTTCTCATGAGATATTTATCTATATTCAATGCATTAGAGGGGTATATCGGTCTCACCAATAGCATAATGGAAATAAAACATATGGGTTCCATAAGATCATTAAAAATAATAATATAAAAATACCTAAAATGAAATGGTTTTTGTAAACATATCACCATATCATAACCCCTAGAAAAAAATGGGTTTCATAAACATTTCATCATTTCATCATAGAATAATCTATAGAAAAGGAACGAATTTCATACACCAATTTTCTTAATTAATAATAAACCATCCAACGATTTAATAAGGATGGTATCCATGTGACATACCACAAGTAAAGTATAAAAATCATTAAATTATGTTATCAGATATGAGAAATTCCTATAAGGATCACTTCAAAATTTCTTGAGGAAAATATCATTTTCAAATAGAAATAGCCTTTTTAGTATATATAATTTTTAGATAAATTTATGATATCATTTTATTAGGAAATAATATAGGATAAATGTAATGTTATTTTCAAATAATTGATCCTTTATCACTTTAGGGAAGTATTTTCATGTAATATACATTAAAATAAAACTACATTTTATAATTTTATAGAAAAAGTAAAAAAGTTACTCAATTATAAAATGAAGAGAATATTACATCTAAATAATTGATTTTAATAAAGTCATAGATTGGTAAAATTTAATTTAAAAAAAGTCACAGGATAATAGAAAAAACATTTTTTAAATTTTTTAGAAAAAATACATATTTTGAAAAAAAATGAATTGTGGAACGAAGGGAGATATAAAATTGATTCTCCTTGAAAGCATATTTCATGAATCTTGAGTAGTTAAAGAGAATAAAATGAATATGAAAACATTTATTTCCATGAAATAACTATATAATAGGAAAATTATTGAGTTTATTCATATGTAGATCATAATACCTCTTAATTGGAAACATACTCATGAATAATCCCAAGAAATAATGAGATTGTAACATTAAACCCTTTAACACTTTGGTAGCATTTGAATCCTAAACCAAATTAATGAATGGGATTTATATGTATATTTAAATACCATTAAAATATATAATAATAATAATAGAATAAATTAATATGTATTATACACATCATATAAAATAAAAAATTGGTGAATATGGCTGGTGTCTCAAAGAAATAAAACTGAGATGAAAATCCCTTAGCTCGGGTTAGACTACATTCATGCACATTGTAACCTCTGGTAAAAAAATATAAATTTTTAAAAAACACATTAGTGAATAAAATATTACATATATAACAAAATATTAATTATTTATAAACTTGTATATCCTATTTACTACCAATTCTTTATTAAAATAAGTATTCTAAGTGAAATCTACTTATTATACATGTACGTTTTGGTTCAGTAGTTTTTTTCCTTGTCCATTGATCATGGTTCCATCATTTATATAATTTTAATAATTATTTAGATATATTATTTATTAATTATATACATGATTATAATCATCCATAAAATTAAATATTGAAAAATTAATTGTACTATTCAAGGAGACGGTTGGTCGCACGTACCCATGAGAATTGATTTTATTTATTGATTGGTGTAATGAAAGAAAGTTAAATAATAAATCACCATTATGGAATCATTATTATATCATTTATATCATATATATTAATGAAATTCGTTTTTATTACCATCAATTAATAATGAATCACATCACTTTTTTGAGGTGTTAGTCCACACATATGAACAAGTAACATTATCTTTTTCCAATTTTTTGGAAGGTTAGTAGGTATATATGATAATATCATTCCAAAATTATAATTATCTCATAACTATAATATATAAAAAATAAACCCATTGGAATAACCATCCATAATTTATGGTGATGAGAAATTAAGTTTATATCTACATGGAGACAATAAGTCATATGTACACATAAGAGATGTATTCACTTCCCATTTGATTGAAAGAATGTAATTAAAGGTCTATTAGTAATCATAATAACATTTAATTATATTTATTTTGATCAATTTATCATTTTATTTTGAATATAACTCATTTAGTGGAGGTAAAATTAGAATTAAAATCAAAGTGATCAGATAAGATGGTTACCTCTTCTTTGAATAAACTCCTTAGATTGCTTTTTATGAACCATAGGGATAGTCTTTCAAAAGGGAAAAACTTCTATAATGTGTATTGGGATGTTTATACATGATATATTCATGGTATGGTCAATCTCTAAGGCTTAAAAAGTTTTATTAAGTAAAAGGAGGTTTCCTTTTATAATAGAGGTGAGGGGTAGTTATGGAATTTCACATAATAATAAAATATTATAATGTCAGTATCTAAAAAAATTTCTCTAAACTTCTATGGATTCATAGCTATGATTGATTGGTTTTGAAGTACCATAATACCAGAAATATTTTAAGATTTGAGAGGTGTTTTAAACTGTATCATTTGGTTTTACCCCTTACTTAACTCATTCAAACATTAACCATTGTAACAATTTTTTCACACTTAAAGGTTTATAATTTTACATATAAGGTTAATATTTACTCATAAATGTACAAGGGATGAAATTTTAGACATTATATTTTCCTAAATGTCCCCATAAAATATAATTATCATTATTAAATAATTTAATGAAACATTATTCGATGAAATATCATTAATGTTAATTTTGGATAAGTTCATTTAATTTGACTTAAAACACATAAAGGAAATGTATTAATTTTTATATAATAATTTATCAAAACACTAATATTTTCTATTAATATATAAAATTCATGTAACACTAAAACTAATTTTAATTACATTACTACTTATTTTTTTGTAAATCATTTATTATATTTTTTATTTAATTGAAGTCATATTGTGTCTATGGTGTATATAATTTTAATGTAATTATATAATTATTAAAAATTATAAATTCATATCATTCAATAAAATAATTTCATTACTCTCAAAATATAAATTTATATTCTATCATTAATTGTTTTTGTCCTAATGTGGACGTATAAGAGATATTTAAAACCAAGATAGTGTCATTTTGTAGCTTTCATTTATTTAAATATTATATAGGTCATTTTCATGGACATGTATACATTAAACAAATATATTTCGAGACTAAGGTTATAAGGGTAATTAAATATTCATACATTAGGAATTTGACATTAAATTATGGCCTTATCACTTATTTTTTACATAGAATAACTTGATTCACACTTTACTGATGTGATAAATTTTACGACAGTTAATATTCATAGTGACCAAGAATAAAAGTGCATAATTTTCCAAAATTTAACATCATAATTCAAAATATGGAATTCATTTTATCAAATTATATTTTTTAATGGAGAATAAATTAATTATAATATAATCAATAAACACAAAATGAAAACAAATTTTTGGTCAAATACATTTTTAAGTATTAAATTTTTTATTCATGTCTCATGCCACGAAAATTATTTAATTAATATTAAACAATTGATTAAATATTTAATATATTATTCATTACAATTTTTCACAAATAGTTATTTATTATTTGTTAATAGAAATAAATTTTCTTCCAAAAAATGTTTTTTTGAAAAATATCTCCATCAATTTCAAATGATTTTCATTTTTATTAATAATTAATTGATACCCAAAGAATTTATTTACACATATGTATGAATAAGTTTTTCATAATATAGTTTGTATTATTCATACATTCCAATCTAACATATAAGTGATAAATATCAAGTAAAAATAATTTAATAATATCTCACGGTTCATTTAATCTCGATGTTTCATGTAATGTAAACTATAAAAGATAAAATTAATTTGAAAAACAATATTATATAAAACTTACATGGTGTTGAAACAAAAATTAACTGAAAACCCTATTAGGACTCAATCAATTTCTAAAAAAATTCTTGATATGTTACAAATCTAAAAAACCCATTTTTTGTCCCAATTTATAAGAATTGTCTTCTTTTAGGACTAGAATATTCAAATTTCAAATGAATTTCTCAACCCCTAATAGAAAATGTCTTTAAAAACACCCAAAAATAATTATTTTCATCCTTAACAAGCTATTTTAGTCCTCCATCAACCATTACCAACTTATCATGGTCATCCATTCATAAATAGCTCATTGTTTAATATCCTATAATGTCAAACAAGATTCTTTTTCATAACACTATACACTAGAGTTCACTATTCACCATGTTTTATGATACCCTCATTTAATCATGAAAAGAAAAATATGGTGCTCTACCATGCCCAAATAACTCATGGAACCATCATGTCTTTAACTGAATCAACCCCTACAACGCCCTGATATTTCATGATATATTTATTTTTTAAATATATTTAATCTATTTCATAGATTATGATACACACAAACTCAAGTTTAAATAAACATTAATATAGTATAATATTATATACTAGCTTTAAAATTAGAAGTATGAATAATAATAACACAATTTTGAATATATTTATATATTATTTAGATAAAAAATGTAAATCTTTATATTTTCTAAAAATATTTTTTTCATAAAAAAACTTTTATTTCATTTTATGATAAAATATAATAATAAATTATTTTGAATATTTTATAAAATTTCATTTAAAAATTTATTTTTGTTCAAACAAATATACAATTAAAAAATATCTTAGAGTGAATTTTGTAGAATATTATGAAAAGATTAACATTTGGATGAATAGTAAAAAAATATTGATTTTTATTAAAAAAATATATTTTCATTTAAGGATATAAAAAGTTCCACATTGTCTTAAAATTTTATTAAAAGTAACATTATTCCAAAAATATTATTATTATAACAATTGTTTTCATTGTAATCATTCTTATGTTGAATTTTAATATATAAAAATTTTACAATTAAGAAAACATTTTCCTTAGAAAGCCGATTTTGGTCACATTTTCATGTTTAATTTTAAATTAAATCCTACCAATTATTTAATTTTAATTTTATATAATTTATTAAATATTATGAATCATCATAATTAACATTAGGTAATAATTTAAACTTTATTTTTTTCATAATGAATACTAAAAAATGAAAAATATTTGTTTCCCAATTTAATGTTAAAACATGTTTACGAGGGGATAATCTAACTAAATGAGTGTTAAAATGAACAAAAATCATTTATAAATTTAAATTTACTACCATATTTACACCCCATTTCATATACTGTTACGTAATGTTCTATTTTGAATCCATTTAATAAAAATAAGAAATTAATATATTTTATTCATTTCAAAAATTCCAAGTGTGTCGTCTCCCCTACTTATAAAAGGACACCACGTACCCTCTCCTTTACATTATTTAAGGTACATTTGGTTCATAAAATACCCACAAAATCCCTTCCATAAATACCTTCCTTAAATCTTTTTATATTACATAGAGTCTCAGGTTTGATAAAAATTCATCGTAGAAAGTATTTACGTACAAACATAAATAGGTAATCCAAAGAAGTAGCCTATTTCTTAACCAAATGTTTTCTTTTTATTAATTATTCTTCATCCGTAAAATTGTCTTAAAATTTTAATAAATAATAATTATTGTTTCTTAAATATAAAAATATTTCGTTATTTTAATAACAAAAACTATATACACATCCTCTTATATCAAATGGCAAATGAAAATGTATATCGTGTGTTTGGTAGACTACCACCTTGCAAATTGATATAATTAGTTTTTCCATGACAACCTCCTACTATTGTATATAATTATAGATTTAATGTGTTCATATATAAATATATGACATTTTTCAATAACTTTACTCATATAATTTTAATATAACATCCAAATTCTTAATGTAAAATTATTTGGATGATGATAATGTCACTCATATGTATGTGTGGACTATAACCTTCACAAAGCGATGTAAATCATTTTTTATTTCCATTTTATGTAGATGTTAATAAGTATGGATGTTATTAATATAAAAAATTTATATTATATTTTAATAATTTAGGAAATTTTATTTTCTATATATCTATATGTCATTCCATCTATCAAAAAATGAAATTATCATTCATGGGTACATTCGACCTACCATCTCCATGAACGGTGTAATTCATTTTTCTATATCTAAATTTTATGGATCAATATAAATATGTAGATAATTAATATATAGGATATTTATATCATTAATAAAATTCTGGATATTATGTAACCATTATTAATTTAAAATGACTGAAACATCCAAACCAATATAGACTTGAAAAATGAAGTAGTTATCACCCAGAACAATGGTTTTAATAAATAATTACTCACAAACTTGTGATAAATGTTGATAAATTGATCACATATGGTAGTATATATATATATTTATTTATTTTTTTGTAATGTATTTATAATTAATTTATATTTATTATACAGGATGTTCAAAATTTTACATAGGAAGGTGGGTATGAGATATGGGTTTTATGACAAAATCTCAACATTTATTCAGATTATTTATGACTATGTTTCTGATGATAAAATTTCTATATATACCTCTAAATAATCTCATAAATTTTATTATACCCTATAAATTTCTATATAATAAATTATTTTATTTAATTTTACTCTCATTATGTTCATAAGAAACCAAAATAGTTTTTTTAAGGATAACCAACATTATTTTTCCCTTCGGTCAAAAATCCTTTATGTTACTTGTGCATTATTTTTAAAAATGTTTTCAATAATATTTTTAAATTATTCTAATAATTTTCTAAATTCATTTTTAACCATGTTTGGATTTTAATAATACTAAAATGAATATTCTTAATATTATACAAATGAGGTAATTTTAAATTTTTACCGAAAATGTGAGTGGAATATTATATTTTAACGTGTATGACATGAATGTAATTTCACTTCATCATGGGAACATAATAATTTTAATCCCCCTTTAAAATTTTCAATGTTTATTTTTTAAAAAAAAGTATTTAAAATTTCGGAAATTTTTATGTTTTAAATAAGTAATTTCAAATTAAAAATGTTATTTTCCCCAATAAATGTTTCAACAGGTCATTTGAATGAATTTTCCATCTAATATATAATCCTATGATGTTTCCTATTATTTACTGGGGATATGATCAAATTATACCATAATTGTTCTTTATCTTTATGGTTTATGTTTACTATGAAAAAATAATTATGAAACCCAATTGTTTTTTATGTGTTATTATTTGATGAAAATATTATGAAACCAATTTCCTTTTCATAGGTAATGATATAATGAATTTTTTCTGATATTATGTGACACATAAGTATATCTTTCATTATGTGAGTGTGAAACTAGAATTATATATCCCTCCACTGAATTGGGTATATATGGGTTTCTCATGAGAAAAAATAGGACATCAATGGGGAGTGAACCCAATTACATAAGGGACACTATACACTATGAATGTCTTGGGAGTGACCATGACTACTACAATGGTTTGGGGAGTGAACCCAATACATAATGATATACTAATCTATGATCCTAGTATAGTAAAAAAATTATTTTATATCCTTATTTGTATGAAATTTTTTTTGTCATATCACAATACTATACTATTTGGGATCATGTTCATTATTTCCATTATGATTCATTCCTTTTAAACTTCCATTCATTTTTTCATGACTGAAGGTTATGGTCTTCGATATACAGGGTATGATTTTCAAAAGGTTTCATATGTTCTCATACCACTATGATCATGTTATTTTTATGTTATCATTGATATCTCCCTTGTTAAACCATACTAATATTTTTATATCACCCTTTCTTATTTTTTCCTTCTCCAGGTTATGAAGAATGGTATTAAATATGATATGTCTATGAATGGCATAAATTATAAATAAATTGGAGGGAGATGATGTTGTTTTACTATAAAACAATTTTTTTATGTATCCACGTGTCCAAATATACTAGATATTTATGATTCTAGAATGGATATTATGTTCTTAATATTCATGTAATAATATATAATATCTTTTAATAAAAAGTTAGGGTCGTTATATCCCCAAACATATGGTGCTCCATAGCACAAGTTACCAGACACAAACATTGAATCCAAATAATAGTTCTCCTTATCATATGAATTGCTTATAAAAAATGAACATATATTGGTCCAATAATAAGGTAAATTAAATTTACACCTATCGACATCTAATTTCATGCAGAATCACAAGTAGTTCCTCCTCTATTGAAATTATATTGAAAAATGATTAACCACACATAATGATGTGATATTGAAAAGAAAATCTTGATGACTTAACTTCTAGAGGAATATTGATATCATCAAAACAACCTCACTCAAATCTGAATTAGAATCTTCATGTAAATCCATTATTGTATCCTCATCCAACAAAACTATATGTCATTATGTCACCCAAATCACTGAAGAACCATTGATTTAAAAAATTATAAGATAATATAAACTCTAACCCCAGCCTAATTCAACCCTCTTGGCTCTATCTGACACCACATCTAAATCCTGAATATGGTATTTTCCCAAGGAACTAGTTATCAATTGATAATTTCAAATAATGGAGTCATAGTGAAACCTCAACCATTCATGATTGATATCATCACATCTATGACCCTTTAAATGCAATGGTATCTTTACCATGACCAACTCAACACACCCTACATAAGTAGCACCCCCATTGTCACTAAATTGTAACAAAACCAGATCCCCAAGTCCTATATTTCATTCATTATCAAAAATTACAACTAGATGTGACTTCTACACTCATACTTGAGTTCCATCATGAAGCACCAATAACAAACAATTCTCTACTTACCAAGAACATCATCCCAAATAATATCTAAAACTCATAAAAAAATGTCACATCCTCCGATAATCAGTGATTATGTACATAATGTATGGGTTCCTTTTATATGTTCTACATGTGCTAACCGAACTAGGTCCCAACACCATATTCATGTTTCTTCTCTTTATGGATGTCCCCCCATGCCTAACAACACCTTTCGTGAAAAAAAAGGTTATATTGACATACCGCAGTACCTTAATCTGTCACTGATTCCACCTATTAACATTGAGGGATACATCCCATTCCTAATAAGTCATTGATCCACGATTCCCCCATGCTACTCGCTAATTAAACTAGTTTTCCCCATGCACACAGTTTCTCATTGATCCAAAAAACCAATGGAAACCCTGCATAACCAGTGCACTACCACCCCAACTAAGAATAACCCTAAAATGGAACATAAACCTCACTAAACATCTCAATTTATAGTGAACCCCTAAAGAGATATATCATAGGTTCATACCCACAATCGTACTTGATCCCATATGAACCCAAAAAATAATTCCCTTGTACTATCTGATCAAAAAACCTAACTCATGCTAGAAATTAGTCACACCTTCTCAAACTGAGGCTCAAATGAATATACTACTGATCATGATACCCTCATTGGTAAATCTCACCCAACATCCCAAGGCATCCCACAAATTCTAAGGCTAATTGCATAATCATTTTCCACTTGGAAATTATTCTCAAACAACTAGGACCTACCCATGCTCCCATTATGCTACCTAAAATCCCATCTAGAGTTTGTAGGGATATACAATAAATAGGTCATTAATTCTCACTGGACCTCAGTACTATTAACATGGAAATATAGATGTATCTCCTCACACAATCAAATCTAAAAATTGTGTAATTACAAGCTTTACAAGTCCCAATTTTCATTAGGTCATCGTGTAGTCACCAGGCCACAACAACCCGTGATCATATCTCATTCATCCTAAATCGGGATATAGTCACCTCATTTTTTATACTTGTAACCAATCCCTTTCCAAAATACCCCTGGTAGGTTCTCTAGTTGAACTTCAACACATACCCAAATATTTATAGTAGAGTGTTCACTGAGTCCCTACTTCAATATTTAGGTGTAGGGTAGGGTTCTACATCCATGTTCTATACTCAATCTATCACTCTATGATTTCCTCTAAATACATTCTAACTTAACATAAGGTAATCATCAAAGTCAAAGAAGTTAAAATCTACCACAGAATGGACCATACCATGAACCCATACAAACACCTCTCCCATGGGTGGTCACTCATAAAACATCTATATTGGCCCCTCTCACTAAAGGTGGTCACTCATCACATTCACCACTCACTCGCCCAAAAAAGAGTCACAGCCTAACTTCATTCCTCTCCTTGGGAAAGACTCACAAGTACATGTGGACTAATATTCTCTCATACAAGGTGGTCCCTTTCATAACCCTCTCACTCATGGTATGTCTACACATCCTAAACACAACCCTCACACTCAGGATAGGGTCTAACATATCTTCCAATGTCCACTTACTCAAACTGGGGTCTCAACTGAAACAAGTATAAAATAGAAAATAGGGCATGCACCCCATCTCACAAGATCATTATTCCATTTATAGGAGCTCATTAGTTGATACATATCCTCTTTCCTCAAGCATGTTCCACCATCTATGTACAACATTTTGGTTCTATCAGTATTATCATTTCTTCTGTTACAAAATATATTAGTTTCCCTTAAACATATCGTATCCTATTATCAATTGAACTAATATATATCCATGACCCCACAATATCCTTAGGGATCATAGGATATTCTAGGCCCTAACCTCAATTTAAGGTCTTATCTTATTTCTTTTCCATGTTACAACCTAGTTGAAAAATTGGGGACTATCCCAAATTTCCTCACTCTAATCCCCTTGGAATCCTAATGTTATGTCCTCTAAACATATTTTTACCCAAAAATAGGTCACATATAACATATCACTTATAAGATATCTAAATCCATATCTCATAGGAAACCCTATATGGGAAACCACACCTAGACATAAAGGACTCATCCAACAAATTTATCATCTCAAGAGTCCACTCTAAATTGAAGAAGTTGTCACTCATTAAGTGTAATACATACGACCATCTAATCAATCAATTACAGTCTTAAACCTCTCACAACATCCCAAAAATACCTACGAACCCAACCTATTATATCTATTTCACATATCAAACCATGTTGATCACATAATTTATCTCTTCAACTATATTAGGACCTTCTCCACTACGAGAAATTGCCTCATGGATATCCTAATTTATCAAAATTTCCAATGACCATTTTTATTATTTTTGGTAGGCTCGATGAAAACCCCTCACTTTATCAAGGGGATATTAGTCCCAATCCATTTTCTTCATCCCATAAAACATATAAGCATGTAAGATCATTCATAAATCTTCATATGTTTTTATATTAAAGGTAAAAGTTACATTTATATAGTATTACAACCCATTTAAACCTCCACAAAACATTGACCAATCCCATCCATGATCATCAAATATCATAACAAAACATGATCTCTTATATAATTACACAACATCAAAATAATTAATTTTATACATTTATTATAAATTATTCAACTAACACATGGATCCATAATCATATAAAAACTCGTGAGAAATTTTTATTTCATTAGAACTACATGAAAAATCACACATTATACCTTTTACGACATCCTCTTGACATTTTAGGGAAAATAAACATATTTTATACCAAATTTAATAATGTTATTGTTTAATTGGAACTAAAACCCTATCCATAATCACCCAAATTATTTTTTGGTGAATGAAAAATAAAATTAAAAACACTTAGAAGAGTGGTATACCTAGAATCATAGTGGAATCAACATTAGATTTTTCCTATTCCACATGGTATTGATAAGAGTAATATGGTGGGGTGTGCTAGTCAAATTCATACAATCCTGATAAACCATACCCTTAAAATCCCAAGTCCACAACCAGTATGCTTCAAGTGTACCTCCATTTAAATAACGACACAAAAATTTAGTCACAACATGTCTACAGGGTCAATTGCATGACCCCATCATTCCCAAAAATGTCATGGAGTGGCCACAAGGGCTTCAACATCGCCCCATGAGAAAGAGTTACAAATCCCCAACAAAACATTATCATGGAACAACCTAGGAGTCATAGTGTAACGAATAAGTAATTAAAACCTCACTCAATTTCCTTATCCATCATAACATATAAAACCTATGTCCCAACCACATTACACCCCTCTTATAAGGCTATTGAGATGTGACTAAGGTATTTTGGCATGATCTATTGTAGAATCATAAATTCATAAAGTTCTCCAAGTCATACCTAGATACCAACCCAAGCAACCAAAACACCTTTTAGGCCTTATTCTATATCAAAAAAATTATTTCAATGATGTTCCAATGCTCATAATCATGACACAATTGTCAATTATTTATATCTCTACAATTATAGGACTAAATAAATCAATTTTCCACTAAATTTTCCAACATGAAATGGTACATGTAATTCCAAACTCCCCATCATAATTATTCTTACCATAAAGAATTCATGGTAGTCCTAAATCCATTATTTTTTACTAACCATGAACATGAATTTATTTACATATCACCTAATTATATCCTATAATGTTGAATGATATTCCTTTGTGAAAATATAATCAATAGAACACTCTATTCTCCAATAGATGAGATACCTTCTCATCACAATCACTTAAACTATGAAAAAAATCAATAACATCCATCTCATTTAAGACCCTGTCGTATCTTCAATCAATATATCCAAGAGAATGTATTTCTTCCCTCAATAGTAATTTCCTACTAAAAAATACGTTCTAATTGTTTTTTAAAATGATAAATGTGCTTTATTACACACCACATACAATTCCATTCATAAGAAAAACTATGTAATTATTTAGCTTCCTTATCCTAAAATGATTTGTTGTACATGCTAGAAAACTATCACAAAGAAATAAATTCATGACTTAACTCCTGAATAAATCCTTATTTCATCCAAAAACCCATAGTGAGGTTCAAATAAGGAACTTTTTTTAATTCCATGATTGGATCCTCATCCAAAAAAAACTAGATAATATTCTCACAACCAACCAATTGGTTCACCTTTGATTTGAATCATGGTTAGATCATATAAACATTAACTAAATACAAATTCCAAAATCCATACCCCCTATTTCATTGTATATTAATCAAAAATTCTGTATTTTCTAAAAGAACTAGATATTGGTTTACATTACAAGTCACTGTTATCTCAGGTCCACTTCAATAATCCTTGCAAAGTCTCTCCATGTCTATGATCCTTATGATAAGAGGGTATCTCACCTAAAACTAATTTTAGGCCCCTCCTAGGGGTATCCTCATAATTTTTCTACTAATACAAAACAAAAAATTCATATCCCATTCTATTTATATTATAGAACGTGATTACTAGACATGATTTTTCCACTAATACTTATTTAGTAGCCCAAAATGTCAATCTAAAAAATTTCCCAGCTAACTTGGAAGATTATTCTCAACTTTATATCAAATTATATTAAGACAAGGGTTCCAACATCTGATAATTAATGGTTATATCCCTAGAAAATTGATTCCCTTTCTATAATCTTTGAGTAATGAGTCAACCATGTCCTACCACCACACGCATGTCACTTCTCCTAGAAAACAATCACAAAGGACTAAAAAACCTATCAACAAAAATTCTAAGATTGATCATACTATGATACCCCAATCCTTCAGCAACATCACCTATTAAAAAATTGGGATACCTCTCCTTTTAAAC
Source organism: Viscum album (assembly GCA_963277665.1). Taxonomy (NCBI): domain Eukaryota; kingdom Viridiplantae; phylum Streptophyta; class Magnoliopsida; order Santalales; family Viscaceae; genus Viscum; species Viscum album. Next base: position 365,878,699 of record OY728137.1, read on the forward strand.
AAGTCTATAGGCCTTTATTTCTGGTGGTGTCTCAATGATCAAATTGGTTACTGGTCCTCTCATAACCACTAACATATCTAAAAACCAATGAGCACCGAGTATAATGAAAACATACATCTTCCCACCCAAATTAGAAAATTCCAAAAAAAATCATTATCTATTTTACAAGGTATAGTGATACTTTGAATAACTCCTTCATAGGTACTTTCCCATGATCCTACTTGAAACATTCCAACCCCAATGCATGCATATTATTTCACTACCCAAATGTACAACTTGAATCTTTCTTACATGAGTTTAACCTTATTAATAATAGGTTGACACACCTGAATAGGTGCCCATTCCACTCAAATAGGTAAATATTACCCCATATCCCAATCCTTATCATTCAAGAAAGGGTTAAAAATATGATCACAAACCATCGATGTGTCATTACAAAACACTGAGCATCTACCCTAACTTTTACTATGCTACCCTAAAGTGCATTAAGTATATATGGGGTATAATATCCAATAGATCATTCCCTCCAACTCAAAATCGATAATAATAAAAATTTATTCCAAATGATTATTTTAAAATAATATCCTTAATACATCTTTTGTTAACTATTCCACTAGGATTCCATGTGCATCAAGTCGTTATGTGTTATCCAAGATACCATGGAACCTGGTCACACATGTTATAGATTAATGTGTGATACAATCAACCCATGTGGTAATATGTATAAATCAACCCATACCTAAAGTCTTATTGTGGGGAATCTCACCAAACTGCATCCCATATAATATGAAATTGGGTTGGGTGTTTTCTTATTCCCCTATACTACCCAATGGTGTAGGATATGGTTCTACTCTAAAGTCCTATACTCACCCTACAACATAAAGTGGTCCTCCAAATACCTTATCACAAAATGTACGGCCTAATTATATATCACTACCATTACCTTTTCTATCATGGTGGGTCACATACCATGTATTACGACCATCCCCTATCTCTCAAGAAGGTATATCGTCAAGAATCCAGACCAAACATTCTCTTTTGTGGTGGTTTCACATCACATCCATCACTCTATCATTTAGAACTATGTTATAACTTAACCAATCCCCTCTACCAAGGTGGGACTGCAATAATTTATTAATTAATACACTCTCACTTGGGGAGGTATGATCCAATACAATCTCACTTAGGGAATGTCTATTTATCCAGAACACTAGCCTTTCTATACTATCAGGGTCTACAACATCCTATATTCCCTCTTTTTCATCATGGGGGGGACTACTAGTATATGCATGCAATAAAAAATATATAATTCATCATTTCATAGGGTTTTAATCACTCTATACCTATCCCCCTCCCACAAAAATTTTCCCATATCCATGTAAAACATGTCAGTGCTCATGGAATTCTTCTCTCACCCTTTTAGGTGTACAATATTGACCCTTGAGACTGTATTAATCTATTATTACTATCACTAATCCATATCCAACATACCATAGTGATCTTATAGTTTTTAGGATCATTAAGGACCTAGCCTCAAAGGAATCTTGTATCCTCTTATGATTTCACATCATAAATTTTTTCAAAACTAGGAACCATCCCAAGAAACATCACTCTATAACAATGAAAAAATGCCAATATCTCTAATAATTATTATGAACAACACATATATTTCATTTAATATCTCCCATAAGAGAGCTCTCAACCCATCACATTTAGGAAACTTTTCTTCGACACACATAAACTAGTCCTAATCTACTCATCTTACTGATGTAACATTATAGGATTACCCTAAAAAATCAAAAGAAATTCACTTAGAATTTGTGATATGTAAAATCTTCACACCCATCACCGCTACGTCAAATCCACTCATGACTAAAGAAATTTCCCTTATAACCCATCCTTGGATACCATAATCACTTCCTGAACACCAATTCCATCCTAAGGTATCTCATAAAATCTATCACCACATTTACCCCTTGGATATATAGTTATTTGGTGATCCCAATTTACACAAATAGATATAAATAAACTATTTTATCTCAAGGAAATTAAATTCCTACCTATCACTTTATCTATGGTTCTCACATTCCCTATCCATTTACATATTATCATGCAACTTTTAGTCATGAACATGCATGAAAAATGAATATTAGTTTATATATAAGTGAACACTTACCTCGATATAGATGTTACCACCCACACAATGATCTTCACAACTGTAGCCAATCCCACTAATAATTCATCCAATATCATACCACCACCCATGATCATATATCAAGACTCAAAATCAAAATAAATAATTATGAAAATTAATAATTAATTATTAAATTTACCCAAAGAGGTTTATTCTTTGAAAAACTCATTGGGAATCACCACTTCCCTAAAAATACATGAAACTAAACATGTTCATCCTTTCAAGACCTCATCCATACCTGTCAGTAAAACAAAACATTATCCTCCCATGATACCACAATTTTTTTTCATATTCATCCATAAATATCTATCATTAATATCTTAAATTGGTTACTTGAATGTAGAAACCAAAATTGAAGGCAAAATAGAGAGATACAAACATACCAATAATCATTATTGAACCACCAGTAAAATTTTCCCAGGAGAATGAGGTCGAATAGAGGAAGAAGGTTTGAAGAGACAACTGAATTAACCATATATATAATCCTTTTTCCACTAAAATAATTGTGTTATAGTTGAAAAATTGACATTCTACCACCAATTAAAAAATGGATCTATGGGTTTGGTGTGACGCGACCAAAGAGATCATGGCATGACCACACTATGAAAAGAGCCAGATACATAGTCATACAACATCTCAAAGACAACAATGAAATTAATTTAATTATTTTACTCCCCTGAATTTTTTAATCTCATGAACATAATATAGTGAATATTTTAGATATTATTCAACCATTTTATAATGGCATTTACACATTACAATTATAGCATTGTGGTTTTTGAATATTAACCAAAAACATAAAAATAATGAATAAATGTAATATTAAATTTATAAATTTATAAAACACAATAATAAATTAATTATCAAGATCAAAAAAATATTGAAATTTCTCTAAATCATGAAATTAATAAATTCAAATTGATTTTAAGTAGGTTAGTAGAGCATTATACGCAAGTCAAAACATGAGGTAAGGGTTCTTTTGTACACTTACACATTCTTGGTTTATGATTTATATCCTTATTTATTAATATATAATCACAAATATAACTCTAATTTAATCTAATTATATTATCCTTATATATATTTATTTGATTTAAAATATCTCATTCTGTATTTTTATTCAATATGCATGTCTCTCAAAGTTCTTGTTTTTATATTTTCTCTAAACTAATCTTAACAATGGGAACTGATATATGTATTCTTCACGTTCATGACCTACTCTTACAAATATTATATTCTCTCTATTATATCTAAAACCCAATTATGGTTAAAATATATATTTTTTCTTATATCGTATTTTTTGCAAACCATTTTTTCTTCTCCCTTTTAAATATTTTTTCCGATTCCTACAAGATAGATAAAAGGCCTCATTTCATCACTTCATCATTATTTCTTATTATTTTTCATTAACTATGAAATATACATTCATGTCCTATGAAACATTTTTTATAAAGAGTTTCCAAGATGTATTAATAAATTATTTTCTTTGGGTCATAAATGATACATATATGATTAAATATTTTTTCAATTTATTATTATACTCATTTTAGTATCAAGGGACTGTTTAAATTTTATGATTTATGAATATTTTTTTATATGGAACACATATAAATAACATATTATGAGATTGGTATGCCCTGACATATAAATCTTCCAAATTTATTAATAAATCCTATATATCTCTGTTATCCTTAAGCATTGTCATGAAGTTGTTTATTATGTCTATGATATTGTGTGTGGGAATAATTGGGATATATTTTTCTATAATGTTATGATGTCTTGCCGGTGAGACTTTACATATGTTTATACTAAAATGAATTATTTTTCCCTGATTTTTATGATGTTCATGATATCTACAATGCTATGATATATTTTCTATTATACCAAGTTTTCTTAAGATAGTTTATTATCCTCTTCTTCTCTAATTCCGCACTATGATTCTTAGATCATATGATATCTCATCCCCTGATAATAATATTTTACCCTCATTATGGGATTTTTGGATCACCTCTTCTTTTATATATATCCCCATAATATCTCATACAGTTATTGGAGTATAGTGAGCTATAAGAGAATTCAATGATGATGGAAATCAATGATTCTGTTCTTCATTTAAAAAGTGTTTTATTATATACCTACTTCTGCAGTGACATTGGACCTCTAGATTTATGAGTTTTAATGTATATTAATGTTAAAAATGATTGAATGTTATGTGTATGATATACAAATCTATATAGATGGTATCAAAGAAAAATCTAGTAATTTATTCAGATTTGGTTATAAATTGTAAGTTGAAATAAACCAAAAACAAACTTAATTATTTCTTAAGAAGTAATAATTTAGGTATTACATGTGATTTATTTGTTACTATTTTTTAATTATTTAATTCCTCTCATAAATTCTTATCAATTAAATTATTCTCATCCCTACCTATATTTTATATACTAAATGGTTGAAAATTTTAGGAAACATGCCAACAACTATTGTAACGATAAATTAAATGATTTACCATACAAAACTCCCAATATGATGGGTTTGTGAGTAAAAAAACATAATGGTGGTACTTATAATCTATTGGTGGTCAATATATCATCCAATAACATGTAAAAAAACTCATCATTCACTTTTCTATTGACATAGAGGGTTGAGGGTTGCATCCTTGATGATATAATTTCCCATAAATTCTAATTGCCCTATACTCATTAGATGATATAAGTACACATTATTATTCCCTTATCAATGTGTGTAAGACATACTCATAATACATTATGCCTTGTTATATTTTCATTTAATTGATATATGTAAATATTATTTTATAAAATTTATCAATGGAATTAAAAAAGGAATTCTTTGATTTAGGTAATATTTTTATTCTAATTTTTGTTTGAATCTAAAATTTAGATCCATCTAAATACCTCCACTAGTAATGAAATGAATGGAAGGAATCATACCTATATTGTTTTGATAAATTTAATATAATATTAAATATACTATTATTTTTCCAACTCATTCTATTATATTTTAATTTTTGTTTATCCTAATTAGTTGACACTTTCTAGAATTATATGTTTGATAAAATAAAATTATTCTTTTAATTTAATTAATATTATAATATTTTTTCTCTATAAAACAAATTTATGAAAATATTATTATTTTAATTTTAAGGACTTAATTCTAAACTTATTAATAATAATATACGAAATATCAAATTTATATAAATTATTTTTTTATCTTACAAAGATCTGAACATAGGATGTCCCCTATTTTTCAAACCCACTATTGATATTTTTCTTTTTTATTAATTATTTTACATAACTATTTATGTAATTTATAATATTTTTCTACTTTCACCAAATCCATGTATTTTTTATTTCTTATATATTTATTGACTCATGTTTACATAGACCACATGTTTAATGTTATTATTTCAATTAAATTTTTATATTGGAAATTTTTTTTAAATTATTATATTATTTTTTCATGGAGGAGGAATATATAGGTGGTTTGGTATTGATTGTAATTTGTTTCAATGTCTCCCACACCATGTATTCATTATTTTTATGTTTTACTTAAAATATTATTTTTTGGGTAAATAGAATGTTACCCTAAAACATTAATTTATTTTATTTTCAACTTATGACTTAAAGTTACTAAAGAGTTTATCACTGTACTGAGTTAATATTATTAATAAGGTTTATATATTTTAGATATATATTTTATACCAATTTAATGTAAATAAATTAAAAAAAATAGAAATAAATTTCATACATATGTTTTGAAACTGACTTTAAAACCTTGAAAATTAGTTAATTACTTGTTTTAGATTTTAGAATTCATCACTAAAATTTTAAAATAATGTAATTAAGTATACATTATAAATTATTAGTAATAATTATTAATTTTTTTATTATATATATTATTATTTAGTAATGATATCAATAATATTATTAATTAATTTAGATTTTTTTTACATTACTTATTAAATAATTGATTATATATAATTCAAATCAGACTGAATAATAACAATATGTATAATTATATTTAGTGGTGTTTGAACATAAAAAATCTTATTAGAAGAAAAACTAAATTTAACCCCTCCGGTAAACTAAACACTATACGTCAAATCTCTTCTTTATGGAATGAAATTTATTTTTCATTAAAATTATTTAATAGTCACACATGATGTAGTTTTTCTGTAATTAAATCTATTTTTATATATATTTACTTTTAATTAAATTAGACATTTATTTAATTATTATTCATTTAAATTATATCTATTTTTATAATTTCTTAAAAATCTACAAATTAAATGAAATATACTTATTTATTAACATCAATTTAAAAATACTAAATATTTGACATATAATAAATTGTATCCCATGTGAATTTATATTATATTTTCTTTTGATAAAATTTGAAAATAATTTTTCATAATTATGCCTTATATATTATAAATAAAATAGGTTAAAAAAATTCATATAGTATATAGAAATTTCAAATTATAATTGATAATTTTTTAATTTCAATTGTAATATATAATTGAAACATAATTTGTGAATCTTTTAATTATTAGATTTCACCCAATAAAAATTTTATATTATTTAGACTTATGTTATCTTGATTTTTTATTCAAATTTATGAAATTAAACACTCTAATTTTATTTACAATTATAAGACTGGACTATTTTTTATATTTATTATGAAATTCCTAAATTAAAGGCCAATAATTATAATATCTGGAAGGATAAAATTCTTCTTCCTTTGGGATATACGGATATTGATTATTTCATCCCACAAGAAACCCCACCAAAAATATATGGTTATATCAAAATAGATGAAATACATTTATAAGAACATTAGTAGTGGTCAATCCCTTTTATTGCAGTGTTTATAAAATGATAATTTTGTTTTATAATTCATTATTCAAACAATGAGTATAATATTGTTGGTGAATTTATGAACTCTATTAATGACTAGTTCATCTCTTCAGATAAATCATTGTCAAGTAAAATAATCATATATATAATTTTGAAAAGTTATAAATAAAATACTATTAAAGAGATTTATAACATATCATCGATACATTTTGGTTCTGCAATCTATATTGAAAAAGATTCAAATGGTATGATAAAAAAACAATGGGAAATTAGCTGAACATCTATTCATGAAAAAAGATCTTATCACATTCTAAAGTCTCTAGGACATGCATTCTGTTTTTAAGAACTATATTTACTCTTTATTTATAAAAAACATTTTATATTACCTTTTTTGTAGGAAATTTCATTTCAATATCCAAACATGTATCATTTTGTTTTATATTATGTTTTTAAAAATTAATTTTTCTTTGAAATGATGAAATAACATAATTAGATGTTGTACTTTAAAGGATGGTATTTCAACTATTGATTTACAATTTATTTTTTAAAATATTACTTTCATGTTAACATAGTTATTAAAAAGTATCATAAATGAAAATTATTTGATTTTGTGAGATTATATATTGGGTCATATTTTAAGATAAATAAATAAATTTTTCTTATAGTGTGTATCTCTTGAAACTCTTAATATTACAGAATTTGAAAATTATATGGATTACATTAAGGGAAAGGAGACTAGTAAATCTAATGATGGTGTAACTAAAAGTTCAACCATATTTGAAAATCATACATAAATATATTTATAGTTCAAATAAAAATTTACATGTCCATAAATTCATTATTTCATTCATACATTATTATTCACAATATATGTATCTCTACATTCTTCATAGTAGTAAATTAATCGATCTACAACTTTAAACAATTCAAGGATAATTTAGGGAAACAATATGGTAAAAAATTGATCATGATGTTAGATCGAGGTGGGGATATTATGGAAGATACACTATGGATAGATAATTACCTAGTCCATTTAGGAGGATTCTTTGGGGAAATTGAATAGTTTCTCAATACACCATACCTAGTACACCAGACCACAATGTTAAAGTTAAAAAAAGAAAAAAAATGGTTATGGTATCTAGTGTGATTATTAATTATAAATTAATTAAACTCAAAAGGATTAAATTACAAAAAATAATAGAATACAATTAAAATTAGATTCTAAACAAATGTATTTGAAACAACATTTGAAATATTCAATGCCTTGAAACTGTGTTTGTGAAATGTGCATATTTTTTGATACATTTCTGAAGTATGGACTTATAACCAATAGAAATTTAAATTTGATTCATGGAACATCAATGTTTTATTTATTGGATGTGATAAAAGGTAAAATGGATATAGATTTTAGAATCTGTTATTGAACACTAGAAGTACGGAATCCAAAAATTAAAATTTCATTAAAATGACTTTATTATTTTTTGTGATCCTCTTATGACATAAAATTATTGTAAGAATGTTTATTAAGAACATAATTATCATACCTCCTTTTATAAATTTATCATTATTCAGAAATCTCCTCATTTAAACTTTAGTGTTTGAATAAATTTTATTCTATAATCTATTTATAATTATCTTATGGATTATATGGTTCAAGAATCCAAAATAATTAAATAACAACATAAATTGAAATTTTATTAAGAAAACGATTATAAACCATTAAAATGATCAATAAGGAAAATATATCATCGATTTCATGTGATTATATTGTTTATCTATATGAATCTGACTACAATATTAGAGTTTATAATGATCCATACAAATTTCACAATCCATGAGAGGTATGAGTCAGAATTATTGTATGATTCAATGATTGAGCAGAAGAAATCTATAAAGAGTAGTAAATTATGAGATCTTATAATCTAAATCTTATTGAAAAAACAAACTCAAAATAATTTGGTTTTTAAATCTGTGAAAAAAATCATCTGGTAACATTGGTAGATACAAGGATTGGGTTATTTTTAAAGGATCAATAAAAACTCAATTATACAAATACATTTTATCTAGTATATAAAAAGGATTGTGTACATAAACTATTGTCATTGGTAAACTACTTTGAATTATAAATTCAATAAATTTATGTTATAAAAACCTTTGTAAATGGTAATTTTTAATAGAATACATTAAACAACCAAATGATTCTTCACTTATAATTGTGGTAATTTATTATACAAGAAAAAAATTTCAATCACGGTTTTAAAATATGTATTCTCATAATTTTATTAATTTAGTTACATATAAAACATATGGAAACATGTATAAACCATAGGGTTAATTTAATTAAAATATATTATCTTATTTTATATGTATATGAGAGTTTACTCAATTTTATGGAATTGTATATGAGGTGAAAGAGATTCTATGTATATTATTTTTCATGTAAGATATGGGTAATTCATCCTATTTCATTGGTATAAAAATAAAATGATATTCTCTGAGATGTATTATATTCTTCTCCTAAGAAACCAACATAAATAAATATTTAAATTTATTTTGGATGAAATACTGTGCACTGTGTATTGAATTGATCATTAAGCGTGTTAAATTTAATGTGAACCAGTACCTTAAAATGATTTCAAATGAGCTAAAATTACCTTAACCTCATATGATTCCACTATTTGTAGTTAAATTTATCTTCATGTCATTAAAAGGATTGATATTACATTTTCTATGGGAACATTGAGAGGATATCCGAGTGATATAGGTATGGATTTCAATAATGATTTGAATAATTTTTTATGATGTATTAAGGGTACTAAGGATTACATAATTATATATATCAAACGAATGTTTAGCAATTTTCAACAACCCAATTGATGATATTTTTGGTTGTGTTGATTTACAAATATAAACTTCATAGTATATCTGTATGATTTTTGGTGGAAATTAATCATGGAGAAGTGTAAAACATATGCTAACAACCACATATACTATGCTTGTCTAGTTAATCTCATGTTTTGAGGACACCTATCATAGTGTATAGATATATAGTATATATTCAATTATTCGAATTATGAATTCTATTTCAAGGCCATTAATTATTTATTTTGATGATTTTTATGTTTTCCTTAAGAATAATATTAACAAATTTCTAAATTTATTTAAATACATAATCATTATTTTTATATCCATAAGGGAATTTATTAATGATAAAAAAGTGGTTATTCATTATATCATCAATATATTGGTGATTATAGATCATTCTTATAAGGTATGGTTCCATTTTAATCCAAATATCATATATCATGTATGGGATAAAGTTTCAATTTTTTTATTTATTATATAAAAATTTTATTTGAAACTTCCTATATAAATATTTCTCATTTTTAGTTTATGTGGACCCAATCATTATTTTGGAACTTTTATTGGGATATAGAACAATTCATGTGGTTGAGGTTTATTCATATTATATTTAAGATACATAACACATTATAATACATGGAAGGTAATTCTCATTAATTTATAGGGAATAAGACTTTGATTTAGGTATTATGTTATTTCTTAAAAGGGAGTGTAAATTGAGATTTTCTCATTAATTAGCATATGCTAAGTGGGATACTATAATATATTATTTTTTCATCTTTCAAAAACCAACTTCCAACCACCTATATCTATCCATTATTTTGTATGGGTGTGGGGGTTGTGTTTGGGGTTATTTAATTAATGGATTAATTACATAGAAATTCTAAGGCCCCTATACTCATGAGATTCTATAATTACACTATATTGTGCCCTCATAAATGTTTGGAAAGAATCTATATGTTGAAATTTTTATTATACTATTTTTTTATTATGGATAAAAAGAAATTATACCTTTATTTAAAAGGTTATTAGAATTATAAAAGGAATTATTTGATTCATATTTAATTTTTCTTCTAACTAATTTTTTTTACATTTTTTCCTTTATAAAATCATGTTATGAATAATAAAGTGAACCAATGGAGACTATGACTCCTTTAAATAAGGATGAAATTCTTCTTGATTTTATTATATGACATTTACTACCTTATTTTGGTAGGTATTATAATATTTTTATCCAAGAGAAATGGATTTATTGAGAAAATATTTCCAATGATCCAATTTTGTAAGAACGAAAACAATAAATATTCTACCAATCCCTTAAAGGGAGTTTTCATTTAATGATGGGGACTGATTAATAATATCAAGCTGAAGGAAGGCATTGACTCGTTAGAATGGGATGAATTCAAGAATAAATATTTTAGAGTAAATATTTTCCTCACACACTCTATTCTAAAATGGAATGGGAACTTTTTAGATTCAATATAAGTAGATTGAATCAACTATATAAAAAGATGAAAACATCACCAATATTTTCATATGTATAACTTTCTCTTTGACCTGGAATTGAAAGTTTGACTTCTTCTCTAGTGGCCTAAAAAAATTCTTCCAAAATAATTATAGATTTTAAACTTTGAGATCTATACGGAAATTTTTTGATGTGCCCTTAAGGTGTAGATGAAGATTATTTAATTCCAATGGTTTCATGGGATTAGATTTAAGAAAATATTTTTTTTAACACTAGTGGTTCAACTAATAAACATCATAAGTGGAAAAATATAAAAATTCCAACATATAATTTTATTTTTGAAGAAATGCCATGGGAATGAAATCAAGAGAATCCATAAATAATTCCAAGGTGGAAAATAAGTCCATAAAGATAATTATTATTGAAAGGAGATGAATTATAAAATCAATATGATGTATGAAAAGATGGTGTCTAACAATACATCCTGTTGTTTAAAGTTATGAATAATATTAATAGGGACACAAAATAAATAAACTATGCATAAGGATATTAAAGACAATAGATGACTATAAAACTCAAAGACAATTGGATAATGAATAGAATATGGTATGACTAAATCCATGGTAGAGCCTAAAAATGAAGCAGAATTGGAAACTATTTTTTGTAATTTTATAGTATTGAATGTCATATTCTATTCCAATTATAAAAATTCATTCATATCATATAGATTATCTATAAATATTCAACCACCTCCTCAATGAATGAAATTTAATATGTCATGAAAAACAAAAGGTTATATAATCATTGCATAATTATTATATAACTCTTCACCAATTAACATTTGTATAAATAATATTCTAGAAAATGTAGTTAATCTACATTTATTATTATTTTATTCTATACTTGGAAAATATCGACTGCCCTTTTATTGCGATAATATCAACTGTTGTGAGATGGGAATCATTTTCCATATCCAAAACAATGCACAGAGTTTTTTATTGTTCAATAATAATTGCGAATCTACATTGAAAATTACTTCTCTTGTATGGATATTTTTATCTTAAGATCAAACAAATCTTTCTCAAATGACCAAGAGAATGAAAAGGACAACACATGATGGAATTACAAATAATATGAATATAATTATGTATTACTTAAGGAGATTATAGGTATTCCAACTAATAAATAGGTTAATTTCCCTATAAAAAATATTCTTAGAGTATTGGCCATGTCAAAGAGCCCCAATATAATATCCCCCATTGAACAAGAAGAGTTGAAAAGGAATCTATAAAAAAACATTATCAAGGATTTTATACACCCTATTATTTCTTAAAGGGGTTCTCTCAACCTCTTTTGTCATGAATAAGAGTGGCATCTATGTATTTATTATACGGAGATCAGTAATATTATAAAAAATAATTAGTATCATCTATCATGGATTGATTACTAGTTCAACAAACTAAATTTGTCTTAGTAGTTCTCTATGGTAAATAATTGATTGAGATATCATCAACTTAAAGCAAAAATGATGTATATTATCGAGAAAAATTTCACATAAGAAATTGGTATTTTGAGTTTATAGTGATTCAATTTGGACTCACTGATTCTTGGAAAATATATATAGGATTAATGAATATATTCATTAAGGACCCCCTCAACAAATCTATGATGATATTTGTATAATATATTCACATACATTAGAAAATTAAATAATAACATGATTAAAACATAAGAATTATGTTAAATACATTGTGAAAGAATAAGTTTTTTAAAAAGTACTACATATTTTTCTTCCAAAATAATAATTTCACATTCTGAGGGAATTGTATCATAAGATATGGCATATCTAGGGATCTATTGAATACTATGATAATTAATTAATGGACATAACCACATTTATGACAACTACTATTATTTTTCTTATAATATTTGGGTACTATTTATTTTTTCTGTGAAATTTCTCATGATTTGGACACCCACTAAGGAAGCTAAATCTGAAAGGAATGATGTTTTTACTAATTGATGAATTTCAATAAAGGTTCAATTTGATATGTAAAATGTTAGTTATAGAAACTATACTCTCACTGACATCAAATGGGAAAGTATTGTTGATGTGATTTGATACATCATATAAAGGATTGGGTTGTGTAAATATGAAAAATAAAAGGTATTTACTATAAATCAAAATAGTTTAGAGTATGTGAGAAAAATTATCCAACTTGTGAACTTGAGTTGTCGATTTTAATCTTTTCCTTAAAGATTTTGAGGCATGATATCCATAGAGAAATGTGTAACATATATACTTATCATAAAATATTGTGTATACCTTAACATAAAATTATCTCAACTTGTTCAAATGAATATGGTTAAAGATGATCAAATTTTAAAAATACTCAATCCATTACAAACATATAAAATAAAATTAAGTGAAAGATAATCTGAGAAGAAATGAAATGACATATTTATCCATGATATGGATATAAATTTATCATGTCTTATTATACATGGAATGGATGAAAATGGGAATCGTAAATAAATAAAAAAGAATCAAACCTTACACAAATAATTAATCAAATATATATCATTGAAAATATTAATATGGAGAAAATTGATGATAGGGAGACACAAAAGAAGGTGAAATAAATATGGATGTGAAAAATATTTTAGTTCAACATTGATTAGAATGGATTTTTAATATTTGGGATATGATTACATATACCATCAATGACTATGATAAAGAAAGAGAAATTAGATTATTTTAATATCATTAAATTTTCTATTCACCCATAAAATGTAAATTTGAAAAAACACCGGTGATGATTTTTTTTGGATATTGTGAATATGGAGATTGATATACATCAACATTATTTCAAGAATGTAGTTTTGAAATGGTAGAATTATTAGAGGATGATAAAACCATTAACTAAACCAACATAAAAATAGAAGAATATACTATGAACATGGTAATCGATATTCCCAATATATCAAAATGAAATAATGTAATTTGTGTTATAGTATATAATATTTTGAAGTCTTTCCACTTACACATCATTAATAAAGACTTATCACTTAATCTAATTGCCTATATATATATCATAGAAGTGGAAAGGATACATGGAATACCAATATTGAATGAGTCTGGTTAGGAATTGAGATCAGCAACAATGTTTTAGAGGTTCTGTTAAGAGGAATTGGACATAGTGTTGAACTATAGTATGATATATAATCATCAAATAGATAATAAATCTTAAAAGACCAAAAAAATATAAAGGATATGTTCAAATAATTCCATATTAAAATTAAAAAAAATTCTATCAATATTTTTTTATTTTCTAGTTCTCATAAAAAATTATATATCACCCAAAAAATTATATAGATCTATTTGAATCCTCATATGTAAATAAATTTTGAACTAGAATATATTTATATGAATTGAGATAAATTATGATATTTGGACTGGATCTAGCATAAGAGGTTTCCTAGAAGGTCCATTCAATTCAATAACACATTAGAGAAGCACCAAGTTAAGAGAATATCTATACTGATAATATTTCGTAGGACCTATAGATTGATGTTTCACAAAATACAATACATAGAACAACTCCTAGTAAGATTATTATAAGGGTTTTTAATAATGAAAAGTTATGTCCCCTTTGAGATTCTTAATCACAATGGTGATATGGCCTTTTGACTACCCCTTCCAAAAAAATATTTCAAAATTATATAATATGTTACACAAATATCTTTTATGAAATCACATACCAGATCCTTCTCATGTAAAAAAGAATGATGTGAAATACTTAAGTGTGACATCTCTTTTAAGGAGAGACTTGTTAAAATCTTGGATCAATGAGATAACATGCTATAAAATTTGACCACACATCATGTTAATGTACTATCGATAAATCATCAGTATAATGATGAAACATGAAAGCATAAGGATTTAATGAAACCAAAGTATGTTAATCTATATCCATATTACGTTTTGAGTTGAAATTTCAAGGTTGATATTTTTAAAAGGGGGGATAATGTAATGACCTAAAATTTTTATATTTAAAAAATAAAATTCTCTACATATATGTCAAATTTTTTATGTGTAATATATAGTAAAAATTAGATAAACCACATAGAAAAGAAATGAATATATTTTTTACATCAATTTAAAATACTACATATGAAGTATAAATATACACTTTAAAATTAAGAATAGAATTGTGGGGCCGTAAACACAAAAATATCATAACTATGATTTTGAAATCATGTGTTCCATAGTCTCCTTGAATTATCACATATGAGAATAAATTAGTATATAGAAAAAACTATTTGAAATAATATTTCCATTATAGTTAAACAAAAAATTTGTTAATTAAGGATGATGTAAATAAGAGTTATTTAAAGGGAGTACAATAATTATTAAATTTTCTGAATAATAATATGACCCTTAGAATAGTAACTAGCCACTGAAATAATTATCAAATTGATAAGAATAATAAAATTCCACATTATTAATATTAAAAATGGTTAAAATAAGTAAAAATAAATTTTACATGTATAAAATGATTTCTCAAAGAATAAATATGGATAATTTTAAATATGGTTTAGTTTAGCTTATTTTGTAAAATAATAATTTATTATTAATTTAAATATTTCAATTATCGAAGATAGAAAAAAATCATTTGAAATATATTTTATCATTATTCATCATTAATGTATTATATATTAAATAATAACTATTATAGATTTGAACAATGATAGAAAAAATAGTATTTAGTCAATATAAAATTGTTTTTCAATGAATTATATAATTTTAACTAAATGATAAATTTATAAAATTTTGAAATTAGATATGATAAAATACTATTCAATTTTTTGGTTTCAATTTTCAAATTATCTTACTATTATTGTTTAGATTTTTTTGAAAATTTAGATTTTTTGTGAATTGTAAAAAAATAAATTTTTACATATCCCGCAATTGTAATGACATCATCTTAATTAATATGGTACAAAAAATTTATAAAAAATTATAGATTCAAGATATTTTTTTGATTAAAATAATAAATTTAAAAATTATTAAATTACTTTCAAACCTATTAATAAATTTTCAAATCCTAAGTTATATTTTGTTCAAATAAAAAAAATATAGATGATTCTTTACTTTGAATAAAATATATCGATGATGAATTTAGGTTTTGGTTATGTGTAAATTACAAAGAGACATATACTTTTTTATTATACACTAACAAAAATCATAATAATCAATATTATTCATAGACATAAGTCTATTTAATAAAATAATCAATACATTATTCTAAAATACACATTCCCCTTGCATATATAAACACCCATCATGTACTCATTTATTCACATATGTAAATCTCCCATATTTTACAAATATTTACCCAAATACCACATTAAACAACTCTATACACATCAATATTTTCTATTTCTAGGGAAAATTCCCTCCCTTGAATTCATAAGAATCAATCAAAATGAGAGAACTCAGAGGCATAGAAATGGGTTTCCAAGCCTCTCTTTCCGTTATTATTAGTGATTCATGTTCTTTAAAACTATTTCAAGCCAAATATTATTTTTCATATTTAAATGTATTCCCATGGTTTATTATCATTTTGATCCATTACGTAAAAGATACCACACATTCCCTCTCATCCAATCCTTTTCATAAGCTACTAAAATATCAAAATAAATTTTTTTAAACCCATTTATTATAAATTTAATTCTCTAATTTCCCCATTAATAATATATATTATAAATAAAATTGTTTTTAAAACTGTTGCTTGATTTCACTATAATGTTTTTATAAAACATTAGAAATCCAAATTATTAAAATACTGAGAAAACACCATTCGCTTAGGGTAGTTCTATGCTACTGAAGTGAATGTTGATGTTTTATTTTCCCCTTATTCCATTCATGTATATCCATAAAAATATATATTCCATTACTTAATATAGGATTAATAATAAATAAAATTCATTTCATTGATTTTTATTGGTAAAATATGTATAGAAATAA
Source organism: Viscum album (assembly GCA_963277665.1). Classification (NCBI taxonomy): domain Eukaryota; kingdom Viridiplantae; phylum Streptophyta; class Magnoliopsida; order Santalales; family Viscaceae; genus Viscum; species Viscum album. The sequence goes on from OY728137.1 coordinate 365,896,128, forward strand.
AGATATTAAAAGTAAAGAACCGTAGTTATTTTGAATAATCTAAAAAAATATGCCCATGGCTGATTTAATGAATTTTAACTATTTATAGAAGGATATTAACACTAATATTAAACCTATGGATATTATTGATCCATTTTATATAGGTATTAAACCATTATCCTTACATAAATTGTTTTTTGGAATAATGATCCGAATAACCATGACATGATCGACACGAATAAAATTATTTTAATAAATAAATAAAACATGAAAAAATATATATTATAGAAATTAATTAAATATAATAAGGATTTAAATCATGTAATTATTGAACATAAATTTAATATTCAATATTTGTTTGGATCATCTGATATAAATTCAAACACATGGTAATGGATGTTTTCTCTCTCTTTCTCATTCATGAGGTTATATTACCCATCCTTCAATATCAATATGTACTAATATCTTTTAATATCATTTTTAATAAATATTTGTTGTTTATGGATATTTATTTCACATATAATATTAAATTATCCTTTAATTTTTCGGTATATTCATGTCTCTTCATGCCGCCTTTCTGATATTACCTTAAAATTAAACATGACAAGGGGAATAATTTTATTTCTTCTTCTTATTCATGTTCCACCATTATAGAGATGATTTTCCATATATTATTATTTCCTAAAAAAATCTTTTTTAACAATTTTTTTTGTTTAATTATATTTTTGGGTAAACCCCATTATCTTTCCCCTTTTAAATATTTTTAACACTTTTCTTAAAAGTTTGTTAAAGGATTGATTTAATGACTTCATATTTATCATTTATTGTGACTTTTCATTCACTTTGTGAGCTATTTTCATGTTTTATGCTCCATATTTTTTAATATTAATGTAAAAGATATTGTAATATATTATTTTCTTGGTATCATACATCATACCACTATGGATAAATATTTATAGGTTTATTATGTTACTCATTTCTCTCTATTGAGTATATTTCATGTTTATGATTTATGTATGAATCTTTTATATAAGGAAAACACATACAGAAAAATTATATAACATTGGTTGATATTATATTTTTTAATCACCCAAATCAACTGTGTCATGCATTGTATCTCATTTTATTATTATTTGTGGTCATGGCCTGGTTAGCTATGTCCACAATATAATGCATGGAATTGATGCGTTTATCTCTAGTCATAATTTTATGATGTCATAATTTGGATTCTTTACTTAGGTTGATAATTAAATTCCTTATTCTTTCCCAAAATTATATGATTTATATGATTACTATTCTTTTGTGGTATTTTCTCTCTCATTCCATGTTTTTATGTGACATTTTATGAACATTTTATTTAATAAATCAATGATATTAATTTTTATTATTATGATATCTATCCCCTTGATAATAATTATTATACCCTTACTAGGATTTATATCTCATCCCTTATTTTATATATGTACTATGAATATCCCATCTAGGGATAGGATTTTGGTTGGCTCTATGATAATATTTTGATGATGGAAAACTAATATTACATAGTTCATTTAAAAAGTATTGAATTACGTTCTTAGTTTTTAAAAATTTCTATGTAATTATATATTTATTAGTTAGTTTAGGTATGTTTTGGTTACAAATGATGTAATATTATGTATGATTTATTTGAGTTATTATATATTGGCTATTGTAATGTCTTGGTTATCATTTTTTAGTATTGGATCTATAATTATTATTCCAAGAATAAGATACTCATATTCATTTTACAGTTCCTTTTAAGTAATATTTTCATAATATTTTTCTTATTTCCTACCAAAAAACATTGTGAGTATGTTTGTGTATAATTATTATTTTTTCATATAATCCTTCATGCGACATTATTTTCTATTAAAGGGGATGGTGGGGGAGTTTTCTTTTAGCAGTACTAGAGATCCCATTTTCTCACGTTCATTTTTTTGGTCAATGAATCATAATGAACTATGTATTATAAGAAATTTTCATGGATTAGATGAAGAAAATAAGATAGAGATTATTCCCATGAGATGTCAAACATTCATCACGATGGATAAGAATCATATTTTAACAGAAAAATGATATCATAAATAATAATAATTAATATTTTTAATTATATAAAATTTGAAGAAAGAATAGTTAGTATGCTGCATATGAATGATAAATAGTTTCATCTAAGGATGATGTTTTATTAAAAACACTATCTTATATAGTGAAGTGGTGGAAATAACCACTCTGTGAAAGTATGATATGAAATATTTTTAGTGATTAATATTAAGAGGAAAAATTCATATGAGTTTTAACACACAAACATACACACACACACACACACACACACATATATATATATATATATATTGTCAGGTTCAATAATTACTCATGAGAATATATCCACAATGTCTAAATGATACTAAAATAATTGAGAAGATGTTTAATAATAAGTATTGATCTATTGAGTTGAATTTCAATGAATATTCTGGGAATTATCTCATATGTTCTTTAAGAGGAATACATAAATATTAAGCACATAATAGATTCATTAATTCAAAGAAGATGGATGTGGATAATTTTTAAGAAAAATTTAGAATATCTAATGGATATTTTTTAAAAAATTGAAAATAGTTTTTCAAATCATTACCTCTGTTATAAGTTGGAATACCTCCTATAGAATTAGATTAAATAAATAAATTGATTAATGGTTTTCATGAACCTTATGCTAGAATGGTGTTTCCTCATGATGAATTATGATAAATAGAAAACTCTACCAATAGAGAAACCCAAATTTTATGATAATTGAAAATGTATAATCGACATATAACTTAATCAAATCAATATTATTTTCATCCATGGGAGGATTGCATTTAAAATCTTTTATTAGGTACAACAAATCTATTTAAATTCAACTTGAGTCTCCATCATGCACCGTGTAAAATTATATATATTGGATTAAATTTCAATTAAATAATTAAATGAGTTTGGATATAGTATTAATGTTAAAAAAATTATTTATATAATATATAATTCAATTTAGTATTTCATTTTATCTTATTATCTCATGATTATCTTACCACCTAATTAGATTTTTAAATCTTATTCAAAATATAGTTCCTTGATTTTTAATGTCATTTTAATTGTTTAATATGTAAATTACATTAATAAATTCATATATATGACCATGGATAAGTCTTTCATTTTAGAGATTATATTCAACCTGTAGTTGTGATATATAATCCTTAATTAAATAGTTTAATTTTAATTCATAATATGGTATTATATGAGATGTTTTTTTGTATAGACTAAGGATATTATATATCCCCAAAACGAGTAACATAGTTCAAAAGGTTGTTTTGTTACATTTGTATATAATAATTGATATTAACTTACACATGATATAACTATTTATTAGTCTTATGAGATTAGATACATACATGATCCAAACATTATATTTTTCAATCAAAAAATTAAAATTGAATGAAACCATGATATTATAAATATATTATTCTTTTATCATTCATAGTAATCTAATTTGGGATCCTATTGGAAAATGGGGGAAAGGGGTGATATGAGACACTTAGTGATGTGTATCGTAAAGGGAAATATAATATCAATTCATCAATTTATAAAAAATAAGGAGAAAATAAATTTTTGAATAGAAGATATACATGAAATATATATACATGGAAAAAATAATAAAAAATAACTATATGGATCAAAATGAATTATTTCATACTGATGTGACGTTTAATGTGAAAAATCTTAATAAACTCGTCAAGGCCTTGGACAATATATCATAAGCATAACATCAAGGCCTTATTCAAAGACAGTAGACATTATAGGGTAAGAATACACAAAATAACCAAACTAGTTCATCACATGTGACCTAAAAATTTATCAAGGATATATATTTTATTAACCGCCCATCGCATATTAAGTCTAATGAATCCATAATATAAAGGGATTAAGATAAAAATATATGTAATTATGTCCAAAGTAACCATTTACATAATCTTTCATTAGTATTAAATAAATGTATATATAGATATAATGGGTATATGGATTTTCATAGTTTACCTAATAAAATAGATTACATGGATATTTTGGTGAATACATAACAATCTAGCTGGAATAATATTATATTCCAAATGTGATGGAAATGATTTTTTTATAATAATGTTGTAGTGTGGGATATTTTCATAATATATAGGAATTGAATATAATTTTTAGAGACTAAAAAAATAAATACTTTAATGATATAGGCATATTTTATAATTATAATGGTTTATGACGGTTGCTTAAAAATGTGGTGTTAATAATTTTTTATTCAAAATATAATCATGGATTTTTATTAATGAAACATAACATTGTTAAATATAGAAACATAAATAATTTAAACTCACTTTTAAAAGAGATATAATGATAAAGGAATGGATACCCTTAACTCTTTTTGTCCCTTACCAATTATATGAGGTATCTACTTTGATCCATATTTTTTGGGTCTCAAAATATAATTATAAATAAGGGTTTGGGAACCCTTACCTCACTAAGTCACTAGTGAAAAACACTTAGGAACAACATTAAAGAGAGAAATAAGGATAGAGGATAAAACCCTTATCTATCTAATTATCATCCCAATTATTCTTGAGTTATAAAATGAGATAAAACCATGATCAATAGATTTAGAGTTACAGGAAATGGGAGGAAGGGTGGTATTTATATTGAATGAGGGAGAATTTATTATTATTTTTATATAAGCCTTAGACTTTAGGTTGTTGGAAATAGATATAAATTTGACATACCATGGTATCATGTATTTTGGACATCATTTTATACTTTTATGAGCTTAGGAACCATAATCCATTGAGTTATATTATTTTTGATTTGGTAATGACTTTTATACATTATGAATAATTTTTACGAATATAAAATATATTTTATGATTTGGAAAAAATTTGAAACATTGGAAAAACTAATTTTATTATTTACAAATAATAAATATTAATGATTAAAAAAATTGGTCAAAAAAGATATATATTATTTATTAAAACTTTATCGCATAATAATGATTTCACAATTCATATCGTATACACATACTTTTTGTAAATATACTACAAAAACATTTATTATCTCATAAATTTATCAGAAATTCATCAATTGATAATTTTAGTTTAATAATTCAAAATTTTTCACAATTTTTATGAATATAATGTTCTATATATTATAAATTTAATTATTGAATAAAAAATAGTGTATTTAAAAAACGTATGTTTGGTGATAAAAATTAAAAACATATTTTAAATGAATATTTTTTTAATTCTAAAACATATGGGTGTAATTATATTTCTATTAATTGAAAAATATTCATTAATAATAATTATTATCTACATTTTTTCCAAATTATTTTACATATATTATTGAAAAGTTTAATTTATAATGGTTATATTACTATTATAACAATCTAGTTCACGATGGTTATATTTTAGTAGTCACAATTCCTGTAATATTATAATAATACCCCCTATATATACATTTTATTTGAATATATAAAAATCACTCATATCCTTATTTATGTTTATATGACATTTTTTACAACATGAATATTTTATTTTGTATTTTTTATAATATCTGAAGTAGGATTTTTAGAAGTTAACCTGAAATATAATTCTAGAAGTTCTATTGGTTTTAATTCTGAATGTTGTTCTAGAAGACAATTCTAGAGGAAAAGATAAATAGTTATAATTTCTAAAAGATAAAAAATTATATATTGGGAATTTTTATGTTTTGGATGTTAAGGGAAAATATGTCGTGAATAAATATTTTATTTCTTATGGAATATTGATTCCAAAATTTGATGTTAATATATTTTTTGGTTGATAATATAAAATTTTTATATTCTTGAAGTAAATATTATTTTGAATAATATTCCATTTATTATTTAAATTGATGGATCTAAAAAAGAAATTTTTGGTAGTTTGATATATTTCATTGATGTTCGAGGAAGAAAACGAAGAGTTGGTATATTTATCACTTAATGAGTGAAGTTCACTAGGAAATAATATATTCATGAAGTTTCATATACATAGAAGACTAACTTTAGAATAATGGAATTGAAAAATTACAATAGAAAATCCTATTATAGGTAATAGTAACCATGATTCACTCTTTATGAAATTTGGGAAATAATTGGTGAAACCTCATTATGATTCATAATTTCTTCTAAAGAATAAGTAATGTATTTTTGTAAATAATTTTATAATGAACGTTTCAAAGGTTAACATTAAAATATATGGTGTGAATGATAAGGGTAATAGTATGAATGAAGTTTCTAAAATTTCAAAAAAAAATTATACTCTTTATACAACCACACATAAAGGTCACTAAGATATATCCAAAAATATGAAAAACTATTATAAAACATGTATATTTAAGTTTTACTGGTGCTAAATAGACTAGGAGGAAAATGAAAAATCCATTAACTACCCTATGTATGTTAGGGTTAATATATTCTAAATAATTTTCACATCATGAACAACGCTATATGAATATGGGTTGATCTATTTAGAAAAATGGAAAATTGTTAGAATAATTACAGTACACAAGGGTTTTCTTTGAGGGAATTGAAATATGAAAATATCCTTGATACCTATGAAAATATATGGGTTGATCCTGTTTAGAAAAAATTAAATGTATTAAATTACAATACAATTCAAGGTCATTCCTTTATTATCATTTTAGGAGAAAATTTGATTCCCACAATGATATGGTTTCCATGATTAGAAGAGACACTGATGAATTTTACCAATTTTGTTCTATCTAAAGATGAATGATAGATAAGAATCTATTTAGAGTTAAAGCATATTGGGGGTTTTATCACACCATGATACAATTATTATTCCATGATTATAGGAACTGTGTCATTAATTTGATATCATGAAGTAATAAATAATTTTTTAAGATATTTTAATATAGTTGTTTTTAACATAAATAAATGTCACAATTTAATTCTATTTGACACATCCTATTGTTACTAGAAATTAAATGAATTGAATAAGAGAGTAGTCATCCATTCTATGATATTTAAGTTTATTCTGTGGTTTTTAATACCTATGTATTTTTAATAAATTCAATGTGAAACCCTTAAAAGTATGGATTACAAGAATAAAAAATTGGTAGTTAATTACTTCAGTTTGTATTTGGATTTTAAGTCTAATAATTTTAAATATAGGGACATTTATTGAATATAATATTAATATAATGTAAATTCTCCTTGGATGTAACACAATGGAATTAAACTAAGAAAAAATCTATACTTTATTCATATTTTAATATCTATAAATGTGAATGATATTTTATGTATTTATGTTCGATAAAGAGATAATTATAAATGTGTTCCTTATAAAAAGGGAACATGATCCAAACTAATTTTTAATAAAGGAAAATATTCAATTTTTGAAACACTCAGAGTCACCAAGAATGGTTTCCTAGGTTACAATAAGTGATATCAATTAAAATGGGTTATGTTTTGGATTTAACCTCAATTTTTTTATAATGATATACAAATTATCAAATACCTGTATTATTTTATGAAAATTCAATTATTTGGTGAAAATTTTTGTTTAATTGGATGAAGGCGTTCATGTCATTTTATAATTACATGATGGAATTTCTTGTGATATTTTCATAATTTTTATTATTTGAGAAGTCGGAATGGAATTTTATATGATTTAAATCATTGAAATTTCGAGATTTATGTATGTTTCAATAATTTATTAAATGATACATTGGATATAAAGGTTTTGGAGAACATATCTCAACGTAAGATATCAAAGGATATATGGAATATACTAAATTATTTTTATGTTAAATAATACATATTAAAATAAGAAAACTAGGTTACTTAAAATAGTGTATAATATAAATAAGTTAATGATCTGAATATGTTTTTTAAGAATTCCATATGCCTATGAAATAATAAGAAGAACATGAAGATGAAAAACATGCATTAAGATTATACATCACCTGGATAGTTATAGAATTATGGTATAAAAGTCAAAACTACATCATGTGGTAAATATGGATATTGTTTTTTAATAAAAAATGATAAGTTTCAATCCTTGATATGTGGATAAAAATCCGGAAGGTAGATGTTGAAAATAAATATGTTTACATAAAATATTAGCATAAAATTTGTAGAATGTTAAATGAAAATGTCATGTATTTATAGGATTCCATTGAAATAATGAAAAATAAAATGATGGATAAAAGATATATTCTTTTGGAACATGTTCCAGAGTAAATGTTATTATTTGAAAAATAGAATCACTATGAAGATTCTATGTTTTCCCTAAAATACAATTGTAAAGAGACAATGAATATTGCACATATTGAAATGAATTTCCACTATCAAAATTTTGAAGGCCAACTGCAGAGATGGATTTATATATTATGTATGTTGAGGGACATTTTCTTGTTGTGTGGAATAATTCAGACACTAATGATTATTAAAAATATACTACAATTTGTAGAAATAATAACAAAAACTAAAGAATCGTGGAAATAAATAAGAATCACTCTTGAAATAATTGAAATTATTCTCAATTAAATTTTGAACTATAATGATGCTTTTTTGAATATTAGGACACATCATGAGTGTGTGTATAGATGATTTAAATTTCATCTACGGAGGAAGATAAGCTGAAACATCCTTTTAATCGATAAATCTTTAAACATGCTATAATTACATAAATAATTATTATATTTGGGTGTTTGTATGGAAATGTACTATAATAAAATTATTAATAGAGGTTCTAGGATCAGATCCACCACTCCTATGAATAAAAGGACACACATATGGAATAATATAAAATATACTTTATATAAAAAAATATTTTTTGTAATGGATGGATTTTAAGTGAGTTGTAAAAGGAGAACACATCAAACCTCATTCATAAGATATTCATTGAAATGTTCAGTGAAATAAAATAAGAGATTACATCACTAAAAAAATTCTCCTATTATCCCTCTTTGAATTAGTATAACAATTCATGGAGATAAAATAAGAAATAATAGGATTATCCCATGGAAATAAAATAAGATGTGAAATAAATACCATAAATTTACTAGATAGAGTAAATTCATCAAATCAAAAATAATAATGGATGGGTGCTCAAATAAAATTTCATAATAGATAAAAAAATTGTAATGTGGGGTTAATGGAAGTCATGGATGGTGAGAAAGGAATATGATTAAGTGGTTTCATCCATACCACCACCAATCATGACTTGATTACTAGTGGAGGTACCTATGTATATAAAATAAGAAAAATATAATAACGAAATAATGGTTCATTGAATGAGGAAACATACTCTCACATAATAATTCTCAAAGAGTATAGACATGAAATGTCACGTAATAAGAATAATTCACAATAAAACATGCATCATTAATGTAATTCCCCGACCCTAGTTACCTAGAGTCGGTGCATTATTACATAACATCGGCATGATCACAAAATATCAAGTCTCGAAAGACTGATTAGTTTAGTAGCCTTGGAAACACTATATATATTCATAAGTCTTACATTACATCATAAAATGAAAACTAAAACAACATAGTATCCATAGTCCACACTCATATCCCCTCATACTATCCCTATAGGTCATTTATAAAATACTTCTACACATCCTAGGAAAAATAAAACACAGAAAGGGGTGAGCTCAGATGCCCAGTAAGGATAACAATATAGCAGAAACTTTCATAAATAAGCATAAACATTTAAGACAATGTATAACTAAAACAAAAGCCTTTTAAACTTGAACGTCGGAATTATATGGAAGAAATAAAATGAAATAATTTCATTTACTTATTCACATGGATATTATACTAGTAGAACAATCACATGCAATATCAATAACCACTTTCATAATGATGGAATTCATAATGCCAGACTATCGTAACCACATAGTCAAGGACTTGTGCCAAGACTATAAATAATATTTTGTCAAGGCCTTGTGCCAAGACAATATTTTGTCTCATAAGACCTACCGATGCATCGAAGAGCTATAGCGGGATCCACCCGTCACTTATTAAGTCCAATGCATTCCTCATATGAACAGGTTTAAACATAGCATAAACATTTGTATTAAAACTAGCGTACAAAATGAATATAATTTCTCTATAAAACATGAATGGTATAACAATAAAACATCCATAGTCAAACATATCACAAAACCTTCAATACAATATGGAAGTTTTGTATCATAATAGATAATCTTCAAATAATCTTAAAATCCAACAAAGGATGTTGACATAGATGAAATCAAAACTATTTGAGAGAAATATCTCTTTTTCTTAAATAATTTAAAATTAACATAATTATAAAATAAAACATTTACTTTGAAAATATCCTTATAATATAGTAATGGAATATTTGATGATTTTATAATGACGGAAAACAGCTACACCTACTGTATAAGTAAAAAAGTCATTCTTACCTTCATTCTGTCAAAAAGTTTAAAAAGGACCTTGTTTGGAAAATGAATGAAAGATTACTTTATAAAGTTATTATAAAAATTCAACAATGGTATAAATGACTTTAAACCATAGTATTTAAAATAGTAATAATTACTTAAAATACATTTTTAAGAAACATTGATGCAGATGATAAGGAGATCCTAGTAGATAATTACGTATACACAACCTCGGATAATGAAGAGATTGTGAAATAAACCCTTAAAAATATGGTAACTTACGAAACATACACCTCATGAAAGAGGTATCAAACAATTAATATGTAAATACACATAAATTAAAGTATATTACACAAAGAATACAATTATGGGCAGTACATACACCATGCAAAAGGTAATAGTGGCAATACGGTATGAGTCTCACGGGAATAAGAAGTGAGATGAAAACCCCTTACCTTGTACTTTTCCTAGGTTGAGGGTCGGTTAACCTCCTGTATAATGGTGAAATAATTGTTATTAAATTATACAAGAATCATATACATTAATATGATATCATATATGATCTTTTAACATTGATTTTTTAATAATATCATAGTATTATTGTCGTTTCAGGTGTTAACTTACTCGTTTTCTTTTGTATGTTTTGTTACATAAGTCGTGTTTGTTATGAGTAGGTTGTATCATATTCATATCCAGAATTATATCAAGCCCTTAAACAATATTTTTAATCATCAAATGAGAATTATACTTGAATGGATACGATGGGGAATGAATCTCATCGCGTTCGTGGAGACGGTAGTTCGTACGTATGCACGAGCGACAATATCATTCTTTTGATATTAAAACAATATATAATTGGATGGTATATCATATATAAAGAATCATTATAATGTTATATTTATTATTTAATTAAATTACACATCATTATCATACCCATCCAAATAATAATGTTTTGAATAACAATTACACCACGACGTGGAGACGGGAAGTCGTATGTACGCACGTATGGTGACATGTCATTCAAAGCATGGATAAAATACTGAATATGGTTGTACCATATTTATAATAACATCAAAATATATATAAGATACTGGATTTATTATTTAATAATGGAAACAACAAAGAAAGAATTAGTTGAAGAAGTAAGGAACTTGAAAGAGGGTGGTGAAAACATTACCTCTTCTTCGGGTTCTTCTATTTGATTTGATCAAAAGGGCTCCTTAGGTTGGATTTCTGATCAAATTAAGGCCTCTAGGTTGAATTGAAAAAATTTGAGAGAATATTTGGGCAGGTTTTGGTTGAGCCAAAAGGATTTGAAGGTATGAAGAATTGGTTAGATGTTGTGTCCTTTTATAAGGGGGGAGGGGCTCTTTAGGAAAAACGTAAATTATTATTTTATAATATATTAATTTTTGGTTTCTAATGGCTCCAAACTGGATTATTTAAAGTCTAATGTGGGGACGGGTCTAAAACCACTCAACCAATAGGTTTTAGACAGGTTTTTGTCACTATATTAACCTTATCATTTATATTTAACTCTTAGTTAAATAGTTTAACATTTACCATGTTTCTTTGTATTTTTATATTATATGTTTAATAAACTTACTATAAAAATCGAAGATAACCCCAAGTGGTTCATTATTAATATATATAACTTTATCTAATTTATTGGTCCGAACCATAGATTTTTAGGAATAGAATATAAATTAATAATATAATATTTGTTTTAAATACTCCTTTATGTCAATTTTGACACAATTTAATAATTGATTTTTGTTAAAATCTTAAAAACTTTATTAATTTGAACCAAATTCATTTAATAAATAATAACATATCATATTAACCTATAAAATTAGTGTAATTCACAAAAAGTCTCAAATTAGGACATGTGTTAGGGTAATATTAATATCATTTTACCCTTAATTACCCAATTTACTTTTAACCGTGGTAAATAAAAGTAAAAAGATACTATTCACCAAAAAATATTTTTATTTTATTGAACCAAATTTTACTCCTTAATATTAACTATGTCTCTTGGATTTTATAAATTCCACTCACAGAAGCGGTAAAATTATGTTTTATGTGAATTTGCAAATTCTCCTAAGAGATTGGTAAAAGACGGTGAAAAGTTCAATAAAATTTTTATATATCTAAAATTATTATAAAATGATTCCAATGAATTAAATTGAACTTATATAGGTATTATGTATATATTTTTACCTAAAATAAATTTAAAATAAATAATTATTTAAATAAAAAATCGGTTTTAAACTATGAATCAGTGTTTTTCACTATTCATCAAAAATTGAAAGTTTTCAGAAAAATACTAAAAATTCTCCCTAGGCTAATTTTGATATTCCGAATCCAAAAATGAAGTTAATTTTGAAAGATAAAATTTATAAAATTTAAAAAAGTGGGTATTAATATTCATAACGGCTAGTTTTATTGGTTGTGGTGTGTGTTAGAACTCGAAGTTGCGTACAACACACGCTACTGTATTATTCAAAGAGAAACGTATCATGGAAGCTTTGGGTGTTACAATTATGTTTTAAATATTTACTCTATCTAAATTAAAATTCATGATTTCATTCATAATTAGAAACCAATGTCCTCTATTTGTGGATTCCAAGAGGTACCTCTCTCCCTATGAAATGTTTTAATGGTGATTAGAGTGACTGGTGATTAAGGTTGAGATTTTATTTATATGCTATATATGAATTGAATAAAGATGAACACATTGCAAAATAATGAGAACTATACAAAAGATATTCAATTTCTTTCAAGATAAACTTATTAAAAATAGATATCATGCATCCATCCAAAAAAATCAAAGAAGCATGTGATTATAAATGTTGAGAAAATAAATTCAAGTTAGTTGAAATCCTAATTTAGTGTGAGATAGGTTTCAAAACCATATCTACATTTTCTAAATGGTATCAATCCAATTTTAGATATTAAAATGTTGTATCAGAACATTATTATGTGATAGAAGTGCCTAAAGAAGAATGGAGATAACACGAAGGAATGGAAGCTACATCCATTGAGGAATGCATATTATATTTTTTTTATAAACTAACAATGTTGTATCATCTAGATAATACTAAGGATACTAAAAGAAAATAATAGTATATATTTATGACCAATTAGTGGTTACCATAATTTATATACTATGAATTTCTATCCAAAAAATAAAGACATTAAGGGGAGTTTGTTATAAACTTTTATAAGATTATTAGCCTTATCTGAAAATTGATAATTATTATAATGTAAATAAGATAATGGATAACAGTTGTTGTCATTATCTTATTAGAAACATGTGTAATCAATTGGTTCAATAGGCATTATAAGTTAAAAATGTATTTTTATTATATATGTGCGCAATATTATTACAGTGTGATTGAGATCATAAGAAATTTTTAGTTGATTGGATTTGTTTTTCCAAGGTGAATTAAATTTTTCAAAATTTTTGAGTGACATAGAAAAAATTGAAGTGAATAACTTAAAAATACGTTTCTGAGACTGATTAATGACTCAGTAGGCGTAAATTAGTTATTTATGAATATTTTTTAGAAAATTCACTAGATATAATTTATTGAGAATAGTCAAAGTTAAAAATGGAATTGTGTCAAAATTTAAGATTCAATTAGGTATGGTTGAATGAATATCAAAGGTTTTTATGTTTTTTAAAACATGGTTTAATGAACCTAAATTCATGAAGACAATAAAAATTGGATGATTTTTTTCATTTTATGAGTTCCCATTGGGAGAGAAAAGATGATGAAGGTGACTTTATAATTTATATGATAAAAATGAAGTATTTGGTGATGTTGACCCCTTTGATATTTATTAAAAATGGGGGATTAAATATTTCCAAAAAATATATATTTCAGAACTATATTATATTAAAATTAAAAGGGGGGGATGTTAAATTAATCTCTTGGTGGTTCATTGATATTATAGGAGTATTTAAAAAAATATAAAAAATTGATTTTTACAACTAGGATATTGTATATTGAATTTTTTTTGTAGTCACTGAAGTGGTAAGTATATGAAGTTATACTGAAATATATATATATAAGTTGTAATGGATATAAATATGAATGTTATTTTAAAAGAGGCATCTAGAAGAGGAATTAACAAATGAAAAATTATTAATTATAAATGACTATATTTTCAGATGTTTCATATTCCTCATATATAAAACTAATATGTTGGGAATAAAGATTTTGGTTACTCTGGATGATTGATTATGAATGTGTATATAAATATTTTATTATGAATGATATTCTAAAATTTTTATGTTTTCAAAGTGAATATATTTTTGAGTGACATTACCGATTTTTTTCATTAAAAAATTAACAATAAAATACTATTTTTTGGAAGGATGGGATTTATAATTAATTTTATAGAAAGGAACAATGAAGTGGGTAAAACAATTATACAATGAGAAACTTTTATAGGTAAATTTAAAATTCATTTATTTCCTTATATATGGAATATTAATTGTTTTAGAAGATAAAAGGAAATGTATTTTAAAATCTCAATTTACAAACAAAAATAGTAATAAAACTGCACTCTCTAGGAAATTTGGAAATGTTCTAGTGAATATTCATAGTGATAACTGATATCCTCTACAATAGTCCATAAAATATTTGTGTGAAGAAATTCTAGAGAATGTTTCAAATGTTATCATCAAAATTCATGGCATAAAACCAAGGATGACACCACGAATTAATTTTTGAAAACTAAAAAATGTGTTACTACTTCCATAGTAAAATATTTATAGGTCACATATTCTTATTTGGAAATATGGTAAAATATTTTACACCCTCTATTCATATGGTTTAATGGTTCTTATTAAACTATGTGGAAAATGAAAAGGAATGAACTGCCCAATATAGATAGGGGTTCATCTATTTTGAAACATGGAAAAGTATTTAACTACAATATATACATTGGGGTTGGTCTATTCTAAACAATTTAAGTGTTGAACTACCTAGATTCTGTAAGGGTTATCCAATAGGGTACTAAATTATATAAAACTCGTTAATATAGTTGAATATCTAGGGGTTGATTAGGTTTTTAAAAAATGTTAATTTATTTAATTACACTACAATTTCTTATGTTTCATTTCTTTACATTTTAGGAGAATAGTTTTTCCCATCACGATCTATTTTCCACACTATTATAGGTTTATTTAAAAAACCCCAACTCCAGCAACCTAGAGAATATGTTTTATTTATCACATTGGGGATCTCATCACTAAGTATCTATCAATTTAGTAGTCTTTGAATAGTATATATATACATAAAGTTCATATTAGTTTGGATAATTAAAAACATAGCATCAAAAAATATTCTCCCATTCCAGAAAATCAATCAAAAATATCTTCATCATGTCCTAGGGAAGGGAAAACAAAATAAAATGGTATGATAAAATTCATTGTAGGGGAAATCATATAGTATAATCTATCATTATTAGATGAGGAATAAATAATATGATAGTGTTGATAATAAATAAAAATTACATTTAATAAGTAACATCAGATTTAGAATATATCTATCAAAAATATTAACATAACAATCACGTGGAAAATTTTAACTAAAACATTAATAAATGAAATACATAATTTTGGATTTCATTATCTTTCTATAATTTTATCATTCATAGATATCATGAACATTGACATCAAGACCTTGTACTAATACATCTTGTATAATGTTACAACCTTATTAAAATAAATTTTCATTTTATATTCCAGCATACATGGAGAAATACCCATTCTGTTTTAGTTTATTGCACCTATCCATGCATTAAGGGGATATCTATAATTGAGATCCACCAGTCACTTTTATATATCCAATACATTCCTTGTATATTTAATCTACAATTTAATCAATAATAAATATTCCTTATCAGTCTAAAATTATCTATATTGAATCAAGGTTATGAAACATCAATATTTACCCAGCAAATGAAAATATTTTCTTACTATAATTCCTTCCAATAAAAATGTATATTGAAATTTTATATTGATAATATCGTTTTTTGAAGGATAAATATTTCCATGATAAAAATGAATAAGGATGTAATCTCAAAACAATATCTGATAATGATATGGAATATAACACATTTGAACAAAGATTATTCATTGTGAAAAAATGATGTATAAACCGAAAATTAATGAAGGATGATAGAGGACTATAAATTCATCAAGAATGAATAATTTATCTAAAGGAGACTCAATTTAAAATTCTCAAAAAAATGGAAGGGAATTTCATAAAGAACATTCATTAAATATTTTGTAACTTTATTGTAAAAAAAGTTGTAATTCATTTTTAAAGTCATTTCATGAGATGATAAAAATATTTTTAAATTTTAATTTTAAAAATAATGCATAATTTTGAAAATAAAATATTGGTATAAATTATTTTTTAGAGTGTATGATAAATTAATATAAATTAAAATGAAATCTCGTTTCAATGCACTTGGTAAATAATTCCCCATTTTTTATAAAAAACAAAAAACTAAAAAATAATGGAAAATTAATTTTCTTTGTAACACTATGAAAACCATTATAGGATGATAAATAGAGAATAAGTTTCATTTCAATAGGATAATATTTTCACATCATATATGTTAAAAATTATATTCCTTTATCACATTGGGAAAATGTAAAAATTAATTGGTTTTGAAAAAATAAAAAATATTCATGCAAAACCATTGAAAATAAATTCAATGATATTATAAAAATTTCATTACAATTCTTGTAAAAAAAGATAAAAATTTATATAAAATAATTTTATGAATTTGGATTTGTAAGAGAAAATTCCCAAACAAAAAAAGTGAAATAAAGCCCATTTTTTCTATAAATAATCCTATGGTTGTTTCAAGTTTTAGGTAGTGGAAATATTTCATGAATAAATGGGAAACCCATAAATGACTAGATGATAATCAAATATATGGGGTTTAATAATAATAGATCATATAATTTTTCTAATATAAATTTATACCTGAGTAATACTAAATAAGAGTGATACTGTAAAATAATCTTTTATGGATTTAATAACTATTAAACAAAAAACCCATTAAATTGAAAAAAATAATTGAAACATTAAATAAAACTAATAATTATTAATTTAAGATATAATATTTAAAATCTACATTATATACAAGATATAAAATTTATTAGGTGTATGATATATAATATGTCACAATGGAGTGAAATTGTGATGAAAAACATTTACCTTAGACTCGTGGTTTTTCAGATACGTTATATCATCTTAAATTATTAATTTGACTTTATTAAATTATTTCTAAATAATTTTTTTTCTTTTTATTCCATTTTTTAATACCTTTCTTTAATTATTTTTCATTTATTATATAAGGCCCAGGCCTTAAACATTACTTAATATTAAATTAAATGAATAATTCACATTGAGAATCTTTTCAGGTTTAGAGTTTTAGAGAATTAGGACATAACTGTTACATCTCAAAAGATTACAAAGTATACACTTCTACTAAGTGTCCATAGAATAAAAAACTCTTAAAAAGAAACATGTCTAGTTACATGTTTTATATAGCATGACTTTCCATTGATCCCATCCATGACCCTATTCCACATTAAGTCCTATGAAAAACATTTCAAAAAAACTTGGGGTGATCATAAAAATCTCAGTAAGGGATACACAAAGAATGAAAACTGTTCCTTTTTCAAACATCAAGAAAACCATGTATACTTTATCAAAGTAATACCTTCACCTTCATGAAGTAGTAAAAACTCTTCACTGAATAAAATATCATTACTTACCCTTTTGTAACTAAAGGATTACCCTAAAACCCATATAAAGAACACATAATATATAAAGGTAACTTGGGACATAAACATACTTAAGTGGAATAACCATACGGTCGACTTCCACACATATCACTTAATGGAATAGCCATACGGCCAACATCCATACATACTTAATGGAATAGCCATACGGCCGACTTCCATACCCAATGCATTGGAGGTTATAATGTAACCACTCATCCTGGTATTCATAGCACCACCCGTCATATGGTTTATCACATAACCACCCATCAAATGTCCAAGTACCATTATAAAATCATAAGACATAAAACAAATATAATGTAAAGAAAACATTTCCACACTTTGATCACAATATATCACTTAAATATATTGACATAACAAATCCATTATAAAAACCATTTTCAATACCAAAATACATAAAAGAGTATATGGTATTTATTTCATTTTAAAAAACATTACGGCTTGTTGAGGAATCCAAAGACCAAATAATACTCACGGCGGCGGAAAAGGTCGTTGTCACCGCGTACGTTAAAAGAAACATTCCTTTTTGTCGTTTTGTAAAACGCTTCGTAGAAAAAGATTCATTTTGCATAAAATTAAAAGTCAAAGGGGATTATACACCGTATAAAAAAAGTTTTGTATAAAACGAAATATACCTTGATGAAAGGAGATTGAGACGAAGTCCCTTACCTCGGGTCTGACTTGACTCGATCGTTCTTTAACATCCTGAATAATAAACTTGAGTTAACTTATATTTGCTTAAGATCATTTTTTCAAGTTCATTATTCCTTTTATATCACTTATTTCCATGTTATAAACATTATTTAATCATTTAAGTTAATAATTTTTGTTTTGTCGATATTTGGTTCTTAAGTCGAAAGTGGACTTCTTACAATTACATGTTGTTCGTGTGGTCAAAGGTTATTTATATCCAGAATGACATTCCTGATTTGGATATCATATATATCATATATATATATCATATACATGTATTTATAATATCACATAATCATTTAGATCTAATAAATGAAATGCATCGTTCATGGAGACGGCTAGCCGTATGTACGCATGAACGCTACTTTCATTTCTTTGTCATATTAATGGAATTAAAACTAAATGGTAGTTATGTATATTTTAATTACAGAATTATATTAATCATTTAGATGTAACATACATCATATATATCGATTATATATATGTACTTATAATAGTACATTACAATTGGGGATAAGAAATGAAATGCACCGTTCATGGAGACGGT
Organism: Viscum album; assembly: GCA_963277665.1. Lineage (NCBI taxonomy): Eukaryota > Viridiplantae > Streptophyta > Magnoliopsida > Santalales > Viscaceae > Viscum > Viscum album. The sequence continues at coordinate 365,915,662 of OY728137.1, forward strand.
AAGCCGTACGTACTCATGAACGCTACTTTCATTTCTATATCATACATTAATGGAAATAAATAATAATGATATAGTGGTATATTATAATTACATTATAACAGAATATATAATAACTTTAAATCCATCCTTTATACGTCCCACATAAGGCATTAATGAATCACATCACTTTGAGGGGGCGGTAGTCTGCACTTCCTAAAATGAAATTATCGTGTTTTCCCAGAATGGAAACCATAAAGGTATACCATAAATGAAAAATAAATAAGCATAAGGAAAACATAAAAATAATATATATATCATATATAAACAGAGTTAAATCTTAATGGCCACCATTAAAGGTGTTTAAAAGAAGATTGAACAATCATCGTTTCGTGAGGCAGAAATTCGCCAACCACAGAAACAGTATGTTCTTTAACCATTAGATGTAGATGTGTGTAAGTGTAGCTCAAAATATTCTTATAAAAACATCCTATAATATTTAATATACTGTATTTGTTACAAAAGAAATGAACAAAAAGATTTTAGGGGGTTGGAGAAGCAAAATAAAACAAAAAACACAAGTGAAGACATCACCTTAAAATCGGGTAACTCTCTTAGATTTGAGATCAAAGGCTTCCTTGGGAAGACTTCTGCCCAAAGTGAGGCTTTAAGGAGTAATAGAGGGATTTGGAGAGACAAAATGGTCATGGTTTGGCTGAGCCAAAGGCTTTGGAGGTGTGGGTAAGGAGGTAGAGGTGGGGGCCTTTTATAAGAGGAGAGGAGGGGCACTCTTGGAAAGTAAAGAAATGTTACTTTATTTTAAAATGAGTTTCAGATTCAAAAGGTCCCACATTGATATAATTCAAGGTTAAGGTGATAAGGGTTCGAAATCCACCCATACAATAGCTTTTGGACATGTTTATGTCATATATTTTACATTATCTTTTCATTTTATTTAAATCCTTTATTAATGAGGTAATCGTTGCATCATCATGATGTCATAAATAATTTAATTTATTTAATGTCTAAAAATTATAAAAAAAATATCATGATGTATTAAATATTTTTAGATTTATAATGAATATTTATAGTCAAAAATATGACTTGTATAACCCCATTTAAAAATTGTTTTCGTAAAACAACTCATGTTTGTGTCATTTTAATTTTAACATTAAATAAAAAGATATTAATGTCATTTTCCTACCAAAGTGGCTCCATAGGGTCCCCAAGTTGACCCATGGCTTGTCTTGGTCGGCCATGACACATCCAATAAGGTTAGGACATTTTTCAAGTTCATTTCATATTATTACAACATTATTTTTTCCTTAAATTACACTAATTACCTCTAATCGCGATTAAAAACTTAACAACTTACTATTCACCAAAAAATTATTTTAATCTCATTGAACCACATATTACTTCTTAATGACAACCATGTATGTTGGATTTTGGAAAATCAAATCACAGAAGTGTCAAAGTTTCATTTAAACGAAAAAATCAGTTTCTTTAACTACCACTTAGTGGTTTCACTATTCATCAAAAATTGAAGTTTTTCAAAAAAATACCAAAACGTCACCCTGAGCTATATTTGATATTCTGAATTCAAAATTTATGTCTATTTTAAAAAATTCAAATCCTATAAGTTACATTAATTAATTTAATAATTAATTCCCGTTGTCATGACAAATAGCGTGTTTTTATGAAACAATAAGTATCAAAAGATTGACATCAGTTTAAGTCCAATTTCAAAGTGAAATTGATTCCAATGACCACCATTGGATTAAATGGTAAAAATTTATTCTAATTTCACTTCAAAACCAATTCAAAAGATAATCTAATCATATAAATAAATTAGATTAAAAAGAGGTTTTGAATTAAAATACAACATTTTTCACTATTCATTAAAAATGAACTTTATCGGAAAAATACCAAAAATTCACACAAAGTAAATTTTGATATCCCAATCATAAAGAATAATTTTATTTTGACGTCAAAATATATATTTAAAAATGGTTTTCCATCAAAAGGCAGTAAAACAATCTTTTAAAAATATTAGTGTATTCCATGCTTAAGATTGGATTTATTCTCATTTTAAGCCTCTAAAACACTATCTAATTCACTGATAGACATAGATAAAAATATCTATTATTCATTATGTACTTGGTATTTTAGATACTTCCCCCTTTAGAAAATTGAGTCCCCGCAATTTATTTACTTATCGAATAAATGGGGGTACTTATCTCTCATTTCATTTTCAGATTCACATGTTGCCTCTTACATCATGTGGTTTTTTCACAAAACCTTTACCTGATTAATCACCTTATTCTGTAACACTTGATCCCTGTGGTCAAGAATCTAGACCGGTTATTCCTCATAAGATAGGTTCTCTTCCAGCTGAATTACCTCTGGACTCAAAAGATGAGATGGATCTGGAATGAACTTTCTCAGCATTGAAACATGAAAAACATTGTGTACCAGAGATAAAATCGGAGGTAAAGCCACCCGGTATGAAACTGATCCAACTCTCTCCAGAATTTCATATGGTCCAATGAACCTTGGACTCAGCTTTCCTTTCTTACCAAATCGCATCACACTTTTCCATGGTGAGACTTTGAGAAAAACATTATCACCTACCTCAAAAGATAGATCCTTCTTCCTGTTGTCTGCATAACTCTTCTGCCTGATCTGAGCTTTTCTCATGTGTTTCTGTATCAGCTGAACTTTTTTTTTCAACTCTTCTAACAATTTTGGTACCATAAGCTTTCTTTCACCCACTTCATCCCAAAAAGTTGGAGTTCAACACCGCTTCCCATATAACGCCTCAAAGGGTTCCATCTGTATACTAGAATGAAAACAGTTATTATATGAAAATTCAACCAAAGAAATATGTTGTTCCCAACTTCTCTGATAATCCATAGAGAAAGAACGTAGCATATCCTCCAATGTCTGAATTGTTCGTTATGACTTCCCATCTGATTGCGGATGAAAAGCTGTACTAAAATTTAATTTAGTACCTAATGACTTCTGAAGGCCTTTCCAAAAGTTATAAGTAACCCTGGGATCACGGTCAGGTACAATGGAGAGAGGAAATCCATGTAACCTGACTATCTATTTAAGATACAAATGGTAAAATTGATCTAGGGAAAAATTATCTCATATGGAAAGGAAATGAGAAGATTTAGTCAATCGATCAACAATAACCCAGATTGCATTATTACCTCGAGATGTCCTCGGTAATACCACAACAAAGTCAATGGATATATTTTCCCATTTCCACTCAGGCACTGGTAAAGGCTGAAGCATCCCTTTCGGTAACTGTCGCTCTGCTTTAACCTACTGACAAGTCAAACACTTCGCAGTAAAATCAGCAATATCTCTTTTCATTCAATCCCACTAGTAATACTCCCGCAGATCCCTGCACATCTTAGTACTACCAGAATGAACTGAAAACGGGGAACTATGAGCCTCACATAACAGCTCATTCTTCAACTGTGAATCACAAGGCACACATAATCTCTTCCCAAACCTCAAAACACAATCATTATCAATGTTGAATTCATGCAACTTACCCTTCTGAACCAGCTCTACCTTTTTCTGCAACTCACTGTCTTCTCTCTATGCTTGCTTAATTCTATCTGATAGGGATGATCTCACTGATACCTGAAACAAAATAGAAGAACATCCTGCACCAAAAACTTCCATGCCAAAGTTCATCAAATCAAAAACCACCGGATCTCGTTCCAAACGTAGCATGGTTAATGAAACATTACTTTTTTAACTCAAAGTATCGGCCACTTTATTTGCTTTTCCCGGATGGAAATGAATTGTACAATCATAATCCTTGATTAATTCCAGCCATCTTTTTTGTATCATGTTCAATTCTTTCTAAGTGAATATATACTTTAAACTTTTGTGATCAGTATATATTTCACACTTTACTCCATACAAATGATGCCTCCAAATTTTTAAAGCAAAAACAACAGTAGCTAATTCCAAATTATGTTTAGGGTAATTTACCTCATGAGTTTTCAACTGACGTGAAGCATAAGCAATTACCTGATCATTATGCATATGGACACAGCCAAGTCCCTTCAACGAAGCATCACTGTATATAACAAACTCACCATTCCTGGAAGGAAGTTCTAAAACTGAAGCATTCAATAATCATCTTTTCAATTCCTTTGGTAGTAACCTGAGTCAACTGAACCATCACTGCAACAAACTGTTTAGTTCTGATGTTGACCATATTAGGATACTGATTTGGAAGGTTGTCTTCCTCCTGATGTCATCCTATCATAGCTGCTTTGTTTCCTCTGCGGAAAACCATTCTGAACATAGAAATATCTTAGGCGAAGCAACATGGTAATCCGTAAATGCTATATCATTTCAATCATACCATAAATTAATTTATAATTTAACACTTTTCTAACTCCTAAAGTTGTCTAAACCGACCTATGATACCAACTATAAGGCCCCGACCTTAAACATTACTTAATATTGAATAAAATGAATAATTCACATTGAGGATGTTTTCCGGTTTAGAGTTTTAGAGAATTAGGAAATAACTATTACATCTCAAAAGATTACAAAGTAGACACTTCTACTAGGTTTCCATAGAATAAAAAACTCTTAAAAAGAAACATGTCTAGTTCCATGTTTTATATAGCATGACTTTCCCTTGATCCCATCCTTTACCCTATTTCATATTAAGTCCGGTGAAAAACATTTCAAAAAAACTTGGGGTGAGCATAAAAAGCTCAGTAAGGGATACACAAAGAATGAAAACTGTTAGTTTTTCAAACATCAAGTAAACCATATATACTTTATCAAAGTAATACCTTAACCTTCATGAAGTAGTAAAAACTCTTCACTGAATAAAATATCATTACGTACCCTTTTGTAACCAAAGGATTACCATAAAATCAATATAAATAACACATAACATATAAAGGTAACTTGGGACATAAATATACTTAAGTGGAATAACCATACGGTCGACTTCCACACATATCACTTATTGGAATAGCCATACGGCCAACTTCCATACATACATAATGGAATATCCATACGACCGACTTCCATACCCAATGCATTAGAGGTTATAACGTAACCACCCGTCCTAGTATTCACGGCACCACCTGTCATATGGTTTATCACGTAACCACCCGTCAAATGTCCAAGTTCCATTATAAAATCATAAGACATAAAACAAATATAATGGAAAGAAAAAATTTCTACACTTTGATCACAATATATCACTTAAATATATTGACATAACAAATCCATTATAAAAACCATTTTCAATACTAAAATACATAAAAGATTATATGGTATTTATTTCATTTTAAAAAACATTATGTCTTGTTGAGGAAGCCAAAGACCAAATAATACTTGCGGCGGTGGAAAAGGTCTTTGTCACTGCGTACGTTAAAAGAAACATTCCTTTTTTTCATTTTGTAAAACGCTTTGTAGAAAATGATTCATTGTGTATAAAATTAAAAGTCAAAGGGGTTTATACACCGTATAAAAGAAAATTGTGTATAAAATGAAATATACCTTAATGAAAGGAGATTGAGACGAAGTCCCTTATCTCGGGTCTGACTTGAATCGATCGTTCTTTAACGTCCTGAATAATAAACTTGAGTTAATTTTTATTTGCTTAAGATCCTTTTTCAAGTTCATTATTCCTTTTATATCACTTATTTCCATGTTATAAACATTATTTAATCATTTAAGTTAATAATGTTTGTTTTGTCGATATTGGATTCTTAAGTCGAAAGTGGACTTCTTACAATTACATGTTGTTCGTGTGGTCAAAGGTTCTTTATATCCAGAATGACATTCCTGATTTGGATATCATATATATCATATATATATATATCATATACATGTATTTATAATATCACATAATCATTTAGAGCTAAGAAATGAAATGCACCGTTCATGGAGACGGCAAGCCGTACGTACGCATGAACGCTACTTTCATTTCTATGTCATATTAATGGAATTAAAACTAAATGAGAGGTATGTATATTTTAATTCCAGAATTATATTAATCATTTATATGTAACATACATCATATATATCCATTATATATATGTACTTATAATATTACATTACATTTGGGGATAAGAAATGAAATGCACCGTTCATGGAGATGATAAGTCGTACGTATGCATGAACGCTACTTTCATTTATATCTCATACATTAATGGTAAGAAATAATAATGATATAGAGGTATATTATAATTTCAGTATAACATCATATATAATAACTTTAAATCCATCCTTTATAATCCCACATATGGCATTAACGAATCACATCACTTTGAGGGGGCGGTAGTCCGCACTTCCTAAAATGAAATTATCGTGTTTACCCATAATGGAAACCATAAAGGTATACCACAAATGAAAAATAAAGAAGCATAAGGAAGACATAAACATAATATATATCATATATAAACAGAGTTAGATCTTAATGGCCACCATTAAATGTGTTTAAAAGAAGATTGAACAATCATTGTTTCGTGAGGCAGAAACTCGCCAACCACAGAAATAGTATGTTCTTTAACCATTAGATGTAGATTTGTGTAAGTGTAGCTCGAAATCTTCTTATAAAAACATCCTATAATATTTTAGATACTGGATTTGTTACAAAATAAATGATTAAAAAGATTTTAGGAGGTTGGAGAAGCAAAATAAAACAAAAGAACACAGGTGAAGACATCACCTTAAAATCGAGTAACTCTCTTAGATGTGAGCTCAAAGGCTTCCTTTAGAAGTTGTCTGCCCCATCTGAGGCTTCAAGGAGTAAGATAGGGATGTGGAGAGACAAAATGGTCATGGGTTGGCCGAGCCAAAGGCTTTGGAGGTGTGGGTAAGGAGGTAGAGGTGGGGGCCTTTTATAACAGGAGAAGAGGGACACTCTTGGAAAGTAAAGTAATGTTACTTTATTTTAAAATGTGTTTCGGATTCAAAAGGTCCCACATTGATATAATTAGAGTTTAAGGTGATAAGGGTTCGAAATCCACCCATACAATAGGTTTTGGACATGTTTAGGTCATAGATTTTACATTATCTTTTCATTTTATTTAAATCCTTTATTAATGAGGTAATCGCTGCATCATCATGATGTCATAAATAATTTAATTTATTTAATGTCTAAAAATTATAAAAAAAATATAATAATGTATTAATTCTTTTTAGATTTATAATGAATATTTATAGTCAAAACTTTGACTTGTGTAACCCAATTTAAAAAAAAATCGTAAAACAACTCATGTTTTTGTCATTTTAATTTTAACATTAAATAAAAAGATATTAATGTCATTTTCCTACCAAAGTGGCTCCATGAGGTCCCCAAGTTTACCCATGGATTTTCTTGGTCGGCCATGACACATCCATTAAGGTTAGGACATGTTTCAAGTTCATTTCGTATTATTACAACATTATTTTTACCTTAAATTACACTAATTACCTCTAATCGCGATTAAAAACATAATAAGTTACTATTCGCCAAAAAATTATTTTAATCTCATTGAACCACATTTTACTTCTTAATGACAACCATGTATGTTGGATTTTTGAAAATCAAATCACATAAGTGGAAAAGTTTCATTTAAACGAAAAATCTGTTTCTTTAACTACCACTTAGTGGTTTCACTATTCATCAAAAATTGAAGTTTTTCAGAAAAATACCAAAACTTCACCCTAAGCTATATTTTATATTCTGAATTCAAAAATGATGTTTATTTTAAAAAATTCAAATCATATAAGTTAGATTAATTAATTTAATAATTAATTCCCACTGTCATGACAAATAGCGTGTTTTTATGAAACAAGAAGTATCACAAGATTGACATCAGTTTAAGTCCAATTTCAAAGAGAAATTGATTCCAATGACCACCATTGGATTAAATGGTAAAAATATATTCTAATTTCACTTCAAAACCAATTCAAAAGATAATCTAATCATATAAATAAATTATATTAAAAAGAGTTTTGGAATTAAAATACAACATTTTTTACTATTCATTAAAAAATGAACTTTATCGGAAAATACCAAAAATTCATACAAAGTGAATTTTGATGTCCTAATCATAAAGAATAAGTTTATTTTGACAAAACTACATTATAAAATTGTCAAAATATAGATTTCAAAATGGTTTTCCATCAAAAGGCAGTAAAACAATCTTTTAAAAATATTAGTGTATTCCATGCTTAAGATTGGATTTATTCTCATTTTAAGCCTCTAAAACACTATCTAATTCACTAATAGACATATATAAAAATATCTAGTATTCATTACTTACTTGTGATGTTACATATTCAATGTATTGTTCTAGTTTACATCGCCCACATCTAGTTATTCAATCAATTTCTCCAAAATTACTTTTAAATATGGACTATTGTTAAGGGTGTTATGAAATGGTTCCAACAAATCCATAAATTTAATAATGTCTACCATATCATATTTAATCACTTAATATAATTTTATAACATTACATGTAAATAATAAATAGAAAAATGGTACATATTTTTCTTGGAGGTCATGGTCTTCAAGTATGAATGATAACGTTTTCATTTTCCTACTGATTATAAAGGAAGGAAATTATATCAAGATGAAATCCTCTAAATCTACCCCACCATTGATTTAAATGAATCATGAGGGATAATTGATCCTAAATACCACCTAATATAGGACTATAGTCAGCAATAAGTACTGAGGGCATAAAAATATCACACTAGGAAAGAATTGCCTTCAATAATAATATAGAATAAACAGATATGATAAAAAATTTCAAATAAACTCTATAAAATAATATATTATTAAACTAAAACCATACAAAAATTCATTAAATATGTTATAAAATATAAAAAAAACATCTCTAATTTAATACTACATAAAATTCACATGGCTATGACTCAACACCAGCTCTAAAGCCCAAGGTATCCCTGTCAATCTCGGTCCCTAAATTCCCCCTATAAAATTGATAAAAAAATCGTATATTCATAAGTTGATAATAAAAAGTATACTTAGTATTATCATACCAAATGAATCAAGTTCATATATTAAAATAGAATACTAAGGTGTCAGTGAAAAAAATACTAGAATAAACATGAACCTGAACATGTCAACTAAGAAGTTCCAAACTCACCACGCCTCTCTCACCAAATAACAGATTCAATAATGAAACATAGTATTGAATGAAAAAATAATAATATCATCCTCATTGCATCTTCCCCATAGATTTATTTCTCTAATGAATAAATGTAAATTTTATGTGCTTCCATCCTTTCATATGTATCACATCACATAAGATGCCATCTCTGATGTTGATCAAGAAACATCCCAACCTATATAAACCTGTACTAGGATCTATCATTTGGTAATAGAATTAGTCATAATCACATCATAAACTCATCACATATCATAACAAAATCACATAACCATGTAAGTATGGTATCACTAACATGAAGGGAATTAACCTCATTCACTTATCTAAACATGCATAACCCCACCCCATGTCACACCAATATCATCAGTGGATAATTTCCAAAAACAACTCATATAATCAATTGGTAACCATCAAAACAAACATTTTTCATTAATATGTAATCTCCAACACAAAAAAATATCATCAATAGGTAATCTCCATCACCAACCAATATCAACACTAGGAAATCTTCTACAGCAGCCCATATCATCACTGTTTCTGAATGAAGATCCTGGAAAAGGGGGAATCTAGCCAGCTATATCACCACATGCCTGAATATTAGGGAAAACTACTAAAACAATGAACATTTGGGTATTCTTAAGGTTAACAAACTTCATTGGGGTGTGTATAGGAATAATATAAAATACATGATATATATAGCACAACTTCATACCTTAGGGGTCAATAAAAACAACACTATCACACATCAAAACAATAACATTGAACCACATGATATTTTACACAACTCTGACCACCACTAAATGCATCATTCCGCATAGCCACCACACATATACAAAGTATTTCCAATTGAATTATAGGTTCCAAAATTTTCTTGATTTAATTATTTTCCACTAACTCCCATTTTCAGATACTTTTCATTCATATTCACAAAACCCATTAATTTCTTATTTAAATAATTTCATTCAATTACCACACAGAAATTATAGTATATTTTTATTCATTTACAACCCCATTTCATTTCATACTTCCACATTAAAATTTATTCCATTTCCAACTAGGAATCTAATAAAACTATACTAAATAATATCTCACCCGTGTTAAATCTACCACAATAATATAAAAAAATGTGTTCCATGACATCTCGCCACAACCCATCTACCTTACCACTAAAGATGAACATCACAAACACATCAAAACACAACAATTTCACATCCACCAACACCACATATCATTACAACTATCAATTTCACCACTTATCCATACATCCCCCAACCAATCTATTCCCCACCATCATTACCAAAAAACCCACATTGCATAATAAAAAACAATAAGCACAAACAAGAAAAACATTACATCTGGACATCCACAATCTTTGTACAAGGGATTACATTACATTAAATCATTAATTATCATGGGTATCCTCACACAATATCAATATTTCTATATTAATACAATTAATTATTCATATATACATTCTTAACATTTAATTAGGGGTGTTATCAAACAAGAAACACAACATGGGTGTCACATACATATCAACTAAAACACAATAAAGAATCCCAATATCCATTGTTTACAAAAATGGAAATAATAATCTATAAACTCTGCATAAATATCATCAATGTTGTAAAACATGTGATTTCTCACCATTCCAATAAATTTTATTTCAATAAAATTCTTTAAATTTATTATTTTAACCCCTAGTATCCTCCCAAAAGAAGGTAAAAGCCTGAAAACCCAACATTTCCACAGAAATACGGAGTGAATGAGAATCCCAAACCACAAATAATAGTTCTAATTCACTATGCACAATAAGGACAATGGAGAAGAATTAGGTGAAAATAACAAAATAATTAAACCTTGATTAAACCTTTTCCATACCAAGGGATACTTGAAATCATACCCCTAACTCACCCTAATGAAAAAAAACATCAATGCTTTGAACCCCTGCAATTTAAAAACAAATAATACAAGTGGATAAGTGGAATAAAACATTGTATATAGTAAAATATAAACTTCCAAAATCAAAAGATAAAAGAAAGAAGAAAGGGGTTGGAATATCCTAAAAAATCTTCCCTGGGTTTTCTTATGGTTCAATATAGTGGAGAGAAGAATAAAATGTTCTTATTTAGACCTGATATTTTAACAAGCTAGTCCTCATATCATTCATGACATGGATAACCTATTAATGAAATTAGTTTTTGTGATTCCATATAAATAATCTTGGAAATAAATTTAGGATCTGAATTACTCAAACCTAAAACCCAACAAACATTCACCAATTTTTTGGAGACTTAAACAATAATTAATTCACATCTAGAAAATTTCCTTCATTTTGTGATTTTATCCAACACAAAAATCCCATATGAAACTTTTCTACGAATCTATGGAAATTATGACAAGAAACCACCTATTAGAATCAATATATATATATCCATGTTGTGAACCACTTATTACAGTATATTTGTAGAAAAATATATACTAAAACCTCCTTGAGCCTCCTTTGAACACCACTAAATCATAATCTAAAAAAGTATCCATCAAAGAAGGTATGAATCTATACATTATATACCTATCAAATGACTCATGTCCTTGAAAATAAAAACGAAAACCAAATAGAAATGAGATGGTTTGAATAACTATCACTTGAAATATCTCTCAGTGGTCTTTTAACACTCCAAACACTACTACTAACCAAACACATCAGGCCAATCCAAAATGTCAATGATAATACCCCACACAATGACATAACCATATAAAAATTCCCCAATCCACCTCTCCTCTACATAAACATCTTCACTACCATTCCATCCTCTACATAACCAAATCCAAAAAACCTCATTGACTATCACGAAACACTTCCCCATGAACACAAATTAAATAAGTCACTCATATATATCTTGATATTGTCAACTTTGGGTGGAACTAACTTGGCCTCAAGGTTTTAAAATATATCAAAAATTTAACATTTCGTTATTACAAAGGGGTTTTTTCACTATTCATTGACATAAATACATGATAGACATCATAAAAAATGAAAAAAAAATCACATCTCACAAATTTTTAAGGCTAAAACATGACATCATCAAATAAAAAAACTAAACAAGAAAAAACGAAAAACAAATATATGCACTAGGAATGTACCTATGCCTCACACTCACAATAACTATCTTCTAAGAAACCATACATCCATATCATAAGAACCAATTGGAATGATTATCCAAAAATTATTTTATCTCAAGGATCTTAGATATCTACGGGTTTCTCCATGAATGACATGTCCTTATGGATGTGAAACTATCCCCAGTAAATAATGTGTGCGTAAACATGAATATACTAATAAATATAGGATAAAAAATATTTTATTGATAATATTTAGTATTAGTAGATGTTCTAATTGATACTCCATGTTTCCTACCCACCCCAACACCTCATAAGCCCCAATGAACCTGGGAGATAGCTTACCCCTACCAAAACTCTACTACCCTTGATAAGGAGAAAATCCTTAAGAGAATGTTTACTCCAACCAAAAAAACAGCAGGCCTATGCTTATTCTCATTATAGGCCTTATGATGTCCCTTCATCTCCCTCATCTTATCTCAGACCAAAAATATCTTATCGGTTGTTTTATGCACCACATCATCACCATGAAAAACTATCTCCCCAACCTCCATCCAACACAACTAAGAACAACATTGATAGCCATACAACACCTCAAATAGATTTGTGCCAATATATATCTGAAAGATATGGGTGTATGTGAAATCAACCAAATATATTCATTTTATCCCTGATCAATGAAATTATTATATGGAATCCTGCAACATATAATCCAGCTTCAGGATAGTTCACTAAATCGTCACATATTTTTTATGGTTGAAAGCAGTGCTAAGGTGAAACTAGAAGATAAATTAATGTTGAAATCCCTATATAAATAGGGGAAACCAAGATCCTGATCAGTTATTATATCCCTCGTGAACTCAAGAAGCCTAACCATGTCATAAATATATTTCCTCTCTATGAAATCCATATAACTCGATTTATATACATCCAAAAAAATTATTTGAATTCATCTACTTGTCCACTATCACCCAAATAGCATTGCGTACACCAAAATCATTGGGTAAACAAGGGATAAAATCCATTAATATTTCCTCCCATTTCTACATGGGAACATCCAAGGGATAAGAAAAACCTCCGGTTATTTGGTGTTCCTCTTTCACCTATGTAAAAAACAAGCACCGATCACAAACCCTTACACTAAATATTTCATCCCCAGTCACTAAAGTTATCCCTTTAATCCATGATATATAGTATTCCTGCATGGATGTGCCATTATAGGTTAGATATAAAACTCATATAGAACTCACTATTTCATGTCTAGTGAAATAAACTGCCTCCCCTATATTAAAATCTGGTTCTTACCATCCTCTGACCATCCCTCTGGATCATCATCATGTTCAACACTATCATGTATTTCCAATACTGATGAGTCACCCCATCAATAATCACCAACCTTTTCCATCAAGGATGAATCCATGGTTTTACAAAAAATATAGTATCAACCATTGATCTTATCCCAAACAATATGTATCACTAAAATCTCTTTTATCCCTTTACAAACATCTACATACTCCCAAACCACATCATCTCATGTCTTTTTACTCAATTCATTGAAAAAACATTCACCTTACCCTATTTTTCAGAGACCTCAAAATCATAATCTTGGAGAAAAACTACCAAATTTTACTAGAATATATTCAAATAAAACTATGAAAAAATATATTTTACGCTCTTGTGGTATATGAAAACCAAAATCACTCACTGATGAGGTAATTACACCATAGATTTATTGAAAATGCAGTAACTTGAAACTTTATATCATGGGTTTAATAGTTTTTCTCACAAGGGTATAACTTCCTAGAACCATAAGAGATCACCAATCTTCACTACATCAAGATCCATCAAAATATATAAGTCAAAAATCTCACATAGAAATAGAAATCATCACACCCTCCTATGTAAAGCGAATCATTGGGTAATTTTCCATCCAATCATCCAGGTAATCTAATGATGCCTAGAACCTCTTATTCCCCACAAAGGCTTAGTCCTTCTTATTCAACATAGTTAGTGGGGTACAATCCTAGATAACTCGGGCATAAAACTTAGATAATGTCCTTCAATGTAAACCAAACTATGAATATTTATCATCTTCTTGGGTGCTTCCCAGGAAACCAGTTCCTTGATCTTTGACAAGTTCATGGCCATAGCCTACTAAGACACCACATACCTAAGTAAATGCACCTCATGTGTCCATAACATAAAATTAAATAACCTTTCATATATATTTTGATTTAAATGTCCATTAATGAAATCTTTATGATTATTGGAATGATCCTACTATAACTTTGAGTTGATCAACATATTGTTGATGAACACAATGACAAAATAGTACAGTAACTCACAAAATATTGAGTTCATGAGCACTGTAAAAACAACCAGTTCATTTGTGAGATTGAATAATGTGATCTCAAACTCAACTTTCACATATATTCACATTTAGGTTGTCTTTGTGTTATAGTCCTCTATCACACTCATATGGTGATTCTAGACCACAAATTGATCTATGAAAACCAAAAGCCTCCCTATAGCTAGTCAAATAGATTTTCATTCCTTAGAAGTGGGTAACAGTTCTTGATTTTTAATTGATTCAACCTTCAAAAGTAGAAATCAAACATCATACTACCATACTCTTTCTTGGTGAACAACCTTGGAGTACCATATAGATAAATACTCAGTTGTATAATACCCCTCATCATTAGATCATAACTTATAACTTCAAATCACAAAACTCTATGGGAATCATTTTATAAGGTTCCATTGAAACTAGAGATTCACTCAGTTATAACTCTATCCCAAACTCAATGTTACCTCAAGGGGGTTCCTTCGTAACATCATATGAGAAATAATCATGTAAATATTAAACAACCATTGTAATACACCATTATTAAGATTCTATGTATTGCTCTGCTATTTAGATAAAATATGGTCCACTTTATTACTACCCATCTGATATATCCACCCTCCAAAGAACACCAATCTTTGTTCCTCCACATTATAAAACAATGCATTCTAATATAAATAATCTATTACTAAATGAATTTATCACATAAAATCAATTTTTATGATTACATTCTTTGGATTTACCTACAAAAAAATAAATCACCCACTGAATTGTGTTTCCTAGTCACCAATCTAAATCCCCAACACACATCAAACAAAGAAATATGACCTCTAATCAGTGTAGATAGAACCATTGGAACTGGAAGAATCTCAAAAAATATTACCAAATCATGTGCCATATTAAGACAAAAAATTAGTGTTAGGATCCAAAATAAAACATGGAACATACAAGGAAACATGAAAATTTTATTATACCTTCGATATCCTCTAATGTTGTTTCATTGTAACCTCAAGCACATGAACTTGACCAAGCCTTGCTACAAAACTCCCTAATGTCATCTTCCATTTTCATGCTTTATATGAGGTCCCTAATAATTTGTATCATCATGTGCTTACCCCAACCAACTCTATCTACCCTCAACTTCTAAACAAAAATCAAGAGTGTTTGTTGATGAAATTTCCTCATAGGAAATTTTTGATGCTTCTAAAAAAGGTCTTGAACACCCATATGAAATTGTCCTCCTTCAACATCCGGACAAAAATCCTATTGGTCCTCGTGTCTCTCAAAAACGTAATATGAAAATTTTAATATTGTTATAGTTTATTCAAACCCAAAAGTTCTTGAACAAATTGGAAGGGTCTTCTACAGTGAGTTCCCCTTTGGTTGGATCCCTTAATTGCATAAACATATTCGGCCTGATACCTAAAGCTCTACTCATCAAGACACCCCACTATCCTGTCTCCCAAGACTCATCTCCTAGAGAAAGAATCCTCACAATTAACTCTATATTATTCAATACATGTATTTTTGTAAGAATAATAAATAGGATGACCACATATGTAATTGTTGGGAGAAACTGCTCCTCCATAGGTTGCACTCTAGACTACTCATATGGAATGAAATTGGGAGCAAAATGTAAAAGGTACATGAATCTAATCTCAAGCTCCAGCATAATAAGGATCCTCTATTAAAGGGGAAGTATCTCATAACCATATTCCCCCTTTATCATAATTATTAGTAATTATAAGAATAACTCCTTAGGATTTTCTTGATACAACACATATTCCACCTTTCATCACCATGGTACATCATCCACCAATGACTGACAACTCCGTACATCTGAAAAACATTCATTGGTACCCAAAATTCTTCCATAGGTCAAATCATACTTAAAGTAGTATAGAGATCCTTTGACCAGTTATCTATCTTCAAATCGTATATTTTTTCCTCATACATCCCCAAGATCTACTACTGAATTCCACACAAATCCCTCTACTATTAGTCATCTCTTCCATCATGGTTAACCTATGATGTTGAACTAGAACAACATGTTAAGACACTAATCTATGAGATACTCATGGATTATTTCCAAGATCTACTCCTAAAAATAATGGAGAGATCCTAATATTGATTGCATGTAATTTTATTAATGCTTATTTAATTAATTCATTTTAATTTTCACAAAATTATATAATTTAGACATGAAGTCAATCAAACAATTTTCAGATGCCTCACCTAGGTTAGTAATCTAAAAACAGGCCCACCATAAAAAGAAATTAAATAAGATTAGAATCCTAAAATTAGATCATCAGGGGGGATAAAATCCCATATCCTAGTAAGTCTTTCTAGGCTATGTCGTGCACCAATATCAATAGAAACCTCTTTCATACATATATATGTATTACTCACAGTGCCAGACTCCAAACTCTATTCAATCTCCAAACATTTATTTGATACGACTCTATCATATTGCCCTCCTTCCAAAGGTATACATCATAGGTCGACAATGAGGAAATAAAGATATTAAATTTTGATTCACACCTTCTATAGTCACCGGGTTTGTGAAAAGAACATAAAGAATAAAAAACTCACACAAAAGATGCATTGCGCTCAAAATTAATATTGAATTGGGATATAGGTTAAAAAAACCCTATGAAAATCCACACATAATAAAAAAATAAAACAATTAAAATTCCTGAATAAATTAAAAAAAATATAAATAAAACTCTCTAGGTAAATACCAAAGACACATCCTATGGAAGAAACACAACAACCATCCAAATCCCAATCTTGTACTATCCAGATCGGTCCCTGTAGTCCTCCTAGAAATCCAAATTTAGTTTATATATAAGGTACAGTGAGCATAGCAAGTATAATCTACAGAATCATGACCATGTTATAAAGTAAACATGTTAAATGAAAATATTAATGTGCTAGTGAACAAATAGAAAAACCAAAATTCATCTAAACGATTCTACTAACCATTCATGTCCTCACCATGGATCCCTCAAAAAATCACACATCTAATATATTAAAATAGTAAAAAAAGGACAAAAACCAAGAATCCCTACAAAAACATTCCCATTTATTTTCGGCTGACATTCCCCAACATCAAATTTCATATTATCCCATCCTTTAAATTTATATCACATTTTATAACCATCCATTTATGAGGTGGGTTGGGAAGCATGCCAACCTATCCAATCTTCTCATGGGGTCTAGTATAAAAATATATCATATTTATTCAACCTATCGCCACATGATCATGCATTGAAATGACATCACATAACTAGGGTAGTAGGGTATCATGAATATAAAGGAGAACAAACTTATTCAATCCTCCCACCATGCTTGACCCACACCACATATCACATCCTCAAAAGTATTGGGAAATATCAAACACCAACAAATATCATGATAGAGTAATATAAAAAATCAAACTATATCAACAATTGGTATTTCGAAATAAGAAAATTTATCATCATTAGGTAATCTACAACAGAAACTCGTACCATCTCTAATGATGAAGTAAGAGTTGGGAATATTTGGTAGTTAACCATCTATATCACCACCTACCATGGTGTTGGGGAAAACACCTAAAACCCAAAACATTTGGTCTTTGGTATGTTTATCCATATTAGGTTGTACATGTATATAAATAACATGAAATAAAATATATG
This sequence comes from Viscum album, assembly GCA_963277665.1. Lineage (NCBI taxonomy): Eukaryota > Viridiplantae > Streptophyta > Magnoliopsida > Santalales > Viscaceae > Viscum > Viscum album. Next base: position 365,933,961 of record OY728137.1, read on the forward strand.
CAGCTAAAATATAATTTTCATCCTATGGTTAAACAAAAACTCTAAAAGCATACTCCACAACACTATTGATTTACTACACAACATTCACCCATACCGATACAACCACTAAATGCATCTTGACAAAAAAACCACCACACATAGCCAGACAATTCCAAATTCAATTATATGTTCCACCATTTTCTGAATTTACTGAGCTTCTACCGACACCCATTTACAAAGTCATTTCCCTCACATTTACACAAACCATTAATTCATTAGTAAATTAATTTAGAAAAATTATCACACATCAATTAGAACCGATTATTATTCATTTACGAACCAATTTCATTTCTTTCTTTAGTATAGTAATATATTATATGACTAACTAGGAATCTAACACAACAACCCCACATAACAGAGAGATCATATCTTGTATTTTACCACCACAAAATAAAATATTTAATTCCATCTTTCCCTAACCCATCCAACTCAATGCTACAACTATAGATAACAACCACCAAAAAAATACAACAATCGTCCATTTATCCACATCACATGCCATGAAAACTAACCATCATGTCACATCCACCCAAACATCACACAACCCAACTGGAAACCACTATCACCACACTATAATCCACATCACATATGTAACACCCCAAGCATCCATGGTATGCTTCTTCTTGAATAATACAATAGTGTGTGTTGTATGCAACTTCGAGTTCTAACACACCACAACCAATCAAACAAGCCCTTATGAATAGTAATTCCCACTTTTTGAAAATTTATAAAATTTATCATTCAAAATTGACTTCATTTTTGGATTCGTAGTATCAAAATTATATTAGGGTGAATTTTTGGTATTTTTCTGAAAACATTCATTTTTTGATGAATAGTGAAAAACACTGAGTTACAGTTTAAAACCGAATTTTTATTTAAATAATTATTTATTTTATTTAAATTTATTTTAGCTAAAAATATATACATAATACTTATATAATTTTAATGTAATCCATTATATTCAGTTTATAATAATTTTAGATATATAAAAATTTTATTGTACTTTTTACCGTCTTTTACCCACCTCGTAGGAGCATTTGAAAATGTACATAAAACTTAATTTTACTGCTTTTGTGAGTTGAATTTAAAAAACTTGAGATACACAGTTGATATCAGTAAGTAAAATTTGGTTCAATAAGATGAAAATAATTTTTTGTGAATCGTAACTTTTTACTTTTACTTACCACGGTTAAAAGTAAATAGGGTAATTAAGGGTAAAAATGATATTATTATTACCCTAACACATGTCCAAATTATATTGGATAATTTTAATTAGACCAAAACAACATTAGGAATAAAATATGATCCTTTAGGTCCACTTGTATTAGATTAGGACATTTATTATTATTTTATTTGAAGAAGAGTTAAAAGAGTTAAAGTCAATGTTTAATAACAAAAACATTTTTAATATAGGGTAATACATAAGATAAATTAAACAATAAATATTAATTAGAAAGATAAAAATATTTCATACATAATGGTTTTTTATTTATAATTTTTAGACTTTAAATAATTTAATTTATTTATGACACAATGATGATACAGTAATTACCTAATAAATGAAATATTGAAAAATGTGATATTATAAATATCCAAATAAATGTAATTTGAGACTTTTTATGAATTAAACTAATTTTTAGGTTAATATGACATGTTAGGGTTGGTTAGATAAATTTTTTTCTAAGTAATAATGTTTTTATGAATTTAGAGAAAACAAAATACCAAATAGTGTCAAAAATGATATAAAAGATTTTTTAAAACAAATATTATATTATTAGTTGATATTCTATTCCTAAAAATATAAGGTTTATACAAAGGTCTAAAATAATATCATATGTGTCATTAATGAACCACTTTAGGTTCTCTTAGAAGTTTATAGTAATTTTATTAACCATATAATATAAAAATACAAAGAGATATGGTAAATGTTAAACTATTTAACTAAGAGTTAAATCTAAAAGATAAAGTTAATATAGTGACCCAATACTATCTAAAACAAATTGGTTGAGTGGTTTTCGACCCATCCCCACCTTATACTTTAAATAATTAATTTTGGAGACATTATAAAATGAAAATTATTTAATTATAAAATAATATTTCTTGATTTTCCTAAGATGCCCCTCGCCCCTCTTATAAAAGGTCACTCCCCCTTCCCTCAAATTCACACCTTCAAAGCCTTTTGGATCTCCAAACTCTTCCTAAATACCCTATAAACTATGCTACCTTCATTCTAGAGGACTTCCTTTAATCATAAAGCCAACCTAACGATCCCTTTTGATCAAATCAAATGGAAGAACTCAGAGAAGAGATAAATATTTCATCACCTCTTTCCAGTTCCTTTCTTCTTCCACATCCTCATTCTTTGTTGTTTCCATTATAAAATAATAACTCCAGTATATTATATATTCTGTGATGCTATTATAAATATGGTACAACCATATTCATTATTCTATCCATCCTTTAAATTACATGTCACCATACGTGCGTACGTATGGCTTACTGTCTCCACGTCATGGTGTAATTGTTATTCAATACATTATTATTTGGATGGTTATAATAATGATGTGTAATTTATGTAAATATAAAATATAAAATTATAATCATTCAGTATATATGATATATCATCCAATTATATATTATTTTAATATCAAAATAATGATATTGTCGCTCGTGCATGCATACAGATTATTATATCCACGAACGCGATGAGATTCATTCCCCATCGTATCCATTCAAGACAAATTTTTATTATATGATTAAAAATAATGTTTAAAGACTTAATATAATTCTTAATATGAATATGATACATCCTATTCATAACAAACATTTCATATGTAACAAATCATATAAAGGAAAGTGAATCAGTTAACATATGAAAAGACGATAATACTAAAATATTATTAACAAAGAAATATTAAAAGATTATATATGATATAATATTAATGTATATGGATCTTTTATAATTTAATAAAAATGATTTCACCATTATACAGGAGGTTAACCTACCCTCGACCAAGGAAAAGAACAAGGTAATGGTTAATTTCACAATCTCTTTATTATCCGAGGTTATTTTTACGTAAGTATCTGATGGCACCTATTAAACATCCACCTCTATGTTTCTTAAAAATGTATTTAAAAATATTTTTAATATTTACTAAACAATGTGGTAAAGTCATTTATACCCTTATTTTCCCTTATATGTTTTTGAAAGTAATCTTTCTATCGTTTTCCAAACAATGTACTTTATGACCTTTTCAACAAAAATTAAGGTAAGAATGTTTTTTTAACTTATACGACGGGTGCGGCTATTTTCCGCCGTTATAACATTGTATAAGACTCCCTTAAAAGCTTATAAGAATATTTTCAAAATAAATTTTTTCTTTATAATTATTTGACTCTTAAATGATTCCAAAATAGAAAGAGATATTTCTCTAAAAAAGGTTTTGATTTCATCTATGTCAACATCCTTTGATGGATTTTAATCTTGTTTGAAGTTAATTTTTTATGATAAAAAACATCCATATTATATTGAAGGGTTTGTGATATGTTTGACTTTGGATGTGTTATTTTATACCATTCATGGTTTATGGATAAATTATTGACATTTCGTATGCTATTTTTAATACGAATGTTTATGTTATGTTTAAACCTTTTCATATGAGGAATGCATTGGACTTAGTATGTGATGGGTGGATCCCAATATAGCTCCTCGATGCATCAGTAGGTCTCATGAGACAAACTAGTGTCTTGGAACAAGGCCTTGAAAAAATCTTATTTGTATTCTTGGAACAAGGCCTTTGCTATGTGGTTATGAAAGTCTGGCATTATGCATTCCATCATTATGAAAGTGGCTATTGATATTGCTTGTGATTATTAGACTAATAGAATATCCATGTGAATAATTAAATGAAATTATTTTATTTTATCTTTTCCATATTATGCGTAATTTCAAGTTTAAAAGGCTTTTTTTAGTCTTATACATTGCCTAAATGACTATGATTATTTATGAAAGTTTCTGCTATATTGTTATCCTTACTGAGCTTCTGAGCTCACACATATCTATGTTTTATTTTTCCTAGGATGCGAAAAAGTATAGTATGATTAACCTGTAAGGATATTCTATGGGATCTGAGTGTTGTCTATGGAAACAATGTTGTTGTAGTTTTCCATTTTATGATGTAATGTTAACCTTAGGAATATATCTATTACTTCCAAGGCTACTAAACTAATCGGTCTTTCGAGACATGATCTTTTGTGATCATGCCAATGATACAAAATAATGCACTGACTCTGGGATTTTGGGGTTGGGGTGTCATATTTGGTATCATAGGAAGTTTTGTACAAACCTTGGAAACTATATTTAGATAAACTCTGATTAGAAAACATAGCCCTAAGATAGACTTTGAGGATTAGTATATAAGAACTTCCTAGAATTTTGGTATTGTAGATATTTTTTGAGTTTTCCTAGCAATACATCCCTATCCAGATATGAGAAGGTAGAGGCAGATCTATTACAGATGTACCTAGGGATAAAACCTGAAAAAACCACTTAGATCTAGACTCGAATGAAACTAGTGCACAACAACGGGCCTTGATGCACTCTTGGTTATGCCACTACCGGGGGATATGATTAGGATAATTCTCATTTTATTTAAAAACCATTATGAAGGATTTATGATTATATACTTCCTGAAAGAAAACATTTTTATTATTATGGATTATATCCATAAACTATTCAATTTATGTTAAGTGTTTTACAAGCTTGGAATTATGTATTTCGATTCATAAACTAATATAGTTTATGACATTGTTTAGAAATGGTTCCTAGTGGAAGGAATGGAAACAGTATAAATGAACGCACTCCATGTAGGGATTTACCTCTAACTCGAGATAATTATAGTGGAGCTGGTGATGAAACTGGTGCTGATTAGCTAATCACCATACTGGGAAAACTCACTTAGGTTATGAATAATAACCTTACCTGTATGGATAACCCTGATCTGCGGCATGGAGGATCAATGTTAGATCTATTAATGAGGAAACAAACACCAAATTTCAATGTGTGTACAAATTCAATACTAGATGAGCAATGGATAAATTCCTTTGAGAAAATATTCCACGCCTTGGGGAGTAGCGAAAGGGAAAAGTTTGTCATGGAATTTTACCGCATCACTAAAGATGATGATCAACGATGGTCATTGATTTAAAACACAAAGGAAGATTAGGAAGTATAAAATATGAAATAGAGGGAGTTTAAAGAGATTTTATTAGAAAAATATATTCCTCATGACCATTGAGAAGAAATGGAAAGGAAATTTCTGAGCCTGAGGAAAAAGGAGGACGAGAATTTCATAAAGTATGAAGCTAACTTTACAAGGTTAGCGAGGCATGCTGCAGATTATATACATAACCCAAGAAGTAAGATTGATTATTTCTTTTATGGGTTAAAATAATTTCTCTATTGAGCATTAGTCTCACAATCCTTCTCTTTGTACGAATATATTGTCTTATGTGCTATCAAGAGGGAAAAATAATTCTCTAAGTCTTACGAATTTAAAGAAAAGCAAGAGAAGAAGAGATCTGTTGAACACTCTAGAAATGGAAATAAGGTGAAGAAGGGAAAATTTTAATATCCATCCTGTAGTAAATGTGGGAAGAAACACCCTGGTATTTTCCTGAAGGTCATGGGAGTCTGTTACAAGTGTGGGGAAAAAGGCCACCATGCTCATGATTTCAAGTGGAATAAAGAGGCTATTGATGTTGAATGCTACAATTTTTGAGAAAGGGGGAATTATTCGAATGAATTTCCTAAGCATCAGGGGAACATACCTAAGAAAAGGCCAAGGGATCAAGGCCAAGCTTATTCCATCACTACTGTTGAGGTTGAAGATTCAAAAGACGTGGTGGTAGGTAATTTAATGGTTTCTCATGTTTAGAAAGTGCATTATTTGATTCGGGATCATCGCATTGTTTCATATCTTCCCAGTTTGCTAAGAAAATTAGATATTTCCAATTTGATTTAACATGGGATTTGTTAGTCAAAACTCCAAAGAGAAGTATCATTGCAACAATGTTTTGGGAATCAGTCCCCATTAGGGCATATAAATGTTCTTTATCTACTGATCTAATCATCATACCCATGATTGAATTTGATATAATTCTCGGTACGGATTGGATTTCGGACCATGATGTGAAAATTTATTGTAAGAAGAAGGCGATTACAATTTTTTATGATGATAGAGAGTACCTTATCTTTAGAGAAGAAACGTCTCCACCTAATTCTTATCTAGATTCACCCCCAATAGCTCAACTAAATTCAATTATTGGGGATGAAGAGAATGAAATAATTGTGGGTAAGGAAAAGAATGTTCAAATAGAGGATGTGCCTATTGTTAAAGAATATGTTGATGTGTTTCTAGAATATTTACCTAGACAACCTCCAGAACAAGAAATTGAGTTTTCCATTTATTTAATTCCTGGATCAATCCCCATATTGTAGACCCCTTATAGAATGGACACTATGGAATTAGTGTAAATAAAGAAAATACTAGAGGAATTGAGTAATAAGGTATTTATCCGCACAAGTGTTTCTTCATGGGGATCCCCTGTCATTTTTGTTAATAAGAAAGATAGATCTATGAGGTTGTGCATTGACTATATGAAGATCAATTCTATAACAATAAAGAACAAGAATCCCCTACCTCACATTGATGATTTATTTGACCAACTACATGTATCTCAATACTTTTCAAAGGTTGAACTTCGATCTAGAGATCATCAGTTGTGTGTGAAGAAGGAAGACATCCCGAAGACAGTATTTCGAACCAGGTACAGGTAATACGAGTTTACAGTAATGCCTTTTGGGTTGACTAATTCACCCTATGTCTTCATGGATATAATGAATAGGGTTTTCAATAATTTCTTGATGACTTTGTAGTAGAATTTATTGATGATATCTTGGTATAATCCAAAATCTACGAATATTGTGAAAATCACTTGCGCATTATCCTGAAGACTCTTAGAAGAAATGAATTATATGGGAAGTTTAAAAAGTGTGACTTCTGGCTTCAAGATATTTCTATTCTTGGCCATATTTCCTCTAAGGATGGAATATCTATTTATCCTTCAATGACCAAGGCAATTCCAGAATGGCCATCACTAGAGAGTATAACTGAGGTAAGTAGTTTTAATTGTTTAGCAGGTTATTATTGATGTTTTGTTCATAATTTTTCCTGGTTGGCTAACACATTAACAAAGGTCACACGAAAATGGGGTTAAATTTTTTTGGACAAAATATTCTGAATAATGTTTTGAAGAACTGAAGAGAATATTATTCAATGCTCCTATATTGACTCTACCATCGGGGAATGATGGGTTTTTTATTTATAGTGATGCATCAAAGAAAGGACTTTGTTGTTTCCTTCTGAATAATGATAGGGTTATTGCATATGCATCATGACAGAAAAAAATTCATGAGAAAGACTATCCTACTCATGATCTTGAGTTAGAATCTGTAATCTTTGCTTGGAAGATTTAGAGACAATATCTCTATGGTAAAAAATGTGAGATATATACAGATCACAAGAGTTTGAAATATATTTTCTCACAGAAAGAACTCAGAATGAGGCAAAGTAGATGGCTTGAACTACTCAAGGACTATGATTTCACTATACACTACCACAAGAGGAACGAAAAGAAGGTGGCAGATGCTTTGAGTAAAAAGGATCATGGAGTTTTGAATAAGATGAGAGTTGAAAAGAATCCAATATGCATGGATCTAGTAAATAATGATATGAGAATAACCATGGAAGGTGAAACATTAAAACTTTTTCAAATGGTTTCCAAACCATCTTTACTAGAAAGGATAAATAGTTCTCAGACCGATGATGAATAATTTCAAAAGAAGTTTAAAGTTGTGAATGATGGGAGATTGAGTGAATTTGTGTATGAAGATGGATTTTTGAAATTTGGGAAGAGACTTTGTGTTCCCAATATACCTGATCTAAAAAGTGAATTTTTGGATGATGCTCATAGTTCCAATTTCTCTATACACCATGGGAGCACCAAAATGTATAGATATTTAAAAAGAAAATTTTTTGGTGGGACAACATGAAGAGGGATATTTCAGATTTTGTGTCAAGATGTATGGTTTGTCAACAAGTGAAAGCTGGGAAACAGCCTGGAGGAGTCATGCAACCTCTTCCCATACCTGAGTGGAAATGGGATGATATCATGATGGACTTTGTCATGGGGCTACGAAAGACTCCTAGAAGGAACGATGTAATATGGGTAATTTTTTATCTTCTTACCAAGTCAGTACATTTTCTTTCTATAAGAGAAGATTTACCACTTGAATATCTAGAAAGACTATATATTAATGAAGTTTTGAGACTTTATGGAGTACCCCTATCGATGTTTTTTGATCGTGATCCACGTTTTACTTCAAGATTCTGGAAAAGTCTTTATAAATCCCTGGATACTGAAATTCGTTAGAGCACTGCCTACCACCCCCAAACTGATGGACAATCAGAATGGACTATTCAAACTTTAGAAGACATGTTGAGATCATGTTCACATGATTTTAAAGGTATGTAGGGTCAATATTTACCTCTGGCAGAATTTTCCTATAACAGTAGCTTCCATTCAAGTATTTAGATGGCACCATATAAAGAGTTATATGGAAAGAGATGTCGCACACCAACCTATTGGGATGATGTTAGTGAAAGAAAAGTTGTAGGCCCAGAACTTGTTGAGGAAACGCTGAAAAAGGTGAAGGTAATCCAAACCCACATCAATGCAGCTCAAAGTAGGTAGAAGAGCTATGCCGATAACTGAAGGAAGGATTTGGAATTTTATGTAGGAGATCATGTTATCTTGAAGGTATCTCCATGGAAGGGAGTTATACGTTTCGGTAAGAAGGGAAAATTGAGTCCCATTTATATCGGATCTTTCGAAATACTAGAACAAAATGGGGTTGTAGCTTACTATTTGGCAATGCCGCCTAGTCTCTCCAAAGTTCAGGATGTATTCCACATATCACAATTGAGAAAAAAACATGTCTGACCCAACGCATGTACTCACCTATGAGGAATTAGAACTAGAACCCAATCTGTCTTATTGCGAAGAGACTGTCAAGATTCTTGATACAAGCGAACAAGTACTCAGAAACCGAACGACTCTCCAGGTAAAAGTTCTACGGAGAAACCATAAGATGGAAGAGGCAACGTGGGAACCCAAGGAACTTATGATGAAGAACCACCCAAGTCATTTTATGTAGTAATACTCTAGAAATTTCAAGGACTAAATTAATTGTAAGGGAGAATGTAACACCCCAAGCTTCCATGGTACGCTTCTCTTTGAATAATACAATAGCGTGTATTGTGTGCAACTTCATGTTTTAACACACCACAATCAATAAAACTAGACGTTCTGAATAGTAATACCCACTTTTTGAACATTTATAAATTGTATCTTTCAAAATGGAATTCATTTTTCAATTCATAGTATTGAAATTATCTTAGGGTGAATTTTTGGTATTTTTCTGAAAACTTTCAATTTTGGATGAATAGTGAAAAACACTGAGTTATAGTTTAAAACCGAATTTTTATTTAAATAATTATTTATTTTATTTAAATTTATTTTAGGTAAAAATAGATACATAATACCTATATAAGTTCAACTTAATCCATTAGAGTCAGTTTATAATAATTTTAGATATATAAAAATTTTATTGAACTTTTTACCGTCTTTTACCCACCTCCTAGGAGCATTTGCAAATTTACATAAAAATTAATTTTACTGCTTCTGTGAGTTGAATTTTAAAAATCCGAGATTCACTGTTGATATCAGTAAGTAAAATGTAGTTCAATAAGATGAAAATAATTTTTGTTGAATAGTAACTTTTTACTTTTATTTACCACGGTTAAAAGTAAATAGTGTAATTAAGGGTAAAAGTGATATTATTATTACCCTAACACGTGTCCTAATTCTATTGGATAATTTTAATTCGACCAAAAACAACCTTAGGAATAAAATATGATCCTTTAGGTCCACTTGTATTATATGAGGACATTTATTATTATTTTATTTAAAAAAGATTTAAATGAGTTAAAATAAATGTTTAATAACTAAAAAAAATTAATATAGAGTTATAAATAAGATAAATTTGACTATAAAAATTCATTATAAAGATAAAAATATTTCCTAAATAATGGTATTTTAATTATAAATTTTAAACATTAAATAATTTAATTTATTTATGACACAATGATGATGCAGTAATTACCTAATTAATGAAATATTAAAATATTGGATACTATAAATATCTAAATAAATGTAATTTTAGACTTTTTATGAATTACACTAATTTTATAGGTTAATATGACATGTTAGGGTTGGTTAGATGAATTTTTTTCGAAGTAATAATGCTGTTATGAAAATAGAAAAAACAAAATACCAAATACTATCAAAATTGACATAAAGGAGTTTTTAAAACAAATATTATATTATTAATTGATATTATATTCCTTAAAAACTAAGGTTTAGACAAAAGTATTAAATAATATAATATATTTATTTAATGAACAACTTGAGATTCTCATGGAAGTTTATAGTAATTTTATTAACTATATAATAAAAAAATACAGAGACATGGTAAATGTCAAACTATTTAACTAAGAGTTAAATCTAAATGATAAAGTTAATATAGTGAACCAAACCTATCTAAAACCTATTTTTTGAGTGGTTTTAGACATCTCCACCTTATCCTTTTAATGATTCATTTTGGAGCCATTAGAAACCGAAAATTATTTTATTATAAAATAATTTTTCTAGCTTTTCCTAAGGTGCCCCTCACCCTTCTTATAAAATGGCACTCCCCCTTCCCTAAAATTTACACCTTAAAAGCCTTTTGGATCATCCAAACTCTGCCCAACTAACCTCTAAATTTTCCTCCCTTCATCCTAGAGGCCTTACTTTAGTCATAAAGCCAACCTAAGGAGCCCGTTTGATCAAATCAAAAGGAAGAACCCGAAAAAGCGGTAAATATTTCATCACCTCTTTCAAGTTCCTTTCTTCTTCCACTTCATCTCTCTTTGTTGTTTCCATTATAAAATAATAAATCCAGTATCTTCTATATAATTTTATGTTATTATAAATATGGTACAACCATATTCATTATTATATCCATCCTTTAAATGGAATCTCACCATACGTGAGTATGTACGGTTTACTGTCTCCATGTCGTGGTATAATTATTACTCAATACATTATTATTTGTATGGATATAATAATGATGTTTAATTGATGTAAATAATAAATATAACATGATAACTATTCTTTATATATGATATACCATCCAATTAAATATTATTTTAATATCAAAATAATGATATTGTCGCTCGTGCGTACGTACGGATTATCGTCTCCATGAACGCGATGAGATTCATTCCCCATCATATCCATTCAAGAATAATTTTCATTAGATGATTAAAAATAATGTTTAAGGACTTAATATCATTCTGAATTTTAAAAAGATACATCCTATCCATAAAAAACATTTCTTATGTAACAAATAATATAAAGGAAAATGAATCAGTTAACACCCAAAACGATGATAATATTAAAATATTATTAACAAAGAAATATTAGTAGATCATATATGATATCATATTAATGTATTTGGTTATTATATAATTTAATAACAATTATTTAACCATTATAGAAGAGTTTAACCTACCCTCGACCAAGAAAAAGGACAAGGTAAGGGTTAATTTTACAATCTCTTTATTATCCGAGGTTTTTTTTATGTAAGTATCTAATAGGACCTCTTTATCATCCACATACATGTTTCTTAAAAATGTATTTCAAAACATTTTTAATATTTACTAAAAAATTTGTTAAATTCACTTATACCCTTATTTGACCTTATATGTTTTTGAAAATATTATTTCTGTCGTCATCCAAACAAGGTACCATATGACCTTTTCGACAAAATTAAGGTAAGAATGATTTTTAACTTATATGGAAGGTGCGGCTATTTTCCACTGTTATAACATTGTCAAATCTTCCCTTACAAGATTATAATAAAATTTTCAAAATAAATGTTTTCTTTTTAATTATGTGACTCTTAAATTATTCAAAAATAGAAATATATATTTCTCTAAAAAAGGTTCTGATTTCATCTATATCAATATCCTTCGATGGATTTTAAGCTTGTTTGAAGTAAATTTATTATGATACAAAACATCCATATTGTATTGAAGGGTTTGTGATGTGTTTTAATTTGGATGTTTTATTTTATACCATTAATGTTTTATAGATAAATTATTGACATTTCGTATGCTAGTTTTAATATGAATGTGTATGTTATGTTTAAACCATTTCATATGAGGAATGCATTGGACTTAGTATGTGACGGGTGGAGCCTCCTATAGCTCCTAAATTCATCAGTAGGTCTCATGTGACAAACTAGTGTCTTGTCATAAGGCCTTGACAAAATCTTATTTGTAGTCTTGGCACAAGGCCTTGACTATGTGGTTATGAAAGTCTGGCATTATGCATTCCATCATTATGAAAGTGGATATTGATATTTCATGTGAGTATTTGACTAGTAGAATATCCATGTGAATAAGTAAATGGAATTATTTGATTTTATATTTTCTATATTATGCTGAAGTTCAAGTTTAAAAGGCTTTTGATTTAGTCTTATACATTTCCTTAAATGTTTTTCCTTATTTATGAAAGTTTCCACTATATTGTTATCCTTACTGAGCATCTGAGCTCACCCCTTTCTATGTTTTATTTTTTCCAGGATGTGAAGAAGTATATTATGAATGTCCTATAGGGATAGTATATGGGATCTTAGTGTTGTCTATAGAAACAATGTTGTTGTAGTTTTACATTGTATGATGTAATGTAAACCTTGTGAATATATTTAGTACTTCCAAGGCTACTAAACTAGTCAGTCTTTCGAGACTTGATATTTTGTGATCATGCCAATGATATGTAATAATGCACCGACTCTAGGCTTTTGGGTTTGGGTCGTTACAACATAAGTAAACATAATAACAAAACCCACACATATAATCACATCCCAAATTCAATATTTTAAATTAAAATCCTTACATTAATTTACTTCATTATTTTTCATGGTTATTATCAAAAAATTTCTATATTTCCATGGGAAAATATTTCATTCTCCATATAAATAGTAGTATCCTTATATTAATGTCATGATCCAACAATATACATGGAAAGGGTCTCACATAAATATACCCTGTAATAAAAGTAAGGATCCCAATATCTATCATTTTCAATAATGGAATGAAGCTGCATAAACTCATCAAAAATCCCTTCAAAGAAATAATACATAGGATTTTCACTCATTACCATCATTTTCAAATTAGATCATTTCATTTTTCTCATTAAGACTACCCTAAAAATCCACACAATAAATGAAAAGGCATGAAATCCCCACATATGCACCTAAATAGGGAGTAAACAAGGATCCTCTACCTTAAAGAAACTTCCTGATTCATTATACATAGTATGAAAAAATAGGAACAACTTGGAGAGCACAACCACATATATATAACATTAGCAAACTTGGAAAATGCCAATTGATCATTAAAATGATAGCCTGATGTAGAGACTCGTATCTTGACGTACATTGACATTACATTACATTTGCGGAATACTTAGTACATAACAAAAAAACACACACACAAGGACCATAATAGTTTAGTGTCTTTGGAAACTCGGAATATAATCTTCTAATCATGGTGAAAGATCTTAAAACTCTTCCATAAAGATCTTCCTTTTTTTTACCTAAAACCTTTCTTTATATCCTGGGGAAAAGAAAACATAAAAGGGTGAGCTCAAATTCTCAGTAAGGGTAAAAAAAAGAAATATCAATCACATCATATACATAAGCACATAACTTTGGGAAATCTTACCCTGCAAAAGAGATCATAATTTCATAACATGGGGTAAATCATGGCAGTGAAATGTAATCACAATAATCATAACTTAAAACATGAAACTTTGTGGCATTCACACATAATAATAGAGAATCATTTCTTGTTAGTCAAGACTCATTTCCAAGACTATCTTAGTGGACAAAGTCCCTTTCTGAACCGAGTCACCCTCATTTCAGTCCTGTTTCACTGAACCGGTATAACCTACCATTCCAGCCATGTCTATCTCATTAGATATAAAATCTTTACCCAATGCATTGGAGGGAGATATAGGTCCCACCCATCTCATAATGATACCATTCTTATGTGTGCCACAAAATCATAAATCATACATCATTACATAACCCATGTAATACAAATGGGAGTCTTAAACATCATGACATCATAAAACAATTCATATAAGATAGAGGAATTCATAAAATTAATTCCATCACAACTGTTGACCTCACCTGTTTTGATAATCCCAATTATGTATTCATATATTATGCTACTCTCAATTACTGGTGATCTACATATTAATTCTTTCAAACCGTTGATCAAGTTAATAATAATGTTTAAATAATCTCTGATTTATGTTAATCTCTATTATCCATGTTTAGCTTTGAAACAATTCTAAGTCAATTAGATTTGGTTTGCATAAGAGCTGCCGATAGCCAGAGCTACCGATAGCCAGAGCTACCGATAGCCAGAGCTACCGATAGCCAGAGCTACCGATAGCCAGAGCTACCGATAGCCAGAGCTACCGATAGCCAGAGCTACCGATAGCCAGAGCTACCGATAGCCAGAGCTACCAATAGCCAGAGCTACCGAGAGCCAGAACTACCGATAGCCAGAGCTACCGACAGCCAGAGCTACCGATGCACACAGAGCTACCGATGCACACAGAGCTACCGATGCACACAGAGCTACCGATGCACACAGAGCTACCGATGCACACAGAGCTACCGATGCACACAGAGCTACCGATGCACACAGAGCTACCGATGCACACAGAGCTACCGATGCACACAGAGCTACCGATGCACACAGAGCTACCGATGCACACAGAGCTACCGATGCACACGGAGATACCGATTTGAAGAGCTACCGATGGAAGATCCCTACACCGAGTCAACTATACACGTCTACAAACAAATGGCTACCTATAATGAACTGTGGAGTCAAATCCTATATCCTCGACAGTATTTGTTTATTATACTAACGGTTACATTTGTTACTTTTGATGCATTTAATGTTATTAAATGATTTATGTTGCCATTTCAGGAAACCGTACCAAGTACGATCAAAAAGTATAATCATTCCTTCTTGTCAGAAAAACAAAAAGGGTATAAAGAGGACATTATGTATGTATCAAAGGTGGTGAAAAATCAACAACAAAGAGATCAAGCACATAGAACACATTGGCGATCAAGCTCAAAACGTGCCAAGATCAACTGGAGAACTTGCACTCACGAAACTACTACTACCAGCCTCCAGAACATAGAGCATACATCGAGCAATCTATATTAAAGAAGAACCACACAAAACTTATCATTCTTTTGAGCCGATAAGAAAGCTGAACCTCGAAGTCAAGGAAGCAGATGGTACTCTGTTTTCCAGACAAAAACTAGAAGAAGACTCAGAAGGAATTCTAATCAACAAAAGAAGTCAAGAGCTACACGAAGATCACTAGAGCCATTTCTAATCTCTAAATCTTTATCTCTGTGATTTACTTTTTACATAACGAGCAGTGTGTGTTATCTGTTGTATTTTACACACACACTGTCTCCTGAACCTTAACTGGAGGATTTGTAAATCCTCACTCGTTATCTTTTCATTCCTTTTCCCACTGTGGATAGTGGTAGAGGTCGTGTGTGACCTGGACAGCTGGTTGTTGTTGTTTTGTTTCCCACGACTAACAGTGGTAGAGGTCTTGGACCTGGACAGTTGTAAACTGTTGAACCCCGATCCAGGGTGTGGATCATCCTTATATAAAACTTTTGAGAGGACTAAGTCTCAGCTTGAGACTGAACCTCTTGGTTAACTCCTCTGTGTTTTTACTTAAAGTTTATATCCATACAATGCTTATTTATTTCATTTTCCGCTGCTATAACTTTGAAATATAATTTATCTTTGAAGCTACTTTGATGGTTAAACTCGCAAGTGTTTATATTTATTGTAAACCAGTAAGTTAGTTTCAAAAGTTAAATTAATCATTAGATTAAGTTAACTGAGAACTAATCAATCTTTGAGAAACTAATTGAACCTTTATAATCTGTATAAATTCACTACAGTTCAATCTGTTTTTGAAATTGGGGGATTTTAATAAAAATTGTTTTTAGCAGAAATTTTAATTGGAACTCAATTCTCCCCCCCCCCCTCTTGAGTGTCCACTCCGACCAACAACAACATAATCAAATCAATGTAATTATAGGGATAAAAACAGATCCCTTTATTATATTAGATGGAAAATAATTTTGATAAAACACTTGAACTCCATTCTTGAGGAAAATATCCTTTCTATTTAAAAAACATTTTTCTTTTCTTAACATGTCATAAAACTTTAAACTAAAAGAAGTTGATTAAAAATAAACTAGAAAACTTGTAAAGTAAGCTTCTTGGAAATAATGTTTTAAAAATACATTCATGCCGTATAAGTAAAAAAACATTCTTCGTACTTTTGTCGGAAAGGTCAAAAAAAGTACCTCGTACGAAAAACGACAAAAGATTCCTTTCTTATCTTTTACTAAAAATTCACCGAAGGGTAAAATTGGATATAAACTATTGTAGAAGGATATAAATATTACATACTGGGTAAACATGGAT
The DNA here is from genome assembly GCA_963277665.1 of Viscum album. Classification (NCBI taxonomy): domain Eukaryota; kingdom Viridiplantae; phylum Streptophyta; class Magnoliopsida; order Santalales; family Viscaceae; genus Viscum; species Viscum album. Next base: position 365,950,781 of record OY728137.1, read on the forward strand.
GTGGATGATAAAATATACCCCAGTAAATACCAAAGTATAAACAATCCTGGATAAAAATGAGATTGTGATATTTCCCTTACCTAAGGTCCGATTTGCTTCGTAAGTGTCCGAACCTCGTGTATAATGATTTAAATAATGTCATTAAATTATTACAGAATCATATTCATTGTTATTATATCATATACGGTTCACTTATGACTTTATATTACCCGTTCTATTGTAAATTCATGTTAAAGTAGCGTTTTGGGTAAAATCGTCTCATTTGTCGTTCGTGTTTTAACTTGTAATTATTCATAAGATTACTTAGATCATTATTACTTAATTATAGAATATAAAACATGATTTATATATAATATGTATTCAGAATATACATATATATAATGGATCGATAAATGGAAAGAAATATACCGTTCATGGAGACGGTAGGCCGTACGTACGCATGAACGTTGTTTTCTTTTTGTTATTGAATTGGGTGGAATTAAGTAGATGACATACATATATATACAAATAAATCCCGTAGATTTATAATGTCATATATTTCATTATTATTTCTTATATATACTTTATAATCATTCTTAAATTGTTAACATGGAGAATGAATCTCATCGCGTCGTGGAGACGGTAGTCCGTACGTACGCACGAGCGATGATATGATTTCCATAATTATTGAAATGAATTGGAGTGGATGATACAATATATCAGAATCAATATGATGTTCTAATAACTATGTATAGTTATTATTTACACCATTATACCCATCCATGTAAGGTGGTGGTGGAAAATAGATTACACCACGGCGTGGAGACGGTATTCCGTACGTACGCACGCGCGGTGATTTCTTTTTCCATAGGATGGATAGATGGTGAAATAGAGTTGTTTCATACATATAATAACATATCAGTATATGAGTGATACTGATTTTATTACTTCATAATGAAACAACCTAAGAAGAAGAAGTGGAAGAAGAAATAAAGATGAAAGAATCGGTAACGGACATTACCTCTTCTTTGAAGTGCTTCTTTGAGACCTCCTTTTAGGGCACTAAAATGGGTCTTTGAAGAAGACCAGAATCTCTAGGATGATACTAGGGAAGTGGAGAAGAGATTTTGGCAGGGTTTGGCCGAGATTGAATTCTCAAATTGGTGTGAGGAGGAGAGGGAGGAGGATCCATTTTATAAGGGAGGAGAGGGGCACCATAGGAATATCTCAAAATATTATTTTATATTAAAGTCAAAATCGGTTTATAATGGTTCCAAAGGGTCTTATTTCGAAGCTAAAGTGGGGATGGGTCGAAATCCTATCAACCAATAGGATTTAGACATGTTTAGGGTATTATTTTAACCTTATCAATTAGATTTAACTCTAAGTTAAATAATTTAACTTTTACCGTGTCTTTTTGTTTTCTTTCACTATATGGTTAATACACTTACTATAACATGCCAAACGAACCCCAAATTGTTTATTATTAATATATATATCCTTATCTAAGTCATTTTTCCGAACCTTATATTTTTAGGAATAAAATAACAATTAATAATATAATATTTGATTTAAAAACTATTTTGTGTCAATTTTGACACTATTTGATATATGATTTTTGTAAAAGTCATAACAGAATTAGATGTTAGAACCAACTTGATTAAATCAACACTAATATATCATATTAACCTAGAAAATTATTGTAATTCATAAAAAGGATCAAATAACATTTATTTGATCATTTATAACATCAATTATGTTAACATTTCCTTAAAAGGGTAATTACTGCATCATCGTTGTGTCATAAATAAATTAATTTATTTAATGTATAAAAATTACAAATAAAATACCATTATGTAGGAAATCTTTTTATCTTTCTAATGAATATTTATAGTCAAATTTATCTTATGTATAACCCCATATTAAAAATTATTTACTTATTAAACATTGATTTTAACTATTTTAACCCTTCTTTAAATAAATTAATAATAAATGTCCTAATCTAATCCATGTGGGCCTAAATGGTCATATTGTTTTCCTAAGTTTGTTTTTGGTCGAATTTCACTTATCCAATAGAATTAGGACATGTGTTAGGGTAATAATAATACCATCTTTACCCTTAATTACCCTATTTACTTTTAACCGTGGTAAAAAAAAGTAAAAAGTTACTATTCACCAAAAATTATTTTCATCTCATTGAACCACATTTTAGTCCTTGATATTAACCGTGTCTCTCGGATTTTCGAAATTACATTCACAGAAGCGGTAAAATTACGTTTTATGCAAAATTCAGTTTTTAACCTACCACTTAGTGGATTCACTATTCATCAAAAATTGAAAGTTTTCAGAAAAATACCAAAAATTAGGCCTAAGCTATATTTGATATTATGAACTCAAAAATGATTTCTATTTTACCAAATTCAAAACATATCAGTTGCATTAATTAATTTAAAAATTAATTCCCGTCGTCAAAACAAAAGGCGTGTTTTTAAGAGATAATAACTATCAAAAGATTGGCACTTGTTTATAACTGGTTTAAATGTTAAATTACATCCAATGACCAACATTGTATTAAATTGTAAAAATATATTCTAAATATACTTTAAAACCACTCAAATTAATAATTTATCACTATTAATTATTTCGATTGAAAAATTTGTTTTTAATTAAAATTTAGTAATTTTCACTATTCATCAAAATATGAAAGTTATCCAAAAATCACCAAAATTTCACCTTAAGCTAATTTCGATATTACGAATCCAAAAATTAATTCCATTTTAAAAAATAAAATTACAAAATTTCAAAAAGTGGTTATTACTATTCATAACAGCTAGTTTTAATAATATTTTAATATCATATTGTTGTTTAGTGAAACTCGTTATTGTGTACTACACACGCTATCGAGGAAGGTCACGATTGCGTGTAATGCAAGGCAAATCAAGGATGCGTGTTGTGCAAGCTCCTTTTGGTTTAGTGTACAACACAAGACATTTGTGAAATTAAAAAGAATATTTTTCATAAAATCTCGGGGTGTTACATTCTACCCCCCTTAAAATGAATTTCGCCCTCGAAATTCGTCGGGGTTATAAGTGGTTTTCTACTTGAATGTTTCTTTAATAGAAACCCACATCGTAAAAATAAATACCAAAACCAATCTTTAAAAACAAAAGTATGAAACGTAACGGTTACCCAAATAAACTAATCACTGGGTTTCCACATAGGTGAAAATATGGATATGGAAGAAAAATATAACCATCATGTTCTGATGGAGAGTGGTAGAGAACATGGCTATGGATAGACAACAATCACAAATCCATAAATTTGTGACGATCTAAGGTACCATCTGATTAATCAGATATAAGAGCACTAGGACAACATTTTTGGTTTTCAAGATCGTTTCCCTAAAGTTGAAGAGTTTGAATTAGAATAAATACTTACTTTATTTTGGTACAATCTCACTGTTGTTCGTGCCTTAAACAATTTCCACTCATCTCTTAAATAAATGAAGTTGAATTTCTTATTTGTGAAGTGTTAGCAGATCATGTGATAGAATGACGGGTCATTCCATCTCTTTCAAATAAAAGGTTAGCAAAAGTTATAAGTCCATCTTATGGTTAATCGTATATGGTTCCAAAAATGAACATATAATTCATATATCATACCGCTTAATAAAATAAAACTATTTTCCACTAACCAGGGACTTCTTTTAGGCCAGTGGTAGGCGATAAAGGCCAGTCGCACTTCGATTGTGGGTTCGATTCCCACAGCCTTGTCCGACATGATGGGCTGTCGCCCGTCCTACAGGTTGTCCTTTTTCTAAAACTATATTACTATAACATCCCATCAATAATATTGAAAAAACTTCTATCCTTAAACAATACTAACTTATGTCCAACATAATCCATTCCAATCTTTAGGCTTATCCATAATACTATAGTCCACTCTCATAACATAGTAAAAACAATTACCAGAGATTTAATACCATCATTGATCCCCATATATCATAAGATATGTTTTGTTGGTCACATTCCAAACATTCAAAGTCATTAATCATGTATTATCTTGAATACTCATTGAACCTTAGGGAAAACATGAATGAAGTTAAAAGTTAACACCTTCCACATACCAAAATCCTCAAAATTCTATATACTCAAACCATGATACCACTTAGTCCTTATATCAATCATGAGCTCATGAATACTGTTAAACATTTCATTTTCTCGTTTTTCCTTCATTATGCGCATATCAACTTATTTCCAAAAATATTTCAATCACTTTGAATACCACATTAGACCAATACATAAATATTCCAATACTTTATGATACAACATTATTTTGGAATCCCATTACATAAACACTTAATCATTCCACCACATCGTTGTCATATTCAACATCACCAATAGTGATGGCATGTGACTTCCCTTTTTCCTTTGCCTTAAGCGGTTGCTCATGTCGATCATCACTAACCCTTGGATTAGGGAATTTATTAGCATAATGCCCCATTTCCTTGCACTTGAAGCATTGAAGTGTTGGTGGTGCGTTCTCTGCAGTGTTTTCTTTATTCACATCATTAGAAACCTCTTTTCCATTACCTCGGCACTCAACTGCTCGATGACCTTCTTTTCCACACTTAAAACATTTTCTAGTCCCTTTAAGACAATCTCCACCATGCTTCTTTCCACACTTTGTGCATAAGGAAACATTCATCTTCTTTTCACCATTATTTTGAGATTTCTCCTTGAAATCCATCTTTCGTTTCTTTTCAAAACCATGAGATGGATATGTAACACCAACTTCCATTTCTACCTTGATAGCACAACGCACAATTTCTTCATAGCTACTGAAGTCTCTTATAGATAATACCCTTCGAAGACTTGGTTTTAAGCCACTGAAAAATCGATCAACTTTACTTTCAGGTTGGATGATAATGCTAGATGCATACCTTGCAAGTCTTGTAAAATTTGCTTCGTATATACCAACAGATTCCTCATCCTTTTGCTTCAGCTCAAGAAACTCCTTTTCCATATTTGTTCGAAGAATACGAGGGAAGTACTTACTGAAAAACAAGTTCTTGAACTCATCCCATTCCATGGACTCAATTTCATCTCTTGGCCTCGTATTCTTGATAAGAATCCACCATTGATTAGCATCACCTTCCAAACGATACAATGCTAAGATGACTTTATCATGTTCAGAACATTGAAGAACTGAAAATATCTTTTCAGTAGTACTGATCCATTGTTCAGCAACAAGTGGATCGGTAGTCTCACTGAAAGAAGGTGGACGTTGCCTCATGAAGGACTCAATAGAATATTGTTCCCTTCTCTGCTCATTTGGAAGTCCAGAATGATTCATAGCTTGTGTAAGTATAGAAATAAGATTTTGCACTCCATCTCCCATAACATTTGTTTGTTCAGGAGGGTAATCATTGCATTGTCCATTGCATTGATCAACACGGTTCCTTCGGGTTCCAGCCATCGTCTAAAACCCAAAAAGAATAGTGTGAGTGACAAAATCATGCTAGGGAAAAAAACAAAATAAAGGGGGAGTACCTTAAATATCTAACATCTTAGGTTTAATTATATGATCGTTAGCGTAATTCTAGTACTATAACCTATACGTATACTTAACTTAGGGACATCCCTAGACATACCTTAGAAATATCTCTAGGGATCTCACTAACATTTTCGCATCCTAGTTTCCAAAGGTTGACTAAACCTTTCCTCTGATACCAACTGTAGAGACCCGTATCTTGACGTACATTGACATTACATTACATTTGCGGAATACTTAGTACATAACAAAAAAACACACACACAAGGACCGTAATATTTTAGTGTCTTTGGAAACTCGGAATATAATCTTCTAATCTTGGTGAAAGATCTTCAAAATATCCCATAAAGATCTTCCTTTTTTTTACCTAAAACCTTTCTTTATATCCTGGGGAAAAGAAAACATAAAAGGGTGAGCTCAAATGCTCAGTAAGGGTAAACAAAAGAAATATCAATCACATCATATACATAAGAACATAACTTTTGGAAATCCTAACCTGCAAAAGAGATCATAATTTCATAACATGGGGTAAATCATGGAAGTGAAATGTAATCACAATAATCATAACTTAAAACATGAAACTTTGTCTCATTCACACATAATAATAGAGAATCATTTCTTGTTAGTCAAGACTCACTTCCAAGACTATCTTAGTGGACAAAGTCCCTTTCTGAACCGAGTCACCCTCGTTTCAGTCCTGTTTCACTGAACTGGTATAACCTACCATTCTAGCCATGTCTATCTCATGAGATATAAAATCTTTACCGAATGCATTGGAGGGAGATATAGGTCCCACCCATCTCATAATGATACCATTCTTATGTGTTCCACAAAATCATAAATCATACATCATTACATAACCCATGTAATACAAATGGGAGTCTTAAACATCATGACATCATAAAAAATTCATATAAGATAAAGGAATTCATAAAATTAATTCCATCACAACATAATCAAATCAATGTAATAATAGGGATAAAAACAGATCCCTTTATTATCTTAGATGGAAAATAATTTTGATAAAACACTTGAACTCCATTCTTGAGTAAAATATCCTTTCTACTTCAAAAACATTTTTCTTTTCTTAACATGTCATAAAACGTTAAACTAAAAGAAGTTGATTAAAAATAAACTTGAAAACTTGTTAAGGAAGCTTCTTGGAAATAATGTTTTAAAAATACATTCATGCCGTATAAGTAAAAAAAAACATTCTTCGTACTTTTGTCGGAAAGGTCAAAAAAAGTACCTCGTACGAAAAACGACAAAAGATTCCTTTCTTATCTTTTACTAAAAATTCACCGAAGGGTAAAATTGGATATAAAATATTGTAGAAGGATATAAATATTACATATTGGGGAAACATGGATGTGGATGATAAAATATACCCTAGTAAATACCAAAGTATAAACAATCCCAGATAAAAATGAGATTGTGATATTTCCCTTACCTTAGGTCCGATTTGCTTCGTAAGTGTCCGAACCTCCTGTATAATGATTTAAATAATGTCATTGACTTATTACAGAATCATATTCATTGTTATTATATCATATACGGTTCACATATGACTTTATATTACCTGTTCTTTTGTAAATTCATGTTAAAGTAGCGTTTTGGGTAAAATCGTCTCATTTGTCGTTCGTGTTTTAACTTGTAATTATTCATAAGATTACATAGATCATTATTACGTAATTATAGAATATAAAACATGACTTATATATAATATATATTCATAATATACATATATATAATGGATCGATAAATGGAAAGAAATACACAGTTCATGGAGACGGTAGGTCGTACGTACACATGAACGCTGTTTTCTTTTCGTTATTGAATTGAGCGGAATTAAGTAGATGACATACATATATATACACATAAATCCAGTAGATTTATTATTTCATATATTTCATTATTATTTCTTATATATACTTTATAATCATTCTTAAATGGTTAACATGGAGAATGAATCTCATCGCGTCGTGGAGACGGTAGTCCGTACGTACGCACGAGCGATGATATCATTTCCATAATTATTGAAATGAATTGGAGTGGATGATACAATATATAAGAATCATTATTATGTTCTAATAACTATGTATAGTTATTATTTACACCATTATACCCATCCATGTAAGGTGGTGGTGGAAAATAGATTACACCACGACGTGGAGACGGTATTCCGTACGTACGCACGCGCGGTGATTTCTTTTTCCGTAGGATTGATAGATGGTGAAATAGGGTTGTTTCATACGTATAATAACATATAATTATATGAGTGATACTGATGTTATTACTTAATAATGAAACAAACTAATAAGAAGAAGTGGAAGAAGAAATAAAGATGAAAGAATCGGTAACGGACATTACCTCTTCTTTGAAGTGCTTCTTTGAGACCTCCTTTTAGGGCACTAAAATGGGTCTTTGAAGAAGACCAGAACCTCTAGGATGATACTAGGGAAGTGGAGAAGAGATTTTGGCAGGGGTTGGCCGAGCTTGAATGCTCAAATTGGTGTGAGGAGGAGAGGGAGGAGGTGCCCTTTTATAAGGGAGGAGAGGGGCACCTTAGGAATATCTCAAAATATTATTTTATATTAAAGTCAAAATCGGTTTATAATGGTTCCAAAGGGACTTATTTCGAAGATAAAGTGGGGATGGGTCGAAATCATATCAACCAATATGATTTAGACAAGTTTAGGGTATTATTTTAACCTTATCAATTAGATTTAACTCTAAGTTAAATAATTTAACTTTTACCGTGTCTTTTTGTTTTCTTTCACTATATGGTTAATACACTTACTATAACATGCCAAAAGAACCCCAAATTGGTTATTATTAATATATATATCCTTATATAAGTCATTTGGACGAACCTTAGATTTTTAGGAATAAAATAACAATTAATAATATAATATTTGATTAAAAAACTATTTTGTGTCAATTTTGACACTATTTGATATATGATTTTTGTGAAAGTCATAACAGAATTAGATGTTCGAACAAAGTTGATTAAATAAACACTAATATATCATAGTAACCTAGAAAATTAGTGGAATTCATAAAAAGTCTCAAATAACATTTATTTGAGCATTTATAACATCAATTATGTTAACATTTCCTTAAAAGGGTAATTACTGCAGCATCGTTGTGTCATAAATAAATTAATTTATTTAATGTCTAAAATTTACAAATAAAATACCATTATGTAGGAAATCTTTGTATATTTCTAATGAATATTTATAGTCTAATTTATCTTATGTATAACCCCATATTAAAAATTATTTACTTATTAAACTTTGATTTTAACTATTTTAACCCTTCTTTAAATAAATTAATAATAAATGTCCTAATCTAATCCAAGTGGGCCTAAATGGTCATATTTTATTCCTAAGTTTGTTTTTGGTCGAATTTTACTTATCCAATAGAATTATGAAATGTGTTAGGGTAATAATAATACCATCTTTACCCTTAATTACCCTATTTACTTTTAACCGTGGTAAAAAAAAAGTAAAAAGTTACTATTCACCAAAAATTATTTTCATCTCATTGAACCAAATTTTAGTCCTTGATATTAACCGTGTCTCTCGGATTTTCAAAATTCCATTCACAGAAGTGGTAAAATTACGTTTTATGCAAAATTCAGTTTTTAACCGACCACTTAGTGGTTTCACTATTCATCAAAAATTGAAAGTTTTCAGAAAAATACCAAAAATTAGGCCTAAGCTATATTTGATATTATGAACTCAAAAATGATTTCTATTTTACCAAATTCAAAACATATCAGTTGCATTAATTAATTTAAAAATTAATTCCCGTCGTCAAAACAAAAGGCGTGTTTTTAAGAGATAATAACTATCAAAAGATTGACACTTGTTTATAACTGGTTTAAATGTGAAATTACATCCAATGACCAACATTGTATTAAATTGTAAAAATATATTCAAAATATAGTTTAAAACCACTCAAATTAATAATTTATCACTATTAATTATTTCAATTGAAAAAGTTGTTTTTAATTAAAATTTAGTAATTTTCACTATTCATCAAAATATGAAAGTTATCCAAAAATCACCAAAATTTCACCTTAAGCTAATTTCAATATTACGAATCCAAAAATGAATTCCATTTTGAAAAATAAAATTACAAAATTTCAAAAAGTGGTTATTACTATTCATAATGGCTAGTTTTAATAATATTTTAATAGCATATTGTTGTTTAGTGAAACTCGTTATTGCGTACTACACATGCTATCGAGGAAGGTCGCGATTGCATGTAATGCAAGTCAAATCAAGGATGCGTGTTGTGAAAGCTCCTTTTGGTGTAGTGTACAACACAAGACATTAGTGAAATTAAAAAGAATATTTTTCATAAAATCTCGGGGTGTTACACCTGAACTCACCCTGAACAAAACAACAACATTATTATGAACCCCTGAATTAATAATGAAATAAAATAATGTGATAAATGGAATAACTTAACTTATATTTTTAAAGATAAAACTATGGAATGAAATGATAAAAGTATAAGGAAATATATTCGAATATCCTCTAATAATTCTTAGAGTTATCCCATAGTTTAAGGGAAATAAGAGATGGAAAAAAAATCTTGGTGATCACACGTCTCATTCATGGTGTGAAACACAAATTCACATATCCAATTTTAATATGTACATATAATTAAGGACATGAAACAAAATTCATTTTTTAATTCCATAAACCTAAACCCAATGAACATTAGATAATTTTTATGGTACCTAATGATAGAATTAATTCAAATCATGAACAAAAAATTCAAGTAATTTGTTTACCAAAATAGAAACCCCATCCAAAACTCAAGCTGTGAATCCCCAAAATCCAAGATATGAAATAATATCTCAAAATGATAAAGAATATTCATGTCATATACCACATTTTACTACATAATTTCTACTCAAATCCCTATTAAACCATTTTTGAGTCTCTGATAAACACCTCCAACTCCAAAACTAGCAAAGTAACGGGGGTAGAAGGTATTTTATTTTTTAAATTATATATTGATTAATCATTATATAATCATATTTATATCATTAATATAAGATATTTTATTTTAATATATCCTTATTATTATTCATGTAATGTATAAATGAGAAATAAATCAAATATCTTCATTGAGGATGTAGTCAAAACTTACACACGAGTGACATTATCATTAACTAACAAATGGGGGTAAGAAGATAGATAATATTTTATATTTACATGATCAGAATTATGTCATGAAATAATATATATATATATATATATATATATATATATATATATATATTTATAATTGTACATTTGTGGAGGAGATGAAAATGATATAGACTTCCTTGTAGAGGTGGTAGTCCAGAATTACGCCCAAGTGAAGTTTTCATTTTCTATCATATGGAGATAAGGTAGATAATCATTATTCAATAAACATCATAAAATTTTAGTGTATTAATGATAATATTGTTATTATATTAGGATGTAAAATTAAAATATTATTATGGTACAAGAATAAATAAATTAAAAGGATTCAATTAAGTGAATTACCTTTTCTTTGGGAAACCTCATATGGCTTGGAGCAAAAGCCTTCTTAGAGAGGAATTTTGAAAATAAAGGACCCATTGTGATTTGACTAAGGATGTTTAGAAGATATTTCAATAGGGATTGGTTGATATAGATTTATTAGGATGTGTTAGACTCATGTAATACAAAAAATAAATCAAACATATGATTTATAATTAATCTTATTACTATTTATATTCAACATTATTTTTTAAATAATTTAGAATTATTTTTCAACTAAAAAATAAAAAACTTATTTAAATAAAAAAATTTCCATGAATTATATTATTTTATTAAATAGTTAAATATAAAAATTATAGATTTTAATTTCATAAAATGTACATCATATTTGGATTTATCATATATAATTTTTCTTGTGGTTATTTTCTATGATTTTTCTATATTTATTTTACATTAGTGAATAGTGAAAGAAACCAACTTTTAGTAAGACATAAATTTATTTTGATTTATATATAAAGTATAATAATAAATTTTATTGGTTTTAAATTAAAATTATAGCCTTTTTACTAAAAATATTTCAATAGTAACCATCATTATATTTCTTTTTGGAAAAAACAATTATTTTTATGATTAAAAATGGGCAATTTTCTAGAAACTGTTTTCATTTAAATTTCTATATTTTTATTAATTTCCACCACTTTTAGATATTTAATCTTTTAATTTGTATTAAATGTTTGGAATAAATATTTTCATATTTTTTAATTTTTTGAATTTCATTCTTTTTTATTATGAATTGCAACATTCGTAAAACATTTTCACCATGGTAATAGTAAGAAGAGTTTAAAAAAACTTTATAACTAAGAAATAATGTATAATATATCACAAAAACATGATTAATTTTAAATATATGATTTTATTTATATTAATAATCATACTATCTTCAAAATATTTTAAATTTTCCACTTTACTTTTATAAATTCATATAATATATTAAAAAGGATTTAAGTATTTAGAAGTGTTATAATCCCCTCACTTATAAAAGGGATCCTTATATATTTAATTATTAATGTAATTTGAGCCATTTATAATTATTATTATTATTTACTCAAATACCTTCCTAATAATCCTAACAATTTTCTATAGGTTTTAGCCTTCTCGAAAGACCATCTTAAGAAGGCTTAAAGCGTAATTGAAGGGAGGTTTTCCCAATAATATGTATAATTATTAACCATGTGCTTCATGATTTAGTTCTTCTTCTAACTCCATGATGTATTATTTTAAACATGATGAAATAATAATATAATTATCTAACATATAATTTTATTTTATTATTATTATTATATAACCCTTTATGATTATATTTTTCATTCTATAGGAAATGAAAACATCGCTTGTGCATATGTGTGGACTACCACCTCGACAAGGTCATGAGTTTCATTTTTCATCATCATATCATAAGTATTATTAAAATATGGTTAAAAGTAATATATGAGATTTTTATAAAATAACTAAATTTCTTTAAACCTAATATATAACTTACCTTATTACCATACCATCTATAGGAAAATCATAGAATTTTTCATGGCTGAGTGTGGATTACCACAACCAAGAAGTGAAGTGATTAATTTTTCATTTTCACTATACAAGGATGGTATTAAGTAAGGAAATAATAAATAAAAAAAATACATTTATAACATATTAATTATTTATGAAAATTAAGATAATATCTACATTATTATTTAAACTCAAAAGAAAAATGAAAACATTGTTAATGCATACCTACAAACTAATTTCTCCATGAAATGATGTGGTTAATTTTTCATTACTGAATTACACGGTTGATTTTAAAATAGTATATAATTTATAAATATGATATTTATAAAAATTTTGATATTATTTATTTAGTTTAATCATAACAAATTTGACCATGATCAATGTAATGTTGTTATTTTGAGGGTACAAACTAATTGTCCTCAAAATGTTCATTGTGAACATAACGATATTAGTAACAAAATAAAACACAGTAAAAACGAAATATAGATAAAAATAATGATGAAATAAATTTAAAAAATTTATTAACTAGGATATATATATAACTTTATTATGTATTTTTTAGAGAATGTACAAAGATATATGAGACTTAAGGTAAGTAATTTTCCTTCAAAACATTGTTTTAAATGTGTTAGCATTATTCTACTCTATATCTATATTCCTAAAAATATTTAAATAATGCTATTTTTTATAGAAAAATTATTTAAAAAAATTATTTTCAAATACCATTTAATTTATTTTCAAATGATTAAAAATAATCTTATAAACATTTTTCATTTAGTTAAATTAGTCTTTTTCTTTTGTGAAAGTAAAAAATGAATGGTTTTTAACATATAGAGTTTGAAAAAAAATTCCCCACCATAATTGATATTATTTATTTTCATTATTCCTATACAATATAAAATTATTCTTCAAGTTAGAACATATTCCTACTCTTATATATGTTTTTGATTTTTAAGGGTTTTAAAAAACCAAAATTTAACTTTATGATTATGTGAAAATGGAAAATGATATGTATATGGGTTCAAAAGAGTATTCCAATTAAATTGTGAAATATTAGAAATTTATTTATCATGATATGGTTCCATATAATTCTATATTATAATGGGTGATATACATATACCTCATGAAGATGGGTCAACCTGATATAGTTCTTAAATGATTTGGGTAGAAATTAGTTATAAAATAAAAAAATGAGGAAGATAACGTAGTAGGTTATTCTTATATAATTAAATAGACCTCAATTATTTTTTTCATGGGTTTAACCTGAGTGAATGTGGGTGATGAGTATTATGTTCCAATATACTTCTTTCCTACATAATAAGTTTTTTATGGAAATGTTTTGATTCCATGTGGGAAAAAATATTATAATCCTTTAAAGGTGAATAATTGGAATGTCTTCATGAGTTCTCATATACTTAACATTTACTTCATCATTTTATATAATTATAATTGGTTTCAATGGATTTATTTGATAGAAATATTATTTTCTTAGGGGTTATACGTTACATTTATGTGCTCAAAGTTTTGTTTTTAAATACATAAACATTTCCATTGGTTTTTATGCATTTCATCAGACTAATGATATTCATTAATTTATCTAACTCATAATAGGATTTATTTTTCTTCATACCATTTTTCAAAAAAATTAAATGATATAAGGATGTTTAATAACATGATCATGATAAAAATTTAGTCCGGGAACTAATCATAATATAATAAAAAGTTACTTGAATGTAACATGGGTATAAACCTAAAGCCATATGTTTGTAGAAAAAATTTATACTATATATATGTTTCTGCATTTTTTTGTAAGGATTTTCTGAATTATCTAAATATATAAACCTATTATATTTGGATAATTTAATGAATTTAATACCTTTTTATAACTCATGTAATTATTTTTTAATTTATGATATGGGGCCTTATAAGATGTGTAGAGGAGTGAGAGGAAGTGGTTCCTTTTTATAATTGTGGTGTGTGAAAAGCCTATTAATACCTGAAACATTATTATATAATATATATCATACACTTCTAATGTGTAATTTTTTTTAAAATTTCATAAATAATATGGATAAAGCTAAAATAAAGCTAACCGATTAAGAACTTTTTTGTGTCTTCTTAATGCCTTAGCACTTTATTTTAACCAATTTAATCCACTTGACCCTAAAAATGGTGAATTTATTTTTCCAAGATTATCAATCATGATGAAAAAAATAAAAGTGATATTATTTGTAAATTTGGTCATGTAAAAAACAAACATTGAAAAAAAAATTATTAGATTCAATTTCTGAAATTGGTATAAATTACTTTTACTAAAATTTTAAAAACTTTAATGAAAACATATTGTTATAAAAATTAATTGTTCAATATAAAAATGATTTTTCACCAAAATAAATACTAAATTTTATTAAATTGAATAATTTTGGATTGTTATTAAAAATAAATTTTATTAGACATTAAGAACTAAAAAAACCAAATTTATTATTCCAACCATTCAATTAAATTCTGTGTAACAAAATTTTTATTTTATAAGATTAAAATATAAGCTTGGTTCAAAAAATTGAATCATGGGTTTCTATTAGAAAAATGTTCCTAACTGATTTATTTTATATCATAAAAATATTTTTAACCACTAAAAAATATTTAATATATTTTAAATTCATGACTATATCATAGTGATGTCACAAAATATGTGGTAATTGTGAAATCGTTATGTTTCATTATTCAACCAAAAATCGATTATTCCATAAAAATACAAAAAAAATCAACCTAAGGTAATTTTGACATGAAATATTTAAAAATAATAATCTGTTATATAAAATTTAATTAATAAAATTTATAAAATTATTTTTTAAATGAAAATTAAAAAAATATATAAAAATATTTTTTATTGAAAAATGACCCTTTTAATATTTAATATGTTTTAAAATTATAAGAGTTTTCTCTTATCATTAAAAAACGAGTACTTATTACCTAGGAACTAATAATGAAATTTTTGTTACGAAAAAAATTCCACGTATATTTATAATGTGTTTACTCAGGATCATATATACCAATCTAGCTATTTTTTATAATGTTCATATTTAAATAAAACATTTCTATTGTATATCATGGTTTGTTTAATCATTGGGTTGCATGTATCCCAAAATATTATAAATAGTATTCATAATCTAATATCATGGTGTGTTAAATTTTTCACTCATTCAAAAGACAAAAATGAATTTTTTCGCTTCTTTGTACCAAAATATGTTGACATTAAGAAAGAATGACACAAAACAATATGTTTAGTGTTAAAGAATAACTAGGGTTTTAACACCCCATGTTTTAATTCAAAATATTTAATTATTATACTTATTCCATGACTATGAGGCCATGATTTTGGATGGTGGGTCATGATATTTTATTTCCTTTTATAGTATTATATAGATCCTAGGAGGCGGATAATTATTTTTATATAATTATTTTTTTCTGGATTTTTTCTTCTATGTACAACTTATTTAAAGTTCAAATAATCAACTATTATAATTAGGAGATAATTATATATAGCCTTTGAAATATAGATCATAAATTAGTATTCACGATAGAATTACATTTGGTTTTCTTATGAAGTATCACATAGTTATATATATACTAATCATGGAGTTTCATTCATGTAAATAAACTATATAGAGACCTATAAAACTATAAATTTATATCTTCCATATAAATTTGTAAGGGGGGAATGGAATAGACCATGGGTGAAAATAATTTATTCAAATAACAAGTGACGGAAAATATCCTTGGGGTTATGTGACATCACCTGAACATTGTATCCACAAAAATAATGGGTAAGATTGTTTGTTTTAAAAACAATGAAAATTCATAGTATACAATCCTTTAGGATTTCTAGGGAGGTTGACATAAGTAAAAAACCCTCAGTTTGTTGTGTGTTTTTATTTCTATACATGTGTATGATATTATATGTGGGTTAATTAAATAAGTAGATTGGTTTGATTTTTTCTATATAATAAGGGAACAATATCCAGAGTATTTTTAAGAAATGGACAAAAATATTGAATTAGGAAGAAATTTGATTAACCCATACCCCCACTCGCTCAGTGTGTCACTAGTTACAATAACATATTTATTCCATTGATTATTATTTTTTATAATTAAAATATATATATATATAGTTTCTTTTATTTCTATAGTACTATCATATATATTTCTATAATATTATTGTACATTATATTGTTATGTGTTCTGTATCCCTAGTTTTGGTTATTATATTGAATGTAAATTTCATGTTTTGTGTTTTCAAATTAAGATAAAATAACATAATGTTCATTTTCTTTTATTTATTGTAATGATGTTTTTATTTACTATAAATAATCTTGGGCCCTGCAATATTACACACAAAAAATATTTCAACCGTGAAATTTGTGTTACATGTCAATCCAAAATCATTTATGGGTAAATATTCATCACCTATTTCTTAGGATTCAGTGTTTTTTACTCTATATTTTCATTCCTATAAAGTACATTCACTAGTATAGTTTTCCAATTAAATATCACATGATTACAAGTATCAAGAATATAGAAATTAATTTCATTATAGCACATGTCAGGTTCATTCTCTATTTCATCATTGGTGAGCACATGTGTCTTGTTTGTCATATACTTCCACAAAAATTAGACATTATAGTAATAATGTACTTTGGATATTTTTGGTCCCATATTAAAATGAAAAGTTATTACTCACACTCTCTCCAAAATCTAAAAAAATACCCGTTTGTATTGGAAATTATTTTCCCATCAAACAATTTCATTTAACTAGCTTCCATAAAGAAAACCTTCTGGAATACATGATCCCCTAATTCAAATTCTATTTATATCCAATTATTATCAATAAAACATTTTTATTACATTGATCTTTCATAATATTATTTCATAAGGCTAAAAAATTATAATTTAACTCTATAATTATTTTTGGACCAACTATCCTTTTACCCAAACTACATCCTTATAGGTTGGAGTAGGACATGTTTTCTTATACAAGGATCTATATGGTTCCATTTAGATTTTTGAATAGAAGAAATTATTGAATGAAAATTCTTTTAAAAGTAGAAATTGTTCTCGTATTCCTTGGAATTCATGCGAGTTAGACATCACCATATAATAAAGTATTAATAAAGTCTATTTATACATCCCATTAATTTGATGATGATAGGTAATTACCAAAGGTATTTTTTAAGGACATATAAATTATCCTCTATAAGTTTAGTGTAAAATAAAGGTCATTATCAAATGTAATTGATTGAGGATACTATAAACCCTCACAACTTCAATAATATAAAATCACAGAAGACGGTCAAGAGAAATATCCTCCATTATTACATGGAAATATGAATTTTTTAATGTTATCCCCAATAACCCTTATTTCATTACTCCAATTATGTTTCTTAATAATCCGAGCATCACAGTCCAATTTAATATTATCACACTTCCTCGTTGTTATAGTGATAGGTTTCATGACACCATATACGAGTTTCCTTTAAAAATTTACTTATTTGAATGTCAATTATCTTGATTCATAATTAGTAATTTCATAATTCATGTTTTCCTACATGATTTGTTATACTCAATTCATATAAATCTTGATTTTATTAGGATGTATCGAGAAATTTGAGCTATAAAACTCTTCTATAAATTCTATCTTTATGTACGGTTCTAAACAAATATAAAGTATAATTGAAAACTTTAATACACCCTCTTCATAAATGAATTTTATAAATTTTACATCCTTTTGATTTATTATTATTTTACAAATAAATGAAATTTTATTGGTACCTCATTAACTTATCTAGTAAATATGGTTTGATAATCACAATGAATGAAATTTTTTTTTACCCTTTCCAAAAAATTTCCATATCTTAGTATATTATGTACATGAATATTAGATATATGTCCATCCTGGTCATGGATAAAACTATAGGATCCTTATAACCAAATGAATCATCAACCTTTTTGGGTTTCCCATGGTGTTTGTGAGTTAAAAAATTATAGTCCTTTAGTAGATCCATCCATATCATATCTCTTATATTAATCACTTTCAGTGTGAATATATATATTTAAAACACTTTTAATCTTTTTATATGACACATATTTTACTACAAATATAGTATCAAAAATATCCAATTAAAATATTATTACTTCAAACTCCATATCATGAAATTGATATTTTTTTAATGGGCCTTTAACTAACTATATATATATAATAAATACACTCTCATTTTTCATAAGGGTTCACTCCATCCCTTTATTCTCTGTAATAGAATATATCACAAATAATTTCTCCCCCAGTAATAAATTTAATTCCAATTAATTAACTATTATTTTATTTAATACCTTGAAACATTATTCACATTACTTTTCCCATGATAATTTGATCATTTACTTGTAAACAAGTTTAATATTTTGTCCATTTGGGATCTTTTATAAAAATACCAAATTAAAACATCATAACCCAAGAAAAATATATATATCAATTTTAATTATTGGTGTTAGACTTTATTTTACCACATTTACCTTTAATGGGTCTATAAGTATCTCCTCCAAGGAGATAATATAGACATGGAAATAAACTTATTAATGAAAAAAATTACACTTAAAAAATTCCTAAAATATCTTAATTTATTTTAGGGGATCAAGATTAATTTATAGTTGGTTATCATTTTATGCATTGATTCTAGATTATATAAATATTTAATTAATAAATGAAATAGTAAATCCGACATGATAATCTTACATACTCTATTCTTCAAGTCCATAAAAAATTTGGGTGTATTAATTAATATAAAGGGAATTACTATAAAATAAAAGTATCTATACCTCGTATGAAATTTTTATTTTTTACATAATTTATATTGAATTTTAATTTAAAATAACCATAATAAAGATCAATCCTTGTGAATTATTGGGCACCATGAATTTGATCACACAAATCATTAATTCAATGTAAAGCTTACTTGTTCTTAATAGTAGTGCATTGTATTCTTTATATAGGATACACAATCTGAATGACCCATCATCCATATTCACAAAAAAAAATATGGGTGATCCCTAAGGTGAGATATTAAGGAATATGAATCCCTTATCCCACAACTCCTTTTTTACTCAACTCCACCAATTCTACTTGGGTCATTATATAGGGATTCATATATATAGATATTCATCAAGGATGAGTTTAATGGAAATATAAGCATCATGATTTAGTGCATGTAAAGGTAATTTCTAAAGAAATAAATCCACTTATAATTATGAAAAATGTGATTCCTAAATGTTTAAGATATTATTTACATATATATAATGTGTTTTTTATACTTATTCTCTTATATGTTCACTAAGAAGTGATATTGGAGGTGGTCCCAAAACAATTTTAGACAATAAAGTGTCTCCTAAAAAAGAAATGGATTTTATGCCTCCCATAGAAATTATAATAACCTTATCATAGAATTAAATTATTTCATTGTAAATCTATATGGAATAGATCCCAATATTTATTATGTCAGAGTAAACCATACGTATAGAAATCAATAAACAACTATAGAATATCTATTAATATCAATATATTATTTAAAATATATCCCCATTGTAATAAAATTTCCACTAAATTTTTTGATTCATAATTCATTCCATAAATTATCATGGATTGACTCAATGTTCCTAAAACACTTATAGGATATCAAATAGAGCTATGATATAAAATAAAATATTCCATTACCTATCATTGGGTTTATGATCGAAGTACCTTCCATCTCAGCAACAGGGACATTAATTTCTAAACCTGGCCTTTTTCCTATATCCAACTATGTGGTAGACTCCCTTGAATGTTGGGGAATAATTTTAATTGTGAAAAATATCATTAATATTGAAACATTATACATTAGAGGATTCTCTCTTTAATTTTTCATTCATAATATAAATATTATTTTTCCTTACACAAGTAGATAAATTTCAATCAACTCAAGTAAGTCTTAAGGTGTTTCTTTCCATAGTAACTTCATTTTTTGGAATTAAACGTTTTTCTTATTATCCTTGGTAAATGTCCCCCTGTTTATTTCTAATGTTTCCCCTTCTTCTCTTTTATTAATTTGAGAAAAAAAATATTTTGAGAACTCCTTAATATTTAAATTACTTGACAAAATCAACTCATATTTTAAAAATGATTTACATAAGAATTCTCGTAGAAGGGTTGAATTCAGACTATCAAAAAGGTGATAATGAATGATTTATAGACTTAACACATAGTCCAAAACATGTCTCTATCTCCTTATATAGTTATCCTTATACTCATTAATACATTCCTCTTCATTTTGTCTTAAACTTAGGAATCTAATTTTAATATTATTCATTGCGTATGGGATAAGTACTTGTCAAAAAATATCACATTAAGTCAATTTCATTCCATACTCCATATATTATCTTTCTTTTTGATTTTTTAGTCAATGAACACTATTTATCAACATAAACCCTTTAAATATATACTTCCATTATAACCTTTACTCTTTTTCTAAAACATAACAAAAGGAATATAATTACAAGGGACAAGATCTTGGATTCTCATACTGATGGATTAGTAGTTCTATTGAAGGATGGATTTTAATACTCAATGAAGCGGGCTAACCAAGATACACCATGTTGAGGAGAAAAAATTCATTCCATACATGAACGTTTAAGTATAATAACATAAGACAACATCCATAATTTATTAATAAATTTATTTTCACTAATTAATTATTCATTATCTTTCTCAATAGGGAAATCCCAACACTGATTATGTGTGTAGAAATAGTTTCCATTCCTTACATTCAGTAGAATTTTTATAAAATGTAATATAATCTACTTTTCCTCAATATCACTATGAATTATAAATTACAATAAATTATTATTATTCATATCAACTATTTTTTATGAAATTTCATTAAGTGTTTTTTGTTAAAGTTCATCTATATTATTAATTTCTAATAAATCTAGTTTCTAAAGTCTCTAATAACCTTTCACTTATACCAATTGTAACACCTCATCTATAGTAACCCATAGTAGGAGGTTATTTTAATACATTGGAATAAAATATATGAGATAACACTGCCCAGTATCGAATGGTTTAGTAGTCTTCGAAGACAAGATAAATTCATGATATTTACATTATATTTGAAAACATAAATTTTGAATTAAAATTCAATTAAAATATATTATTCCTCCAATACTACCCTTTTATCATTTATAATAAATTTTTTGCTGAGGGAAAAGGGTAAATGAAAAAACGTTTGGAGCTCTAATTCCCATAAGGGGAAGCATTCAACAGAAACTAACATTGAATTAATAAGTAATAAATAATAAACAAGGAATATATAAAAAAATAAATACTATATGATAACAATATATCCATAGAAAAAATAAAAAAAATAACTACATTAATAATAAAAAATGATTTCATTGTTCTGGGATATATTATTCGAGATATCTTATTTCAACCATCAAGACCATAGTTAGGTAATAATTACACTACAAACAACATCATTGGCCAATACATAATACATGATATGTATGACAAACAATAAATACCAAAAAATATATTTCATCATTCAAAATATAAGGTAAATTATGGGATATATAATAATATACCATTTTTAAAACAAAATTTATCTAATTCATCCATCATATGATATAGTTTATCTAACAATGCATCTCATTATATTAAATGAAATCATTTACAAACAAATGTTGTATTATTCAATACATGTCCCTTTTAAAGTAATGGTTACATGAAATGTAGAAATTTCTACAATAAATTTAATTACATGAATAGATATGTGAATATCCATAAATATAGTATGAATTATAGGATATTCATAATGCACTGGAAAGTATCTTTGATAATGGAATAATATGATGGGATACTTTAATCGTATAGGGTAATTAAATACAATGGTTGGAGACCAAATAAGTACAAAATTGGATGTCATATAAATATTTTGGAATGAGAAAGGCTTATAAGGGTGTTATAATAATAGGTTTTGGTAATTTTATATTCACAATACAATCAAAGATTTATAAAAATGAAACATAACATCATTACATATAGAAACACAATAAATTTTAAAGTAATTTAAATATATATATGAAGATAATATTATAGAAGACACTACATTTCTATATAACTTATGAAATATTGAAAATTATCTCCTCTAATCATTAGGATTTTGGTCTCTGGAAAGATAATTAAGGATATGTGTTTGGAAAATCATACCACACTATGGAACTTGTGAAAAACTATTAGAAATAGATTTTGAGTGGGAGATAGAGATATAGTATGAAACATATAATAGACTAATGACAAGAAAACTTAGAGGAAAACTATGTTAAATGGTTTTAGGGTGGGGATAAATGGTAGGATGGGTGGTTATTTATAGTAAATAATGGAGAATGTTTTATTAATTTGTAAACATGGGCATTGGGATTTGGGTTGTAAAAAATTGAAAACCAATAGATTTAACTTGTTTTTACCTTGTTATCATATATTTATGACATGTTTTTTCACATTTACAATTTTAAGAATTAAACTCTATAAAATTAAAAAAATGGATATGGGAAAAAAATTATTCATAAAGAATATTTTTTGAATTTTTTTAATAAATTTAGGATTTGGGAACATATTTATAGATTTGGTAAATTAATTTTATAATTTTAACATTCATTGTTTTAATGAATGATATTTTTTTCAAGGAATGCATTATATTTTTATAACCTTATATTGAAATTTTAATGAATCCATAATTCTTATATTATACACATACATTTTTTTACTGTTTACTAAAGAATCATTTATCTTAGAAAATTCTAAAAAAATTTATCATTAGATAATTTGGATATATGTATAAAAAAATCGACGTACTATCTATGAAAATAATTTTATATGTATTATAAATTTAAATAGTATATAAAAATTTCAATTTATTTCCAATTCATGAGTTTAGTGTTATAAATTATAATAAAAATTAATATATATTATTTTCTAAGACGTATTTGTGTAATTTTATTATAATTAGTTTGAAAAAATACAATATTAATAATTATTAATTATAATATTACTAAAATATTTTATATATTTTATTAGAAACATGAATGTATAATAGTTATATTAATTTTATAGTAGTATGATTCCCAATGATCATATTTCAATGACCTCCTTACCCATTCAACAAGAATATTTTATATTATCTATTGTCATAAAGATAACATCTAAAATCAATAAGATCCTTTTATTAGTTGTTTCTTCCAAATAAAAATGTTTCTTTTAAATTTTTAATTCATTATAGAGTAAGATCCTGGGAAGTTAAGGGTGTTGTCTTATATATTTCTCTGTTATATAGCACTAGTTTAGGCCCTTATAGTAAGTGTAATTTTCTATATTTTTTATGTCTCCTAATAATGAAACTATAAAATGTAAATTTCTAAATAGTTATTTTAATGAGAATTTTATATACTATAGTATAATAGTGTGTCTTAAAAAGTGGATTTTCAATGTTGGGAAGAAAATGAAGTGTAAATTATTTGGGTAATATTTATAACTATTCCATTATTGATTGAATTCATTAATAGATGTAACAAGGTATGTCTTTAACATTGTGGAAAAACATGAATCACTTTTAGAAAAATTTAAAGAACAATTAAATAGAGAGTGTTCATTTTTTGAAGTTTATTATTCACTCATGAGAATATAGATGATTTTAATTTCATATTCCTTGATTATACCTTGAATATTTTAGTAAGACAGTCTATCTTATAGGAATAATATTTTTTAGAGGCAACTAATTTTACCATTATTATTATTGGTCAGTGAAATAATAATTATATTTTTAATTTTATTAGAGGTAAAAGAATAATTTTACTATAAAACACTGTAAACATTTCCAAGGATATTCCAATTATTTTATTTAAATCTTCACTTTATCAAAAAATTTAGAGCATGTGATGTGGGATAAAAACCTCTACACACCAAAGACTAGAAACTGACATCAAATAGTTGACTTTATAAATACATTTTTGGAATTTTGTATTTATTTAACAAGAGTATGGTTTTATGAGACGAAAAATGAAAAATAGAGTGGATAATATACTTTAACATTTAAAATGGATTGAAGAAAAGAGAGTTTATGAAAATGATAATGTGGGAATATTTTAAAATCACTGATTCTTATCCTCCCTCTCTTAGTAAATTGATCCTTTTTTATTTCTTACAGATGGAACAAATTAAAATTTCATCAGCATTAATTATACAAATATGAACATAAAAAGAAAATTCAAATATGAATCCACATATTATTTTAAAAATCATTTCCTAAATACATTTAAATTATTTATATAAATAAGAAAAATAATAAGAAGAAAATAAAGGCTATAATAAGTTTAGATGAATTTGTTACTCATCATAAATATTTTATCACAAAAAACATGATAAAGAATAGTTTGGTGGTTTGAATAATTAAATATATGAATTGGTCGAGTTATTAAAATAAAATATCATATTGATATCTAAAATGAGATCATTATTTATACAAGTGAATTATTTGAAAATAAATTTTAGAAAGTTCATATTTATCTTTCATTAAAAAATGATGAACTTATGACATGGATAATTTATAAATTTGAAATATATAAGATTATTTGAAATAGTATGGTTGTAAAAGAATATTTAATAACAGGAAAAAATAACCAATTATCCATCCCTGTTGAGATGATTAATATTGTAGTTCTGGAAACCTATATTGTCATGTGAAATTGGATTCTATCTTCATGAAAAATATATGATTATCTAAAAAATGTATAACTAATAAAATATTAAATTTTATCTTATTTTTATTGATAATTTACAAGTTATTCCATGCAATCTAAAAATAAAAAATCATATTCATGAAATAAGGTAATTAAAAAAATAAGGACCTCAGAATAATTAGAAATCCAAAATATTAGGCGAGAGGAAAAGTAAGAAAAATTTAATCTCACTAAAATATGATGTCAATGATTACAGGAGAAGAATAACACATAATAATAATATATATAAATAATCTATTTCCGAAAACAATAGTTCAAAAAATTGAAAAATGAATCACTTTTAATCAAAGCACCCGATATAAACACTAAATTCTTATAAAATAAATTCCTGTATTTATAAGTGTTAATTTAAATTTAAGGAAAATAGATGTTAAAATTTTATTTAAGAATATATATTAAGTATTTTATATAGGTTGTATCCCAAAAAAACACTAAATTAAAAAATTATTAAAGGCATTAAATTGAAGAATGGAATCAATGTAAAAATTTATATAAAATTATTTTTTAAATAAATGAATGTTCGAAGTATTTATCTATTCTTTAAAAGTTATATTTTCTAAATAATTAGAAAAAAAGAATATCCATGTTTTTAGCAAAAAAAACATGTAGAGTTATTATGATAAAAGTAATTAGAAATAAAATTTTGAGTATGGAATGAAAAAATTTATAAAAGTGATTATAATTAGAGTCAAGATAATACTATTTTTTATCTTATTTTTTATAAATAATGCATGGAAACCATGTTTTTTCTATAAAAATAAGAATATAATGCATTACCATTATCCATTTATTTATATATTTATCATTGGATTATGGTAAAAAAATATAGATATAAAGACACATAAATTCATAGTTGAAATTTAGGGATAAAGGGGGTCATGTTTTCTATAAAAGTGGTAAAATTATATGTGAGTTTACCTGTTGGATTTTAATAATATTGTTGGTTTTTTTATTTATAAATGTAATTATGATTTATTATTATTATTATTTGATAAATAATTAAAATAGGAAAATTAAATATTTGAATCCACTTTCCATACATAATAAGTTAATAGATGAGCTAAATACTACATGAGTATTCATGGAATGTTATTATAAGAGAGGGAACTAAAAAATGCATATGGGATTAAAAAAATTAATCAATATGGGTGAATATAAATATCTATTGATGAATATATACCATAAAGAATATGGATAAAGTATATTGATTCTATATTATTTCTATAGAATAAGATTATAATATATATAACCTTGAGAATAAATAACATAATGAAATCAATTTTTCATGAAAAATTCACCCTATAAAATGATGTAGTTTCAAATACAAATTTGTGAGTCTAGGATATGGAATATCACTAATGAGGAATAAGAAGAGGGGAAGGAAGATGCTATTTATTATTTAATTTATACATATGAACATATTATTCCCAGAATGAACTCATAAAAGGACTATTTCAATGCTAAGAATATATTCAAATGATATGTAAATTTTTTTAAAATGAATTTGATCTCATGTATTTAATTATTATTAAGATAAACATACATCACCCTGTTATAGCCCCAGCTAAGTCAGCAAAATGATCGAGCGTGCTACAATAACCCACCTCCAATTGGTTAACAGTTGGTTCCTATCATTGAGTGAGAAATCACTAAAAAATGTGAGAAACTTTCTCAATAGATTATAACATCGTACAACTAGTCCATTGTTAAATAAAAAATAGATATATAAATTAAAACATACTATTGGGAAATAAATACATGTATTAATTTAATTTTCATATCTATATAAACAAACCAATAGAATACCTTCTAAAAAATAAAAGAAATATAAAATGAAAAAGTAATTTTTTTACCTAAACAATAAATTTTATATCCTCTATATAGGACACTAATAAATATTATCAAAAATCACCCTTGATGACTAACTACACATACTACATAACCCCCTGATCTCCTAAAAAATGAATGTTCGATTCATGAATATAATTATATAAAAACAATTCCCATCTAGGAGTGATTATAAAAATATTTAATCATACATCCTGGGTACTAAACCATACTCATGTTCAAACCTATGTTTTAATAGTAATAATTTAATTATATAATGTTATAATGATGGTGTTATATAACTCATTATTATATCATGGTTCTATTAAGTTGTATCTATCATATACATATATATATATCATACTGGAAATCGATAATAGATCACAAAAAAATATATCTCTTAAAATAATGCATCTCATAATGAAAAACACACACATATGAATACCCAAGTCAACACCTTCAACTATTAAAGGAAATTTCAATGAAATTTGTGTGATAAAAAACTACCATTAGAAATTATTAGTAATAAGGATACCCAAAATCCATCATAGAGTATCACACACAACCATAATTAAGTTTCATATGGAGGGATACCCAAGCTCCATGTGTTATAAAAAATAATCATACATTTCTAAAAGAAAACATTGAATTGATGAATACCCAAACAATAGAACAACTATGTCTCCAATCATAGACACTAGAACATTAGTATTACTTTTATGATATCCCAATTAAAAAAATAAATTCATTATTCAACTACAAGTATATAACCAAAATAATAAGAAAATATTAGGAAATATCACATCAACAGATTAGGAATTTAAATTTCCCTAGGATAAAATTAAATGAATTCCATCACCAAAGACAAGGAAATAGATAAAATTAGAAATACATATATTAAAAAACATTAATTATTCAGTCATCCAAATTATAACCACACAATTATGGGGAAGAAATACCCTAATATCATATATCTACGCTTCATAAACACTACCTATCTAGGAAAAATAATAATGTAAAATGTCATTATATTATCATTTAATTATGTTTTGTTGTGTTTCATATGTTTAATCATTTAAATATTTCTCTTGGGACACTCATATAGCTCCCTCATACCATTTGTCACTAAATTTATGTAGTACACCCATCTAAAATATGTTCACTAGATTTAAAATTAAACTTTATGGAAAACCATGCATTATAAATCCATAAATTATCTTTCAGATGGTCTAATAAAATTGTGTCCCTAAAAATGTGTAAAATAGAGTTTAGGGGTAAAATTTCCTCTACAGTTCTTACATATATGAAAACATACCAGGATAATTTAAGGGTGTCATGTGGTATCTTTACGCATTCTGGAGGGTATGGGTGTTAACACCACACTATATAGATGGTGCACCCATAGAAGGGTAATCAGGATTTTAGGATCAAAGTGATCAAATGAATTGTGATAATACATATGTATTAGTTGATTATTTTATCCATGTATTGGTCCTAACATAGATACACAAAAACATAGATTATCATGTTTATAACATGTGTAAAAATTTTGAAATGATTTGTCCCTGATGTGTTAGTGTATCCAAAGAATGATCAGACACTAGTGGAACTAGAGTGGTGGTGAATTGTAAACTGTAGATTTATACTAGGTAATAAAATTTATTGAATTCATAAAAATTGTTAAATATATTTTATGGAGGTACAAAATCATATCAAAATAACATTATGTCAAATAATGGGAATTAATTAAATTAAATAAAATGGAACTATGTGCACAAGTGATATTGGGAACTTGATATGGTACCACTAGGAACCCAATAGGGTGCAACTGGGTAACCGATTAGGTTCCATTATATACTTGATAAAATTTCTAATGGTTTTATATCATTTTACAAGACACTAGAATCCTAGTGGTTCTCCACCAAAATCTAAGAATTCCATTGAGTGGAAAGTTGAGGCCTACTAAGAACCTAGTAGTATCAGTTTTTCTTTTTTAATAGGTATATAGTGGTCATTTAAAGGGGGGTCATTTTATTAACCTCTAGGGTTTGGGGGGTCAAAATAGCTAAAAATATTAGAGGATGTACCCACATTTTTTCCTTTCTCCATCTCTTTCTCCTTCATATAAATAGGGTGTTTGAGAAGTATTCATTCATTTATTTATGTGAGTTCATTAACACCCTTCATGTCCTTTAATTCGATAATATCTTTTTATAATTTTAGTGGATTATATGAAGGATTATAGTAGTTTATTTCACTAAATCATATGAACGCACTCTTAAACATGTGTATTTCATTGCATATTAATTTAGGAGTCATTGGAATGATGGAATCGAGTCTCTACTTATTATTTCTCATTTGGTAAGTCATTTTTAGGTTATTTATTGTAATTTAATTAGTTATGGGTGAATTTTATTGGTATATTTACATGTTATATTGTTTATTTTAATCATAGAGTGTTAAAAATTTCATCTATATGCATTTAAAATTCAGTTACATGGTGTTTTGGGAGATTATATCATATGTGAGTATACAATAATAATGACCATGAGAATTACATATGGACTAATTATGGGAAATAATTATAAATTGATAATAATTAATTAAATTATGGTTTTGATAATCTAGGATATTGAAAAATATTATCATTTTAAAGATATATGGTTGATAATATTAATTTTAGTAAAATTTATTGAATATGTGAGTGATTACAAATTTTATGTCCCTCATTTATTAGCTCATGTATTGGGTGATATGAAAATAAGGAAAACCAGTTGAAAGATACCTAAAATGAAATTGATAAAGGATTCCATTTGGTTTGTAAAAAATTGATTATTATTATTATAGTCATAATGAGTTCATTATGAATGATTAATTTATCACAAGGCCACCATGGATATATTTCATATGGGGGAATCTCTAGTATAATTAAATTGGAAACCATAGTTGGTGAAAAAATTTAAGAAACAGTTTCCATGAAATTGATAGGATCTATGTATGGTTGTATGGTGTATACCAAGAGAGATATCATGAGGGTGAGTCGGTGGATTGTTTATTTGGTAATCAATATGATATTTAGGTTATCCAAGAGGGTTAGATTCTATATTTGATCTTGGATTATTGACAAGGAATTTTTGCGGGAGAGTATTATTATAAATGATTTTCTACCATTTCTGTATTAGTGAGTTTACAATAGGAATATTGGTTTTAATGGGTATAGGGTGAAATAATGGTTAGATTTAATACTTATATGTTTTCTCACAATTCATGGAGTTACTAGTGAGATAGGATATATATTAATTTGATAAACAATGTAGAGATTGGTGATAATGGGTGTTGACCCACTGAGGGTATGGTTATACTATAAACATGTCTATTTTGAGAGTTGAAATTATATTAGGGATAATGGAGGGTAATATCCAAATATTTCTCACGTGAGGTGTGATTGTATATTTTTTTAGTTAATGGATTGGGTATGGAATCTCCCATAATTGTTATTATGATGATTTTTTATAACATTTATGATGATAATATGATAGAAAAACTTATGGTACGAACAATAATGTTGAACCTTCTATTCAATATTTTATAGGGAGATAGATATGTGATTACCACTATAAATTATTATAAAGGAGTCTTTAGACTATATCTTTTCTAACCAAAGGTATTCTCTAGAATTCAATAGACTTTATATTTCATCGGTTAGGGGTATGATACGGGATTCCCTAGACATGAAAGTTTTTCAGAATACATTATGGTATAGTATACTCTAGATTGGGAATTTTGTTATCCAATCAATTGATGTGTGTGTGAGTGTATTAAAAAAAATGGTTTTCTACCAACCAATATTTGAAATTTTTTCATTTAAGGTTTAAGGGATTACACTAATTATATAGAGGAAAATTTTCAGTATTTGATTCCTCTAATTATAGTCGAATTTGAGTGAATTTCAATCCAAAAATCCAAGTAAATATTAAGTTTTTTATTTTTACCATATTGAAATATTGAAATAAGAGATTTAATTCTTATTTAAGTTAAAATAATCATATATTTGAACCATAAAATTTAAACATGACAATTTCATACCTAAATAAATTAAATACTGATTTTTCTTTCTTTTATTAGATTTATTTTACACTGATTAATTAATCCATTTGATTATTATTTTATTATTTTATTAGAACAAATATAAAAACAATTATTTATAGAATATATACTATTACAGAAAATCAACATCAACTCATATAAGTACTCAATATTGTGTTCCATAGCCAACAAAGTCACACGTAAGCATTTGGGAAGGAATTAATATAACGACCCAAACGTTTATCAATGAAATTTCTCCATTCATATAGTAATGTCATAATTATATAAAATCATATTATGTAACATGATTCAACATCATTATTAAATAAACTAATATGTGTCCTTTAAACATAAATTTTCCACTTTAGTGTTTTGAGTTTGGAAAATATAAAGTACACGGTTGTGATCAGTAAGATGTTTGGAGTTTGATAGGAAAAAAGAATAATTTTTGGTGAATAGTAACCTACCCTTATGAATAGTAACCTACCATTATGAATAGTAAATCATCCAAAAGAATAGTAACCCCACCCATGAATGTAGAAATAAAATTTATCTATCTTATAAGTGAAAATATGACCATAGTAATAGTATTGGTATTTTTGTAAGTCATAAATATTTAATTATAATTAATTTAAAAGAAAATTATTTTTCCTATAATGTGTTCATAAATTATCAATTTTATGTCTTCTAGTTTTATGATAAATTTATAACACCTTATGTAATTTTCGAGATCATTATAAAATCAATTATAATTTTAAAATATGTATTTTTCAAGTAAATTTTTTTATTAATTAAAATTTTAATTGTTCGTATTTAGAGAATTATTTTTTTAAAAATGTGTTTATTTTTGAATTCTACTTATAGAAAAATGGATAGGGTGGATTTTTTCAATTTTTCTGAAATACTTTAATTTTTGGGGAATAGTGAGATTCAATAATTTACAAAATATGTGAAATAAATTAATTATGCATTATGCATGAGTCATGGATGATGTAAATGGACATTGGATCAGGATAAAATGAACTTATTACTTTTTCTTATCACAATAATCTTTACTATTTCTTTCTTGTGGAGAAATACTATATTAATGAGTATAATATTAAGAAAACCCTCCTCCCCTCTATTATAAATACCACCCCTAATACCCTCATATCTTCAAACCTATCAAGCTTCACACCTTACCTAAATTCTGATAAAATCTCACATGTAACATTTTTTTACCTCGAATAGGTAATTTTACACTTTTTTTAATCCTTATTCGGTTAAACATCCTTTTATGTAATTTTTCTAGGTTTACTGTAGACTACAGAACTAGTACACGCAGTGTACCTGAAGTACACATCGTGTACTTGGAGCTGGTTTCAGATCATGAATGGGGAGGTCACACCATGAGATGGTACACACCTTGTACCAAAATTACCCATCATGTAGGGGATAAATATCTAATTTTTAACCCGAGGTGATGGGTTTTTTCATCATACATATCCAACATTGCCTACATGTCGTGAACCCAATGTACATGTCATTACTCGTCCCATGCCCAACATAAATTCATGTGTTTGGGTATTTCTCTATGAAATTTCCATTCCAAATATCATGTCTCTCGACATATAGATGTACTTGTGCATTTTTGAGAGACTCAACTCCTTCCGGATCGAACCAAATGGCTTGGGATCTTCATTCTTCTTATAGTGCTATTTCTGAGTCATGTTTTGAGGTCTTATACAACTTCATTCTAGTTGGTGTGGTGTCATTTCTAGTGTCGTTCTTTAGATAATAGGTAGGTGGTTCCGTCCAGATTTCCCAAATTGATTACTATCTTATTTTTTTATTTATTTCAATTTCTGATTTAAATTCAAATGCTTACCATTGATTTCAATTACATTGAAAAAACCCAATACTATAGAATTGGGATATTTAAAATGGTTTTGGCATAAAAACTTGGATGTACCCAATTTCATTGAATTGGGGTTGGTTTTTGGAAATTGGTTTATTTAAATTTTTGAATTTTAATTTTGGATTTGATGAAAATATTTACAGATAATTTTTTGAATTTAATTGTGGAAATTAATTGGAAAATTGATGTAATTAGTTTTTAATGGATTTAAAACTCAAGATAATTGATTAAAATGATTGTATATAAACCCAGTGGTTTTATCTTGTGAAAAAATTCATATTTTGAATAAAACATGTTTGGTTTTAAATGCATAGAAATTAGCACTTTTAAAATGGATTTATGAGATTGACCATATTTTAAGCAGTCTTAAAATAGTTTTCCCATCATGTAAGAGTGTATGAAATCCTTAGGTAGTTAGTGAGTTATTTGGATACAATCTATTCTAAAAAACATTCTAAAACATACTTTTGGAAGGTCACATACCTGACAGGTTAGTGATGATTCTCCTTTTTCCAATGTCATAGGGTTGTGTGTATAAACATTCTACTTTGTTCACTTAGAGAGTGCAGAATCCTGTAACTGGTTAATACTATCATACCTTTTGGTAGATTACAATGTTACTTTATTTTTTATTTATAATTGAGATATATATGTACGAAAATGTTTTTTGAAACTGATTTACATGTCTGTTTAATTTATATAAACTATTTTATATAAATTCTTCATTTAATCCATTGTTTTAGAAATATTCCATCACTTGTAAAGTAAAGCATGTTCTTTAAAAGAATTTTTCATCATATCAAATATATTTATCATGTTTTGTTTAAATAGGATTTTTAATTTTACAACTTATTTATTTTAAAAATTGATATATTTTATTTCGATAATCAATATTTGGCATCTGTTATAGAATCTTTTGAGGTATACTACTGGTCTTAGGATTACACCATAATTTTTCCATCGGGTTTTTGTAGACTTTCTATGTCCAGGATCGAGCAAAGGTAATGGATCTCTTAGAGGTGGATCTAGGTGTTGATCTTTGTAGATGGTGATTTGTGTCCTTAGGTACCTTGGGAATAATTAACTATTTAGTACTTCGGGTTGTAGTACATTTTATTTTATTCCTCTTTGTGTCTGGTACTTTTACTGTCAGTGGAGTTTCTATTTATATGCATTCTTCCTTTTATCTTTCACTTCTTCATTCTTATAACAAAATCATTCCCACTTATATGTTGTATGATTCTAGGTGCTACTAGTGTATAATGCTAGGACATTCTAGTAGGGTTTTCACTAATACACCCAAGAACAATAGCTCCTACGAACATTCATGACACATAAATAGGTACTTCCAACACTTCTCTACTCCGTATAGTGGTACACGATCATCATATCCTCTTAACATTGTGTGTCAATCAAATGCTTCGCATTTAAAAGGGTTCTATCCATAAAAATCTAGAAAGAAGCTTCCTCAAGAAATGGAAGAGTCTCCAGAGGAAGCAGACATAGGTCCAGCAACTATGAGAGGTACTATTACCATTGCATTGTCATTAGTGAATTCTATTTTTGATATCAGTGCATCACACTCTTTTATTTCAACCCGTATTGTTATCCTGCTTAATCATCCTATGGAGAAACTATCTTGTGCAATGTATATTAAAACACCCCTTATTATGGAGAGAGGGAAGGGTCTTCATAGTTATTCCTGTTTATTCTCTCTATTCTATGTCATGCTAGATTGGAGTTTTCTGGTTCTTGATATGCATAATGCCTTTGACCTGGAGTGAGATTCAATGGGTATTGATCTTCCTTTAGTTGTCTTCGAGTATTCATTTTTGTTCCCTTTGTATTTTTATGTTCTTTCACCAGTGAGAGAGATTGAGTTTTCTATTAACATAATTCCTTACACTAAACCGGTCTCTATCCCCTCTTACCGCATAGATCCAACTGAGATGAAAGAGATGAAGTCGCAGTAGGATGACCTTCTTCAGAAAGTCATTATTCATCCAAGTGTGTCACCTTTTGTAGCACTAGTTTTATTTTCTAAGCAGGATGATGGTTATATTTTCTTATGTATTGATTATTAAAACCTCAATCTAGTTAAGATAAAGAACAAATATCCATTACCAAAAATTGATGATATCATTAATCATATGAAAGGGGAAAAGTGGTTTTCAATGATTGACCTTTGATATGGTTACCACCAGTTGAGGATAACATAATCTGACATTAATAAAACTACCTTTCAGAGTATGTAAAAAATATTTGAGTACCTTTTTATACCCTCTAGTTTGAAAAAATTCTAATATAGTTTTCATGGATTTAATGAACAACATTTTCCATGAGAATCTGGATACCATTGTGGTAGTCTTTGTGGATGGAATTCTTGTCTACTCCATGTCCGAGGAGGATCATGTGCAACATCATAGAATAGATCTGAGTCTTCTATAAAATCACAAGATTTATGCCCAGCTTTTAATGTGTTATTTTTGGATTCGGGAAGTGAAATTCTTGGGATACATGGTGTTTTAATATGGTGTATTAGTTGATCCGAAGAAGGTAGAGGTTTTTATAACGAGGGAGAAACCACTAAATTTATTCGACATCTGAAGCTCCCTTTTCATAGCTATATTTTACCGCACGTTTGTGAAGGAATTATTGAATTTAACTTTGATTATGACCTCTATATCTCAGAAGGGGTGAAGTTTGTGTGGGATGTTAAATGTCGGAGATCTTTTTTTGAGCTGAAATTTTTATTGACTATTGCACCGGTGTTAACTCTTCCAAATGCAAGGCAGGGATATGTTGTCTTTTTTGATGCATCAGGTTATGTCTTGGGTTGCATTATTATGCAGGGTGATGATTTAGTTTTGTATGTATATCATCAACTTATTCCACATGAGATGAATTATCCTACCCACTATATGGAACTTTCATCTATGATTCATGTGATTAGAAGTTGGTAGAATTACCTTTTTGGAGAAAGGATTGTGTAGTATTCAAACTATAAAATCCTAAGTTATATCCTCTCCCAAAAATATTTAAATCTTTGGAAGAGGCGTTTGGTGGATTACCTGTAGTCCTTCAACATTGGCATCACATATACCCAGGGGAAATGGAATTTCATTGCTTATTATT
The DNA here is from genome assembly GCA_963277665.1 of Viscum album. NCBI lineage: Eukaryota > Viridiplantae > Streptophyta > Magnoliopsida > Santalales > Viscaceae > Viscum > Viscum album. The sequence continues at coordinate 365,987,216 of OY728137.1, forward strand.
TAAGAAGGAATCGTCTAACCCCTAAAGTGCATGATTATTCAGAAGAGTGGAAATTGATGGATCTTTTTGAATAGTTGTACATTAGAGTTAAGGAGGAAGGGGATAATGTTTCTTAATCCAGTGTGCAATTGAACTCTACCATTATTAAGATTATTCTTCCAGATCAAGATATTTATAATGATTTATATAGCATTAGATAATCCATATATGGTGGGGAGATAGATTCCCAGTGGTCGGTCTCTCAAGAGGTTGTTCTATGCTATCAAAACTGCTTTATTGGGTAGTTAGTAGAGAGAAAGACAGTGATGGGGGTTTTTCATAGATCTCAGTGGGTTGTTCACCTAGGAAAAAAAAAAATGGTCTATGACATGAGGTGTTAGGTATGGTGGCTAGGTATGAGATGGGGAATTGCTGATTTTGTCTCTCGTTTCTATACATACCAACAGGTGAAAGCTGAGCACCAAAAACATTCATCTTTTCTTCAAATGATTCCAATCCCTACATGGAAATGGAATGAGATCCCTAAGGAAATTACGGTTAGGTTGCCTCATACCTAAATAAAGAAGAATACAATATGGGTTGTGATCGACAAGCTAACCAAATCGTCTCACTTTATACCTATTCATGATATGGTCCGAGTTGAGGAGTTAGGCAATCTCTACATGAAAGAGATTGTGCATTTTCATAGAGTTATATCTGCTATAGTCTCTGATAAGGATCCCCAGTTCACTTCTTGCTTTTGGAGAGGCCTTTAGGAGGCATTGATATCTTAGGTCAATTTGAGAACGGCATACTATCCACAGTCGGATGGCTAGATAGAAAGAGATATACAGATTCTTGAAGATATGCTTTGTGCATGTGTTCTCGACTTCAGTGAGGCATGGTATGATCACATGGGGCTGGATGAGTTCACTTATAACAATAGTTACCAGTAAATTATCAGAATATAATTTTTTGAGCCATTTTATATACATCCTTGTAAATATACTTCGTGTTAGTCGGAGGTCAGTGAAAGTTCTTTGGTAGGACCAAACGTGGTGCAGGCAACGACAACAAATATTCAGTTGATATGTCAGATGATTTTGATAGCACATGGCCAATATAAATCTTATATAGATCAATATTGTATAGCTTTGGAGTTTTCAATTGTTTATAAGGTGTTCTAAAATGTTTCACCCCATTTGGGTCATCAACGGCTTGGGAAAGCAAGGGAATCTTACACCCTACATTGTGGGACCTTTTGAGGTTTTTCAGTAGGTGTCAGATGTTGTGTACCACTTTCCACTTCCACCACAACTAGTTTCAATACATAAAATGATCAATTTATCAAAATTGAGAATGTATCTATCTGATTAATCTCACGTTTTGAGCGGTAGTGATCTTGAGATCGAGCCTAATTTATCTTTGACAGAGTAGCTAGTCAGGATAGTTGATCATGAGACCAAGGTACTTTGTGGGAGGATGATACCTTTTTTGTGCTATGGAATCATGGTTCTGATTCTCATGGGATATCGGAGAGGGAATCACTGATGAGAGAGCAGTGGCCTCATCTCATTGGCATAAAAGATTCTTCACAGGATTTCTGTGGACAGAAAGTTTTTATGGTTGGAAGGTTGTAACATTCTGCTACCTTGAACAGGTTATTTTCCATTTTTTCTAAGTCCTCATTCAGTTAAAAATCCTTTTATGGTATTTTTCAGGGTTTACTGTAGACTACAAAACTAGAACACGCCTTGTGCATGAAGTATAAGTCGTGTACATAGAGATGGTTTCTAGTCGTGAAAGGGGGGGTCACGCCGTGGGTTGGTACATGCCACGTACCTGAAGAACACGTCGTGTAGGCGATAAGTATTGAATTTGTAACTCGAGGCGATAGTTTTATTGGCGTACTTATCCAGTGTGTCCTACCAGTTGTGATGCCAAGGTACACATCATGACTCGGACCACGCCCAGCATAATGACATGTGTTTGGTTGTTTTGCTCGGTCTTTCTCATTCCATACATCTTGTCTCTCAGCCTAGAGATGTTCTGTTTCATTTTTGAGAGACTCAAATCCTTACAGATCATACCAAATATCTTGGGATCTTCATTGTTCTTGCGATGTGATTCCTGGGTAGAGTTTCGATGTCTTATACACCATCGTTCTCAGTGACGGGTGTCATTGTGAGTGTCATTCTTCAGAAAATAGGTAGGTTGTTCCATCCCACTTTTCCTAATTGATTACTATCATATTGCTTGATTTATTTCAATTTCTGATTTAAATTATAATGTTAAACCCTAATTTCAATTACATTGATAAAACCCAATTCCATTGAATTGGAAAATTTGAAATGGTTTTGTCACAGAAACTTTGAAAACCTCCAATTCCATTGAATTGTGGTGGGTTTATAGAAATTGTCATATTTAAATTCTAGATTTCATGGAAATGTTTTAAATTAAATTTTTTAATTTAATTATGTAAATTAATTATGAAATGGATGGAATTTGTTTTTAATGGATTTCAAACTCGTGAAAATGGTTTAATATGATTTTATAGAAAACCCAGTGGTTTTATCTTTTGAATATGAATTTTTTGAATAAAACCTTTTTATTTTAAATAGAAAGAAATTAGCACTTTTGAAATGGAAGAACGGGATTGATCATATTTTATGCAGTCTTAAAATAGTTCATACATAATGTAAGAGTGCATGGAATACTTATGTAGTTAGTGAGTAATTTTGATACACTCTATGCTATAATAATTTTATAAAACATACTTGTAGCGGGTCACATCTCCGACAGGTTGGGGATGTGACTCCTTTGGCCAGTTTCATAGGAAAGTGTGTAAAGACATTTGTTTGAGTTCACTTAGAGAGTGCAGAATCCTATAACTTGTTAATACTATCATTCCTTTTGGAATATGACCTTGTTGCTCTATTTTTTATTTATAATTAAGATATAAATTTATACCAATGTTTGTTTTAAATTCTTTACATTCCTTCTGAATTTATATAAACTATTTTATATACAATATTTACTGAAGACATTGTTTTAGAAATATTCAATCTATTGTAATGTAATACATGTGTGTTAAATGATTTTCCACCATATCGAGACTGTTTATTATGTTTTTTTAAATATGAATTTTAATTTCCAAACCTGTTTATTTTAAAAATTAAATGATTTTCATAAAATAGACTACATTTGGCATCTGTTATGGAATATTTGGGGGTATCCTACTGGGATTAGGCACACACCCTACTTTTTCCTTAGGGTATTTGTAGACTTTATTCTTATAGGCTTGAGAAAAGGGAAGGGATCTCTTGGAGGTGTATCCAACTATTGAGCTTTGGACGTGGGTAGTTGTGTCCTTAGGGACCTTGGGGTTTTTTTCTTATTTATTACTTTGGGTTGTAATACTTTGGCTTCTATTACCCTTTCTTTTTTTGAAATTTTATTCCCAGTGGATTTTTTCTCTTGATATACATACTTTCTTTTATCTTTCCCTTATGCATTCTAGTGGGAAAATTGTTCCCACTTGTATGTTGTACAATGCCAAGTGCTAGTCACTAGCCCTTGGGGACCAAGAATTCCCTTCGGGCATGTTAGGGTAGGATCAGTTATCAGGTTACCAGGGTACTTGGGCTAGTTAGTGACATCCTCCCAAGCTCCTTGCCCATGACAAGAATCCCTTGGTCTCTTCTAAAGTCCAATTCCTCTCCACTCAAGAGGTTATCCAATGTGATAAACTCAAGAGGTAAATTCCTCTTTCTGGTTCTTTTATTTTCATTCATGTTCCTTTAGTTTATTTTTATTTCCACGCCTCTATTCACCCAAGTGGTATGATAACTCGAGTAACAAAAATGTACTAAAATTCTATTATTATAATGGGATAGTACATCATAATATCACATTCCCTCTCCTTTTGTACTATATATGGAAACACCATCTGGGATGTGTATATTTATCACATTCAAGGACGACATGTTTTCAATTTTCATTAACATATTAGAGGCTGGTCATGAAACCATTTTAAAGGTTGATCTAAATCATAATATATGTATTTTATCTTACGTGATGTTCTGGAATCCTTATACACTCATGAGATAAAATAATAACACAAAACAAGTTCATTGTGAGTAAAACCACCAAACTAATCCAAGCGTTTATCATTAAAATTTTATCTAATGATTCATAATCATTATATTTAAAAATAATAACTATAATATCATTTATATATCTGTAAATTCACATATAATATATATTTACAATTCTATATGTTTAACCACATTTCAGACAAATATCCATTCATGAATACAAGTGAATCATTCATAAAAGCTACAAAAATTCACACTCTTGAACAATAAATTTAACCTCTATAATGCATACAAGGGTCCATAAAAGAAATTAATAAAACCATATGAAACAAATTAATGTATTAAATGCAATGAAATTGTTAAATATTGAATCTAATGTCATTATACTGGACTTTAAAATGAATAAAGTGTTCATACACAAGGTATGGGGAAATTCTCAAACCCAACTATCTTTTTTTGTGTTTTCCATCTTCATCCAATTTTTAGTATGGATATAGATTAAAAATGATTTATTCATCATTATATTACCTTTTATAGGATATACATGTTCTCTAATTTATTTTATAAAAAAAATCCAATCTTTTCCCAAAATAACACTTCTTTCAAATAAACACACAATTTTTTACTTCTCAGAGATTTTTTCACTCTTCACTCAAGGTTAATGGTTCAATGCCAAAAATGATATTCCCTCATTATTTTTAGAACCAAATGTTTATTAATGTATTATTTATTATATGAACCAAATTTATTTCCATGGGTTATTTTATGTTCAATTTTGGTATATTTTCTATATGGAATGCATGATAATTTAAATGTTATGATGTAACAGGTGAAACTGGAATTATATAGCGCAATATGAATGATTTAATGTGATGGGTGTGCTCGGAATTATACAGTGATCCAATGAATTGGGTAAAGTGATGAATCTCATGAGATAATTTGAAATGATGCGTGAACAAGATGCTATATTTCTTCACAATAATGTGTGGTAGTTAACAACTAAGACACGATGTTTCATTTTTATGCATTGCCACATTCCATGATATTATATAAATGATGTTATGATTATGCTCACCCCATGTTACACTTTTTCATGTTCTTATATTTCCTCGTAAAATTATTTTAAATCATCCCTTTTTATTTATATCCTTAGGTAACTACATGTACTAAGGGGTAAATAATGGCAGATAAGAATCAAGAGAAGAAGGAATTAAATAAATGTTTGTTATTTATGTTTTAAATGTTATGTTTGGTCCTAGTTTTCCAAAAATACTAAACCTTTTTATCCTTATTTTGTAATTTTTTATTTTTTTTAATTAAAATTAAGTAAGAATAATGTAAGAAAAACGGGGTCTCCATATTTGGTATCAGATGTTAGGTTTAGTGAATTTGGGAATTAGGATTAGTGAACCTTAGAGAAAACCTCTAGTATGAGACTAAGTTCAAATATGCACACAATAAGATTTGATAAAAATAAGAATCCCAAATGATATGATTTTAGTGTAAATTTATCAATTGAATAAGTTATTTATTAATGACTTGTTGGCTTATGTTTTGTTCTAACATTTTTTTTATTTTTGAAAATTGTGAGAACCTGGTGAAACCAAGCCAACAACCCATGTGAGGGCCAATTCAATGATTTCCCAAATTACATACCCATTGGTTTGGGAAGTGGAGTTCAAAAAATCATGGTTATTCTTACCCATACATCTCATGTTATGAACAATAACCTAAATAATGTGGAACAGCCTCTTTCACCTAAGAGAAAGCAATTGGCTATTGAGTGTTTTATATGGTAATGACCACCGATTTTTAGTGGATCTTTTGATCTACTAGTTGCATAAGAGTGGGTCAAATATATATAGAATATCTTTTATGTGAATAAATGTTCTATGATATAGAAGGTGATTTGGTCCATTTATCATCTAAAAGGATATTCCGATCAATGGGGGGATTTGATTAAGAACACCAAGTCGGCAAATAAAATTGAATAGATGGAATGGGAAGAATTTAGAATCACGTTTCATAAAAAGTATTTCCTAATAAATCTTCATAAAATTATGGTGATAGAATTCATAGAGGTCATGAAAAAAGAAGGAGAATCTATCATGTCATACAATGAGAACTTTGAAAGGCTTGTATGGTACTCTTTTGGTTTTGTAATCAACAATGATAGAAAAATTGATACAATCTTTATTTTTTTTTAAACCACACCTTCTAAAGGCTCCTGCAATTCAATCCATTGGGATTTATGATTAAGTTTTTCAATGTTATCTCAAAGTAGATATGGATTTTGGGGAATGTCCCAATAGATATAGTCATAAGAAATGAAAGGTTGAGTTTCAAGCTGGAGGATCTAATGATAATGGATGGAAGAAAACAAAACTAACCACAAGGTAAAAAAGTGGAAATAATCATAATGGGAATTGACTCAAAGGAGTGTGGAAATGATTCATGTTTGGTATAGAAGGCCACCAAGCTCTTGATTGTCAAAAATATATCAGAAGGCAGGATAATGTGGTACAAGAATGGAAAGCACCACCAAGGGTCAAATGCTACCACTGTAGGGAGCAAGCACTCTATGAAATCTAGTGCACTGAACCTTGTGCCCTCGAGGATAATCAAAATCAATAACCACCAAAGATAAAGGAATAAGGGAAGTATTCTACCATCACTACTATGGATTTTGAGAAATAATATGAATTCATACAAGGTATGCTTCCTCTTTAATCAATAATGGAAAATGTCTTATTTGATTCTAGTTCTATGAATTCCTTCATATCATGCATGTTTTTTAGAATTATGAAATTGAAGCCCTGAAACCTTGAAGTAGAGATATCCAAAAAAACGTCTAGTGGTGAAATCATTGCAACCCTAGTGTTGGAATCTTCTCCTGTGGGCATATTTGAGAAGATTCTTCCATAGAATATTGTGTTACTTACCATGGTAGAATTTTATGCTATAATGGGAATGGAGAGCCTTTATTATATGTAGCACATATCAACTATAAGTAAAAGGAAATATATTTTGATATTCCAAACCATCCCCTACCCTGATACAAATAAAATTAAGGCCATGAAGCTTTTTTGAAGAAAAAAAATTACGGTCTCGATGTTGATTCCATTTAAAGAGACATGCCTTTCTCAAATGGTTGAGTTAATGGAAAGTGTTAACCAGTCAGAAATGCCCAAGGTGAGGGAATATAGTGATGAATTTCTAAAGAGTTACCCGGAATTCCCCCAGGTCATAAGTTAATGTTCTCCATAGAGATCATACCTGGAGCTACTCATATCTCAATGTGTCCCTATAGGATGGATCAATACGGTTGTGTATCGATTTTTGGGAACTCAACAATATCACCATAATGGACGAGTATCCTCCACCAAGGATTGATGACTTGTTCAATCAGCTGCAAGAGATCAGTACTTCCCAAAGGTGGATCTTTATTCTAAATATCATAAGATAAAGGTGAATAAGGAATATATTCATAAGACTGCCTTTTGTACAAGATATGGGTACTGCCCTTCAAACATAACAATGCCCATATAATCATCATGGATTTTATGAATATAGTTTATATACATTACGGTGACAAATTTGTGTTATTGTTTATCGATGATATTCTCATCTACTCCAAGAGAAATGAGGAACTTGAAAAACATGTAAGACCTGTTTTGGAGAAATTTAGAATGGATAATTTTTATGTAAAGTTCTGCAAGTGTGACTTTTTGATGAAGTAAGTCATGTTATTGAGACATGTGATAACAAGTGAGGGAATATATGTGTAATATTCAAAAAAACAAATGCAATTGAGAAATGGACCAGACCCTCTAGTGACATATAAATCCATAGTTTTATTGGATTAGTGGGGTACTACTGATGTTTTTTGGAAACATTTATGATGATTGTAAAACCCAATGACTATGTTAAAATGGAAATGGGTAATGTATTTCTGAATGAAAGAATGTGTGGGATGATTCAAGGAGATGAAGTTAATGTTGATCACTGCACCTATACTCACATTACCAAAGAGTGGAGAAGTTTTTCTGATATGCAACGATGTATCAAAGAAAGTAATTGGTTGTGAACTCATGAAAAATGATTATTTTATATCCTACGCATCATGGCATTTTAATATCCATGAGAAGAACTACCCAATTCATTATTTAGAGCAAGAATCTATGATTTCTACCATGAAAATATGGAGGCACTGCCTCTATGGTGAGAAATGTGACATATAAACCGATCACAAGAGTATAAAGTATATATTAACACAAAAGGATCTCAACATGGATCAAAAGATACGGTTATAGATAATCAATGATTAAGATTTATTTATTCATTATAATCATGGGAAAGAGAACAAGGTAGTTGATGCTCTAAGAAGAAAAGAACTGGCTACCCTATCCATGTTGTGGATTGAGAAAGACCATATCTTCATGGACATAAAAAGGATGGATTTGAAAATCATAATTCTATGGAATAAATCATACCATGCCCAAATTATTTCCCAACCATCTATCCAAGAGAATATTAAGGATTCACAGTGGGAAGATCTAGAGATACAAAAGAGGTTGAATGTAGTAAATTAGGGGAATATTTCAGAGTTTTGTATTGACGATGATGTTGTGATTCAATTTGGAATGCAGATTTGTGTTCCTTCATCACTTGGTATAAGGAAGGATTTATAATATTATGTACAAATCCCTCCTTTCTCTATCCATCGTGGTATCACAAAGATGTATCGTGATATCTGAGAACACTTCTGGTGGGACAATATGATGAATGGGATTTTCAAATATATCTCAAGGTGCTTGATATGTGAGTAAGATAAATCATTGTGAAAAATGTCCAAAGTGATGATGCTACCATTTCATATACAAATGTAGAAATGGGAGAGTGTCACTTTGGACGTTTTCACAGGTCTCCAGAAGACATCCAAGGGAAATAATTTGATATGGGTTGCGGTTGACTGACTAACCAAGACTTTCCAATTTATCACTATTCAATAGGATCTCCCTCTTGAACAACCTTCAATGATATATGTGAAGAAAGTGGTGAGATTGAATGGGGTTCCACTCTAGATTTTCTATTATCATGATCTGAGGTTCACATATAAATTTTTCAAGAGTCTCCAACATTATTTGAGTGATGAATTAAATTTTAGCACAACCTATCACCCCCAAACTAGGGGACAATCTAAAAAGACTATTTAGATGATTGATGATATACTAACAACTTGATCCTTTGAATTCAATGGTGGATGAGATTAGAATCTCGAATTATTTTAGTTCACATATAATAATAGATTCCACTAGAGTATTCAGATGCCTCCATATGAAGATCTATATAGAAAGTGATGTAGAAAACCAACCTGTTGTGATGAAGTTGGAGAAAGAAAGGTACTTGCACATGATCTTGTGAAAGAGATGATAAAGAAGGTCCATATCATCCAGAAACATATAAAAGTTTCTTAGAGTCAGCAAAAGATCTATGTTGACTACCGTCGATGGGACTTGGGGTTCAACATTGGAGATAAAGGATTCCTTTGAATATCACTATGGAAGAGAGTCATGCGGTTTGGAAATAAAGGGATTAGGCCCAAGGTACATTGGCCCATTTGAGTTCCTTGACAACATAGAAGTAATTGACTATTTCTTAGAACTTCCATTGAATATGGATCAAGTTCATGATGTGTTTCATCTATCACTCCTAAGGAAGTACGTACCAGATACTTCACATGTAATTAACTCTGAGGTAGTATATTTGGAAGATGATCTCTCAGCCAGTAAAGATTCTGGATTGGAGAGATAAGGTTCTACACGACAAGACATCCCACATTGTTAAAGTGTTATGGACGAACCATAAGTATGAATAATAAACTTGGGAACTAGAGGCTGTGATGAAGGAGAAGTACACTCACTTGTTTGTGTAAAACAAAATTTTGATGGTGAAATTTTAAAAGGGGAGAAAAATGTAACGATCCAAAATTTTATCAATGCAATTTATCACTACTTATAGTAATTTCATAATAATATAAAATTAAATTAGGAAAAACAATTCCACATCAGGCTTAAATGAACTACTATGTGGTCATTAAACATAAATTTTCCACTTTTCTATTTTGAATTTCAAAAATCTAACGTACACAGTTATGATCAGTAAAATATTTGGAGTTTGATAGGACAAACATTTTTTTAGTGAATAGTAACCCAACCATATAAATAGTATATTTCCCTTAGAAATTATAATAATACCATTATGAATAGTAAATCATCCAAAAATAATAGTAACCTCACTTATGAATGCATAAATAAAATTTAGGCATCTTATAAGTGATAATATGACCATAGTAAAAGTATTGGTATTTTTTTTAGTCATAAATATTTTATTTTAATTAATTAATAAGAAAATTTATTTTCCTAAAATGTGTTCATAAATTTTCAATTTTAGGTCTTTTATTTTTAAGGTAATTTTATATGAACATCTGTAATTTTAAAAAGAATTATAAAATCAACTTTAATTTAAAAATCTGTATTTTTCAAGTAAATTAAGATTTTAATTAAAAAATAAATTTCTCATATTTGAAGAATTATTTTTGAAAAATGGAGTTAGTTTTCTTATTCTACATTTATAAAAATTCTTGGGGTTAATTTTTGGGATTTTTCTTAAATACATTAATTTTGGGTGAATAGTGAAATTCGATAATTTAGAAAATATGCTAAATAAATGATTTTCGGCATCATGATTGAGTCATAGATGATGTATATGGACATTGGTTCACAATACCATGCACTTATTACTATTATTTGTCACAATAATCCTCACTATTTATCTCTTTATGGAGAAATAATATATTAATGAATATAATATTAAGAAAACCCTTCTTCCCTCCACTATAAATACCATCCTTCACACCCTCATTTCTTCACACCACTCAAGATTCAAGACTTAACTAAATTCTTCCTAAATGTTCCCCATTATCCATAACCATTACCATCATCCCTTAGTATCTTCAAAAATCCAAATCCAATCCCCTAAAGAGTCTCTCAATGGATATAAACTCAAGAGGTAAATTCCTCTACTCGATTATTTTATTTTATTTCGAGTTCCTTTATTTTATTTTTTATTTCTATCCTCCTTTAACTAAAATGAATGATAAATACATTAACATAATTTTACTAAACTTTTATTATTCTAATGGGATATTTCATCATAATCTCACCTTCCCTCTCCTTGTATATTATAAATGAAAACACGGTCGGAGATGTGTTAATTTATCCCATTCAAGGACGGTGAGTTTTCAATTGGCATTAACATCTTAGATACTAGTCACGAAACCATTTTAATGGTTGAAACAGGTCATAATATATGTATTTTATCTTATGTGATGTTTTTTAATCCTTATACACTCATGATATAAAATAATAATATAAAACAAGTTCATTGTGGGCAAAACCGCCTAATTAATCCAAGTGTTTATCATTTAAATTTTAACTAATGATTCATCTTAAAAATATATAAAAAATCAATATAAAATCATTTATATATATTTAATGTAAATAATAATATATATAAACAATTATGGATGTTTAACCACAATTCAAACGAACATCCATTCATGAATACAAGTGAACCATTTATAAAAGCTAAGAAAATTAACACTCCAAACACTGAATTTATGCTCTACAACTCATCCAAAGGTCTATAAAAGAACATAATAAAACCATAATGAATAAAATTATTATATTAAATTCTATTTAATTGTTAATTAATTAATATAATGTGATTATATAGGACTTTATAGTGAATAAATCATTCAGACACAAGTTAAGGGGAAATTCTCAAACCAAACTCTCTTTCTTTGGGGTTTCCCTCTACAACAAATTTTTCAAATGGATATGCCATAAAATTAATTTATTCATCATTATCTTAAATTTTCTAGGATTTAAATTTTTTATACTTTATTTTATAAAAAATCCAATGTTTTTCAAAAGAACTCTTCTTTCAAATAAATACACCCTTTTTACTTCCCGAAGATTGTTTCACTCTTCACTAAAGGTTAATAGTTTTATGTATGGAATAATATTCCTTCATTATTTTGGAAAAAAAATTATGAATTTATACTTTATTATTTGAAATTAATTTCATTCCATTGGTTATTTTATGCTCAAGTTTAACATATTTTCTATATGGAATGCATGATAATGTAAATGTTATTATGTGACAGGTGCACCCAGAATTATATTGTGCAATATGAATGTTGTAATGTGATGGGTGAGACAAAAATTATACAAAAATCCAATGCATTGGGTAAAGTGATGAATCTCATGAGTTAATTTGAAATTATGTTTGAAAATGATTCTAGATTTTTTAACAACAATGTGTGGTAGTTAACCACTAAGTCATGATGTTTCATTTTTACACATTTTCGCATTCCATGTTATTATATAAATGATATTATTATTATGATAAACCAATGTTACATTGTTTCAGGGTATTATATTTCATCTTATTGGGATTTTATCTCAGCCCTTTTTATGTATATCTTTATGTCACTATACGTACTAAGGAGTACACAAGGGCTGATAACAATCTAGAGAATAAGGAATTAAATAAATGTTTATGCTTTATGTTGTAAATGTTATGTATATTCCTAGTTTTCCCAAGAATATAAACATTTGGATCTTTGATGTGTTGTTATTTTATGTTGTTTATCATTAAAATGATTTAAATTAAACGTAAGAAAATAAAGGTCTCTATAGTTGTTATGAGAGGCAAGGTTTAGTTAATTTGGGAATTAAAATTATTGAATAGTAGAGAAAACCTCTAGTATGAGACTATACAAATATTCACACAAGAATATTATCTAAACATATATATCCCATAAGATATGCTTTTAGCGAAAATTTCTCAAATGAATATGTTGTTTATTCATGACTCATTGACTTCTATTTTTTTATAAACATTTCTATTTTAGAAAATGGTGGGAACTAGGATAAACCAGCACAAAACCCGTGCAAGGGCCAATGTAATGAATGCCCAAATATTATCCCAATGATTTCGGGAGTGGAGTTCAAAACACCATAGAAATTTTTACCAAGATGTCACGTGTTATGAAAAATAACCTGAATAATATGAAACGACCAACATCACCTAAGAGGGAGAAACTAGATATCGATTGTTTTATGCAGCAATGACCACCAACATTTATTGGATCTTCTAACCAACTAGATGTGTAATAGTGTGTCAACTCCATAGAGAATATAATTTTTTTGCTTCACTAATCTAAGATGGAGAAGGTGATTCTGGTCATTTATCGTCAAGATGGAGAGGCTAATCAATGGTGGGATTTTATCAAGAACTCTAAGCTGGGTAATGAAAGTGAAGATATAGAATTTGAATAAAGTAAGATCATGTTTCATAGAAATTATTTCCAATTAACTTTCCATAATAATGGATATATAATTCATAGAGTTCAATAAAAAGTAAGGCTAATCATTTATGGACTATGAAGATAATTTCAAAAGGCTTGTATGGTATGCCTCAGGTTTTTTATCAATAATGATAGAAAAATTGATATATTATTTAATAGGTTATAACCACACCTTCAAAAAGATCTTACAATTTGAGATATTGAGAGTTATGAAGAAGTTTTTTGATGTTCTATCAAAGTAGAGATGGGGTTTGTAGAATTGTCCCATGGATATGGTGATAAGAGACAAAAGGTAGAGTTTCATGCCTGAGGATATAATGATAAAGGATGGAAGAAAACTCAACCACCTACATGCTAACAATATTGGAAGAAGAATCAAGGTAATTTACTCAAAGGGACAAGGAAATGTATCAACTATGGTAGAGAAGTCCACAAAGATCTTGAATGTCAAAATTACTTGAGAAGGCAAGAGAATGTGGTGGAAGAAAGGAAAGAACAACCCATGGTCTATTGCTACAACTATAGGGATCAAGGGCACTATGCATGACAGTGTACTAAACCTCGATCCCTCGAGGGTAATCAGTGTCAACAACCACCAAATCCATAGGAACAAGTAAAGTTGTATACCATCACCACTACGAAAGTTGGGAAAGAAAATGAAGTCATGAAATATACTCTTCCTAATCACTCAAGAATGAAAAGGTCTTATTTAATTTGGGTTCTACTTATTCCTTTATAACTTTAATGTTTTCTAGAACTGTGGAATATAATCCCCTTAACCTAAAGTAGAGATATTTGTAAAAAACCTAGTGGTGGAATCATTGGTTCCCAAGTGTTGGAATCTTATGATATTTGCATATGTGGGAAGATTCTTCGAGTGAATCTCATTCTAATTACCTTATTGTAATTTTATTCTATAATGTAAATGGATTGGATCTCATTATATAGAGCACATATCAACTATCATAAAAAAGAAATATATTTTATATTTTTAACCATCTCTTTCTCCTATAAAAATGCAAGGAATATCATGAATCTTCTAGGAAAAACACCTCAATGGTGTGGGTGTTGATTCCCAATGGAGAGGCATTCCTCTCTCAAATTTTAAAGTCAAAGGAAAGTGTCAAACTATAGAAAATTTTCATCATGATGGAATATAGAGATATATTTCCTGAGGAGTTACCCAGACATCCCCCAGATCGTGAGGTAGAGTTCTCTAAAATACTCATACCTGGTGCAACTCTTATATCAAAGAGTCAATATAGGATAGCTTCTATCGAACAAGAGGAGTTAAATAAGCATCTTTAAGAGTATTTGGAAAAAGTGTTCACAATCCCTAGTGTATCACATTGGGGTACGCCACTGCCCTTTGTGAAGAAGAAGGGTGGATTAAAGAGTCTATGAATTGATTATTTGGAACTAAACAAGATCACTATAATGAACATGTATCCTCTCCCAAGGTTTGATAACTTGTTTGATTATCGATGAGGAGCTATGTACTTATCAAAGGTGGATATTCATTTTGGATATCATCATCTAATGGTGAAGAATGAAGATATTTAGAAGAATGTCTTCCATTAACCTTATGGGAATTATGAGTTTCATGTGATGGCCGTCAGACTTACCAATTCCCCTGAAATAATCATGGATTTGATGAATAGAGTCTTTAGACATTACATCATCAAATTTGTGGTAGTGTTTATCGATGATATTCTTATATACTTCAAGTGAAATGTGGTTCATGAAGAACATCTAAAATTTCTATTGGTTCCATTTAGAAAGGTGATGTTGTATGACATGTTCAGTAAGTGTATCTTTTGGATAAATCAATTCACATTCTTGGGACACATGATCACAAGTGGGGGAATTTCTATGGACCCTTCAAAAACATATGCTATTTATGAATGGCCCATCCCTTCTAATGTCAAAGGAATCCATATTTTTCTTAGATTAGCAGGGTACTACCGAAGTTTTGTGAAAAAATTATCATGATTTTCATGACATATTTATATGTTAACAAGGAAAGGAGTAAACTATGTATAGAATGAAGAATGTGAGGGAAGCTTCAAGGGGATAAAGAGAAGGGTGATCACTGCACCTGTACTCACATTACAAGAGAGTGGAGAATGTTTTGTGATATATTGTGATGCTTCAATTAAATTCTTTGGTTTTTCACTCATGAAAAACGATAATGTGATATCCTACACATCAATGTTTTTTATGATCCATGAAAAGAACTACCCAATGCATGATCTATAGATAGCTGCTATTATTTTTTCCTTGGAAATCTAGTGATACAACCTCTATGGTGAGAAGTGTGAAATATACACTGACCACACGAGTTTAATGTATATATTCACACATAAGGATACTAACATGAGTCAAAGAAGATTGTTAGAGCTAATCAAAGTTTATGATTTCTCAATTCACTCTCATCCTGGAAAGGAAAAAAGGTAGTTTATGATCTATATAGAAAACAACATGTTACTCTATCCATGTTGCAGATTGAGAAAGACCCTATCTTCATGGACATGAAAAGGATGGATCTGGAAATCATAATGATGGGGAATATATCCTACCTTTACTAAATTAATTCCCAACCATCTATCCAATAAAACATTAAGGAAGCATAAAGGGATGATACAGAGCTACAACAGAGGGTGAGTGAAGTAAAGGAAGGGAAGCTTCCCGAGTTCAATATCAATGATGATGGAGTGATTTTGTTTGGAATGATAATTTTTGTGCCTTAATCACCTAGGTTAAAAATGATAAAATTGATAATGCACATAGAAAACCTTTCTTTATCCATCCTGGTTGTACCATGATATACCATCCTCCTTGACAACGCTTCATGTGGGACAACATAAAGAAATAGATATATTAATATATCTTGTTGTGCTTGATATGTCAGCAAGTAAGAGCATAGTGATAATAGTCCAAAGAGATGATGAAATAATATCTTATACCCATGTGTTGGAGGGAGAATGTCACTATGGAATTTATTATAATTCTCTTGAAGACATCCAAGGGAAATAATGAGACATGGGTTGTGGTTGTATGACTCACCAAGACTATCCACTTTATTGCTATTTGATAAGATCACTAGCTTGAACAACATGAAAAGATATTTTCGAATGATGTGGTGAGACTGAATGGGGTTCCACTATTTATTGTCTCTGTTCATGATATAAGGTTCAAATATAAATTCTAGATTAGTCTCCAACATTCTATAAGTAAAGAATTAAATTTTAGAATGTCCTATCACCCACCAAAATGATGGTCAATCAAAAAATACTATTCATATGATCAAAGAGATGTTAAGAACCTACTATTTAGAATTCAATGGTGGATGGGATTAACATATCCCATTGGTTGAGTTCTCTTATAACAATAGCTTCCACTCAAATATTCATATGGCTCCATATGATGATCTGTATGGAAAGTAATGTAGAACTCCAACATGTTGGGATAATGTTAGAGGAAGAATGCTATAGGGACATGATCTTGTCCAAGAGATGATAGAAAGAGTTAAAGTCATCCAGAAACATAACAATGCTACTTAGAGTGGAAAAATAACAATGATAAAAATCGTTGAAAGGACTTAGAGTTTGACATTTGAGATAAATTCTTCCTTCAAATATCACCATGGAAGAGATTCATGCAGTATAGAAAGAATGGGAAGCTAATATCAAGGTATATTGGCCTTTTTGAAATCCTTGATCCCATAGGGGGTCATGGATTGTTGGCATAAACCTCTACCAAATATGGCTCATGTTCATGATGTGTTTCACATATCACTCTTGAGGAAGTACATACTAGATCCCTCGCATGTACTAGACTCTAAGGTGGTATAGCTGGAAGATGATCTCTCTTATGAAGAGCATCCTGTAAAGACTATGGACTGGAGAGAAAATGTTCTATAAAACAAGACAACACACCATGTCATAGTGTTGTGAAGGAACCATATGTATGAAAAAGAATCTTGGGAAGCAGATAATTTGATGAAGGATTAGTACCCTCACCTGTTTATGTAAAACGAAATTTTGAGGATGAAATTTCAAAAGGGGGAAGAATTTAATGACCCAATATTTTATCAATGCAATTTGTCCAATATTGTAGTAATGTCATAATCATATAAAATCACAATAGTAAACACAATGCCACATCATGGATAAATGAACTACTATGTGACCATTAAATAGAAATTTTCCACTTCTGTGTTTTTAATTTCAAAAATCTATTGTACACGATTGCGATTAGTAAGATGTTTGGAGTCCGATATGACAAACATAATTTTTTGTGAATAGTAACATACCCTTTTGAATAGTAACCTACCCATATAAGTAGTAATATGGCCTTTATGACTAGTAAATTGTTCAGAAAAATAGAAACCTCACCCCTGAATATATAAATTAAATTTAGGATTCTTATATGTGATAATATGACCATAGAAAAACTATTGGTATTTTTGTAAGTCATAAATAATCAATTATAATTAATTAATTAATTTAAAAGAAATTTTTTCCCTATAAAGTGTTCTTAAATTACCAACTTTATGCCTTCTAGTTTTAAGATAATTTTATAAGACATTATGTAATTTTTGAAATCATTATAAATTCATTTTTAATTTTAAAATCAGTATTTTTCAAGTGAATTGTGTTTTTAATTAAAAATTAATTTTTTATATATATTGAATTATTTAAAAAAATGTAGTTAATTTTTTGATTCTACACGTCTAAATATAGTTATGGTAAATTTTTTTGATTTTTCTAAAATATTTTAATTTGTGGTGTATAGTGAAATTTGATAATTTAAAAAATATGCTAAATAAATGAGTTTCTTCATCATTCTTGAGTCATGGATGATGTAAATGGCCATTGGTTCGAACTCACATGAACTAATTACAATTTTTAGTCCCAAAAATCCTCACTCTTTATAAAATTGTGTATAAATAACAAATTAATGAATATAATATTATGAAAACCCTCCTCCCCTCTACTATAAATACAACCCCTCACACCCTCATTTATTCACACCTCACAAGATTCAAACCATAACTAAACCCTAGCCAAACCTCCCCCCAACATACATCACCAGGACCATAATCACTAGGTCTTCTCAAATGACCAAATCCTTTCCCTTAAAGAGGCTCTCAAAGGAGATAAACTCCAGTGGTAAATTCCACTTTCTGATTATTTTATTTTCTTTCAAGTTCCTTTTTTTATTTTTCTTTCCTCCCCTAATTTCAACCAAATGGTATGATAAATCTAGTAAAATACATGTACTATAGTTATATTATGATAATCAGACCATTCATCATAATATCACCTTCCTTCTCCTTTTATAGTATAAATAAAAAACACCATCTGAGATGTGTTAATTTATAACATTCAAGGATTATGGGTTTTCAATTTGCATTACCATCTGAGATATTGGTCATTAAACAATATTAATGGTTGAACCAAAACATAATATAGTTATTTTATCTTATGTAATGTTCTGTAATCCTTATATACTCATGATATTAAATAATAATACAAAACAAGTTCATTGTTATCAAAACTGAAAAATTAATCAAAGCATTTATCATTGAAATTTTACCTAAAGATTCATCCTCATGGTATATAAAAAAATTCATTATAAGATAATTTATATATCTGGAATTTCACTAATAATATATATTAACAATTATGGATGTTTAACCACATTTCAAATTAACTTCCATTCATGAATACAAGTGAAGCGTTCATAAAAGTTAAGATAATTAAAACTTCCAAACAATCAATTTAATCTATATAAATTATCCAAATATCCATAAAAGAATATAATAAAACCATAATGAATTAATTTCATCTATTAAAGTATATTTAATTGTTAATTAATGAATCTAATGTCATTATATAAGACTTTAATGTGAAGAAATCATTCGGATAGAAGTTAAGGGGAATATATCGAACCCAACTCTCTTTCTTTCGATTTTCCCTCTTCAACCCATTTTCAGAATGAATATTCCTTAAAAAAACCATTTATTAATCATTATATTAACTTTTCTAGGATATAAATTTTCTTTAATGTATTTTATGAATAATCCAATGTTTTCCAAAATAACTTGTCTTTCAAATAAATACACCATTTTTAGTCCTCGAATATTGTTTCCCTATTCACTCAAGGTTAATAGTTATATGTAAAGAATTATATTCCCCCTTTATTTAGGGAACCAAGATTTTATGAATGTGTTATTTATGATTTGAAACCGATTTTTATTTATATTGTTTATTTTATGTTCATGTTTGACATATTTTCTATGTGGAATGCATGATAATGTAAACGCTATGATGTGACAGGTGTACCAAGAATTATATAGCGCAATATGAATGTTATGATGTGACAGGTGCATCTATAATAACATAGTGATCCAATGCATTGGGTAATATGATTAAACTCGTGAGTTAATGTGAAATGATGTGTGATCATGATGTAAGCACTGTTCAAAACTATGTGTGGTAGTTAAGAACTAATACATGATGTTTCATTTTAATACATTTCCATATTCCATACTATTATATAAAATATGTTATGATTTTTCTCACCCCATGTTACAGTGCTTCTTGTTCTTATCATTACTATTTCTAGGCTTTTAGCTCACCTCTTTTTTTATTTATATCCTCAGGTGAGTACATGTACTTAATTACACAAGGCCTAATAAGAAGCTAGAGAATAATTAATTAAATAAATTTTTATCCATTATGTGGTCAAGGTTATGTATTGTGCTAGTATGCCCAAGAAACTTATCCTCTAGATCCTCATTGTGTAATGCTTTTATGTTTTTTGTCATTAAAATTATATAAATTTAATATAAGAAAAATAGGGTCTCTATAATCACTGCACTAATGAATCATGGTAGAGATCCTTGAGAATAAATCAACGGGAGGAAGCAATCATGCTTCATACGACTAATCTCATAAAAGAGTAACTTGAGAGATCACATTAGAATAACTTGGTAATAATGAAAGATATGTAAGAGTAACTTAATGATACTTAAAAGAGTTTCCCCACATTACATTTTCACAGAAACATAAAAGCATAGAGGAACATATTTCTACATTACTTAGTTAACATACCATGGAACCTCAATCCACACTATGATGTATATCAAATGACCCTAATATTTTGATGCATTGTATCTCAGGAAATTAAAAAATCAAAAAATTATTGTCTGGAAGTTCCAATTTAGCCTCTTTAATAACCCCAATAATATGTACAACAACTAATGTATCCTCAAGAAAAAACATTTTAATATTATAAAAATAATTTTACATAAGTTTTTATCTCCAAATTACATCATTTACATAATATATTGTTTAAATGGGAACAAAAAAATATTATTTCTAATTTTTTAAACTAATTTGGGTCAACACCCCCAATAAACCATCCACATGTCAATATAACTAGAATTGATGGTGAATCAAGCGATCATGGATTCACACACATAAAAAATAATGGAAATGGAATTCATTACCATGCATAAGTATCTATATAATATATCAATTAAATTTCAAAATAATTCATGAGGTCAAGTTAAAAAGTTTGGAGGAGACACATATTTTAAGAAGAAATTAAAAAATAGAAACAAATGAGAGAGATCAATTGATGGAGGGTAGAGTTCCAAATAAGAATAAAAATTACAGTATAGGGATTGGTTGATCTATTATAGAGAATATATCCAAGAGTATATTAAGATGTAGAAGCTCAACAATAGTCAATGAAAATTTATAAATTATTTAAAACTATGAATATTTCTTCCCACATTGTGTTTAATAATTAACTATGTGTATATTTAGATATTATTAATAAATATATGATATTTTTAAAAAAAATTATTTTTTATGCAAATATACTATGTGTGTTGTTTTTTCTTATTTTTCATGACTTTTTAATCATACATGGATATATTTTCCAAGAGTGAAATTTGAATTTTAGTGAAGTTATGATGTTGGAAACACACCATCCCAATTTATACATATAAAATTATTTATCAGTAGGTTCATGTGAAGTGAGGAGAAGATACAAGAGTTAAACCTACATTATGAAAATTAGTCAAAATACTATCAATATTAGTGAGGGTGGTGTAGGGTAAGGCACCAATAAATATTTAATTGATAAAAAACCTATATGGGATTAACATACCAAAGATGAATTCCCATAATGAGAGATATAGAGGAAGCACAACAGTATTTACCTTGTAACTCATTACTCTTACGGATAAGAGTTAGGAAACCTTAGGAGTACCTATATTCCCATTATATAGGATTGAGTTTCATAACTATTTAAGTGTCTCTAGGTAGTAAGTGATGATTTCACATGATAGAATAATGACTAGTATATAAACAATGGTGATTTGGGTTGATTTTATTTTAACTTATAAATGATTTTCCAATCTAGTAGAGATGAAGTACTTATATTATTAACTATTTTATAGGTACACATCCTTTTTTTACTTGTCCACTTCTATTCACACATCATCCACTTCCATCATTATCTGAATGACAATAATGCTCCTTATTACACATTAATACGTCATTTATTACAAAATATTACACTTAGTAAAACCTGGAAGAAGAAAAATTATATTTTCTATTGTAATTAGGTACATTACATAACAACTTATAACATGAGATACAACCACAATATCGAAAACATCCTTGACATCGTCATCATCATGTAAATTGTTATTCAAAGAAAATAAAAGATACAAGGTGGACAGGGCCCTCAAAACCATGCCAAAAATGGAAAAGACTATGGGGGTTTAAAAAGGAAGAGACCAAGGGCATCACCTATGATAATATTAATACCTTCTGCATTCAGACTATTAGGATTATGAATGACTAAGCATTCTTCACCATGAATTTCCACCGATTCTAAGTAGTCTTCCACCATATTTCCCTCACGCCAGGTATCAGATACCTTGATATTATCCCCTATAATGACACAGAATTTTCTAATGGTGTAAAGAATAGACCTAGGAACCTTTCCAACACCATGAAGGGTGTTGTGTAGGATCATCGAGTATGTTTCCACTTCCTTCATGTATGAACCTCTCTCTCGGAAAATTTCAAGACCATTGAACATGGCCATGGATTCTACATAAAGGGATGAACTCTGGCCAAGATTGATCCAGAAGGCCATAGTGAATGACCCCCTATGATCATGCACAACCTGACCACCATTAATGCTACCTAAAACACAGGACCCGTCATTTTTGAGATTTAATACCACTGAAGGGGGCACCAGCGTACCCATCTACCTAGGAGATTGACATTATCCTAGGGGGAGTGGTGAAGACCAGTAATGGAGAACAGCAAGGATGGAGCCTCCATTGATTTATCCAATCCTTGACCGAGTCAATGAGAAGGATTTTAACCCTAAAGATAATCAGGAAGCCAGTCAAGACTACCCCATCATGGATCCAATTATTACTCACTTTCCACATGCACCATCACCATTCAGGGAAGATTATGGTACGGGTAGACCTCTCAATACCTCCATCACCCGATCCTTTATACCACTGATCGAAGTAGGGATGAATATACATGATTGGAGTAGAGATAGTAGTAAATTCTTGGAAAAACCCCAGAACTCATGAGCCCACTCACTTCCAAAAAACTGATGGTCAAGCTCTCCACCCTATGATTTTTACAACAAACACAACTAGAAAGCAAGAAAATAATGCAACGCATAACGTTACCATCCATGGTAAGTGCTCTATTCCTTCTCCTCCATATGAGGAAGTTAAAAATGGTGGGTATAATCTTGGTCCAAATGATATAATTCCATGCATCCCTGTGATCCTATATGATGATGGTCTCATGATAGTCATGCATCGTGAATTTTCCAGAGGAGGATGGAGTGAAAACATACATATCCGGTTTCGGGGAAAGCTTGATGAGGTTACACAGATCATGTTGGACTCTATTTACGATAGCCATGATATACTCTAGATACTGGTGAAAATAATTTAAAGATATATTATTGGCTGGGAAAAATGGGAAACTGATGATCTCCCCACTATATTTTTTATTCTAGAATGAAACATTTAATTTACTGATGATCCAACAAGAATGAAACCTGAGAGAATAAATGATGGGCCCAATATCAGACCAAAATGGAGAAGCATGACCTTCGGAATATACCTTATCTCCTTTATAATTACCATTAATGGTGCACCCCCATAAGGTACAGTTCTCCAACACCTCCCATAGTAAATTATCATGCATGAAAAGAATGGTGTCATCCAGGCTTATAACATTAATCCCACCCTCGGTAACTGGTGGGGCCATTTTCTACCATGATACCCAGTGCCCCATGCCCTCCACTTTGGAGTCCTATATGAAGTTGGAAATAATTATATCAATATTTTTAATGAATACTTTAGTAACCACGACTGATGAGAGAGCTTGTGTCGGGGTGGCCAATATCACAATATTCACCAACTCTATTATTCAACCAAAATATAGGAAAGTATTTTTCCAATTAAGACCCTGATCAGTGATTCTGTTAAGAAGATGATCGAAATCGTGGATATGAAGCCTTCATGAAGATATAGGGGCCCTAAATTATTCCATAGGTAACTTCCTTCTCTGCATGTTCAAAATATGGATCACAGTAGTGATCTAGCTCAAAGGACAGTTTCATGGAATGTTAAAAATAATTTTTCTTTTAATATCACTCTGGCTTCACTAGTGACAGTATTCATCCAGCATCCTGATGATTCTTCAAA
Organism: Viscum album; assembly: GCA_963277665.1. NCBI lineage: Eukaryota > Viridiplantae > Streptophyta > Magnoliopsida > Santalales > Viscaceae > Viscum > Viscum album. The sequence goes on from OY728137.1 coordinate 366,011,505, forward strand.
AGGATCTACTAGAAACATTCATAAAAATCATAGTATCATCAATGAACATCTTGTGGGAAAACAATGGTGACCTCATTCTTTGATGATATGAAAGGATATCTATATTTCTTAGGCTTCTATGAATGTGATAACTGAGGACATCCTAGGTGATTATAAAGATACTCAGGGAAATAGGGTCTCTATATCGAAGACCCCAAGTATCCTTAAAGAAGACATAATACTTTCCCATAAATTATACTGCAAGCTTAGATGAGATAACACATTTGAAAATGATGAAAATATTTCAAGGAGAAAACCCCATACCTTCCAAAACTCTATTGATTAAACTTTTTTTTTATGATCATAGGCTTTGTTCTTATCGACTTTGATGATTGTGTTAGCACAATGAGTTTTGATGTTTATCTCTCATATCAATTCTTGGGCCAAGGGAATAGCCCCTAGATGGATCACCCCTTCACAAAACCATGTTGTTCCATGGAGATCCACTAGGGAATAGTATAAGATAGCCTAGAGTTGATAATACTTGCATGAATCATGTAAAGTATGTTTCAAATTCTTATAGGACAAAAATGTAGGATGTATGTAGGGTTTTTGGACTTAAGGATGATCACAAGGGTAGTGGAACTTGCAACACGAGGTAGATTCACACCCCAAAATAATTCATAGATAACCACTATCAAATCTATTTTAACAATCTCCCATGAGGTTCTGTAAAAGGAGGTTGGAAACCCATATGAACTGGCCACACTATCAGGATTTAAATTCATCATAGCATTAATTACCTCTTTCTCATGAGGAGGGCCCCCCATACCATCATTATCCTAGGGAGAAACACTACAAGGGATAACTTCAAATAGATCCATAGGTTCACTTAGATACCACCTAGGAAAGTTCACATTAGAGATTACAAGAATATTCCTAATGTGAATGTTATATAGGGCACCAATAACATCCATTTCATCGATGAAGGACCCATCCTCCAGGTAGATATTCGGTTTAATGATCCTTTTCCTCTCCTTGATGCAAGTAGGGAAATAAGATGTATTCCAATTTCCAAATTTCAACCACTTGGTCCTTGTTTTCTCCCTATAAAGGTGCTCCTTCTTTAGTAATAAGTCTTGTAGGATGTCCTTTTTACCCACAAGATCCCCAAAAACTTAATCATCCCAAAATTCTTCTAGATGTATTTCGAGGAGATCAACATCCTGCATAGTTTCATATAATTCCTTGTCCAATGGAGGAAGATATCGTGACCACACCTATAGTCTAATCTTACAATGCCTAAATTTGTTATGAAAAGTATTCCCTGTGTTCCCTTGGACTAGATCGCTCCCGCTCATTCTAACCTTTTCAGGGAAACCATGAGTGTCGACCCGTAGCCGAGAAAACCTGAAGCTCAAATGATTATTGTTCCCAGAGGAGATACAGATCAGAAACAGAGAATTAAGTAACATGAATAATGAAAATAAATATCATAAAATAGGAATATAAGTGGGTAATAAAATGAACATGAACAATAAATTATGATATATCATGATTATCATAAATTCAACATGAGAAATGTGGTCACAACATAAAACACGGCATCATAAACATAGGTTAATGCTAAACCTACCTTGACTTTATGGTTGAAAATTTCATATAAAGAAGTCAAGTTACTCCCTATCCCAAAATTTAATATCATGATACTAAACATTACACAATTAATTGGAGTGTTATATAATTCTCGGCACACCAATCACATTCATTTCATTCTCATTCTTAAGTTTTCCACATAGATCATTAAACCTGAAATCATTTTTCATCAATTTTTATTTCATGATCATGAAATGTTGAATAGATCCATGTAATTACAAACATAAATGAAGAATAAGTTCATAAATTTGAACACCCTTGATAGTAATGTTTTATGGGTATTCACTGCACTTTTCCATGGCATCAAATTTTGTGGTGAAATTTTAGAAACATAACGACGTCACATAAAAACTCAAAAAAATATATAAAGGTTTTTAAAAGGGTGTATAATCATTTTTAAATAAAAAGGGAAGTAAATTGGACATTTAAATAAATTCCCCAACACATTAATTGTAAATATAAGGCATAATAAAATAAATAATCTTGATTAATCAGTAGAAGGTGAAGATCCATTACTAGAATATGTGACAAAAAAGCTTGAGAGGGGATTATTAATGTCTTGGGGAACCTAGAGAGGACTCTAGGGAGGTGTAGTAAGAGTAATGACATGATCAAATTAATTTTTAGTGGATAGAAGTGGGATATTTGGTTTGTTTATTTCGTAAAAGAGTGGGGAATTATATAATGTATCACAAACATTGGTTTCAGACACTATATAATAAAATAACCAAAAACCAAAACCATTCCATAGTTTTTCAATTGTTTCTTCCACTATAGGGAGGTATCAATTATTTTTTTATCTAAAGGGCCTAACATGTAAAAATAATTACCTTGGTTATGAGGAGGTGAGTCACACACTTAAATAAATGATTTTAAAACCATAAAATACGTTAATGGTTTTGGAGGATTTGTAAAGACTTTATAAAATTAATAAATTAATTATGAAATCACATTATATTAAGTATAAAACATATATTTGTTTGTTTATACCCATTATAGTATTTATTACATCATTTTTGGTTCATTATGATGTCATAATACACACCGTATATTTATGTGAAATTTAATTTTTTTCCCAAAAAATCAACCCTCAGAAAAATTCGAAAAATAAACTATTGGATATACTTGACATTGATATTTCGAAAATAATATTAATTTTATCAAAATAATTGGCTTTTATTGAGAGATGATGGTTTTTTTTTACAATAATAATTTTTGAACTATTATAAATATTACTTTTAACTTCATTAAAACCATATGACCATTTATATTTAATAAATATTATTCCAAATAATGTTTTCTTAAAATATTATTTTTTTCAAAAAAAAATTATTGATTTATCAAAATAAATTAATTATTTGAAGTGAATATTACCCAAAAAATATTATTCGTGTTTTATAGTATCAAAATAAAATTCATTTATAAAGTGACAATAATATGGTGAAAATATATTCATCATTATACAAAAAATAATTTATATAATCACATTGATAGGGTCAGGATACATATCCCATTAATACACCAAATAATTCCCTAAGAGTAAGGTACACGACAGTGAGATTGTTATAGGGTGGTTCAGTGAACATGGTTTTGGTCACGATCTTAATGATCATGGTATTCTCTCTTAAAAAAAATTCTTGAGATTAAGTTGTTGGATCCCAGATTGGGATTGGTCAATTTAAAATCCTAGGAATGATATCTCCTTTGGAAGATCTGATAAAAGAGATTCATAGGGTGTAGTCCTACTAGTTGAGTCCATCACTTCCTTTGTCTATTTCAATTGGTTTAGTAAAAACTCTATATTTATACTGATCATATGATCACTGCTCAATGACTATATTTTCAATGGTAAAAATGATTTAAATTCATTTAAATCCAATTGGATATAATAAAACAAAATGAGGGAATTTGTTTTCTAAACCCATATTATATAATAATACATTTAATTAAATCCAAATGTAAATTTTATTTGTAACTATTCAGGTCATTACAATCTTACCCCTTAATAAATCATTCACTCTAAATTTTCATTTCCCACACTAAAACAGATGAGATTAGCTATAATATATCCCTTCATTCGGTTCCCACATCACTTCTTCAAACCGGTGGTTTCTCCACTACACTTTGACAAGATTTATTGTCTTATTTTTAGAACTTTGTCTCTATGATCTAAGATATTCACCGACTACTCTTCATAGTTAAGATAATTATCTATTTGTACTACCTATGAATAGAGTACATGTGTGAGTTTGGGTATGTACTTTCTTAAGAGAGGAACCTGTAATACATCATGTGATTTTGATACTTTTTGTGGGAGTTCTACTATGTAGGTCACTACTTTGATGTGTTCAAGGATCTCAAAGGTTCTGATGTATCTTAGAATAATATTTACCTTCTTCCAATCATCATCACTTTTTTTCAGGGAGATATTCATAGTTATTCTATGAAAATAACCATAAACTCCTAGTATCGTTGATGATTATCAGTATAACTCTTTTGTGGACTCTGAGAAACCTTGATGTGCTGTAAACTTTTATTGACTTCATCCACCATTTTTTTAACCAATTCTGGACCTGGTAGTTTTCCTTCCCAAAATTCATCTCGGAATGAAGGTGTCCTGTACCACATCCCACAATGGGATTCATAGGGAGCCATTTGGATGCTCGATATGGAAACTTTTTTTGTAAGATAACTCAACCATAGGAATAAGTTGTTCCCATGGACATGATTAGGTTAAATAACAAAGTCTCTCCTCTAGAGAGCATTTCATACTAGTTTTTTCCTAGGGTTGATTCTCCTCCATCCTGATCTCTCACGATGGTGGGGGGATTCCTGAACCCTTTGTCTTTGCAGGTGAGCTCTGCCTTCCTCATGGGATAGGGGCTCTCCATCGGAATCAGGGTCGTTTCTTCTTTTCTTATTTTTTCTAGCATTAGAAGTCAACATCATCTGCTCTCTCTCATCGTCTCAAAGACATGTCTGGTGCCTATTCATTCTCCGAATCCAGATCTAGTTTTGTGGGGGTGAAATCTGTTCTCATTCCTACCTATAGTTCTGGATTCAATCATTCGCTTGTACCTCTGGATCTTGAAGGTTCTGACCATTTTTTCTTTTATGTTTCATGAAGAATGGATGTTGAATCTCTGAGCAAGTATCGGTGTGAATTTCTGGTTTGTGTAGATCCTGGGATCGAAGTCGATTCGATTCCCTCAGCGAGCGTGGTGACCGACTCACGAAGCCTCAGCCACGAAGGGAGGCTGCGAAGATTCCACCAGCTGAGCAACCCCGCGGTGGCCGAAGTGCTTCACAGTGTGTGGTGTGAAGGTTACAGGGGTCGCGGTGGCCCTGGGAACAAAGTCGTTTCCTTTGGAAAGGATCGAGATTGTCTCACGAAGTGAGCTCATGAGATTCTGCCGTGGTGTTACACTCCACGCAGGCTGTTTTGTTTCGTGGAGTGCTCATGCCAAGAGTGAGGGGTTCGTGGAGCCTTTACTACGGATCCTCTTTGCGGAGGCCCTTACACAAGGCTTTTCCCGCGTTTCCACTTCGTGGAAGGAGACCGCTGATTGGGGTGCCAGGCCCGGTCAGTTGTGGAAATTTCCTATTGCGTGTAGACCCAAGGAGTGTGGATCACCAGGCATTATTTGGAGTTCCTCCCCATCCCACGTGCACTGAACAATGGATGTGGATATTGTGAAGCTTTGGAAGAGGATGTCCCTGACATATAAAGAGAAAGCAACTATCAAGACTCGAATAAACGAAGACACACTTTTAGAAAAACGCATGTCCTTACTGGTTATTGGAAAGACTGTGGATAATATTTCAGTCAACCTGGGGGCCCTTAAAAACGCCCTCCAGAATCATTAGAAATTCGAAGCTGGAGTGCTCATACGCGAAGTGGGGAACAATCACATTGTATTTGAGTTTTTCAATGAAAAAGATAGAGATAAAATCTTTAGAGGTAGGTTGTGGTCCTTAGATAATCAACTCCTCCTTACGGAAGAATTTGGAGGGGGGATTATATCCAGAACATTAAGCTAACCCAATCCATTTTCTGGATACGCATCAAAGGAATCCCTCTTCAAGCACGAACAGAACGTGTTATGAGAGAAATTTGGGACAGCATTTGCTAATTCATTGAATGGGAATTCTCAGACCCTATCCAATGGGGACCCGAGGTTCGGATTAAAGATGGAATTTAAGTGGAGGAGCTGATGATGAGGAGCATGTTTCTGAAAATCGATGATGCAAACAACTGGATCTCATTCGAATTCGAGAAACTCGCAATTTTATGCTTCTTTTGTGGACGTCTTGGCCATTTGGAAAGAGTGTGTGTCTCAAATCAAGAGAATGGCTCAGGTAATATCATTCTACAATATGGCCCATGGCTCTAGGCCAAAATTACTAGATATTCCTTCATCCTTGAGTCGGAAAAACAAAAGGATCGTGAACGGCTCATGGTGGCCCACACAAGACAGGTGGGAACCGAATGGGGAAAGATCACCATGCTTGGACCTCCAGAGTTCCCTAAAGAGAGCTCAACCACTCAGAGGAAAATTAGCATTTATCCCTCCCCCCTGAAGGACGCCGCCTCAACACCTACAGAGTCGGTGAAGACACCAAAAGATCTTGTAGAACAAAGCTCAAGACCAAAGCAGATGCACACTGAACCACCAGATCCCGAACCTAACCCAGAAATGACCATGGTAGATATCCTAACACAGGATAAAGATGGAAAGACAGGAACTTCACCATCAGGCCCAATCACCCATCAAACTTGGAAAAGTGTGCAATGAGAAGAAAGTGACAACAAACTGGAATACCCTAAACTTGGGGAACTAAAAATAAAAATTGAAACAAGCCTGTTGGCAGGGGATCCCCCTAAAAGATGGAAAATTACAGGTGGGGAATCAAGTTTGGAGGACTCAAAGGCATCGGCAGGTAAGTCCTAGCCCCACCTAGACCAATGATCATCTTATGCTGGAACTGTCGTGGGCTTGGCAACCCATGAATGGTTCCCATGCTCGGGCGCAATTGTTCCCAAAGTCGCCCCGATATGGTTTTCCTGTCCAAAACCATACTAGAAAACAAGGACACCACAAGCATCGCTCTGAAATGCGGCTTCCAAGGCGGCCTCCCGATCTCCCGAAAAGGCTACTCTAGAGGAATATGCCTCCTCTGGAAGGATTATGTCGATGCCAAGATCTTTTCCTTCTCCTCGCACCATGTGGCTGTGACTATTCAGGTGGACCACACCCCACCATGGACTTTCGTGGGATTCTATGGTTGGTCGTCCCATAGCAAGAAGTGGAAATCGTTGGATCTTCTCCATAAGTTGTGTCACGATCTTCTGAGACCTATTCTCTTTGGAGGGGACTTCAATGTGATTATGTTTCATAAGGAAAAAAGAGGTGGAACCATCCGAACATCTTCGTCGATGTCAAATTTTAAGGAGATGGTTTCTAGGGCGGACCTGGTTGATCTGGGCTACACAGGCAATCCCTTCACATGGTTCCGGGGTTCTACATATGGCACCCACATCGTTGAGTGACTTGACAGATTTTTGGGATCAATGGATTGGAAAAATCTCTTCAGTATGTTCTACATAATCCACCTAACGCTGAACTATTCAGACCACCTCCCTATTGTCATTGACTGCAGTAAAGGTGAATGGAACAGGCCAACCAGCAGACCCTTCAGATTTGAAAGCTTCTGGTCAAAAGAGAAGGAATGCGAAGATGTTATCTGATCATGATGGAGGAGTAATCACGCAGACGTTGGACTCAATCTCCAATAGGTCGCATCCAACCTGAGGTATTGGAGCGATAAGAAATTATGCAATCCCGATAGGCACTGCAATTTCATTGGAAGGAAACTATAATACCTTCTCAAGAAACCCCCATCTAACTGCAATCTCTCTTCTATCAGTGCCACTCAAAAAGATATGGACACAGCCCTACACGTCAATTAATGCTTTTGGGCTATGCGGGCACGGGACACCCACATTACCAAAGGGGACACCAATACAAATTACTTTCACCAGAAAGCTTTAGCTAGGTGCTGCGCGAATTCTATCAATTGCATCTCTCAAACAGACGGTAGAAAAGTCTATGGCACTGATGGAATTCATGATGATTTGACCTGTTATTTCCAAAACCTCTTCTCTATAGGAACTCCCCTATTTTCTCTTGAAGTGGAGGACTCCGTTAAACTTGTGATCACCGATGAGATCAATTAGTAACTCACCAAATATGTGATGGATGAGGAGGTACATCTAGCTCTGAAACATATCCACCCCACTGATGCCCTAGGCCCGGATGGTTTCCATGCCCTCTTCTTCAAAAAACACTGGCACATTATCGGTCCTGATATCTGTAATTTGATGAGGAATATTTGGGTCGGGAAAACAAGAATTTTCTCCATCAATGAAACTCTCCTCATCCTCATTCCTAAAATAAAGAAACCTCTGGCAGTCCCTGACTTCAGAACCATCAGTCTGTTCAATGTCTCTTACAAAATTTTCTCAAATATCTTAGTTAATCGGCTGCGTCCTTGGTTACTTGACATCATCTCCGAAACTAGAGTGCTTTCGTAGCCAAGAGACTAATCACCGATAATGCAATTGTGTCCCATGAAGTGTTCCACTCCATGAAAACACACTCCACTGTGAAAAGAGGAACTATTTCTTGGAAACTGGAAATGACTAAGGCCTATGATAAAGTGGAATGGCACTTCCTCAGAGCCGTAATGCTAAAAATGGGCTTATGTTCCAAATGGGTGGATATGGTCGTGCACTGTGTCTTGACCATCTCTTTCCAAATCAAGGTCAATGGGGAGCTCACCTGAGGATTCGCCCCATCCAGGGGCCTTCGACAGGGAGATCCTCCCTCCCCCTTTCTCTTTATCTTGGTGGCTGATGTTTTTTCTAACCTTATTTCCAGGGCTACATCCTCAAACTCATTACATGGGGAAAAGGTGTGTTTTGTTAGTCCACCGGTTTTGCATCTTTTTTTCACCGACGACTGCCTCCTTTTCTTCAAAGCAACCACTAATGAATGTCGGGTTGTCATCCTTGCGATCTAACAGTACGAGAGGGTGTCTAGTCAGTCAATCAATCACGGAAAATCGAAAATCTCTTTTAGCATAGGAGTACCTCCTTCCAAGAAATAAGAACTCTTTGAATTTACAGGAATCCAATTGGTAGAGAAACACCAGAAGTACCTTGGGCTCCCCATGGTTATTGGCCGCTCCAAAAAATAAATCTTTGCATCCTTGATGGACAGGATTGAGAAGAAAATACAAGGATGGACCTCCAAAAAAATTCCCAAATTCGGAAAGGAGATCCTCATTAAATCCGTCATCCAGTCTATCCCCAGCTATTTTATGTCCCTGTTTAAGCTTCCATCGGCTGTTGTCAACCTGATCCACAAATGCACAGCCAACTTCTGGTGGGGGAAGAATGACGGAAGGAATAAAACCCACTGGATTTCCTGGGAGAAACTGTGCAAACCCAAGTTTTAGGGAGGTATGGGATTCCAGAATCTATTTCACTTCAATGATGCACTGCTGGCTAAGCAAGGCTGGGGCCTGGTTAACCATCCTTCATCTCTCTGTACGAGCGTTCTTCGAGCTAAATTCTTTCCCCACAAGGACTTCCACGTCTCCTCTCTTGGCCCCAATCCAAGCTTCCTCTAGAGAAGAATTTGGGGGTCCGTAGTCTCCTAGAAAAAGGGATGGGCTGGAGGATTAGTAATGGCCAAACTATTAACATTTGGACCTACTCTTGTATGATTAATGAGGAAGGGGTACGGGCCTCATCCCCTGTCCAACCAGGGTTTGAAGATTCCATTGTAAGGTGCCACTTTTCTGATCATGTTCCTGGATAGTGTCTGGGGAAGATTCACACATGGTTCAATGATAGAGACAAAAGAATTATCCTAAGTACCCCCTAGGTCGCAGACATAGGCCCCGACCATCTCTTCTAGATCAACGACCTGTCAGGAGCCTACACAGTGAATTTCGGATACTGGATCGCCATTGGAAACCATTCAGTTGATTGGGATGGGGGACCCTAGAATTTAATTTTGAAACTCAACGTTCCACAAAAAATCCACCACTTCTGGTGGAAGGTGTTCATGGGCACCCTTCCTACCATGATCCTTCTCGCCTTTCAGCACATATCCAGTGATGATTCTTTCCCTTTTTTCCTGAACGTCTCAGAATCTCCCTTGCATGCCATCGTCCAGTGCCCAGGGGATAAGGAAATTTAGTACAAATGGGGCTCTGCCTCATCCACTTCACTGGCCATGGCCTCTGACCTCCCATCCTTCCTGATGAAATGGTGTTCCTCCTTCTCGTCAACTAATGTAGGCTCACTTTTCACCCTGGCTTGGATCATCTGGGTCCGTCACAATGAGGCCGTTTTCAACCATGTTCATAGAACCCATAAATTATGGATTTAATGAGCCTCTTTATGGATTGAGGGATGGAAGCACCACAATGGTCAACATAAGCCCTTTGGAACCCTTTATTTTTCCTCCCACTGGTTTCCACCAAGTGAGGGGATTCTTAAGATTAATGTGGATGCGTTTCTCCCCAAGGATGGGCCTGTCGCCCTCTTCATCTTTGCCCGGAATCATCAGGGGAAAATCATTGCGACCAAACATGAATCACACTCCACTTTTTGGGAACCTGTGGTGGCTGAGGATACTACCATACTTGCTGGTATAATGCTCTCCAAGGATCGCGGATGGGATAAAATCAACCTCGATCCAGACTATCTCAGTATTCTCAATGCTATCAATTCCAACGACGGCGGCCTCTAGTCTTCTGGATCCCTCATCAGGAGAATCTTTTCACTCTGTCAAGGCTTCCCAATCTGCACTTTCTCCTTTACCAAAAGGGAAGGAAACAATGATGTCCATCAGTTGGCGGCCTCAGGCCCCTATGATGTTAACCAGCTCTGGATGGACCATTTCCCTTCATGGCTTTGCAATTGTACGTTCACTGATCTCGGAGGATAATGAATCCGTATTTTCAAAAAAAAATTGTTCCCATCATCCATTGAAGTGAATTGATAATTCTCTCAACATTTCCTCAAGTTTATAGATAGTCCACACAGATTGGACATTATTTTGAGGGTGATAAGCTGTGATGAAGTTCAACATAGTGATTAGAGAAATTTGATGACTTTTCTAGAACATGGAGGTGAATCTAAGAGAAAGATTGGATACAATCAGTAGTGGTAATCCATACAACCTTACAACTTCATGAATGTATATCAGTGGAATTTTATCCCCTGATAAATCTTCTCAAATCCAAAAGAAATTTGTATTCTCTATAAGATTATTCAGCGCAACCAAGATAACATTGTTTCCTCTTTATTTCTTCAGACATCCAGTGACAAAGTCTGTGGTCATGTTTTCCCATGTCCATAAAGGTATGGGTAATGGTAGTATAATCCCTTTAAAGAATTTTATTTCAAAATTCAATTGCTGACATATCAGGCATCCTGATATATATTCTATGATCTCATTATTCATGTTTTCCCACCAATAGTGTTCCTATAGATCTTGATACATCTTTGTGATTCCAAGATGGATAGAGATGGTTGGGATCTGTGAATCAACCAATAGATCCTTCATTAATTTAGTCTTTCATGGTACACATAGTCTTGACCCAAATACTATAACCCCTTCTTTATTAATATTTAACTCTAGGGATTTCCCTTTTCTTGTAGTTTCCACATTCTTCTGAATTCCCACATCATCTCATTAAGCATCCTTTAGCCTCTTTAGAAGAGATGGATGCATTTATAAATGGATTGATGGTGTTTTTTCCTTTGGGAATCCCATGTACATTATTTCCAAATATAAGAAGATTGGATCCCTCCCAATTCACATCAATGAAATAATTTGTAGATCCTTTTTTCTTAGAGTGTCTTCCACTTTATTTACATTCCCAGGATGGAAGTGGATTGAGAAGTCATCGTCTTTGATCGACTCTGCCCATCTTAATTGGTGAATATTTATCTTCTTCTGTATGAATATATAAATGAGTGTTTTGTGATCTGTATATATTTCAAACTTCTCCCCAAATAGAAAATGTATCCTGGTTTTCAAAGATAAGATCACAATACCCAACCCTGGATCAGGCATTGGGTAGTTTTGTTGATGAAATTTGAACTACCTTGAACCATAGGATATGAATTTTTCATTTTTCATTAACACACAATGGAATCCCTTCATTGAATCATCGATGAATACCACAAATAGATCCTTACTTGTGGGTAGTGTGAGAAAAAGGGGTAGTGATAAGCCTTCACTTTTACTCATCAATGCACTTTTCGCATTCATCATTCCAAGAAAAAATGACTCCCTCCGGAGTTACCTTTGTAATGACCCAAATTTTGATCCATGTAATTCCCTTCTTATAATTATCCCTTATAGTATAATACCATTAGGATGAATAAAGAAATATTGTTACATTAAATACTATGTGGTCATTAAACATAATTTTCCACTTCGATGTTTCGAATTTCAAAAATCCGACATACACGGTTGTGATCAGTAAGACGTTCGGAGTCTGATAGGAAAAACATAATTGTTTGGTGAATAGTAACCTACCCTTATGAATAGTAATCTTTCCTTATGAATAATAATATGACCCTTATGAATAGTAAATATTCAAAAATCATATTAACTATACCCATGAAAAATTAAATAAAATATAGGCAACTTGTAAGTTACAATTTGATCATAGTAAAAGTATTGGTATTTTTGTAAGTCATAAATAATTAATTATAATTAATTAATTAATTTTGAAGAAAAAATATTATCTTAATATGTGTTCATAAAATAAAAATTCTATTTTTTATAGTTTTATGATAATTTTATAAGACCTTACAAAATTTTTGATGGCATTATAAAATGAGTCTTAATTTTAAAAACAGTATTTTTCATGTAAATTATGATTTTATATAAAATTTTAATTAATAAAAATTAAAAATTTATTTTTGAAAGAAAAAAAGACATCATTTTTGGATTCTACACGTTGAAAAATGGTTGGGGTGAATTTTTTGGATTTTTCTAAAATACTTGAATTATTGATGAATAGTGAAATACCATAATTTAAAAAATAAGCTAAATGAGATAATTATAAAGTCATGCATGATGTTTTGCTGATGTAAGACCAATTGTTTTGGGTTCACATGGTAAAATTACTATTACTGGTAATGTAAGACTCACTATTCCTTATATTGTGGGAAAATAATAAATTAATGAATTTTATATTGAGAAATCGCCTCTCCCTCCACTATAAATTCCTCCCTTCACACCCTCATTTCCTCACACCTCTCAAGCTTCAGGCCATGTCTAAAATCTTCCCAAACATATACCCTAGCCCCTCCCCAATTTCTATGATCTTCTGGTCTCATCAAAATATCAGGACTAGCTTCCATAAGGAGGATCTCAAGATGAGGATTCAAGAGGTAATTTCTCTCTCTCTCATTTTCCTTTAAATTTCTTTCAATTTCAAGTTCATTTCATAATTTCTCCCCACCTACATTAATCCACATGGTATGGTAACTCCAATATTATACATATAGTATAATTTTATGATACGTATGGTATATTATACCTTCCAACCCCCTTATCCTCTTCCCATTATTTTATAAAAGAGAATGTTGTTCGTGAGGTGTTAATTTATCACCTTCAAGAATGACGTGTTTTAAATTACCTTTACAGCTTTCAGATATGGTCATGAAACCATTTTAATGGATAAACTAGATTATATTATATGTATTATATCCTATATAATTTTATGTAACTAACTTATTTACATATTACTAAATGATTAAACAAAACAAGTTCATTGTGGTCAAAAAACAACCCAAATTAACCCAAACAATCATCATTTAATTATTATCCAATAATTCATCCACATGGTATATAATATAATTAATTATAAGATAATTAAAATTTCAGTAAGATCATTAATAACATGAAATATCAGTTTTGGATGTTTATCCATGTTCTACACGAACTTCCATCCATGAATACAAGTGAATAGTTTAAGAAAACCATAAAAATGAACATTTTCGGAAAATGGATTTAAATTCTATAACTCTTACAAATGCCCATAAAATAACTTAATGAACCATATACATGTATAAAATATTCTTTAATTTCTAATTAATGAATGTAATGTGGTTATACATGACATTAATGTGAAGAAATCATTCGGGAACAAGGTAAGGGGAAATTCTCAAACCCAACTTTCTTTCTTCAGGTTCCCCCTCTTTCTCTTCATTTTTGGTATGGTCACTCCTTAAAAATCATTTTTTCATCATTATATTACCATATCTGTTATATAAATTTTTGTTAATATAGTTTATGTCAAAAAAATGTTTTCCAAAATAAATCTTCTTTCAAAAACACCCCTTTTACATCTCACTCAAGGTTGATGGTCATCATATCAAGTATGTTAGTCCCACTTTATTTTGGGAACATAATGCTTATGAATATGTTCTTATGAGATGAAAACCATTACTTTAAATTGGTTAGTTATGTTCATTTTCATTTATGTTCATTTTGGCATGAATTTTATTGATAATGTTATGATTTCATGGGTGGACCAATTATTATATAGCGCAATACGAATGTTTCAATGTGACGGGTGTGCTCGGAATTATACAGTGCTGTAATGCATTGGGTAAAGTGATGAATCTCATCAGTTTAATTGAAATGATGTATGAACAATATTCTATTTTTTTCACAAGTATGGGTGGTAGCTATCCACTAAGACATGATGTTTCATTTTTTATGCATTGCCACATTTCAAGTCTTTTATTAATAATTCCTCCCATGTTCATGATATTTTACCTATGTTATGATTATGCTTACCCCATTATATAGTGTTCTTATCTATCCTATTACTGGGATTTTAGACCACCCCTTTTTTTGTATATATTCAAGTGTCTACATGTACTAAGGAGAGTTCAAGTGACAATAAGAAGCTAGCGAAGAAAGAATTAAATAAATGTTTAGACTTGATGTTGTAATTGTTATGTATGGTCCATATTTTCCAAAGACAATAAAACTTTTTATCCTCTATGTGTAATAATATTATGTTTTTTATCATTAAAATGATGTAATGGTAATTTAAGAAAAGGCTGGGTCACTATAGTTGGTATTCGAGGAAAGGTTTATTTAATTTGGGAATTAGGATTAGTAAACCCTTGTGAAAACCTCCAGCCTGAAACTAAGTACAAATATGCATAAAAAATATTTTCATAGGGAATCCATATGTTATGATTTTAGAATAAATTGTAAAAATAAATAAGTTATTTCTGACTTTTTTAATTCTATTTTGTTCAGACCTTATCTATTTTAGAAAATGGTGGGAACCAGGAGAAACCAGGCCAACAACTCGTGTGAAGGATGATGAAATGATTGCCCGAATGACATCCCCAATTATTTGGGAGGTGGAGTTAAATAATTAATGGCGATTCTTACCCAATTATCTCATGTTATAAACAATAAACATAATAATAGAGAACATCCTCCTTCACCAATTATAGAGCAACTAGCTATCGAGTGTTTTATCCAGCAACGACCATCGACGTTTAGTGGATCTTCCGATCCACTAGTTAAGGAACAGTGGGTCAAATCCATGGTGAATATATTTTATGTTCTTCACTATTATGAGATGGAGAAGGTTACACTAGTCATTTATAATATAGATGGAGAGGTCGATCTATGGTGGGCTTTGATTAGGAACACCATTCCAAGTGATAAAATTGAAGAGATGTAATGGGAAGTCATTAAGATAATGTTTCTTAATAGGTATTTCCCAGGAACTCCTTACACAAAGATGGAGACAGAATTCATAGAGCTCATGGAAAAATAAGTAGAATCTATCCCACCCTAAGAAGTGAATTTTACTAGGATTTCATGGTATAATTATTGTTTTGTTATCAACAATGATAGAAAAATTGATAGATTCATTAGTGGATTAAAAACACACCTTCAAAAGGATCTTTCAATTCAAGAATTTGGGAGTTATGAAGAAGTTGTTCGATGTGCTCTCAAAGTGGAGATGGATTTTGTAGAATGGTTCCATGGTTATGGTGATAAGAAACAAAATATGTAGTTTCAAGCTGGTGGATATAATGAAAAAGGTAGGAAGAAAACTCAATGACCCACATGCCATAAATTTGGGAAGTTACACCATGGGGACTACCTCAAAGGGACAAGGAAGTGATTAAAGTGTGGGAAAGAAGGAAACCATGCTCAATAGTGTCTAAAAGACATGAAAAGTAAGGATAATGTGGTGGAAGAAAGGAAAAAATCACCCATGGTTCAATACTACAGCTGTAAGAAGAAAGGGAAATATTCAAGCTAGTGCACTAAACCTCAAGTTCTTGAGGGTAATCAGTGTTAGCAGCAACCAAAGCCAAAGGAACAAGGGAAGTTTTATTCCATCACTACAGCAGTAGTGGAGAAAGATAATGATTTCTTACAAGTTACAATTCTTATTCACTCAAGAATGGAAAAAGTCTTATATGATTCTGGTTCTATGCATTCCTTTATATTTGGAAAGTTTTATAGAACTATAGAATCAAAGCCCTGAAACCTTGAAGTTTAGATTTCTGTAAAAACACCAAGTGATGCAATCATTTCAACCCAAGTGTTGGAATCTTCTCTTATTGGAATATGTGGGAAGATTCCTCCAACAAATCTCATAATACTTCCCTTGTTGGAATTCGACACCATAATGGGAATGGATTTGCTCTCGTTATATAGAGAATGTATCAACTATCAGGAAAAGGAAATATATTTTCTTATTCCAAAGCTTCCCATGATCCTCTACAAATTCAAGGAATATCATGAATCTCTTTTGAAAAACCCTTCAACGGTGGTGGTGTTGATTCTCTATGAAGAAGCATACCTCACCCAAATGGTTGAGTGAAAGGATAGTACCAACCTTGCAGGAATTACTATCTAAAGTGAATACGGTGATGTATTTCTCGATGAGTTACCCGGAATTCCCCCAGATTCTGAGGTAGAGTTATCAATAGAACTCATACCTGGAGCTACTCCTATCTCATAGTGTCCCTATATGATGGATCCTATCAAACTGGAGGAGTTAAATAATCAGCTACAAGAGAATCTAGAAAAAGGATTTATACTCCCTAGTGAATTACCTTGGGGTGCACTAGTTCTCTTTGTGAGGAAGAAGGATGGAACAATGCGGCTTTGTATTGATTATCGGGAACTCAAAAAGATCACCATAAAGAAAAAGTATCCTATTTTAAGGATTGAAAACCAGTTCAATCAGTTAAGAGGAGATCAATACATCTCAAAGGTGGATCTTCATTCTGGATAACATTTTCTAAAGGTGAAGAAGGAAGATATTCAAAAGACTGCCTTCTATACAAGGAATGGGCACTATGAGTTTCAGGTGATGCCCTTCGGACATACTAATGCCCCTACAATCTTCATGGATTTGATGAATATATTATTTATAAATTTCTTCAACAAATTTCTGATAGTGTTTATTGATTATATTCTCGTCTACTCCAAGAGAAAGGAGGAACATGTAGAACATCTATGACTTGTGTTGGAGATATTGAGAAAGGAGATGTTGTACACCAAGTTCAGCATGTTTGACTTTTTTATGAAGAAAGTCACATTCTTGGGACATGTTATCACAAGTGAAGTAATTTACGTGGACCCTTCAAAGATAAAGGTGATTGAGGAATGGCCCATTCCCTCTAGTGTCATAGAAATCAATAGTTTTCTTTGATTAGCTGGGTACTACCGTTGTTTTGAGACAAATTTCTCACAATTGTCATGTCTTCTAACTAAGTTAACATGGAAAGGGGTAAAGTATGTCTGGACAGAAGAATGTGAGGGAAGCTTCAAGGATCTAAATAGAAGGCTGATCACTACACCTGTACTCACACTACAGAAAAGTGGATAATATTTTGTGATATACAGTGATGCTTCAAAGAAAGTATTGTGTTGTATACTAATGAAAAATGATAGTTTTATAGCCTACATGTCATGAACCAACCCTGGTACCCTGGTAACCTAATAATCTATCCATCCCTGACATATCCTGAAGGGCGTTCCCGATTCCCATGGGTTGGCGACTAGCACCTGTCATCACATAACATGCAAGTGGGGACGATTTTTGCCACCAACAATGCGGAAGAAAAGAAACAAGACTGTATGTATAACAAAATAAACTCCATCGAGAGTAATGTACTAGAATAAAAAGAGGAATAGAAAGACCAAAGTACTACAACCAAAGTACTAAAAATGATAAAATAGCCCCATGTTCCCTAAGGACACAACTCACCAAGACTAGAGATCAACAAATGGATCCACCTCAATGAGATCCCTTCCCTTTTCTCGATCCTGGAAGAAGAAAGTCTACAAACACCTGAATGAAAAAGTGGGTGTGAGCCTAAGCCCAGTAGGATACCACCAAAGATTCTGTAACATATTCCAAATATAAATTTTCCAAAGAAAAGCTTTCAATTTTCAAATAAATAGGTTTGGCAACTCAAAATCATATTTTAACAAAACATGCTATAAATTTTCAAATGATGGAAAAATTACTTTAAGAAAAGGCTTTATAATGATGTAATATTTCTAAAATAATGTCTTAAGTATAAAATTTATATAAAATAGTTTATATAAATTCATCAGGCATGTAAAGAAATTCAAAATCATTGGCATACATTTATATCTCTAATATAAATTAACAAGCGAGCAAATTGGTCATCTGCCAAAAGGTACGATAGTATTAACAAGTTATAGGATTCCTCACTCTCTATTTGAACTCAGAAAAATGTGTGTACACATGTCCCTATGAAACTGCCCAAAGGAGACTTGTCACCAACCCATCAGGGAAGTGACCCTCCGCAAGTATGTATTAGGACGTTGTCATAGCATAGAGTGTATCCAAATAACTCACTAACTACCTAAGGCTTACATGCACTCTTACATGATGGGAAAAATGTTTTACGAATTATTAAAATAGGATCAATATCATTCTTCCATTTTAAAAGTGCCAATTTCATTCCATTTAAAACCAAAATAGGTTTTATTCAAAACCTTCCTTTTCACAAGATAAAACCAATGGGTTTCTATAAAATCATTTTAATTCATTTTCACTAGTTTGAAATACATTCAAATCCAATTCCATCATTACACAATTTAATTCCGTAATTAAATTCAAAAATTTAATTGAAATCATTTTCATCAAATCCACAATTTAAATTAAACAATTTAAATTATCAAATTTCCATAAACACACCCAACTCAATAGAATTTGGGTTTTCCACATTTCCATGCCAAAACCATTTCAAATATAT
This sequence comes from Viscum album, assembly GCA_963277665.1. Lineage (NCBI taxonomy): Eukaryota > Viridiplantae > Streptophyta > Magnoliopsida > Santalales > Viscaceae > Viscum > Viscum album. The sequence goes on from OY728137.1 coordinate 366,030,526, forward strand.
CGATTCATTGGAATCGAGTTTTTATCAATTTAATTGAAAGAAAATTTGAGCAATTGAATTTAAATCAATTATTTAAATAAATCAAGCAAATACAATGATAATCAATTTGGTAAGTTGGGATGGAACCACCTACATCAAAGTTTTTTATGAAAACCACAATGGTCGAGAACGCTTAAGAAAACTAGGTTGCTTCTTTAAGAACCCACCTTAGATCTCTTCTCCTAGAAAGATCAAGACCAAATCTCATCATATTTGGTACCACACACTTAGATCTACCCATAATGGGCATAGATCTAAGAAACTGAGAGGAGAGGAGAAGTAGATCTAAGTAGATCTAATAAACTACTCAAGAATCATGAAAATGATCACATACCTCAAGAATACAGATTATATTCACAAAAAGAAGCCTTTGGATCACCTCCAGAATGATGGGAGAACCTTATCTGACCTTAGGAGAATAAAAATCCCAAGTTAGGGCCGCTTAAGAGGAAAAACGAGGCACTTAGAGGCAAAAATGAGTGAGATCCACAATTTAAAAATCTCATTTAAGTGCCTGCATGGTTAGTTCGCATAGTTTGACAAACTGTGCACTAGTCGTGCGTTAGTTACCGCCTCATCCACCCTTCTCACACAATTTGGTTGCACGATTATACAAACTGTGTGCTACCTATGTGAAACCTACTACCTCCAAGACCAACTACGCATGGTTTGGCCGCACAGTTTAGACAACTCGTGCGTCGCCCGTGCGACTTACCCTTTGCCTCAAAACATCATTTAAATTTCTCCCAACTATCCCAAGTCACTAATCTAAAACAGAAGTACTTAGAAACATCAAAAGTACCTGAAAACATAACATGATGTTACAACCACCCCACCATAAGATCTTTCTGTACCTAGAAAGCCTATGAAGAAACCTCCACTCAAAAAGATGAGGCCACTGCTCTATCATTAGTGTTTCCCTTTCCCACGTCTCATGAGAATCAGAACCATGTTGCCATATTACATGGACCAGAGGTGTCGTTTCCCCACTAAGTACCTTGGTATCATAATTAACAATCATGACTGGTTGTTTCATCACAGATAAACCTGGTTTAATATCAAGATCACTCCAGCTCAAAACATGAGATGGATCAGAGAGATACTTTCACAACTGTGATACATGGAACATGTTATGTATCGGCGTCAGTTGTGGTGGTAGAGCTAGACAGTAAGCAACTTTACCTACATGACCAACAACCTTGAAAGGTCCCACAAAACAAGGAGCAAGCTTCCCTTGCCTCCTAAGCCGTCGATGACCTAATCGGGGTGAAACTTTCAATAATACCTAGTCACCAACTGAGAACTCTAAAGGTCTATGGTGATGATCAGAATAAGACTTGTACTGACTCTGTGTTGTCAAAATTCTCTGACAAATCAACTGGATCTCAGTTGTCATCTCTTGGACCAAACTCGGTCCTACCATGGAAGTTTCACCAATCTTCGACCAATATAAAAGAGATTTACAAGGACGGACATACAATGCCTCAAAAGGATCCATTGTGATCGCAGACTGATAATTTTTGTTATAATAAAACTCAAATAGCCTCATATGATCATCCCAAAACCCACCAAAGTTGAGAACACGTGCGCAGAGCATATCCTCAAGGATCTGAATAGCTCTCTCTGTCTGGCCATCTGACTGTGGATAGTAGGCCATGCTCAAACAGACCTGATATCTCAGTGCTTCCTGAAGGCCTCTCCAAGAGAGAGAAGTAAACCGAGGATCCTTATCAGAGACTATAGCAGATGGAACTCCGTGAAAACGAACAATTTCTTTCACATGGATATTTCCCAACTCCTCAACTTTGGTTGTATCTTGAATAGGTATAAAGTGAGCCAACTTGGTCAGCTTATCGACCACAACCCATATCACGTTCTTCATCCTTTGGGTTTGAGGTAACCCAACCACAAAGTTCATAGATATTTCATCCCACTTCCATGTAGGGACTAGAAGTGGTTGAAGCAAACCCAAAGGTTTCTGGTACTTGGCTTTCACCTGCTGGCATGTATAGCAACGAGATACAAAACTCAAAAATGTCTCATCTCATACCTGGCCACCAAAACTATCGCCACATGTCATAGAACATCTTCATGGTTCCTGGGAGTACATCCCACTGAGATTTATGGCAATCTCCTATAACATCCTTCCTTGCCGATAGTGGTACAACGTAATGGTTTTGATAACACAGAACACCCTCTTTAGAGAATGACCACTGGGTGTCGGTCTCCCCACCATAAAATGAGTCTCTAATGCTATGTAATTCATCATCCAGTTGTTTTTTCTGAAGAATTAACTTGAGGAGAGCAAAAGTCAACTGAACACTAGATAAAGAAACTTCATTCCCCATCCACTGAACTCCAATATGCAACTGAACAAAAAGATCCATCAAACTGTACTCTTCTAAAGATTCTTTCACAGCCTGTAATGGAAGTTTTCTTCTTAACATATATAAAACTACATTCCCTTTCCCCAAGGTATAGCCAATGTCAAAATTGAAAGATTGCAGGTACTCTAACCAATGACTTTGGCGGAGATTCAAATCTTTTTTAGAGAAGATATAACTCAAGATGGTCTGAATACATAGTAAACCTTTCTCCATAAAGGTAATGTCTACAACACTTAAGTGTGTGCATTATAGTTTCAAGTTTAAGGTCATGGGTAGGATAGTTATTTTCATGAGGCTTAAGCTGATGAAATCCATAGGCAACAACATGATTACCTTGCATAAGGACACATCCCAAACCTGAACCTGATGCATCACAGAAGACCACGTAACCTATCCCAGCCTCGGGAAGAGTTAACACTGGAGAAGTAGTCAAAATACACTTTAGCTCAACAAAATAACTCTGAAATTTATCATTCCAGGAAAACATCACTCCCTTTTGAGTCAGAGCAGTCATTGGAGAAGCTAACTTTGAGAAATCTTTAACAAATCAACGATAATATCTTACTAAGCCCAAGAAGCTCTGAATCTCAAAAACATTTCGTGGTTGTTCCCAAGTCATAATAGCCTTCACCTTATCAGGATCAACTGATATTCCATGTTCTGACATGAAATTTCCCAAGAATTTCACTTTCTGAATCCAGAAATCGAACTTTGAAAGCTTGGCATAAAGTCGGTGATTCCTTAGAAGAGTCAGAACTATTCTCAGATGATGCACATGATCCTCCTCAAACTTGGAGTAGACAAGAATTTCATCCACAAAGACTACCATGAAATTATCTAGATACTCACAAAAAACCTTGTTCATCAAATCCATGAAAACTTCTGGAGCATTTGTTAGGCCAAAAGTCATAAAAAGGTACTCATAGTGGCCATACCTACTCTGAAAAGCGGTCTTATGAATGTCAGATTCTTTTATCCTCAACTTATGGTAACCAGATCGAAGATCAATTTTTGAGAACCACTTCTCCCCATTCAATTGATCAAAAAATCATCAATTCATGGTAACGGATATTGGTTCTTTATCGTAACTCGATTGAGCTTTCAATAATCAACACATAAGCGAAGAGAACCATCAACCTTCTTGGCGAAGAGAATTGGTACTACCCAAGGTAACACACTCGGGTTTATAAAACCTTTCTCAAGAAGATAATAAAACTGAGACTTCAGTTCTTTTAGTTATACTGGAGCCATTCAGTAAGAGGGAATAGAAACCGGTTGAGTACCAGGAATTAAGTCAACAGAAAAAACAACCTCCCTTACTGGTGGAAAAACAGAAAAGTAAAAAGGAAACAGGTCGGGAAACTCAGCACCAACTAGAGGAAGATTACCACACATTGAATCATTCTCTAGATCAAAATCAAACACCGATATAACTTTCCCAAAATCTAGATAAGAGGTTTCATCTCTTCTTGACCTTAGGTCCCATTCTCCTTGAAAAATAAGAGGCACAACACTGGGTGTAGTAAGGTAGACCCGTCGAAGATAACAATCGATCCGGGATTTATTAGAAATGAGACAATCCGTCCCAAATATGAAGTCAAAATATTTCATGTCAAGAACCAAAAAACTTCAAACATGATCAACATCTGATAGAGAGAAGACACAAGCAGGACTACAGAAACCCTTCTCTCTCATTGTGCATAGGGTGTAGTAATATTCATCGCAAAAGATAAAAGTTCCATAAGTAGATTAAGTAGATTAACAAAATGGGTTGAAATAAATGAGTGAGATGCACCAGTATCAAAAAGAGATGTCACTAAAGATAAATCTATAGTAACGGTACCTCTCACAGTTGTAGGACCTGTATCAGCTACCTCTGGTGACTCTTCCACTGTGTGAAGAAGCTTCGTTCTAGATGCCTGTGGCTGGAACCCTTTTGTATGTGAAGCATTTTATTTCCCCGCAGTTTCTGGAGGTGCTGATGATCATGTTCCACTACGTGGAGTGGAGAAGTTATGGAAAAATCTCTGTAAGTTCCCTAAACGTCTGTAGGAGCTACAGTTCTTGGGTGCCTCAGTGAAAATACTCTGAGAATGTCCTGGCTTTCCATGCTGATAACAAGTAAATGAAGCCCCCCCTGTTGCTACTGGAGGTCTGGAATGACTCTGTTGTCGAGAAATACCATGAGAAACGTCATGCTTCCGTTTTCCTTTAAAGGAACCAACACTGCCACTAGGATGGAAAGGAACTTCCTTCAACCCTGACTTTCCTGCCAGGTCCATCTCAACCATCATCACCCTATCCAATACTTCAGTATAAGTGGGTAGCTTCAGTAAGAAAACCTGAGAACGAATATCTGATCGAAGTGTCAACTCGAATTGTCGAGCCTTCATCTTCTCATTAGATAAAATTTCAGGAGCAAACTATACCAACTCAGAAAAGCGATTTGAGTACTAATCACGGTTTTGTTGGGCTGCTCAAGATTGAAAACATCACAGCCTTGGACAACACCATTGATTCTAGATATAACTGGTTAGTGAAAAGAATCCTAAATTATTTCCAATCCAAACCCTCATGTTTCCCATCCATCACCATCATGTCCCACCATCTCCTACTTTGTCCCTCCAGCACAAAGGTGGAACACTTCAGCTTGATCACACCAGGTGTATACAAAAACCCAAACAGACGTTCAATCTTACTAAACCATTCCTCAAAATGTTTAGGGTCAGTGGAACCTTTGAAAATTGGTATCTTCTGGCATAGGAACTCTTGAGAATGACTTCAGAGAATCTCACTATAAAGATCTATAGCTGGAGCCTAAACAGGAACTAGAGGTGGTGCATGTCCTAGATCTTGGACAGTGCGAACAACCACCTCAACCAGACTCGGATCCACAATAGGACTCACTTTCTGAGATTCAACAGTAGCCTCTTTTTGGATCTGATTCCCATGTCTTCTTGGAGGCATGATGCTACACATCATAAAAAGACATTAGATTAACACTCAATAGAGTAAAAAGGAAAAATATTCTTAATGGAAGGGATAATAAGATTTGGATTCCACTCTATCCAAATCAAAACAGGGAAAATACTAGAACTAATCCAAAAGTCATATTTCCCTAACCACCCCAGGTGACTTAAGGTTCATTGTGGTGAGAGCTGGCCAGGCACTCAATCACAACTACCTCTTAAGTCCCAACATGAATACTCAAATGTATACTGTCATGAATGAAATATGATTAACCTTCCCTCTAATACCACTTTGTCACAAACCAGCCCAGGTACCCTGGTAACCCGATAACCGAGCTGGCCCTAACATAGCCCAAAGGGCATTCCTGATCCCTATGTGTCGGCGACTAGCACTTGGAATCACATAACATGCAAGTGGGAATGATTTTTTCCACTAACAATGTAGAAGAAAAGAAACAAGACAGAATGCATAACAAAAGAAACTCCACCGGGATTAATGTACCAGAATACAAAGAGGCATAAAAATCCCAAAGTACTACAACCCAAGTACTAAAAATGGGAAAATAACCCCAAGTTCCCTAAGGACATAACTCACTAAGACCATAGATCAACAAATGGATCCACCTCAAAGAGATCCCTTCCCATTCCTCGATCCTAGAAGAAGAAAGTCTAAAAACACTCGAAGGAAAAAGTAGGGTGTGAGCCTAAGCCTAGTAAGATACCACCAATGATTCCGTAACAGATGCCAAATATAGAATGTCTAAATAAAATCTTTCAATTTTCAAATAAACAGGTTTGGCAACTCAAAAGAATATTTTAACAAAACAAGATATACATTTTCAAATGATGGAAAAATTACTTTACGCAAATGCTTTACAATGACAGAATATTTCTAAAACAATGGCTTAAGTAAAAAATTTATATAAAACAGTTTATATAAATTCAGTAGGAATGTAAATTAGTTCAAAAGCATTGGCATACATTTATATCTCAAATATAAATAAACAAGGGAGCAACATGGTCATCTGCCAAAAGGTACGATAGTATTAACCAGTTATAGGATTCTGCACTCTCTATGAGAAGTTAGAAAAATGCATATACACACGTCCCTATGACACTGGCCAAAGGAGACTCGTCACCAATCTGTTGGGGATGTGACCCGCCGCAAGTTTTTTTAGGACATTGTCATAGCATAGAGTGTATCCAAATAACTCACTAACTACCTATGGCTTACATGCGCTCTTACATGATGGGCGAACTATTTTAAGAATTATAAAAATAATATCAATACCATTATTCCATTTCAAAAGTTACAATTTCATTCCATTTAAAACCAAAACAGGTTTTTTTCAAAACATTCTTTTTTCACAAGATAAAACCAATGGGTTTCTATCAAATCATTTTAAGCCATTTTCACCAGTTTGAAATCCATTCAAAACCAATTCCATCATTACACAATTTATTTCCACAATTAAATTAAACAATTTAAATGAAATAATTTCCATCAAATCCACAATTTAAATTAAACAATTTATACTAGAAAATTTCCATAAACACATCGAATTCAATGGAATTGGGGTTTTCCAAATTTCCATACCAAAACCATTTAAAATATCTCGATTAACTGGAATCGAGTTTTTATCAATTTAATTGAAAGAAAATTTGAGCAATTGAATTTAAATCAACAATTGAAATAAATCAAGAAAATAAAATGATAGTCAATTTGGTAAGTCAGGACGGAACCACCTACATCAAAGGTTTTGATAAAAACCACAACCGTCGAGAACGCTCAAGAAAATAGGGTTTCTTCTTCAAGAAACCACCTTAGATCTCTTCTCCTAGAAATATCAAGACCAAATCTCATCATATTTGGTACCAAATACTTAGATCTACCCATAATGGGTGTAGATCTAAGAAACCGAGAGAAGCGGAGAAGTAGATCTAAGTAGATCTAAGAAACCAATCAAGAACGATGAAAACGATCACATACCTCAAGAATCCATCTTCGATTCACCAAGATAAGCCTTTGGATCACCTCTGGAATGATGGTAGAACCTTCTATGACCTTAGGAGAAGAAAAATATCAAGTTAGGGCCGCTTAGGAGGAAGAACGAGGCACTTAGAGGCAAAAATGAGTGAGATCCACAATTTAAGGATCTCATTTAAGTGGTCGCACGGTTAGTTCGCACGGTTTGAAAAACCATGTGTTATTCATGCATTGGATACTGCCTCGAACACCCTTCTCGCATGGTTTGGATGCATGGTTAGACAAACCATGCATAGCCCATGCGGAAGCTTCTACCTCCAAGAACAACTACGCACGGTTTGGCCACACGGTTTAGACAACCCGTGCACCACCCGTGCAACTTCCCCTTTGCCTCAAAACATCATTTAAAGTTCTTCCAACTCTCCCAAGTCACTACTCCAAAACAGAGGTACTTAGAAACATCAAAAGTACCTGAAAACATTACATGATGTTACACTACATCTCATGGCAGTTGATGATCCATGAGCAGAACTACCTAACACATGATCTAGAGCTGGTAGCTATGATTTTTGACTTGAAAATCTGGCGGCACTACCTTTATAGAGATAAGTGTGACATATACACCTACCACAAGAGACTAATGTGTATATTCACACAAAAGGAGCTCAACATGCATCAATGGAGATGGTTAAAGATAATAAATGATTACAGTTTCTCTATTCACTATCATCCTGGAAAGGCGAACAAGGTAGATGATTCTCTAAGAAGAAAAGAACCTACTACTCTATCCATGTTATGGATTCAGAGAGACCATATCTTTATGAATATGCAAGGGATGGTTTTATAAATTATAAGGGAAGGGGATATATCCTACCTTACCCAAATCATTGCAAAACCACCCATCTATGAGAATATTATGGAAGAAAAAAGGGATGATATGGAGTTACAAAAGAGGGTGAATACAGTAAATGAAGGGAAGATGCAAGAGTTCCATATCGATGATGATGGTGTGATTTAGTTTGGAATGTGTCTTTGTGTGCCTTCATCACCCAGGATAAAGAAGGAGTTATTGGAAAATACACATAGCTCAAAATTCTCTATCCATCCTGGGAGTATCAAGATGCACCGTGACCTCTGAGAACACTTCTAGTGGGATAACATAAAAAAGGAGATTGAAGAATGTATATAAAGGCTCATGGTATGTCTGAAAGTTAAAGAAGAGTGACAAAAGTACAAAGGGGAGATACAACCATTGTCTATACCCATGTGGAAATGGGAGAATGTTACTATGTAAATTTTCACAGTTCACCCAAGTACGTTGAAGGGAAATAATGCGATATGGGTTGTGGTTGACCGACTCAACAAGACTTCCCATTTTATCACTATTACATATGACCTCTCGTTTGAACAAAATGAAAAGATATATGTGAAAGAAGTGGTGAGAATGCATGGAGTTCCACTATCGATTTTCTCTGATCCTGATCCAAGGTTCACATATAAATTATAGAGGAGTCTTCAACATGCTTTGAGTACTGTATTAAATTTACAGCACAGCCTATCACCCACAAACTGATAGCCAATCTGAAATGACTATTTAGACTCTTGAAGATATTCTAAGAGCCTATCTCTTGAGTTGAAAGGAACATGGGATCAGCATCTCCCCTTGGTTGAGTTCTCATACAACAAAAGCTTCCACTCGAGTATTCAGATGGCTCCATATGAAGCTTGGTATGGAAAGTGATGTAGAACTCCAACCTGTTGGGATGGAGCTGGAGAAAAAAAGCTACTTGGACCTGATCTTGTGCAAGAGATGACAGAGAAGGTACAAGTCATCTAGAAACACATCAAAGCTACTCAAAGTAGGCAAAAGAGCAATGCTTACAACTATCTAAGGGACTTGGAGTTCAACATTGGAGATAAATTCTGCCTTCGAATATAACAATGGAAGAGATTCTTTCAGTTTGGAAAGAAAAGGAAGCTAACCCCAAGGTATATTGGTCCCTTTGAGATCCTGGACTACATAGAAGCTGTGGCATATCATCTTGCACATCCACTGAATATTTCTCAAGTTCATGATATGTTTCATGTATCACTCCTAAGTAAGTACATACCAAATCACTCACTTGTACTGAACTCATAGGTGGTATAGATGGAAGATGATCTCTCTTATAAGGAGCATCCAGTAAAGATTCAGGACCAGAGAGATAAGGTTCTATGCAATAAGAAAACCCACCTTGTCAAAGTTTTATGGAGGAACTATAAATTTGAATAAGAATATTGGGAACCATAAGAAGTGATGAAGGATAATTACCCTCGCCAGTTTGTGTAAAGTGAAATTTTGAGGGAGAAATTTCATAAGGGGTGAAAAATGTAATAACCCAATGTTTTACCAATGGAATTCCTTTCTTATAATTATGCATTATAATATAATACCATTAGTAATCACAATAAAATATTATGATACTAAATTCATTGTGATCATTAAACATATTTTTTCCACTTCTATGTTTTGAATTTCAAAAATCTGACATACACAGTTGTCATCAGTAAGATGTTTGGTGTCCGGTAGAAAAAACGTAATTTTTGGTGAATAGAAACCTACCCTTATGAATAGTAAATCAATCAAAAAATAGAAAACTTACCCATTAATAATTAAATAAAATTTAGGCGTCTTATAAGTTTCAATTTGACCATAGTAAAAGTATTGTTATTTTTGTAAGCCATAAATAATTAATTTAAAAGAAAATTTATTTTCATAAAATGTGTTCATAACTTAAAAATTTGATGTCTTCTAGTTTTTATATAATTTTATAAGACCCTACGTAATTTTTGAATGCATTATTAAATCAGTTTTAATTTTAAAAACTGTATTTTTCAATTAAATTATGATTTTAATTAAAAATTAAATTAATCATATTTAGAAAACTATTTTTTGAACATTTTATTTCATTTTTTCATTCTAAAAATCAAAAAATGTTTGCGGTGTATTATTTGTATTTTTCTAAAATACTTTAATTTTTTATGAATAGTGAATTTCCATAATTTACAAAATAAGATAATTATAGATTCATGCATGATGTACTACTGATGTAAGCCCAATTGGTTCAGTTTCACATGATAAAATTAATATTTTTGGTCATGTAATACTCACTATTCTTTTTCTTTTGAGGAAATAATAAATTAATGAATTTTATATTGAGAAACCCCCTCTCCCCTCCACTATAAATACCATCCTTCACACCCTCATTTGCTAACACCTCTCAAGATTCAAGACTTGTTTAAACTCTACCCAAAAATAATACTTTTCCCCCACCCCTCTTCCAAGAGAATCTATTCTCATCAAAATACCAAGCCTGGTATCCTTAAGGAGGATCTCGAGATGCGGATTCAAGAGGTAATTTCTCTCTCTCTCTGTATTTTCTTTAAATTCCTTTCAATTTCAAGTTCATTTCTTAATCTCACCCCGCCTATCTTTATCGAAATGTTTTGGTAACTCCATTATTTTAAACAAATTTAATTTTATTATACTAATGGGATATTATATCATCAAACCCCCTTATCCTCATTTTTTTATAAAGGAGAACGTTGTTCGTGAGGTGTTAATTTATCACCATCAAGAATGACATGTTTTCAATTTTTATTGTAGCTTTCAGATCTAGTCATGAAACCGTTTTTATGGTTGAACCATATTATATTATTTTTATTATATCCAATTTTATGTTATGTAACTAACTTAGGTACATATTACTAGATGATTAAACAAAACAAGTTTGTTGTGGTCGAAAAATCACCCAAATTAACCCAAACAATCATCATTTAATTCTTATCTAATGATTCATCCACATGGTATATAATATAATTCATTATAAGATAATTTAAACTTATTTAATATCATTAATAACATGAAATATCAGTTATGGGTTTTTATCCATGTTCTACATGAACTTCCATCCATGAATAAAAGTGAATCATTTAAGAAAAGAATAAAAATGAACATTCCCAAATAATGGATTTAAATTCTATAACTAATGAAAAGACCCATAAAATAACATAATGAAACCAAAATGAACCATATTCATGTATAAATGGTTCTTTAATTTCTAATTAATGAATCTAGTGTGGTTATACAGGACATTAAAGTGAAGAAAGCGTTCAGATACAAGGTAATGGGGAAATCTCGAACCCATGTTTCTTCCCTCTGGTTCTCCCTCTTTCACTCCATTTTTTGTATGATTACTCCTTAAAAATAATTTTTTCATCATTATATTACCTTTTATGGGATATAAATGTGTTCTACTAATGTTTCTGTTAAAAAAATTTCTTTCAAAATAATTCTTCTTTCAATAACACATTGTTTACTTCTCACTTGGGTTGATGGTCATCGTATCAATTATGTTATTCACACTTTATTTTGGGAACCTAAAGTTTATTAATGTGTTCTTATGAGATGAAACCCAATCCTTTACATGGATTATTTATGTTCATTTTTTAAATATTTTCACTGTGTCATGCATAATAATGATAATGCTATGATCTGACGGGTGTGCCCGTTATTATATAGTGCAATTCTAATATTTCAATGTGATGAGTGTTCTCGGAATTATAAAGTGATCCAATGCATTGGGTAAAGTGATGAATCTCATGAGTTTAAGTGAAATGATTTGTGAACAAGATATTAGCTTTGTTCACAAGTATTTGTGGTATTTAACCACTGAGACATGATGTTTCATTTTTTATGTGTTTCCACATTTCGAGTATTTTATTAATGATTCTTCTCATATTCATGATCTTTTTATTATGTTATGGTTATGCTCACCCCATGCTATATTTTTCTTATCAATCCTCTTATTTGGATTTTATATCACCCCTTTTTATGTATATCCTTAGGTTTCTACATGTACTAAGGAGAGGAAAAGTGCCAATAAGAAGCTAGAGAAGAAAGAATTAAATAAATTTTTATGCTTGATGTTGTAATTGTTATGTATGGTCTTAGTTTTCCCAATACACTAAACATTTGGATCCTCTATGTATAATAATATTATGTTGTTTATCTTTAAAATTATGTAATAGTAATGTAAGAAAAGGTTGGGTCACTATAATCTTTGTAAGAGGGTTTGACAATCAATAATATATTTCTCAAAAATCGACGACAATACCCATCTAATACAATAAAACTATAAATATCTATCATATAATATGGCCTAAAAATACTTAAAATTAATCTATTTCTAAGGGTTAATTGATATACCATTTCGTGCCAAATGAATGAGACTTACTTCAACTAAAACTCACATTTTTGTACTTATAACAAATCCTCTCCTTTTGTATGGTCTTTGTCATGATGCTCATATGCTCCTCATGCTCATACATGGTTTTGGAGAATATTATAATATCAACTATAAATATAACACAAATTTTTTAAGGTAATCTCTAGAGATTATATTGATAAATTTAATGAATATTTCTATAGAATTAGTGACTCTGAATGGAATCACAATGAACTCATAGTGCTCATACCTTATACAAAATGTGATCTTTGGGATGTATTTTTTATTCAACTTTACTTGATAATATCTCGACCAAATATCCACCTTGGACAAGTATTGTGCTCCATGAAGATGATTGAATAAGTCATAAATTTTATGTATAGGTTTCTTTTTATTTATCGTGCTCTTGTTGAGTTCAATATAATCAATGAAAAGGTGCATTGACTCATCATTCTTCTTTATAAAGAGTATTAGTACTCCCCATAGTGAATCACTTTTTTGTATGAAACCTTTATCAAAATTCTCATGTAATAGTTTCTTTAACTACTCAAGTTCAAAAATATACATTCTATATGGAGTCTTGGATAATGGAAATTCTCCAGGTTTCAGATTGATAGAAAATTAAACATCTTCACTATGAGGAATAATAATAAATTCCTCAAGAAATACATCAAAATATTCTCTCACAATATAATTGTTTTCAAGGATGATTATTTCCCTAGATGCAATCATTTGTGTTAGCTAAAATTTCTTAAAATGAAATAATATCCATTTTTAAGATGATGGTGCTAAAGAATATTTATCCTCCTCCTTGAACATGTAAAAAATTGGGGTCAATTAATAATATGGAGAGTGATTTCCTTTTCATGGATGTTTATTTTAGATATAGATAGGTAAATTCAATACATGCTCTGAATTGCATCAAATTACACAAAAGGGAGTATGAAAATGTTTTCCATGAATTTTATCCCACAAACATTGATTGGGAAATAGTTATATACATTATATATAATAATATTTCCATTTTATATTTTTGTCAACAACTTTACTTCCATGATTTTTATGGTGTTTTAATATTTCTACTAAACATTTGTCATGTGACAGAATGCGTAGAACTAGAATGAAAAAGTATGTTATATATTCTTGAATGAATAACTTGCATGCCTACCACCACTTTGTTTTCAGTATGAACCTCAGCGGTTGTGATGGAAAAATTTTATGTGATGAAAATATCCCTTAGATATATTAACTAGATTAATAACATAAAATTTGAGCTTAATATTGATGACTATTATTCATGAGGATTTCACTACACTTAGTCAAATAAGAGTAATGGGTAAAACCATTTTCCTAAAATGTTTGATTGATTTATTATTAATGGAATTTGGTACTCAACTTTTTTAGATAGTTCAGTTAGCTTCCTCCCCCTCCCCCCCTAAGAGTCTCTTACCACTATCCTAGTATTTTCAATTGGTATATTTTTATTTAAAAGATGTTACTTTTATGTTTTATTAATTTTAGTGAAAATAAGAGGTCTTTTATAACCCTATGAGTTATTTATGTCTCTCCTAATGTTGGTCCCATAATTTTTATCACATTACTACCATTTTAAGTGTCTAAAATAGACCATAATTATCATTTTAGAAAGGGGGTTGAGTATCACTCAATGAATTGAAAATATTATAAGTGATCTATTCTCTATAAATGATGATATTCTAGAAGGGTTAATTAAATATTATATTTGTGTTATGTAAATGAATTAATATAGTTCATAATTTTAATAATATAATCTTTTTAGAACCACTTCCTTAATTGGAAAGCTAAATTTTATTGGATTGGGTAAAGGGATACTAAAACTAAAGTCAATCATTCATGTATTATAGAATGAATCTCTAGAAATATAATTATTATGAATAATAATGAGTGTCATTCATGGATCGACACCATGGAATATATTAAAAACTTTTCCTTAATCACTTTTATAATATTCTTGGACACACAATTCCTTCAAAATGAATCAACCAGGAGTTATTTTCCAATAGAAGGGTGGTGATGGAACATTAATTTATCTATCCTTGTATCCCCTTCTTTGGCCAGAAAATTAAGAATTATATGTTTTTCATTGATAATAAAAGATCCATATACCCAATGGGTTGTCTTAATTTTTCATTGGTGAAGCCTAGGATGGTGTTGGATATATAATTATTGAATATCTAATGGATTTATTTAGGAATCATTCATTTTCATTAGGATTTAATTCCAATGTCCTGGGCCTTATACCTAAGGATCTAAATCCAAAAAATTATTATAATTTTAAGCCTATGTATTATTGTTTTGTTTTATATAAGTGAATCTATATTGGCATTTCTAATCATATTAAAATCACCCTTACTAAAAATATTATTGAAGAATAAGGTCCCTTTGTCTAGGAACATGATATCTATAATAATATTTTACTAGTTGAAGAACTGGTGAGAAATTATAGTAGAAAATATATTAACCCTATATAAACATTAAATATTTTCCTTTCCATGTCTTGTGATTTTGTTTTAGGGAATTTCTATGAAAATTTCAACAATGATTTTAAGTATCCTTTTAAAGTTATCATGTTGATTGTGTGTTTTTTCACCTCAGACTATTACTCAATAATGATAAATGGTGAGATGTATGTTTATTTTTTGTGTAAGGATGGGTTGAGAAATAGAGACCCAATTTATCCCTTTATCTTTATCTTGGTGATTTAATACCTATATAATGTACTTAGAGTGGTTACCTCAAGGAAGGGTTTTGTATTTCATCCTAAAAAATATAAGCTTGAAATTTGAAATGCGGTGTTTTTGGATGAAATCATTATTTTGTTTGAAGTTAACCCATGGTAAACAGGACTTTTGGATGGATACATGAAATAATTTAGTTTGGTGTATAGAATCAATACTAATACATTAAATGTAAAAGTTTATTTGGTGGTTTAGTACAAGATGTTAGAAGGAACAATTATATTAATATTAACCCTGTAGAATGTCATATATATGTGAAGTATATATGAGTTAGTCTATCCAATAAGAGTTTTTAAATATTATAAATCCAACCAATAGTGGAAAAATTTACTTCTCACATTTTATATTTGCCTTCTAGACTTCTGAGCTATTCTGAAAGAGTGTCCTTAGTTATAGTCATACAAATTTCCTCATTTTTATATTAAGGTTATATCAATACTCTTCCTAAAAATATTATAATAGATATTTACACCCTGTATAATAATATAATTTTTTTGGAATGGATAAATCTATAAAGGATCATTTTTATAGAATAAAATGACCCTCCCTCCCAATTTCAGTGGTTTTAGAATTAAATTGTCTTTCAAAACTAGCATTATTATTATGATTTAACTTATTTGGAAGTTGTTTTTTTTAAATCATTTTGGGTTTATTAAGTTCATCATTAATATATATTTTATTACTCCTTTTTCCATTATCCCTTTATAATCATCCTTCTCTTGGGTATTCATGGTATTTCTCATATTTGAAGTCAAATACTTTTTTTGTGTGGATACTACTTATTCTATAAATTTTATTAGTAAAGGTGATTCATTTACATCGACATATACAGAGGATATTATATTTCTATTATATCTTATTTATAAGATTTCATTGATCTTTTTTTTTCAAGGACCCTTTTGTTACTCTAAAACATTGTTTTTTAATGTGTCTTCTTTCTTAATATAGATTATCTACCTATGTTTTTTTTATAATTTTTGAATCTCTTAATTCTATTATATTAACTATTTGTAATTTGGACCTAAATAACAGGGATGGTTTTTTTATTTCTATCACTCCTTCAAGCTAGTTTTTAAAATGAATGTGATTCTACATATTTCATTAACTTCCTATTAATAGATTGACTTCTTGGAGTAAATTTTAAAGTAGTAGATCACAAGGTGTGTATTTCATCTGTTGTGTAAAAGTTTGATTGGTCTTGAGTAGTGTTATTTATATAAATTTAATAATAATATTTTAATCTTACATAATGGTAATGTTGATTTTAATATTGTATAAGTTGATATTTGTTTTAATTTTATGATTATGTTATCTATGATTAGTAGGATAAAACATTATTAAGTTAATAAAAAATGGGTTGTGGATCTTAATTTTTTCACATATTTCTATTAATTGACTAGTAATTTATATTTTTGTTTGTGGAATGGTGTATTATTTTCATGGTATCACCCTATTTGGGAAAGCAAGTAATGATAGTTTTGTTTAAAATAAATTTGGTATGGTTTTTTTCTAACATGACTAGTTTGGACGTTTGTATTGAAGTGAGCTAGTTTTTTTATTAATTATTATTATTATTTTGTTTTTTATGACTTTATCAGGCCTTTCAGCAGGGGAGTTGAGGCTAGTTTGACATTATAAAATTGGAGAATTAATTTTTGTCACATAAGGTATATTTTTGGGGAGATGCTGGATTGGTGCTGCATATATAGTACAAGGGTGGTGTTTTAAAATTGAAGATCCTATTGATGGTTGGGTTATTTAAAAATATCAAATTTTTATTCATATTAACTATTTTCTGCCTACTCTATTCCCCTTGTTATGGTCTTTGGCTCCCTTATAGTGTTGAAACTTGTTCTTATTTTGATTTTTTTAATGTTTCCATTTTCTAAATTTTTTATTCATGGTTGGATAATTTATCCTTGTATTATGTATTTTTATAGTGGTAATCCATGAGGTTCATTAAAATCATCTTATTTTTGTGAGGTGTCTTAAGATATTATTTCTAATACTTCTCTATGATGACTTTTTGTGTTATTTATATGTATATTTTTCATATTTAATAAATTTTCATTTGAAACATGTATGATCTATAATGGGTATATCCCTTTTTATTGTCTACTTATAGATAGTTTCACATTCCATTAGTAATCAAAAAGAGAAGATTTTCTTAATAAGGAACCAACTCAATTATTTTGATTCCATAACTCTTTATAAAATTATTTTTCTAGAGGTCCTATATTATATATAATAGTGTCAAAAAATCCCATTCAACAAAAAGTAGGTAAATCCTTAGGTGTGGAAAAATATAAGGGTTGTCCCCTTATTTATCTTGAGGAGATATATAGTTCATAAAATGTGTCTTTAGTTTATCTAAAAATGAATTTTATTCTATTTTATCTCAATTTTATTTGTCTTAAATTAGTTCTATATCTATTATAATTTCATAATAATTCTAAATATATAATAATACAGGATTCACCATCCTCTTTTATTATTTATCCACTTAACTTATATGTTCTTACTCTTCAATATATTCCATGGAATGCATCATTGGTGCTGAATTCTCAATAAAAATACTAGGTAAATCAAATTTAAATTGAACATTAATAAAATTCAATTCTAATGAATTTATGTTAAATTTATTGCTGAAAATTTTATAATATTTTATATAGGGTTTCTTGAGAAATTCCTTTGGAAAACCATTTTTATAGAATTAGATAATGGAAATTATAATATTTCCTTAAAATATATCACATCTATGATGGTTTTATTCATTCCTTTCCATTATCTCGGGTCTTTATATTTTCATATAAATACACACTTTTGAAATAAATATATTTAGTAAGTAATTTTATTTGATAAATAAAAACCAAAATGAGACCAGTTTTTTTCAACTCCAAATAATTTTTTCAGTTGATATTTCTTCCACTTAATGTATCTCACTTCAAAATAAATTTTTCTGATTATGAAGTTGATGTTATTTATTTATTTTATCCTTCATCTCCTCCATGTTAATGATCATTTAAACTAGTTTTTATTCTTCTAATTGTAGTTTTTTTAAATTTTTTATATATCAAATCCTAGATGATATAAGTAAGTCGTGTTACATTCTCCTTAAACTCTTTTATTTATTTTTTATGAGACTTTTTTCTTGATCCTTTAGTGTTTCTTACCAAAATCCATCAATGTTGGAAATTTATTGTTACTACATTGAGGAACTTTTATATTCATATTTATAAATTTAGATCATTTTTCATCAATAATTGTGCACTAAATTTTATTGTGGTAGTTATTTATCCCAATAATATACTTCATATTGGGTCTATTATTCTTTCATCTATGGGAATGAGTTATGTTCATTGTATTGTGCTACAGTAAATTCAAAAAAAAAATCAATTATCCAATATTTCTTTTTTTCTCCACTCATACATTTACAGACCATCATGGAATATATGGGAATTTAAACACATAAATCAATGAATCAAAAATAAAATAATATATATAGAATGAGTAAATAAAAAGAAATAAATTATATTAAAAATAAATAGTGATCAAATATAAATACATTAGGGAAATAATTCCATATTTTTATAGAGGCATGTCATGATCTTATTAGAATAGTATTTTATATCCTCTAGGAATGAAACCTAGAAAATTGCCATATGGTTTTCTCAATAGGTGTCTTACCAATACTCATTGTTTATTTATCACTTATTTATATCTTTTTATATTATTATAGAAAGTTAAAGAATATGATGAGTTATTTTTGGATAATAAAATGGTAATAGAAAATAAATAGTGTAAAAAATTCAGTGAGTAGTGAGTGTGATATTTATCTGAATTCATACATTCCTTTAATCATTTCTCTCCTAATTAACCCTTTTTTACATTTTATAATTAACCACATAAATGATATGGGAATTATACACAAATAATATTTCATAGTCAATACTAGGATAATAAAAAACATCAAATACAAATGTTATAATGGATCCCACCATAAGTATCCACATTTAAGAACCACATATAAATTATACAAAATAAAATATACTGATGAATCAAAACACACATAATAGGAATAGAGAAAACACATAGGTCGGAGATGTAGTTATGATAATACCAAACTTGTGAGAAAAGAAACATAACAGTTTGGAATGAACAGTCTATAATGTAAAGGAAACTAATATAACATTTCCAGTAAAAATAATTTAAATAATCTGATATCTAGAGACCATTATATTTATTCTCCTTTGATTGTATCTTTCATATAAGAAACCTTTGTATTAAAATCACATGTGAACTAGAACTTTTTTATTTATAAGTTATTTGGTACGAAAAATACCAAAATCAAGTATATTAATCCATGACTCCCTCACCCATCTTATTGAATTAGTAAATTTTTTCCCATTATACATGGAATATAGTCACAAAAAACACTCTGTCAATCACCACTAATCTCCATCATAAAAAAGGTGGTAATAAAAGTTAGTGTTGTTAATAGTGTGAGATAGTTCATCCCATAGGGTACGCTATACATGATGCTAATTTGGTAGAGCATGCCAACTTAGTCCATGTAGGATATATGTTACTAAAATAGAGGCTATGTACAAACCCACATGAAACCGACAGACTCATGGATGGGATGATGATCCTTAAAAATTATATTCAATAACAATTTCATTGAAATTTAATTATTACTAATTAAAACTAAATTAATTTCTAATATTCTATTAAAATACATATTTACAAAATGATAAAATTAAATATAAATATATTTATAAATTTTAATTTATATGTTTAGTTATTATGTCATAGAGTAGTATTGTAGAAGAGGAGAGGAGGGACGATGTAGCCTTATACAATGATAATACTAATTAAAGTGGAGTGTGGGTTTTTGGGGAATGTGGGGATTACTTTCAATTATACTAAGAAAAATAAAATCATCCAAGCCATGTGATGGTATTTCATTCAATATTCATGGGAGGGTGAGACTTTATTTCAATGTGTTGTAACTTTTTTTTATTTTCTATTTACATCAATTATTGTTTTTTTATAGGTCAGGAACTTTTGTAATTATTATTCTGATCTTAGAAGGATTAATAGAAACTTGATAAGATTATTCAAATGGTTTTAGGGTTTCACATAATGAATCCTTTTCAATTTATGTTTTTCTAGGTCAAAATATTTATGTACATAACTAGAAAAAATCTACATTATAATACATTGTACTATGGGTTAGGAGATTTTTTACGTAACTAATAGAAGAATATGAATTTTTTTATAAGTGAATGAAGATTTTGGTATGAGATAGGGGTAATAATCACCACCACATTCACTGAATCCATGATATTGTAAATTCCTTAAGGCATTAAATAAGAATAAATGTTAATGTATTTTATAAAATATTAAAATAAATGTCAGTTATTCTCCCTCAGATCAACATTAATGGTTTAGTTCTCTATAAAAGGAATAAAATAAGAGAAATTATTAGTGAATACCATATTAAATTTCTAATAATAAAAATTAAAATCTCAAGATACATTCATGGATTTATATCCCATATATTTATATTCCATGTATTCAATTATCTAGAAATAATCCCATATATATTTCTTCGAGTGAATGAGATCACTCTACATGGATTAATTTAGATTGAGAAATTATTCTACATGATTGGGAATCTTATTGAGTTCCTCCCTTTCCTAATATTTACTATGAAACATGTATTTCAGTGTTAATCCCATGACCTCCTCTACTCATTCCAAGATCTAGATACATGATTAATTTTTATTGAAACATTCTTATTTTGATTAAGTAGTTCTATAAGGGGATCTTCTTGTCCCAAATTGTTCATGCGTCATTTACATGTTCCATTCATTGTTCATTAATAGAATGAAATTGGAAATTATTCAAAAAAATAGTTATGGATATTTTAACCTCCTGTTTAAATCATTTAATGGTATATAAATATAATAGTCTAGATAATTCAACTAACCATGAACTATGGTAAGTGGTTAGTAGTTTTAACTATTTTAGTAGATATGACTAACAATGTTCTCATTCATTTCATTCTAACTTCATTATTGGTCATTTTGATATTTTTCATGGACATTTCAATAGAGTTTTCATGATAAGTAAGATATATTATTAGGTTATATTCAAAATAAATTAAATGTGTTCACTACAACCATGGCTATGGATCAGTTTTCTTTACAAATCAACAAGTTAATTATTTATATTTCTAATGTGAACTGGAATAGTTTATAGAAATTTTTAATCCACAAGGAAGGTGTTTTTTATAGTGTTCATGAAAGAAAAACTAAATGTTCATGGAAAGAAAAAAATACCATCCAACAATAGTAGGAAGAGACATATGTGATGTATAAGAAGATTTTAGAATAGGTGATAGTCAAGTGGGAATTCATACCACCAACAAGAAAGGAATAACTATCAAAGAGGTCAGGTAAATAAGTTGGAATGTATAAAATAGTGTTTCCTTTATCCATTAACTAAGTTAATAATTATAATTCAAATGAAATATAAATCCCAACATTGTTCATTTTTTCTATTATGAGAAAAATAAACCTATAGTTTTTTAATAAAATCAATCTCTTTTTCATATAATTGATGAAATTAGTTTCACTTAGATCATAGTTTCAATTGAACATAGATTGTTAGTCTAAATATTTATCTTCAGAATGAATAAATAGTTTTGATTGAATTATAACAATGTTAATTTCCAATGAATCTCATAGTTTTGGATGAATAACATTTTAATATTAGAGAAAAGTTTGACCTCCAATAAATAATTTCTCAAACTATGTAATATAGGTTACCAACTCAAAAAAAATCCATAAATAATATTAGTTGGATGACATTATTTCCTTAAAAAAATAATCCATTACAATTAATTATATAAAATTTCAAGAACAGAAAAGGAGTCTTCTCTATCATAGAGTTCATCTTCCAACTACAACTATAACCCCATCACTCGGTCCTTTCTCAATCGTTCCATGAAATCTAGGTTTGAGTTCTCCTTAATCAATATATAACGGTCCAGTCATGTAATGTTTTTCTAGAAAATGAACATGTTCACTCAATAAGATCAATTAATCTCTAACTCTCCTTATTGGACACATATTTAGTAGTATCAAACTTGCCTCTACAACTTTCCAAAAAGCACACATGTCACTACTCATCATCTCCCTCACACAACTCAAGAAAATTCCACCATAAAATTTGATAACCCAAAATGAATTTGTTTTATTTCCACACATGACGGTCATAGACAAGTTTTTAAGCTTTAATCATCTTTCATCTTCCTTTGAGAATCTCTAGAGTCTTCCATGAACTCTTTAGAACCATGCATGTATTCAATTTACTACCACACATCATCATCATCATCTAATAATCTATCCCTTGATCATCAATTTCAAATTTATGAATTTAGGAATCCATTTGTAATTTTATTAAAAAACAAATTTGAAAAATTGACCTACATTTTAAAAGTTAATATTTAGAAAAAAAAAAGAACATGATATTTCAATATATTTAAAATCAATTTCAAAGGGAACATAAAAATATCATTTCAATTAATGAACAACCAGTCAAAAAAATAAATATTCCTTCTAATAAATGGAAATTGAATAACATAATATCAAACCTATTATATCCTAAAATAACATTTTTTCATTAAGTTATTCAATGAAGAAAATTTATAATAAAACCAACTATAATATAGTAAATATACTTGAAAAGAACAAATTATCAATAAAAATCTAAACTAAATCTGAATTTAGATAATGAAAAAATTAATTCATAAAATTACATCTAAAATTACCCCAAACATAAGATATTTATTTTCCCTAAGTAGTCAATATAAAAAACATAGTGGAATAAAATAAATTTCAATAATGAATGATTTAAGTGCCAAAATGAATTGGTTTTCAAAATTATTTTCCCTCATAGAATCTCCTAAGTATAAAAAGATATTTGTTCCTCAAAAAACAAGTTGTTTTTCCAAAATATGATTTTATTTTTATAAAAAATTAACATTGATTTTATTTAAAATGTTTAAAGAAGAATAAAATTGTATTTAAATAAAACTTCTAAACATTCCTTTTTCTCCATGTGAGCAGACTCACATACTTATCACATAATAGATAGACACAACTAGTGGAATAATATGTTTAATAATTAAAAAATAATAAATAATTAACAAAACCACTAACTATAGATTAAATAATGAATATTTATCAATGATTGGGATTTTATTTAAAAAATCATTTAAATATATTAATTAATAATTTAAAACCTAATTAAATGGTTCAAAATAAATAATGATTATAAATCCTACTCCCGGATTTGAACAAAATTAAAAAAAAATTACAATAGATCATATGAAATGATTTATATAATTAAATACATGGTAAAACATAAAAGGATAACTTCTTCATACCGTAAAATTTAACTTCATATGTCAGAAAAATCATAAACCATAGAATAAGATAATTTAAGGTAAAAATAAATAAATTCATAACTTTTTTAAGGGTTTATGATGTAAGATAAATTGAAGTATAGTTAAGAAAATTTAAGTCCCCTCACCCACAAAGAGACAAACATTGTCCCCATACTTGAATATTAAATTTGGAAATACATATAATATTTTTTAGCTCAATATATGTGTTAAATATAGTACTTCACAAAATTGTTGATGGGTTTTATGAAGGTTCACAGAAAATCTACCACAATGCAAAGTAATAAACCAAATCACTTCATGCATAAGAATTTAAAAAAACTATAGCCTTAAATTATTATTATTGAAGTGTGATATTCAAGTTTTATTCAAGTTAAGTGATAGAGTATTGATGTTTTTTTTAAAATGAATAACTGAACCATGAAATAACACAATTTTGACACAGAAAAAAAAATAAAAATGGTAATAATAAGAAATATGATTCAAAAGTGGTCCTAGAATATAAAACAATACTTACATAATTAAATTTTAACTATTTTAATTTCAATACAAAAAAATATTAATACTTGTAATTAAAAGTAAGAAAAATTAAAGGTATATGATTATAACAAATAAATCCCCATTATGTAATGATTTTTTCAATTTGTGTTTATAAAAAATTATCCTCCATTTTTTCATTGAAAATGATTCCTGTTTTCATAGTTCTTATCCTTAAGAGTTCTTTAAAAAATATCATTAAAATTTAAAAGGTAAATTTCATATACAATAGTATCCATGGTTTTTGGTTAAGGATGTTTGATCTAGAAATCTCCAACATGTATCTCCTCTTGGCCCTTGAAAAATAGAAAACATTATTCTCTAAATGATAATCACATCACTAAGCATATATTAGCAATAAATTTTCATAAACTAAATATCGTAAGCTACCTTGGCTCTAATAAACCATGTTATGTAATTGTGCACTATATTGAAATTTAATCCACAATTAGAGTGAAAATTTCTATATGATAAAAACCTAATCCAAGAGTTCAAAGTATATGATCAACCACATGAAGGAATTATTTCATATTTGAATGAAAGTGATCATAAGAACTATAATATCACAAACTTACCCATTCTCTTAGTTTGGTATTATGTTCCACTAACCTTAGGTGTAATTCCCCAGACACCAAAGATTGAAAATAAATTAATAGGGTTTAGAAACAACTTTGGAATGATTTACCAATATATATATATGATAACATGCTATATAATTCTCCAAGACAAGACATAAATATGATGAATTATTATAGACAATACCCAACCCCAAAATATATTATATCCAAACATGAAAATAAATCAACAATGAAAAAAAAGACTATATGATTACAAAACCTAAGGGAAAAATATGTTTCCTATATGTAACACTACCCTACCTAACTTATCTACTACCACCATGACCCTAGCCACTGTATTATTGGGATGAAACCTTGTCCATTTTCCAAGTCCCACATCTCCCACCATGGTGTGGTGACACTGTACTCCTCATTTCAAACTTTATCACATAAGTCTCCATTTTATGAACTATATTACTCCCAAAATACACTATATCCACCCAAAAAATCATGGTACTTTTTCCATTTCCCATTATAAATATTTAAATTCACCATCCTAATCTAACTAAACAATTATCACCCTACTTCACAGCATGCGTAGCACGACCTGGAACCATTCCCATAACAGCAACCAAAATAAGACCATGAATTTATCCAAAGCTACCAATATGCCTTGTTGAATCCCAGATAACCAATACCCTCTCATTATGACGAAATTTCTCTATAAATGTTCTCAAAACTAATGGAAAACAATTCAAGACATTTTAAAATTATAATAAAAACAAGGGTTCTATAAACCATGGGTGTTTTTTCTACTAACCATTAGGAATTAAATCATCAAAAAGATAGTGGTGTTTATCTAGATATAGATCATCACAAAAATCTCATAGAACACTAACCTATAATTCAACAAAAAATGATACTACCCTAGATGTACTGAATGTATTTTCTGATCTAGAATGGCCTTATCATGCCCAAACCAAGATATGATGCATAAAAAGAACCCAGTGGAATCATGAATGGAACATGAGAATGTTATTCTCTACATTAAATCGAGAATTCAATTCTACCCAACATCAATCCCAAAAATATGTTTAAGAATCAATAATAGTTCAAAACTATGAGGAGGAAACATCCCTTTCTAAACTAAACAAAAATATTCTAACCAAGAGAATACATATAAGAATCAATGTATTCCCACTTTTAAAGACCATGAAAGATAATAATAGCTTAATTAATGTATCCCCATGCATGAATAAATAAACATTCATCCCCAAATAGTAACCATATAATATTTTTCTTTAGAAGACTCCCCCAAGGAAATTACTATTTAGAACCCCCCACATGAACAGTTGGGTTTGACTTAGAGGGCTATATGATTCTTCAATTATAACCATATGTAGAATTTATAAATAACCCAAAATGGAAAACAAGGATCTCTATAAACTATGATGGAAATCATTATAAGATGTATGTTCTAAATATATAATCCCTTTAATTGGAAGCAAATACACTAACTTGATTGTTTTCTTCATGTATAACCTCAGTGACAGCATGTTTTAGAAGACAAGATGATGTTGATGAATATATTAATTCACTCAATCAATTTTAAAGGTACATTTAAAAATCACATAATTCCATCCATATGGTGTTATACATTCATTACATTCTATATTATCCCTATATATGAATGGATTGGGCACTTGAAATTGTTCTGGTATAGGATAAATCTTGAATTAGATTCTAAAATACAAGAGATAATTGCCATTATCTTCTCATCTATTGATATATCATTACCATAAAGGTTTCACTTTGTGGTAATTATATAAAAATTCATCCACTAAACACACTAATACATGGTCACCCAAGTTAGGATTGAGATTCAGTAGATGAAAACAATTATACATCATGCTTTATGCAACTCATTTTTATGTCAATGAACTACCCATGAATCATCCAAGATCCAATATCTCAGTAACTTGTTTCCCTAATACATGCATGTTAGGTAATCCCTGACTCACAAAATCATGAACTACCATTCCTAGTAAGATAATTCCTAATTTTTAAAATACATGAGAATAAGTGGAAAAAGCCCTGGAAATAAATCACGAAGAATAGAGAGTAAGTTTCATCTAGGAATTTATAATTGATTCCATTCAATCAAGGTAAGAAAAAACTCAAATGTTTCTATATTATGACACATGATCATTTAATAACCATTATCCCAATGACTTGAAAAGTGGTTACTTTTCATGGACTAATCTATCAAACCATACCTAAATAAGAATTTTATCCTGGGCATGTTCTTGAAAAGAAAGGTGAACCTTATCTCTCAATTACCTCGACCATTCCTGAAGTTCTCCCAATTAAGATAGTGAATGAAATTTTTGTTTTTAACACTTTCTCTAGGGTTCGTATTCATCCATGGGGACACACTGGATATTTTTTCCCAGTATTTAACCTTTCCATAGGTTGAAAAAATTTGTTTCTTATTTAAGTATGTTTGGTCCATGATCAAAATGGGATAATGGGATGTTGATATCTCCTTATATGGATTCCTCCACAGAATTCATTTCCTAGTCTTGGACTCTCTTAAATATTAATACATTGTTCTTGAAACTCTTCGTGGTTCCATATCTATGTGGACACTGATTAGTTACACTACTTTTATCCGAACATTCCAGGGAGTCATGTTAGAGAAGTAACCTTCAATTAGGGAAGTAGTCACATTGGCCATCACATTCATTTCTAGATGTTGAAACACTAGTACACCTAGATTTCATCCTCTTATGATAGGGATTCTCGAGGGCATGGAAGTTCAAGGAATCTCACATCGATTGCAGGAAATTATATGTCATAAGCATGTCTCCGACGTTTTCCTTGGTTTCCCTTGTATAACACAGGGTATACCGTAAGTTTAACATCTAGAGGAGATGGATCCAACTGATTGGAACACTGATGGTAGTGGATCAGATGGGTAAATCCCTAGGGTGATCACCTGGTAGGTTCACTAGATGGGTGGATCAAGATGCCCAATGAGGACAGATTTGAGGATGATTGGGTCTTGAAAAAGGGGGACACCATGGTTTTCTATTGGAAGGGATTGAACCTCAAGGAGGATTCATACTTACCTTGTATAGAAGATAGGGTTAAAAACTCATGTAGATTGAGAGGATGAATTGTGGGATCAGGTTGTACACAATGGGAAACAACATGAAGACAAGTTGGGGATTATGCGTGATTACTGGCCTGAGAACTACTATGACCAGAAAGGTATTGGATGAAATGATCTCACAAAGATGTGGTTGCTCTGGTAAAATAAGGAGATATTAAATATGATTTGATGATTTGAATGTGATGAATGGGATGGAACCAATGTGATGATGAAAATGGTGTTAGTCTTGAACCCTAGGGAGGCTTCCTATGTATCCAAGTTGGGGGGATAAAAGTCCACATAGTTTAGGAATGGGGGCATAGAATCCAAGTGTACAGAAAGGAAAATAACTTGAATACATGTTGAAGATTACGAATGATTAGTAGCCCATAATAAGAGGGACACTCTTGGTTAGAGAAGTATGGATTGAGTGTGTGGATTATGCATTTATAGATTTATAGGAATGGGTTTGACATGACTAAGGGGGAGGACCAAGGATGTGGGTCCCAACAAAGGAGACACCGAAGTTTACCCATCTATGGGGTTGATCCTCAGTTAGGCTTATTATATACCTTGCCTAAAAGACAAGAATCAAAACCCATGTAGTTTGAATGCATACAGTTTTACATCATGAGGGATGAAGGGGGTATATAGTTTTACATAATGCGGGATGAGGACGAACCGACATGAATTGGTCGGTACCAATGGGTGACGGGAATGAACCTTGTGGAAGCTTCTTATATACCCAACCTTCAAAGGGAAAGGATAAAAGTCCACATAGTTTTGAAATGGTGGATTGGGCTTACATGCTAAGGCAGCCCAAAAAAGATTTCTTGGTCAATGCTTACCCAAAGTCCATGTGAGTCATGATCGGTGTGAAAAACAAGAGGCAACAAATACCTAATGATTGAATCACAAAAGGTGCATTTGTGAAGAATGGAGCAGGGCATACACATTGTTATAATCCCATGTGAGGTAGACTGGGACTTACTCTGGGAGGGAGGCCTGAGTAGGGGTCCAGATATACGAGGATGATATGGCCACCATACCCAGAACACCTTTCCAATTTGGGTCAGGGCTTATACAATGACTGCCCAAGGTGCACATGGTGACAAAGCTTATAGGGAGAGGGTAGTGATAAAGAGATAGTGAACATCCACTTCATAGTCCACTCTGAACATGTCACTTATGTGGTGATCACTATTTAACATCAATTGTCATGGATGTGGGTTCTTGGCATGTTGCTCGAATGATGAGGATTCTCTCATCATACCTAGGACTTACATAACTATCATAATTTAACCCTTAGTGAAGGGAAGGAACAAGTAATTTCATATAGGGATGGGGTTTTAGAGTGATACATTGAGGGGATCATGTTAGAAAGGCTATGTGAAGAAGCAACAACCATTAGCATGCCTATGTAAAGAAGCATGTGAAAATAAATGCAACATTATGCACCACCAAATGGACCTTTAAATCACTTCAAACAATGCTGTAGGGTTGTACGGTATAATTTTGTGCAGAGAAGGGGTTTTGGGCATTAGAGGGGATCAGAAATAGTGCCTTAGGGTAAGGATGACACTTGGAGTGCATAAGGGGGGGAACATGAAATATTAAAGCGGTGCATGAAAGATTAGGGGCTATGGGAAATATTGGGGTTTTTTGCACAAAATGAGTGGTTATGTGCAAGGGGAAACCATGTGCACAATTTTGGCATAAAATAAGGGAAGACTTGTGCACAAGTGGAATAAATTGAATGGAAATACCTAGATATATAAGGAAATAGTAGAAGGTCAATCCCTAGTGGGCCCACTGAAAGGAGGACCCTTGGGAGACCTTTTATGCAAGATCTGGTACTTAGAGTCCATGTCTTTCACACTGTTGTGAATGTGTCATATTTCATGTAACAGATCATATTTCATTCTTCTATAACCATCCCTCGAAGTGTGGTGGTATGTTTCTATTTATATTCAGAAACTTTGGTTGTGGCGCGTAGGGTGAGCAATGTGCAGGTGGCATTTTGATGTCGTATTGAGTGAGGAAGATATTGTGTGCATTTTTAAATCTTTTTCACTTTACAATTTTCATTTTTACCACAGACATGGATATTTTTTGGAATGTTGACTTGGAAGAATACATTTTTTCATCCCATTAGGTTTCCAAGATCTTGCAATAAATTTTCAAACTTGTGTACGATCCTTAAATCTTGCGCGAACCTCCCTTGATCATCTCAAGATTTTAAAATGATTCAAAACATGCCTTTAGTTTTATCATCAATGTCCATTCATGGCCTTATCCCAAGTTCAATTCCAAAAAATGCCCCCCAGCCTCAAAATCCTAGTTGGAGGGAGACCTAAAGGTCAGATTCTAAAGGAAACATCGAAAATAAGAGCACTTAATTGTTGGTGTGCACAAAAATGGAAATTTGGCATGCATACCACTTCCATGTGTGTGTAGCGTTTGGTACACTTCTATAAATATGTTGGTGGGGCCAAATGATCTATACTATGACATTCTCATGCAATAGGAAATTTTCTCTCATCTGTGAATGATCATCCTTTTTCATGAAAGATCATGGATTTGTTTTACATCTTTCATGAAATCACGGACTCTTTCACGCATTACCAATTCTTTCATGAACCATCCTTACCTGTATTTTTTGTAGGGACTAAACCCATATTGAGTAAAAATTATGACTTGCACACTAAAACCCCATTCTTTCACACAAGTCCATTTGTGAATTTTAGGACCTAATAGAAATGGTTTCTCAACCCACTTACACTGAGAGGGAAGCTACCACTTCTGCAAGGAGAACCTAGAAGATCAAAAACCACAATATTCCTCATGTGATAAAATTCATGTTTGATAATCAGATTATTCTTGGTCTACAAAAGCAATCTCAAAAGGATTTCATTCTGAGTGATAGTCTACCAATATGGAACATCGATATTTTGTAAGAGGTTTTGATGACCGGATTTGGGACTGATATTCTACGATCATGGGTAAAACGCAAGGATATAATTCCACAGTTCAACATCATGAGAAATGGTTAACCTACTAGGGAAATACAGAACATGGCCATTTACGTCCAAAATCCAATGACCATCTCTATTGTAGGGAGTGTTCTTCCTCCTAAGGAATCTATATAACATTATGTGAGCTCCTTCAGAAGCAGCATTACTTATGAGATCAATGGTTAGATGGAATGGGACTTCAAGTACGGGGGAAAGTTTATGAGTGAATGGGAATGGGAAAACTAGGTACACCAGACATGTGAGGATTTCAGGGTGGAGCTGCATCCTATCAAGATTTTTTAAGCTATGTGGACATTTAAGTTTCACATACACTATCAATAAGACCTGGTACTAGAACTCTTTAGTCAGTGGTCTCCCACATGAATACCTTCAACTTCCACCATAGGGAGGTAGGCATCAGTCTTTGGGACATTCATTGAATTCAGGGAATTCCCCTATAAGGGTAACAAAATGATGAGTTGCTTCCAACATTGATTGTTTGGGGGGATAGGACATGCACCCCTATTATAACATGACATATGTTGGAGTTGTATAATGATAAGATAAAAATAAAATACCTCCTGAAAGACATATCCTTTTTGGGATGGTTTAGTCTATTTCTAACACATCATAAGGCCATCCAAATGCCTGGTCGAGGGAAGCACTGCCCAAATACATCATAAAGTGGGATGTTAGGATCGTACAAGATGGTCCTGAAAGTAGGTGAGTATCGATCATGGAGATTCAGCATAAACAAAATTTGGTACCTGAATGTATGATATGTTGGGTTCCATGCAACATTTCTAAGCGAGTTTCTACTACCAGTGAAGGATATGCGGATGGGGTTCATCTAGAGATGCTAGTGATGAACAGAATCGTGGGGGCCATGAACAATGTTAATCTGTGGGTTCCTGTACTGGCCAGGATGTACAAAATTCTGGGACACATCTATAGGTGAATCATGACTAGGAGGATATGTGTACCATTTAAGATTATCCATGGTTGGGTTACAACTCATTATGGTGGGTATGACTTCTTGAATGCCATCCTTCATCCTAGTGACAGTCTATGAACATCCATACAGATCATTTCTGGAATTCTCCCATTGACACTAAAATGAGATGGGATCAAACTCAATATTGTAAACTACACAAAATTCAACATTCATCCATTTCAGACCCCAGCTGGCCAGATGGTAGATGAAGGGTGAGGCCTGTTAGAGTAGAGGGAGTACTCTCAATGCATGAGTGGCACTACTAGAAATGCAGGATTTCCCAACAGTTTAGAACTATTGGGAATGGTTTCAGAACCATTGGTATATGTTATACCAAAGGTTCTGAAAACCGTAGGGAAGTGAGCCATTGGGAAAAGCTTTTCCCAATGGTTTACAGTGAACCATTGGGATAGGGAGGAGAAAAATTACCATATCCCAATGGTTCTGGAAAACTATTGGGAAAGCTTTTTCCCAACGGTTTACAACTGTTGGGATAGAGTGCTGAAAAATACCATGTTTTTTCCAACGGTTTAGCCAAACCATTGGGAAAAACCCAAAATCTCCTCTTTCCCAATGGTTTTTAAACCGTTGAGAAAAGTTTTTTACCAACGGTTCAGAACCGTTGGTAAAACAAAACCCATACATGGTATACCAACTATTTCAAACCGTTGGCATAGCCTCTGCTGGGAAAATTGCACAGCAGCTCTTCAATTTTCCCAGTAGCTCTCCAATTTTCCCACCGGTCCCTCTCATTTTCAATCCAATTACTATAACTGCAATAAACTAACACATATATATAAAATTATTGTACCTGCAATAACAAACTAACACTTACATATAGAGAAAAAATTCATACACATTTAACATATAATGGTGGAACTATACACATACATAATTAAATTAGAATTCATAAAATATTATAAACATAAATAATTCATTTAGAATTCAATTTAAAATTTGGATGAAAATTATATGTGGAATCCAGAAGTCAATTCATAATTTGATCGGTTTTTTGTATACCATATATTTTTACCTGAAATGATGTCCATTTTAAACATAATACATACAGCTGGAGTGCTACCGGCCACACCACGCCTCAGATTGAGGTGGGGTTGACTCGTACATGTCACATATGACCCATGAATCGTTGTGCTAAAGTATCAACACAATCTGAATGCGTTTGGTTGGTTTTCCGTATGCCAGTTGATGTTTTTCAATTAAAATGACGTATTTTTGAAACAAAAGGCAGACAATTTGAGTGGTGCCGGCCACACTGTGTCTCAGATTGAGGCGGGGTTGATTCTTACACGTCACATATGACCCATGGATTGTTCTCCTAAAGTTTCAACAGAAACCGAATGTGTTTGGTCGGTTTTCCATATGTACTTAAAATGTTGTCCATTTTAAACAAAAGAGAGCCACTTAGAGTGATTCTGGTCACACTGTGCCTCTGATTAATGCGGGGTTGACTCATACACGTCACATATAACCCATGGATTGTTGTGCTAAAGTATCGACACAATATTAATGCGTTTGGTCACTTTTCCGCATGCCAGTTGATGTTTTTCACATCAAATGACGTCCTTTTGAAACAAAAGATAGACACTTTGAGTGGTGTCTTCTATACTGTGCCTAGGATTGAGGCGGGGTTGACTCGTACATGTCACATATGACCCATGGATCATTTTAATAAAGTATCGACACAATCCGAATGCGTTTGGTCAGTTTTCTGTATGCCAGTTGATGTTTTTCAATTAAAATGAGGTCTTTTTGAAACAGAAGGCAGACACTTTGAGTGGTGTCGGCCACACCGTGTCTCCGATTGAGGCAGGGTTGATTCGTACATGTCACATATGACCCATGGATCGTTCTCCTAAAGTTTCAACAGAAACCGAATGCGTTTGGTCGGTTTTCCATATGTACTTAAAATGTTGTCAATTTTAAACAAAATAGAGACACTTAGAGTGATTTTGGTCACACCGTGCTTCCAATTAAGGCGGGGTTGACTCGTACACGTCACATATGACCCATGGATCGTTGTAATAAAGTATCAACACAATATTAATGCGTTTGGTTGGTTTTCCTCATGCTAGTTGATGTTTTTCACTTCAAACGATGTCCTTTTGAAACAAAAGACAGACACTTTGAGTGGTGGATGCCACACCGCTCCTTGGATTGAGGCTTTGTTGACTCATACATGTCACATATGACCCATGGATTGTTATGATAAAGTATCTACACAATCCGAATGTGTTTGGTTGGTTTTCCGTATGCTAGTTGATGTTTTTCAATTAAAATGACGTCTTTTTGAAAAAAAAAGGCAGACACTTTGAGTGGTTCTGGCCACACCGCGTCTCCGATTGAGGCGAGGTTGATTCTTACACATCACATATCACCCATGGATAGTTCTCCTAAATTTTCAATGGAAACTAAATGCGTTTGGTCGGTTTTCCATATGTACTTAAAATGTTGTCCATTTTAAACAAAAGAGAGCCACTTAGAGTGATTTTGGTCACATCATGACTCCAATTAAGGAGGGGTTGACTCTTACATGTCACATATGACCCATGGATCATTTTTCTAAAGTATCGACACAATCTGAATCCGTTTGGTCGGTTTTCCGTATGCTAGTATATGTTTTTCACTTCAAATGACGTCCTTTTGAAACAAAAGACAGACACTTTGAGTGGTGGTTGCCACACTGCACCTCGGATTGAGGTGGGGTTGACTCATAAACATCACATATGACCCATGGATCGTTGTTCTAATGTATCAACACAATCCGAAAGCATTTGGTCGGTTTTCCGTATGCCAGTTGATGTTTTTCAATTAAAATGACGTCCTTTTGAAACAAAAGGAACACTTTGAGTGTTTCCGGCCACACCGCACCTCGGATTGAGGCGGAGTTGACTCGTACAAGTCACATATGACACATGGATCATTCTCCTAAAGTTTCAATGGAAACCGAATGTGTTTGTTCAGTTTTCCGTATGTACTTAAATTGTTGTCCATTTTAAGCAAAAGAGAGACACTTAGAGTGATTCCGGCCACACCTTGCCTCAGATTAAGGAGGGGTTGACTCTTTCACATCACATATGACCCATGGATTGTTGTGCTAAAGTATCAACACAATCAAAATGCATTTGGTCGGTTTTCCGTATGCCAATTTATTTTTTTCACTTTAAATGATGTCCTTTTAAAACAAAAGACAGACACTTTGAGTGGTGGCAGCCACACCGCGCCTCAGATTGAGGTGGGATTGACTCGTACATGTCACATATGACCCATGGATTGTTGTTCTAATGTATCGACAAAATCCGAATGCGTTTGGTTGGTTTTCCGTATGCTAGTTGATGTTTTTCAATTAAAATGACGTCCTTTTGAAACAAAAGGCAGAAACTTTGAGTGGTGGCGGCCACACCGCACCTCAGATTGATGCGAGGTTGACTCGTACACGTCACATATGACCCATGGATCTTTGTTCTAATGTATCGACACAATATGAATGTGTTTGGTAGGTTTTCTGTATGTCATTTGATTTTTTCAATTAAAATGATGTCCTTTTGAAACAAAAGGTAGACACTTTGAGTGGTTCCGGCCACACCGCGCCTCGGATTGAGGCATAGTTGACTCTTTCACATCACATATGACCCATTTTTTCTCCTAAAGTTTCAATGGAAACCGAATGCTTTTGGTTATTTTCTGTATGTACTTAAAATGTTGTCCATTTTAAACAAAAGAGATCCACTTAGAGTGATTCCGGCCACAGCGTGCCTCAGATTAAGGCAGGGTTGACTCGTACAAGTCACATATGACCCATGGATCGTTGTAATAAAGTATCGACACAATACGAATGCGTTTGGTCACTTTTTCGTATGTTAGTTGATATTTTTCACTTAAAATGATGTCCTTTTGAAACAAAAGACAGACACTTTGAGTGGTGTCGGCCACACCGCACCTTGGATTATGGAGGGGTTGATTCGTACACATCACATATGACCCATGGATCGTTCTCCTAATGTTTCAATTGAAACCAAATGCATTTGGTCGGTTTTCCATATGTACTTAAAATGTTGTCCATTTTATGAGAATCCTCATGTGACTATTAGTGGAATGGTATTTACTTAAAATCTTGTGGATATTTATATAAAATATTTTTATATCATTCATAGTATGGATTATATTTTAGTTTTTAATGCTATGAAACATTTTGGGAGGAGGGTGGGGGTTGTCCGGGGGGCTGTCCAGGGGTTGTCCAGGGCTGTTCGGGGGGTTGTCTGGGGTCCAAGGAAGACGGTGGGGGGGCTATCTAGGGGGCTGTCTGGGGGGTTGTCTGGGGGTTTTCTAGGGTCCAGGGAGGAGGGGGGGCTGTCCGGGGGGGGCTGTTCGGGGGGGCTGTCTGGGGGCTGTCCGGGGGTGTCCGGGGGGTTGTCCAGGGGGCTGTCTGGGGTCCAGGGAGGAGGGTGGGGGCTGTCTGGGGGGCTGTTCGGGGGGCTGTCTGGGGGCTGTCCGGGGGGTGTTCGGGGGGTTGTCCGGGGTCGAAGGAAGAGGGTGGGGGGGCTATCCGGGGGGCTATCTGGGGGGCTATCTGGTGGGGTTGTCTGGGGTCCAGGGAGGAGGGTGGGGGGTTGTCTAGGGTCCAGGAAGGAGGGGGGTTCCCAAACACACAACCACTAAAAGACAACAACATCCATAAAAATAGATAATATATAAAAATAACTCAACTCCAATGTTATACTACGAGTCTAGATAAAACCAACAACTAGAATAGATTAAATATCAAATCTCAGTAATATCAGTCAAAAATGTAATGAATCAACTTGTCCCGCATCACCATCACTATCATCACCATCACCATCATCACCCTCGTCCTCGTCCCCATCATCGTCCTTGCCCTCCTTGCCCTCGCCCTCCTCATCGTCCTCGCCCTCGCCACCCGTCTCTTCCTCCTCCTCTCCCTCTTTCGTATCAGACTCCTCGCCATCATCATCGTCAAGCTAGACATCATCCTGACCACCACTAGAACTTCCACCTGGTGTACCGTATATAGAACATATCGACGACATAGACTCATCAAAAGATGGGCTGGCCTCTGCTGGAAGTGTAGGACGTAGAACTTCAATAAATTTCATAAACGCATTGTTTTCCCTAGCAGACTGTTCTGCCATCTCTGTGGCCCTTTTCTCATCCTGTTCTGCTTGTGCCCTAACTTTCTGTAGCTTAGTGGCACTATAGCTCGTACCTGAGGAGGGACAATACCTATTCGGGGCTATCCTAGGTCGGCAGCGTACTCTGCCAGAATGCTCCTCTCCCAACACCTGATGTAAGTGATCTGTTGGCCCAAAATTGTCTGGTTCTTGGGCATCGAGGGCCTCTAAAGCAGACTGTTACAAATATAAATATATCATTAAGTTACAAAATAGATATTAAAAAATAAATTCAATAGATTAAAACTTACAATCTGCTGCTGAGTCGCTTCGTTGATGGCACTTCCATCCTTTTTTCGTCTACTCGAGAAAAACAGTTTTGCTCGAGGCACACGTCCTTCAATATTTTGTATTTTCCTCTACAATGACATTGAAAACTAAAGTTATATGAAAACTTTATAAAACTATTAAATAATTGAAGAAACAAAAGAAAGTGTAAGTCGTAAAGAAAACTTATAAACAATTGCCATACCTGCTTCCTCTCATGATCAGGCATCGTAGTGCGTCCCAATGTGTGGAGGTATTTTTTTGCATCAATGTTCTTTTTATTTTTTCCAGATGATTCCTAAATAAAATTAGAAAATTCAACAGATAGTATTAATGGAAAACATGAAAGTTATTATTTAAATACCTCAAATTTTATTAATACCTTAAACTGGGTACTCGTCCAATGAGTAATCATCGGACGATACTGCTTTATAGGACAATCATCAACCATTGGTACCACCTCTAACTCAGTGCCAACTCTAGCAATCCAGTCAATATACAACTCATGCTTTTAGGCTCTCCAAAGCTCGCCTAAATCATTTAGACGTTCCGGTCGTGCACCCTCACCATTGGGAAAATTAAATCGAAGCTGAAATAAAAATATTAATTCATATAAATACAAAAATAATTCATGGCATTAAATAGAACATTTTTTTTTACCCATATCTCTGACCAAGATCTATCCTTGATCTCATGTGGCAAATTTCTCCATGATAGCGGGCTGACGGGAATGATGTCGGAGTATTTGGCAAGCGTCGCCAAAAAACTCTGACATTACTGCCCTGTTTTCTCAACCATTTGGTTGTCTTCATTATAATCCACCATAACCTGTGTGCAGCGGTTCCACACCGAATGCATGTGTGTACGCCCCCGCCCATGCCTCCTGTCAGTAGATGTATCTGTCATGAAATAAAAACAAATATTTTATCAAAACATGTTATAATTAAAATAAATATTGCTATAAAAATTTGTTAGGGTTCTATAAATATACCTGTGTCGGTCTGATCGCTGAGCGCCACTGGATCCACAGAAACTGATGGAACACCCTGTGGTGGAACAGGAGTTGAAGATGATAGAATATAGAAGCTCGGATAGATAGAAGTAGAAGGAAAAGAAGATGGGACAACCGTCTGACCGAATGCTGACTGGGGAGTGGGAATCATCATGGGATGTGAAAATGATGGGCCAGAAGATGCAGAAGGTAGTGAAAACATGGGAGGCCTAAATATCCTGTGTGTCTCTAATGACACACCGGGATCAGAATGTGGGAAGGATGACATGTCAGTGGGAGGGGCATGGTCTAGTCGGGTATGCACAGCTGCTCGTCCACCTCTGGTAAGAACCCTCCTCGTACCACCGGCCTGAGTACTAGGACCAGTACTAGGATCCTCATCGAATAACTGTCGACGTATAGGTGGATCCTACAAAAATGTTTACAAAAAAATTAATCACATGACATTTTATATTCTTTATATATATATATATATATATATTTGAAATAAAGTACTCACTGTAGGCACTAATGGTGGAACACCCATCTCCTTCATTCGACGATTGTTCTCCATCATTTTTTTCCATCGTCTCTCTTCAATTGGCTTCATTTCCTGCTTTTGAAAACAAATATGTAATTAATTAGAAAAAGAAAACTAATGTGTAACCCAAAAAACTAAATATATGAGGGAATAGGGGGATTCATAGGTAATTTAGCTATCAATTGTTTTAGAAGAGATTGAATGGATTTAATAAATCATACAAGTTGTAATGTTCACCAAGTTAGAAATATTGTTTGACTATGTTTGAATACAATTCAATTCCAAATTAGAAAATGCAATTCAAATAAAACTACAAACAATAAACATTGAAAATTCACATAATGGTCAAGTAAGCTATCAATTGTTTTAGAAGAGCTTGAATGGATTTAATAAATCATACAAGTTGTAATGTTCACCAAGTTAGAAATATTGTTTGACTATGTTTGAATACAGTTCAATTCCAAATTAGAAAATGCAATTCAAATAAAACGGCAACCAATAAACATTGAAAATTCACATAACGATCAAGTCAGCTATCAATTGTTTTAGAAGAGCTTGAATGAATTTAATAAATCATACAAGTTGTAATGTTCACCAAGTTAGAAATATTTTTTGACTATGTTTGAATACAGTTCAATTCCAAATTAGAAAATTCAATTAAAATAAAACTGCAACCAATAAACATTGAAAATTCACATAACGGTCAAGTCAGCTATCAATTGTTTTATAAGAGCTTTAATGGAATTAATAAATAATACAAGTTGTAATTTTCATCAAGTTAGAAATATTGTTTGACTATGTTTGAATACAATTCAATTCCAAATTAGAAAATGAAATTCAAATAAAACTGCAACCAATAAACATTGAAAATTCACATAACGGTCAAGTCAGCTAAAACATATTTGTGATCAATACTAAATCAATTTGAATATTACCAACCTTAACAACCCAAATAGAGGTAATCCAAAATAATTGAGAACATGGATGAATGATTCTATATACTTTCAACCACAACTTCAGGTTCACAATCAAAACTGACAATTGAGCTATTTGAGTCATCAAAAGAAATAAATGGATTGGTTCTAATGGCACTAGGGACAGTGTAAATTCCATCGTCACCATTATCAAAAATATTTCTTGTAATTAATTCAACTATGACACAAAATTCAGGTCGAAGTTGGTATTTGACATAAAAAAACGTGTTTAGCCATTGATGTCAACACATATGGTTCTTCGGTAGCAAGAGTGCGAGTCATATTAATTACTCAAAATCCCCAACCATCAATAAATGTGCCATGTCTCGTCATCGAATCAAACCAATGGAATATCATTATTGTGACTCATCCATTAGAGTAATAATCCAATATTATTATTTTCTCAACAACTCCATAATAACCCACATTTTCAAATCGCGGTCTACTATATGATTCACTGGCATAACAATCTATTGTGGCAGTAACCATAACACCATCATGTTGTGTTCTCATTTTCTTTGCTCGTTCGGTGACAATAAATTTGTACCCATTGATAACAATTGATTTACAGTCACGAACCACGGTATTAGGACCAAAAGTCAAAGCTCTTATTTACTCAGAGATAGAGTCAGTAGAAAAACTCAATACCTGCAATATAAATGACTATTAAACTTAATTAAATATTGATATAATTATTTTAAACATTAATTTTTTAATACCTTCAATTTTAACCAATCATAAAACTCTTTTCTATGCAAAGTATCTCTCCTTCTCAAAGATAAAGAATGATGCTTCCGATTTATCATTTTTTTATGTTCTCTGTAGATAAAAAATATTAATAGTTTAACAAATATATATGTAAGATATACATAATCAATTTAGTTACCTGATATAGTCATCGAACAAATCACAGTTGAACAAAACTGTGCGATGTGCCATCTCCCACTCTTCATGGCTTAATGTATTCAATGTATATGATCCAAGAATTGCTCATGTTCAAGGAAGTGATGGAAAACTAGGTTCAATTTGTTCATACTATTCTTCTTCATTTCTCATTGGTCTGTTCAATCTTGTAGTAAGATCATACAAATACATCAAGCAGAAATCCATACATTCTTGAGCCAAGTAACCGTTCACGATAGAACCTTCGGGATGATTTCTGTTTCGGAAATAAGACTTTAATGTGAACATATTTCTTTTAGTTGGATACATCCAACAAAAAGAAACAGGTCCTCCAAGAAGTATTTCAGTGGGAATATGGACAGTCAGATGCTGCATGCATGTGAAAAATGATGGAGGAAATATTTTCTCCAACTCACACAAAATTAATGGAGCATCTGTCAACATTTTTTGCAATAAAGACTTGGAAAACTTCTTAGCACAAAGATCTCCAAATAAATGGCACAACCAAATAACAGCCACCCTTACATTATTGGACAAAAGATGAAGGATTTCTATTGGAAGCAACTTATGCAGTAGAACGTGATAATCATGAGTCTCAAAGATTTTAACTTCAACTCTCTTCTGTTGACCCGTTTAGATATGTTGCTTGAATAGCCATCAGGAACTCTAATAGTCTCTAATACTTCTAGAAATTGTTTTTTTTAGTTGGTGTCATCACATAAGAATCACATGGAAGTTTCCATTTATTTTCACTGATACGCACAGGATGCAATTCTGGTCTGATGCCCCAATCCCCCAAGTCACGCCGAGATCATAAATCATCTTTTGTCTTCTTCTTGACATTTAGAAGAACCGAAAGCAACATTTATCATATATTCTTTTCAATATGCATTACGTCTAACCAATGACGTAACAAATTGGTTGACCAATAAGGAAAATCAAAAAAGATACTCCTCTTCCTCCAATTGTAACTGGTTTCAGTGGAAACATTCTTTCTCTTTCCAGATTTCATTTGACCCTTCCCGAACGAAAAACTGAAATCTTTCAATTCATTAAGCACGTCAGTTCTAGACATACACTGAGGTGGATCATTGGTCTCTATGGTATTATCAAATCTTCAACGATTCATTCTATATGGATGATCCTTTGGCAAGAATTGTCGATGTCCCATAAAACAGAAACTACAGTGATGTTTCAGTCTTCTGGATCATGTATTCTTTATACAAACTGGACATGACAGTTTTCCCTTTATGCTCCATCCAAACATCATTGCATAAGCTGGAAAATCATTGATCGTCCACATAAGCGTAGCACGCATCTGAAATATGTCTTTAGAACATGCATCGTATGTGCGCACACCCACATCCCAAAGAAGTTTCAACTCTTTTATTAAAGGTCGCATGTATACATCAATATCAATGTTGGGATCAGAAGGACCAGATATTAGTATACTCATGAAAGTGAAAGGTTTTTTCATAC
This sequence comes from Viscum album, assembly GCA_963277665.1. Lineage (NCBI taxonomy): Eukaryota > Viridiplantae > Streptophyta > Magnoliopsida > Santalales > Viscaceae > Viscum > Viscum album. The sequence continues at coordinate 366,073,046 of OY728137.1, forward strand.
ACAACCATGGGGGAAGATTATAAATGTATATAAAAACTGGTCATGTGTTGTGCGAAGTAATCATCTACCCAAACGGATTAAAACCATCACATGAAAGACCCAACCTCACATTACGCACGTCAGCTGCAAAATCAGGATGTCGAGCATCAAATCTCTATCATGAAAATCCATCTGCAGGATGAACTAACTCATCATTAGTCTTCTTTCTCTCTGTATCATGCCTTCTCATTTTTATTGATATGTCATCAGACATAAAAAGATTCTGGAGTCTGGGGATCAATGGAAAGTGCCACATTACTTTTTGTGGAACGTGAGATGGTGTTCCATCAGATTTGGACTTCCAGCGGGATGTGCCACATTTTATACAATCATTTCGCTCAGCGGTTTCCTCCCAGAATAAACAGCAATCTTTCGGGCAAGCATGAATTTTGTTTCTTGAAAATCCAAGTTCCTCAACTAACTTCCATGCCATATAGTGGTTTGATGGAATATCGGCATCATCTGGAAGTAAATCCTTCAAGAGTGTAAGAATGTAATCGATTGTTTTATTAGAAATCCCATACATAGTTTTCCCATGAAACAATCAGATTAAAAATTCCATCTTTTTCATTTTATTTCATTGTCGATATACTGGAGTCATGGCAGCGTCATTAAATTTTTTCACCCTATCAATATCATCATTTTCACTAGATGCATCAGCTATCCTCATATCAAAGTCTTCTTGAGTCAAAATCCTTTATTTATCATGATGACGAATAAATGGAAACCGATCATCTAACAAATTCTCCATTCCAGTTCTTTCATTTCGATCATCACCAATTTGAGATTTCATTCTCTCCCCATTGTGATACACACAATGTAGTTTGCTTGAAAACCATTTTTGGTTATGTGGTAGCTAACTTCTTCATGGCTCAACCAAGGTCTACCAACACAATTGGAACATGGGCAGTGTATACGACCACTATCTGAAGCATTGTGAAATGAAAAATCTATAAAGTTCTCCAAATTGTTTTGAAAATCGCTTGAGATCCGATCGGTTTCATACATCCAACTTCATTCCATTCTATAAAAAGAATTTATCTGAGTCATTTTTTCATAAACAATTCTATAGGATTGAAATTTAATAGAAAATATATTTAAGTAAATGATAAAGGAAGGAGTTTCTAGTTGATCTAGTGAACTATTAAAACAATGTAAATATATACTAATTAATTCAGTTATATGTGCCTAGATTTGAGTTGAGATGTGTTTTGTAATTTTTTCATTTATCACATACTAATAAGACACCATATACCTAATAAAACATTGTTCAAGATATTAAAAAGTGAATGCTTTTCATGAAAGATGCAGAATGTGTAGAGAGAGTTTTTTAAATAAGTTATTGATTCTAAAAAATGGAAATCTTGTGAAAAGTTAGTACATTTCATAACACCCAAACTAAAGTCCACAGAAAGTACCATATCACCCCACAAAAAAAAAGGAAAACCACCTACCCCACTACCCCAACCATGTCAATTACCTCAATGAGGGCTTCTATGTATGTATTTGGGAAGAGGCTGAAGAAGTCTAACCTGGATGGGGGACTTGCATCCGATCAGATGGAAGACCTCGGGTTAGGGTTCACCTGCGCGGGGGATTCTGGAAATTGGGGGAAATGCAGAGTTATTTGATTCTATGTAATTGGGGGCGGGATGTCCATGGGGGTGGAAGGGTTGTCCAGGGGGTACGGGGTGTCCAGGGGGCAAGCGGGTTGTCCACGAGGGTGGAAGGGCTGTCTAGGTGGGAGGGGGTGTCCAGGGGGGTGGGCGGGCTATCCACGGGGGTGGGGGGGGGGGGCTTTCCAGGGGGTACAAGGTGTCCAGTGGGTGGGGGTGTCCGGGGGGGTGGGGGAGTGTCTAGGGGGTGGACGGGCTGTCCATGGGGTTGGGGGCTGTCCAGGGAGTAGGGGTGTCCAGGGTGTGGGCAGGCTTTCCACGGGGGTGGCGGGGTTGTCCAGGGGGTATAAGGTGTCTAGGGGGTGGGCGGACTGTCCAAGAGGGTGGCAGGGCTGTCCAGGGGTAGGGGGTGTCTAGGGGGGTGGGCGAGCTGTCCACAGGGGTGTGACTGAGAGCTATGAGATTTAATTGGGTTGTCATTCATGTTATGAAAAAAAAAATGGGTGTTAAGGATTAGAATAGTATTTTTTAGTGAAAATCCAATTTGGTAGGATTAGTGACTTGATAACATGATGGTATCAAGTTTGCAATTGAGAAAATGTTGGGGCATTGGATTCTAAAAGGCTCACACAACCTTCCAAGGATAAATTATTTCTATAAAAAAGTGTTGTGGGAGAAGGAATTCATCCTATATAGTTGATTTCACTTTTAGATCATGTGATGCCTTACTCATCAAGATGACTAGACAAGAACCAAAACCAAAGAGGCCTCAAAACTATCCAAATCTCTATAAGTGATGAATTCCCCGTGCTTATTAGTGAACTATGGAAGTGATGACTTCCCACATGCACAGCCCCTCCCCCTCCCCACCTCACCCCCAACAGACTCCCCCTGCACAACCCCCCTCCCATCCACCGACTGCACAACCCCCCCACCTACAGCCCCACTTGCACAACCCCCCTCCCCCACCCCCACCTGCACAACCCCCTCCCATCCACCCACTGCACACCCCCCCCCCCACCTCACCCCCCAACATACTCCCACCTGCCCAGCCCACCCCCAACCTACACACTCCCCCCCCCACCAACTTGCACAGCCACTCCCCACCTACACCCCCCCACTTGCACAACCCCCCTCCCCCCACCCCCACCTGCACAGCCCCCCTCCCCCCACCACCACCTGTACACCCCACCCCCCACCTCACCCCCAACAGACTCCCACCTGCCCAGCCCACCCCCCCCCCCCAACCTGCACACTCCCCTCCCCCCACCTACTTGCAAAACACCCCCTCCACTTTCACCCTCTACTTGAACAACCCCCCTCCCCCACCCCCACCTACACAACCCACCCCCACCCTCACTTGTACAACCCCCACCTCACCCCCCCAAGACTCTGACCTGCCCAGCCCACCCCCCCCCCCCCAACCTGCACACTCCCCTCCCCCCCCCACCCACTTGCACAACAACCCCCCTCTAATTGCACCCCCACCTGCACAACCCACCCCTCCCCCCACCCCCACCTTCACAACCCACCCCCACCCCCACCTGTACAACCCCCCACCTCAACACCCCACCAGCACACCCCCTCCCCCCACCTAAACACCCCACCTGCACACCCCCTCCCCCCACCTACTGTACCCCCAGCACCTCCCACCAGAACAAAAGCATAAAACAAAAACATAACAAAAAATTGATTCACACATGACACTAGAACAAAAACATAGAACAAATAACAAATCGAATTGAAATTTTTGGTTATACCGTACTGCACCAACCTTAGGTTTAAGCCAAATCAAAACAGAAAAGAAAAAAATTAGATGAAAAACATTAAACATAACATACTACTTACAGATTTGAAGTGTAGAACAAAACAACCTTGTGATTGAGAATGGATCTCGTATAATGATTTTCCACGCGAGAGAGATCTTAGGTCTCAATTTTAGCAGTTCAATCGCTTGGATGGGATATCAGGTTCGCTGAGATTTTAGGGGAAAACTTTCCCAATGGTTTTAACAAACCGTTGGGAAAGGTGAGCTTTACCAACAGTTTACACAAACCGTTGGGAAATCCTTCCTAAGTCATGGTCTTTACCAATGGTTTTGTAAAACCGTTGGTAACGGGAGAAAAAAATTTAGATTTCCCAATGGTTTCTTCAAACCGTTGGGAAATACTTTTTTTATACATCTATGCCAACGGTTCAGCAGAACCGTTGGAAAACAAGCGTTGGTAAAACCCAACTTCCCAGTAGTGTGGCAATGTGCTAGAAGCCCGGGTCAATGGGAAAATATTTTTCGAACCCTATGTGTCGATGAGATTTTCCAAAAATTCGAGTGCATGCAGTGGATGTCGATGAAAGTATATACAGTGGTTCGAGAAGAGTGAAATTGTTTCATTCTTCCCTAATTGTGGATCATGTTCACGACTATAGGTTTTGGTGAAGTCATCATCCTTCCACCTACTGATGGAAATAGAAGCCTATTGATGGAGTATGCTGACCAATGGTTATCAATGTACCCAGAGGTGATTCTGTAGAAATGTGTTCATCAAATCAATGAATCTTGTGTTGAGTCCAGATAGTGAGGAAGTAGATGAGGTACTGCTGGGGAGTTGAGACAAGGAATAGGCTAGGAAGATGGAATGGAGTTGGCTAGAACATCATTGATGGGAGCATCACAAGGTGAGAATGTGCCGCCACCTTCTGAAGATGGGTTGTCCCATGGGAAACCTCATGGACCAGATAGATAATTGACTAGGAAGAAACTAGGACATCATCTGAAGCTGACGGTCGACTCTATTTTCCCATATCAATGGTCTTACTAGATGACTTTATGACAATATATGTCCACTAAAGAGTTTTGGTGGAGATTGGTGCACACTAGGCTTGACCTACCAGACATAGGGCACATTCTAGTGGAAGATAGGGTGAACTTGTTTCACTGTCATGCGTACCTAACAGCCATTGATATATATTCATGAAAATAGGGGAGGTATGAAGAGCCGCACCACCTAGTTAATGTGATTCATGTCTAGGAGCATGACCCAAAAAATATGTCATCTAAACATGATGACGATGAGAAAGAATAAGAATAATGGTAGGAAGAGTAGGAAGAGGAGGAAGAGTAAAAAGAGGAAGAGAGGTTAGGGGTAGAGGGAGAATATGAGGTTTTTTTTTATGGTCTTGGGGGTGAGGGATCCCTAGAAACAATCTTCTGTCAGGGAAGCCCTTGTGAGATAGGGTAAAATGCATGATCTGACACTGTACTGGCCGAAAAACTAGAGGTGAGTCTCGATTCTTATCTCTACTATAATTTCTATTTTCATAACCTGAATCCACTTACCAACCTTTTCCCTATATAGGAACTCATCGATGATGATATCCAGGAAGCTTCCCCTGTAAGGGATGAAAATTTACCCATGGATGTGGAAGAACATCCCCCTGAATCTATATTTGGGACCAAGTAAGCAGGAGAACCAACCACTATTGAAGTAGTCGAAGTACCATTCATGATTGGGATGGTCATTGATAATCCAATCGTAGGGGATGAAATGGTGACCTTAGAGTCTACATATATTTCCACCATTCAGAAGGAGCCAACAACGATCATTGAAATTAACAAGCATCGAGGGATCTCTTATGGTGGATGCTCCTACTATGACTCAGGTACTAGACACCACTACGCCTGGATCATGTATGTTTTGACCTTTATAGGAAAATATATTTTATTATGGAACTCATATGACCAATATATTGGTTTCTAATGCAGTGATATCATGGCTGAAGGCTCAGTAAACTGTCGAGTCCAAAACATCTACAGAGGCTCTACCAATGATTTCACCGTCTCGCATAGAGCCATTTATTCAAGATGGTCCAACCCTAGCACCCGATGAGAAATGAGCTGCAATCATGGGTGATGATGCTTCCAGGGTTGAGATCTAGGCTTTCTGGGGTGAGGTTGTGGAGGAAGAAAGACCACCAGGGGACCACCCAGCCATGGAACACCAAGTGATTTTTCCTAATTATAGGCCTACAGTTCCTAAGGAGATGGATGAATCTGATCATTATGTGGTTTAGGAGATTCATATGACATGACACATGGTGTGGAATTGCATCAAAAACTTCCTCAATGAATCACAAGAAAAATGGATAAGCGGAATGGGATCACTTTTCATATGTTTGTGCTTTCTTTATGTTGGATGGGTGAATTCTCAACAGCATCATATAATAATCCCTTATTATATGGATGAGAAGATATGGGAGAGTATACAATGATTATATTTTTCCGAGTGTTAGAAGGAGTCATAGAATACCTAGATGTTTCTTAAGGTTGAGTAGGAAGTCTAGAGCCTTGATGAGAAAGTAAACGAAAGGGAGGAATTTATCACGATCCATTCTGATCTCATTGGATAGTTGGAGGCCAAACTGGAAGATGCCCAAGAGAAGGTGGAGAAGGAAAGCTATAAAATGATTAAGTTCCAAGATGATCATGAATTAATGCATGCCAAAGATAATGAGCTCCAATCCACAGTTGTCGATAAAGAGATGGATCTTAAGGAGTGGCAACCGTCCCCATAAGCTATGAACTAGAAGGTTGAATCACTAGAGCAATCCATAAAAGGGGATGATCCATGAGGGCTATGTTTTGTCCAAACTCATAAACATATTTCCTTCTCTATTTTACAATCTCGAACTGCGTTCATGGACATGTTATTTTCTTTATTTCTTTTTATATTTCATTACAACTGTAACTGTGAAGTAATTGGAAATCAATCACTATGTTCATGTGGGTCATACCCACTACGAGAAACAAGAGAAGACTACATAATTATTCACTTTTTTATGATATTTTCAGCTAAAATTTCAAAAAATTGGGATCTAGATGAGCACCAAGAGGTTTTGAAACAAAATGGAGGTGTTGACTGAAGAATATTATCCTCACAATAGCCAAAATGCTATTTCCAGTGTACTCTAATGCATGAGGGGGATGATGCTAGGGGTATGGGAATAAATCCAAACCAAGGGGAATCATGAATGTGAATTATGATACCCAAAATTCTGAATGTAGGGAAGAGGGAATGAATAAATAGATAGATATTTAACAAATTCAATACAATGAATCTATATCATATTGGCCTAAAATGGGAACAAACAAGTGAGCCCCAGTCACTGACCGCATTTAAAAATATACGACCAAACTCGAAGTGTCGTCTGATGTCCTCTAAAATTTTGTCCCAAGATAGTAGGGGAGCCTTAAGGTCGAGCTTCCTAAAAATTAGGGTGTTCTTTCAGACATGAGAGGGAATGAGTATCTGCATAAATGGTACATAATGATGGGTTTTTTGGATAAATAAAAAAACTCTGGGAATTATGGAACCATGATGAAAGTACGTTGTGTGAGCGTATCAGTTTGAATCTATATTTGTCTTTTTTTCAGGAGGGACCTTGATGGCAAGGACTAAAGATGTTATACAATTTATGTCATGTAAATGAAGATGATTATCATGTATTTTAGCATCATACGGTGAGGATGAATCATGAAATAGTTTTTTGTTATCTAATCATGATGTTTCACATAGTTTAAGGTCATACCACAAAGACCCTACACAACAGTTTAAAGTCATGTTATGTGGACTGAGGACTCCTAGTTTATAGTCATAGAGTTTGGTACATAATTATCAAAAAGGAATAAATAATGTTAATGATCCTAGGGATAGTCTCATGGTGAAATGCATTAGGGTCGCTACATATCCCACATAAGGATGAGAATCAAGAAAAATGTAGCTATTATGAACAACGTGGTCATATACCAATAATGGCAGAGGAAATCCTCTCTAGTGAGGAAGTTGATGCATCCCATAATTATCATGGGGAATCTTGAACTTGTTTAAGTTAGGGATGCAATTTAAAGTCATGAATTGAGGACATGAGGACCCCCATAGGAGAAATGTGTGGTGTGGTTCATAACCTGATGTTAATGAAGACAAGAGAGGCCCACGCCACAACACACATTCCTTAAAGGGAAGTTGAGGATGAGAAGTCCAAGATAGGGAGTTTATGTAAGATCCAAGCCTTTTCTAGAGAAATCTTGGGCATGTTTTCTAGAAATTTTTGTTGCTATTAAGTACATTTGGTTTGGTTTATGACCTGGGGTGAGTTTGGGTGATGTGTTTAAGGAACATGGGATGATAGGGGTTGTGCATAGTTTGTGCACTATTTTCCTAATTGTGCTCCATTGATCTATGAAGGAATTGGAAGACCATATGGTTGGTTCATGATTTAGCTTAATCGTGTGACCTCCCAGGTGAAACCATCCGTGCAGTGTAGTTTAATCCGAAATTTGGTATTAAAACCACCTGAACACCTAAAACCTCTCTAATTCGACCTAGGATTAGGCTTGATAATTTTTGGGTGATCTTATAGCTTTTCATAGGGATTCGATGGAAATATGAATGTCGTTCATTGAGATCAAAATCTTGGATCGAAGATCTGTTCTTGTCCTGATATGTAGATTTCATTCCGACATTTCTTTTGTCTTTTCTATTATCTTTCTTAGATCTTTTCAAGGATGATCTCCCTTATTTTCATGGACCTAAACCTAAGATATGAGATCTAGATCATAGAATATTGACCTAGATCAACATTTTCATGATCTTGATGCCTTTGATCTTAATTTTTGTTTAGGGTTTTAAATCTAAAACTTGATCGATGAAGTTGTGCCACTTGAATTTTTGGGATTTTTTTGGGCTAACAACCATTAACAAAATGAGTTAGGTGGTCTAAATTTAACTCCCATATTTAGGATTTATGATATATGAATGTGAGTTTATGATTTTCTATCATCCTATGATATTTGATTTTCTAAATTGGAGTAATTAGAAAAGTTTCTTGATGTTTGATTTTCCTTGGTTATTAATTGGTAATTGGATCACACAACAAAATAAAGGGGTTGCCCAAATTGATATTTGTTTCAGAGATTGGTTATGGGTTGAGATATTTTAATTTAGTTATTGAATTGATTGTTTTATGATAATTTATTAGGGAAAATTAATTATGAAATGATGTTTTGATATGTAAGATAATTAATTGTGATAATTAATTATGTTCCATGATGTTGACCAAAGATAATTAATTTTGAGAATTAATTATGTTCCATGATGTTGATCAAAGGTAATTAATTGTGAGAATTAATTATGACATGTTTATATTTGATATGGATAATTAATTATGAAGAATTAATTAAGGATATAGAATTTTGTTTATTGATTAGTTAATTGGTGAATTAATAAATGGATTATGTGTTTTTTTAATTGTTGAACAAACTAATGACCTTTTAAATGTTTAACTAATCAATGGATTAGTAATGGAATAATGTGGGAAAATCTTGTGAATTAAATAATGATTTAATTATTGAGATTTTTCTGGTTCTAGACATGGTGTTCTAGACTGATTAGAAGTTGGGACTTGGAAATGGAATTCCTCCCCAATAGTCATACAAGAATGAGATTATGGGGTTCTAGGAATGATGGCCTACACTGAATGAGAAAAGGAGTTCCTGGAATGATGACCTACACTCAACATGTTTTGGGGTGCTAGAGATAATAACCTATAGAAAATGAATGATCATAAAAAATGATGATTAAAATGAGATTTTGGTTGATTAACATAATGTTAAACACCAAATGAATGATAATAATGAATGATTATTCAAATAATATTATTGGTTCTTGAAATGATGTTCAACACCAAATGAATGATGGTTCAAATGGAAAACATGGAATGAAATTGGGCCTAATATTATGATTAGATAATAAATGACAATGTGATAACCATTTAATTTTGCATTGTATTTATTGCTTCATAAAACTGCATACACTATCTTTTGACTGGACTTATTTTAGACACCATTGGTGGTTTCCTATTGATTCATACTCACACCCAATGTAGGAAGCCTTATCGACACCTGATAAGACTTTTTTGTTGCATTACATGATAAGGGAAAGGCCCAGGGATAGATTTCTATTTGGGAATAGAGCATGGGAGAGGGAACCAGACGTGGTTCAGGACCCACTTAGGAGTCATTGTGTCTTTACATTCAGTTTCATTGTAGACACTTTACATTTTAATTTTCATGGAATGTTTTACCTTTTAGTTGGGTATTATACTTCCATTTTCTTGTTATCATATGACATGGATATGTTCAATTCATTTATACTCTTCCACACTTGTTTATTGTTATTTTATTCTGTTGGTATTTTATTATGATAAAATATGGTATAGTCTCCCCAAGAGTAACATACTAGACCCTCGCTACTTGTCATCACCCTATAATGTATGGGGATGTGTGCTTGAGTGCATGTGGCTAACTGGATTATGGCACCATTTTGTGGCTTCCAAGTTGGGACGTCAAAAGTGGTGTTAAAGGATTTTTCTTCTCTTTCTTCTTCTATTGTATTACTGTTTTGGGAAAGGTAGAAAGGATTCTATGAAGAGTCTAGGCATGGTAATGAGCTCATTCATGGGAGTTGAAAACCCATTTATGGGGGAAATCTGAGTAATCAGGGTGGGATTGTTTTGGTTTATATTTGTTATTATGGTTGGATATTATTTAACCTTGGGTGATGCACTTATGGTGTGATGTGATATTTGTTTTGAAAATTGTTGAATTTAGATTCCTAGACTGAAGAAGCACGATACTTGAGTACGCATGGATCATTCTAGTAACTCAAGGTTGTTTTGAAATGCATCATTATAGGCACTCATAGGAATATGGGTTGTGGTTATGCTGTTGGAATTTAACTTTTTTCCCTTATAGTGAGATTAGAATAATGAAATGAGTATGAATAATTAATTATTTATTTATTTAATTAATTTCATATATTTCAGTTAATTAATGGTTGGATTAATTAATGAGAATTTATGTACTCTTGTTAACCAATACATAGAAGTATAATGGTTAATTGTATTGATAAGGCCTCAGTGTTTATCGTGTGGTTAGAAAAGGGAGATAGGACTTGTTGAAACATGTTGTATTAGTGTCTACTCTTACGTAAATGTTATAAGGATGACTTATGAATCTTAAGATGTGTGTCTGGATTTTTAGAACTATTCATTCACTATATTTTTTGAGTTAGAGACCAAGGGTTTTGGACTAGAAAGAACTTATATATAGGGATATTGAGGCACCATTGGTGCAAGATGAGGAGGAAATGAAATAATTCCAAGAGAACTTCTCTCATTTCATGAGATTCATTGAGAGAGATATAGGGTGGGTTTATAAAATCATGTTGTATTTGACAAGGGAGTTTCAACTTCAACACCCTCCTACTTTTATTACAGAGGGTGAACCTGAGGGGGCTAAATTCTAGATCATGTCTATATAGATGATACTTGACCATTTAGAGACTCTGTATAGGATGTAGAGTCCTTAAGTGGGATGATGAATATTGATACACCATTGAGAACATGGACTGTGGATATTTATTTATGCAAGGAATTTTCTATAGAGATTGGATAGTATCATTCCCTTTGGGATATCTATATCCTTGTTATAATGGTCTTCAACCAGATATGGGTATGGACTAGCTAGCCTCATACCGAGCCCACGTATATTGTTACCACATGAGAGTGACCTTTACATCTCTTGAGGGTGACTAGTATGTTCATCTTGGAGAATGGGATATCCATGTAGGTAAAGCTGGTCCAATTACTCAGCACCTGGGAGAGCTCATAGCCCAAGTTGCTAGTATTTTGCTAGATAATGGGAGGGGCAGGAAATAATTCCTTCCACTAATAGTAGAACGGTTTCAAGATTTTTTTCCTAAAGACTTTTCTGGGTTTCCACCTATGGGGTATGTGAATTTCACCATTGAGATCATTCCAGGGGAAAAACAAATATCTATTTCACCATAAAAAATGGAACCAACTAAGCATTAAGAGCTCAAAATGCAGTTGGAGGAGATGGAGGGTAAAGGGTTTATCTTTTAATGTATGGCACCTTGGGGATCACCTATTTTGTTTGCAAATAAGGTTGACGGGAGTTTACGCTTGTGTGTTGATTACAGGAATTTGAATAAAATAACTGTGAAGAACAAATATCCTCTTCTATGTATTTATGATCTATTTGACCCACTAAAGGGGATTCTGTGCTCCCAAAGATTGATCTGTGATCATGGTATCATCAGGTGAGAGTTTGGACTTCTGATATACCAATGACTACATTCAAAAGTAGGTATGGACTTTATGAGTTTTTTGTATTGTTTATGGGTTTACAAATTCTTCAGAAGTGTTTATAGCCTTGATGAACATGATCTTTCATCTATACATATATCAGTTTTTGGTGGTGTTTGTGTATGACATCTTGGTGTACTTTAAGACTCATGAAGATCATTCCCAACATCTTCACATCTTCCTTGGTACTATAAGAGAGCATAATTTATACACCAATATATCTAAATGATATTTTTAAATTGACAATGTCCACTTTTGGAGCATATTATCACTAAAAAGGTGTAGAAGTGGACCCAAAAAAAGTATAGGTAGTGGTTTTGGGGAGCAGCCCAAGATTTCTATTAATATATGAAGATTTTTAGGATTAGATGGTTGTTAAAAGAGGTTCTTCATGGAATTTTCTTGATTGGAAGAACCAATTACAGGTTTGAAAAATAAATGGATAAAGTTTGATTGGATAGAATAATGTGACAATGCTTCATAAGAGTTGAAGAAGTTCATGACATCGAAACTAATTTTGACCTTAGTTGAGTTAGGTGAGGAGTAAAACGGTGTATTGTGATACTTTTGGGATCGGACTCGGAGCTGTGTTGATGTAAGGGGATCGAGTCATTGATTATGTATCTCGGAAGTTGAGGCCACATGAATGGAATTACCCTATGAATGAACTTGAGTTAGTATAAGTGGTTTATGCTCTTATGCGCTGGTGACACTATCTTCTTGGTAAATATTTTACAGTTTTTTCAGATCAAAAAAACTTGAAGTATATCTTTTCAAAGCGTGACCTGAATCTTCAGCAGCAAAGTTGGGTACAGTATATGCAGACATTTTATTTTTAACAGGCATATACACCAAGAAAGGGGAATTTTGTTTATGATTCCTTGAGTAGGAAAACTCGGACTTAGTTGGTACATGAGTTGAGTATAATTTTGAAGATGATGACTTTTCTAGTAGAGATGCATGTGGTAGTTCATGAGAGTCAAGAGAGGATGTCTCTAGTTTTTGTAGCAGTAGATTATACACTCTTGGGATGGATCTGGGACAAAAAGTATGAAGATTCAGATTGTTTAGCCTTAAGTTAAATCCTTGAAGGTGGGGAGACACATTCATATTGGATAATAGATGAGGAAGAGATCATATATGTGAAAAATCGGATTATTAGGTCTATGAGTATGCAAGAGGAACTCATGCGAGAATTTCATGCTTCAAGGTGGGTGGTACATCCTGGGATGAAAAAATGTTTCGTGACCTATGAAAAATATTTTGGTGGACGAGCATGAATAAGAAGATTTCAGGGTTTGTGACCATATGTTTTACCTATCAGTAGGTGAAGGTAGAGCATCAATGACCTGGAGGCCTATTGCAGTCATTACCTATTCTGGAAAGGAAGTCGGATGATATGACTATGGATTTCTTAAAAGGACATCCAAAGACTATTAAGAAGAATGATGCTATTTGGGTCATTATGGATCAGCTAATGAAGGTTGAACACTTCTTTCCTTTTAAGAAAACCTTTACAATAGAATAGTTGGGAGGAATATATATACGAGAGATAGTTTTTTCATTGGATGCCACAGAATATATTTTCATATCAAAATTCATGCATTACTTTACAATTCTGGTAGGGATTACAGAAGGTACTAGGTACACATATTCGATTAAGTATGATCTTTCACCCACAGACAGATGGGTAGTTGGAGCATACCATACAGGTGTTAGAGGATATGTGACGAGCATGTGTGCTTTACTTTAGTGTTTCTTGTGAGGAGTACATGGATTTAGTGGAGTTTACTATAACAATAGTTACTAAGAAACTATAAATATGGATCCATAGGAATCACTTTATGTTGGACCTTATAGATCACTTCTATTCAGTTTAGTGGTGGGTGAGTTAGAGTTGTTGGGACCGAGTATCATTCAGGATACATCAGAGTAGGTACAGTTTATTCGAAAACATATGGATATGGCTCAGAGTTGGAAGAATGCATATGCTGATAAAAGGAGTTGAACCCTAGAGTTTACAAAGGTTGATTGTGTATTCCTTCTGGTGTCACCTAGATTGGGTCACCATTGGATATAGAGGCAGAGCATGTTAGTGCCAAGGTTTTTAGGACCGTTTGATGTGCTGGATAGAATTGGGGAAATATCATACCTATTAACACATCCATAGGAATTCCGCACTATGCATGGTGTTTTCCATGTATCACATATATGGTGGTATCATCCCCACCCTTATAATGTGATTCATGTAGAAGAGTTTGATCTTAAGATAGATATTTCCTTTGAGGAGCATCCTATACGTGTGTTGGGCCACAATGATAAATTGTTACAGGGAATGACAATTCCATTAGTTCATGTTTTATGGAAACATAGATGTGTTCAAGATGAAACATGGGAATGAGAAGCATACATGAGGGCTCAATGGACCAATCTTTTTGGTTTTGAATCCTAGAGATGTTCGGGAGTGCAGGTCGAGGTCGATCTATTATAAGGTGGGAAGATTGTAATATCCTGGCCTTTTCTAAGAAAATATCAAGAATTTTTTCACGTAATTTTTTTCCATTAAGTACTGTTGGGTTGGGTATGATCTATAATGTTCTTGGGTGATGTTTTTAAGGATATTGGGATGATAGGGATTGTGCACGGTTTGTGCAAGTTTTGGCCAAACTGTGTGTAAGCTAACCATGCAGACATTGGGGGTTGGAATAGTTGGCACATGGTTTTCCCAACTGTGTTCCATCAATCAATGCAAGAACTGAAAGATTGTATATTTGGTTCATGGTTATTCATAACCGTGTGGCCTCATATATGAAACCGTGTGCATGGAGTAGTTTAATATGAAATTTAGTTTTAAAACCACCCAGACCCCTGAAACCTCTCAAATTCGACCTAGTATCGGACTTGACAATTCCAAGATGATCTCAAAGCCTTTAGGAGGGATTCCAAGGCAATATAAATTCTATTCATCAAGATTGAAATCCTAGAACGAAGATCAGTTCTTGTTCAGGTATGTATATTTAATTATGATGTTTCTCTCATCCTTTCTCTTATCTTTCCTAGATATTTTCATGGAAGATCTCTCCTGTTTTAATGGATCTAAACCTATGAGATGATATATAGATCATGGATTTTTTATCTAGTTCTATATTTTCACGATCATGATTACTTTGATCTTAATTTAGTTTTAGGGTTTTAAATCCAAATCTTTATCGATGACATTGTGCCGCTCGGATTTTCGGGATTTCTTTTGGGCTAGAATCCATCAATAAACTAAGGTGGGTGGACTAAATATAACTCCCATAGTCTTGATTTATAAAATTTAAATGTGAGTTTATGATTTTCTATCTTCCCTTGATATTTGATTTCCTAAATTGGACTAATTAGGAAACTGAATTGAATTGTGATTTTCTTTGGTGATTAATTGGTAATTGAATCATGGAACAAATTAATGGGGTTTCCCAAATTGATATTTGTTTTGGAGATTGGTTATGTTTTGAGATATTTTAATTGATCTATTGAATTGATTGTGCTAAGATAATTAATTGAGAGAAATTAATTATGAAATGATGTTTGGATATGTAAGATAATTAATTGTGAGAATTAATTATGTGCCATGATGTTGACCAAAGATAATTAATTGTGATAGTTAATTATGTTCCATGATGTTGATCACATATAATTAGCTTTGAGAATTAATTATGAAAAGTTGAGATTTTATAGAGATAATTAATTATGAAGAATTAATTATAGAATGAGAATTGTGTTTATTGATTAATTAATTAATGAATTAATTAATATATTATGTGCTTATTTAATTGTTGAATTAACTAATGGACATTGAAATTTTTAACCAATCGGTGGATTAGTAAAGGAATACTATAAAAAATTCCTGTTAATTAAAGAATGATTAAAAGGAATAGATTTTTTTGGTTCTAGAAAAGTAATTCTTGACCGATTAGAAGTTGGGACTTGGACATGGAGTTCCTACCCAATAGTTATCCAATCTTGAGATTAGGGGGTGCTAGGGATGATGACCTGCATCGAATGAGAAAAGGAGTTCTAGGAATGATGACCTACACTTAATGATATTTGGGGTGTTAGGAATGATGACCTACACAAAATGAATTATAATAATGAATGATGATTAAAATAAGATTTGGGGTTATTGACATGATGTTTAACACATAATTAATGATAATAATGAATGATGATTCAAATGAGATTTGGGGTTCTTGGAAAAACGTTCAACACCAAATTAATGATAATAATGAATGATGATTCAAATGGTAAACATGGATTGAAATTGATCCAAATATGGTGATTAAAGTTTAATTTACAATGTGATAACTATTTAATTATGAATTTTATTTATTGATTCGTAAAACTGTATACACTATCATGAATTTTAGTATGTAAAGTTTATTTTGTACTCAAATATCGATTTTAAATAAAAATACATTATTTCTATCATACCAGACACAATGTGTGTTAGATTTATGTGTGACTGATTACTTTATGTTAAATGAATTATGGATCATTTTATTAAATTATCATTATAATTTGAATGTGTTTTCATGGTTTACAGTCAATGCTTCTTGCTTTGAACTAAAATGTCACATATAAAATAAAAACATGCACATTGAGTCATATTGGGAAAAATGTGAGTTGAATTTATGTGAACCTTATTATTACATGTCACAAATCACTTGTGGATCATTTTCCGAAAGTATTAAGATAATTCAAGTGTTTTTTCATGGTTTTCAATCAGTGTTATGCATTTTAAACTAAAATGTTAATTTTAAACTGAAAATGAATACTTTTAATCATATCGGGAACATCATGTATCATATTGACATGGGGATGATTCATAAACATAAAAAATGTCTTATAGGTTTTTGTGCTAAAGTATCAATACAATCTGAGCATGTTTTCTTAGTGCTGAGTATGTGGAGTGTGTTTCGTACTAAAATGTCAATTTTAAATAAAAAAACATCCACTTTCCTTCATATCAACTAAACTGTGTGTTAGACTGATTAATGGATGATTATTATATATAAAAAAATGATTTATAAATAATTTTAATAAATTATGAAGACAACCTAATTTTTTTTCTTGGTTTTTATTAAGTTTCACATGTGTTAAAATAAAATGTTTATTTTAAACTAAAAATAAGAACTTTGAGTCATACTGAAAACATCATGTGTTAGATTGTTGTGTGGCTGATTTATATAATTCAAAAATGACTTATGGATCATTTCTTAAATTATCAGCACAATCAGGGTGTGTTTTCATGGTTTTATTCAGTGAAATAAAAATGTCACTTTTAAATTGAAAATGCACACTTTGAGTAATACTAGGTTCACTATGTGCTGGATTAATATACACCTAATTCATACATGTCAAAAATGACTTATGAATAATTTTCTTAAAGTATTGACATAACTCAAGCATGTTTTCTTAGTTTTGAGTGTGTGAGGTTTGTTTTGTACTAAAAAGTCTATTTTAAGTAAAAACATGCACTTTCAGTCATACTGACCACACTATGTATCAGGTTGATATGTGGATTATTTCTATACATAAAAAAATTATTTATGGATCATTTTAAAAAATTATAAATATAATAATAGTTTTTTTTCTTGGTCTTCAGTCAGTGACATGAATTTTGAACTAAAATGTAACTATTACACTAAAAACATGCACTTTGAGTCATACTAGGCACGCCATGTATTGAATTGATGTGTGGATCATTATTACATATAAAAAATTAATTATTGATCATTTTCCTAATGAATCAATTCAATACAATAAAGTATTCTTAGTTTTTACTATATAAAGTGTGTTTTGTGCTAAAATTTCTATTTAAAAAAAGAATTCACTTTTAGTCATACCAGCCACACTGTGTGTTAGATTGATGTGTGGATGACTCCTATACATCAAAAATGACAAATGGATCCTTTTCCTAAATTATCAAGAAAAATCTGATTTTTTTCCTTAGATTTTAGTAAGTGGCGCACGTTTTGAACTAAAATGCTTATTTTAAACAAAAAACATACACTTTTAGTCATATCGGGAACATTGCGCATCATATTAATGTGAGGTTTATTCCTACATGTCAAAAATGATTTATGAATATTTTTACTAAAGTATCAAGACAATAAGAGTAGGTTTTCTTAGTTTTTAGTTTTTGATGTGTGTTTTGAATTAAAATTTTTATTTTAAATCAAAACAAACACATTTAATCATACTAGTTACACCATGTACTGAATGGATGTGAGGTTAATTCATACACATCAAAATTGACTTATGAATATTTTTTCTAAAGTATCAATATTATCCAAGAGTGTTTGATTTGTTTTCAATGAGTGATGTATGTTTTGAACTATAATGTCACTTCTAAATTGAAAACACATACTTTGAGTCATAATGGGAACACTTTGTTTTAGATTAACATACAATTGATTCTTATAAATCAAATTTATTTATGGATAATTTTAATAAAAAAATTTCCCTGAAACATTATTAAAAATTCTTGGATTGAAAAGAGAATGAATTGCATCAATAATTAAAATAAACAAATCAAATAAAGAACTAATGGGTCTATAAATAAAACATTAAACACATACCTTAGTGCATTATCCTTTTCAAATCCCTCATCAAGACTTAATGTTTTTTAATCATTTTTTTCAATAAAGATCAAAAAAGGCCTTTACATGTAGTTCATATTCCTTCTTGAAATTTAAAATCACATTTTAGCCTTCAAGAAGGACTATGAACTCTATATGGAGGCCTTCTGTTCTCTTTATCGGCACAAAATTCTTGTAGAAAAATAAATTCTAAATCACATATTCATGATATTTATGAAAATTAACTAAATATGCAGTAGATAAAATGATAATTGATTTAACTAAATAAGTTGTAGATAAAAAGATAAGAAAAATTATTTAATAATTAGTAAATAAATAAACTATCCATGATCTTTATAAAATAAAAAAAAATTATAAACATGACAGGATGTCACTTATTTATGATTTCTATATATATTTTGACATCATGTATTCTACCCACTAGTTTCTAAAAAATCTATTTCCTATTTTTAATATGTGGATTTTTGATAATCTAGGTAGTACTAGAAAAATATAAATAAAAAATGATTAATAAATATTTTAACTAAAATTATAATTATCATCAAAATTACCTCTTTTAGGATTCTAGTTAGTTTATGAAATATTATATCTTTCAAAAAATTTCAAATGTAATAACCATAATATTTGGAATTAGTTTTTTCTGACACAACAAAAACATTAAGAAAAATAAGTAATTTTTTTATATCTATTTTTAGTGTCAAATATTTTTATATATACCCTAATACATATCCAGTTTTATTGATAGTCTTATTATGCTCATGGTATGTCCACATGACATTATTTTTATGATATATAAACATTTAATTATCATTATTTTTTTATTAAAATATAATATAAACATATAACATAATGATTATTTGAAAAATATTGAATGTGATGTGTTACAAATTGATAAATGTCATCATGTATGGTCAATTTGTTGGTAATCCATGCATTGAATCCAAAAAATTAATATTTGGAGAATCGAAATTGATTGTAATGAGCAACCAATACTCCCTAAAAAGGAATATGTAATGAAAGAAATGAAAATCTATCTTATATAATTAGATTGTATATTTTTACCCCCGCATCATGGGTATTAATCATATTTTTTTATATATAAGTTTCTTTTAAAACATTATAGACATTTGGTCAACTATTTTAAAATATTAATCTTTATCTAATGGTGTTTTTTTCATATAATTGGTGTGAGGAATAATGATTCTAAACTTTTGTTTACAGGTTTTTACCTTCACATAGTAATAATACATTTTCCTAAAAAATATCAAGAGTATTTTACTGTAACTGACATTGTACAAAAAATATTGGAAAAATATGTTATGAAAATGCACCTCATGTATGCATTTTCAACTGAGACTCCCAGCCATACATACTTTATGATTTCACCTAAATTCTCAAGAAAAATATGGTTTTCAATGAAATCTACATATATTTTTTCTTCAAAATCATTGAAGACCATATTACAATCTTTGAACGTTTTATCCACAAAAACATGTAATATTAGTAAATGTGGAAATTGAACTTGAAGGGTAAAGGTACTATATGAAGGTATTTTTTATTGATTGGTTGATCCTTTAGATTATTTTGATTTGTCTTTTTTTCTATTCATTTTCTCCATCTATAATTTCATTCCTTGATTTAATCATTTTTCTTTAATTGTTAAAAGTTTTGTATGAAAAAAAAATATTGGAAAGGACATACCTTGTTATCAACATGTATTCCTACAAGATAAAATTGTTATGATATGAAATCTTCAATAACAAGGTTGATTGTGTGAATATCTAAATCATCAAGGGGAATAGGTAGCTTAGTGCTTGAATCAAGAGCTACATGAATTCCTACTCTCATATTCTATTTTAAAAGTTTCTCATTATTTAGAATATCTCCTTTGATATTTTACATTATACCCTTTTCAATAGGGTGATGGGTGGGTGATGAAAGATATAAATCACAATCAATTTCACCCTATAGAATATTAGTACATGAAAGGTAACAATATCTTCCTGATTAAAATTTCAAAGATTTTGTTTTGAAAAAAATTATTACCTATGGTAAGGAAGACCTTTGAGGGGAATGGATAAACGAAAATCCAAGGGGTTGGATCTTCATGTAGTGGTTTTTTATATAGTTTCTTATTTTTGATTCTTTCCCATATATTTATCTAACAACTTGGACTTCCAATTAAGTTTTTCTTATAGAATATTTATTCATGCCTGAATCTCATCCATTTTCTTATCTTTATCCCCTTGTGCATTTATTTTCCCAAAATATATTCAAGGTGACACTCCAAAACCCACACCTATGATGTGAACATATTATTTTGGATGCTTCAAGGACATTGAAATTATTCATTCATTGGGTATAACTGATAATGATTCTTGTGAATAAAGTAGAAAAAAAACATATTAAAATAAGTAGTCATTTTTATATAATACCAATTTAAAATAGAATAAATTTTTATTACATCATACTTTCAAATGATTCACATACTCTTTGGGTGTTTTCATCTATTAGTATTTCATTGTTATTTACAGGATCTTCTATTCATATAACATGGCATGTGATAGAATTGGATTTGGATTTGGATTCATCAATTTGAATATAAAAAAAGAAACATAATTATGTTGTTTTTTTATGCCACATTAAAGTATTACTATATATTTAAAATATATAGATTTTTTCAACTAAAGTATTCCCCATACTTGTTTTATAATAGGGATAAGTTAGTTTTGATGCATGCTTATTATTTTCAACACTCAATTATTGTTTCATAAATTAACAATTCCTGATGAAATTGATTAATACACGTATTTACAAGTAAAATATTACCAATAAAAATGTACCTAAAATGATTTCTCCTCATGATAGATAATAAACTCATTCCATGTTTCTTGGTTTATCATGTGTGTATATATTTTTGGTGGGTGTGGGTTTACTTTTCCTTCAGTATTCATGAGATGATGCTTCATAATAACTACCTGAAAGTCTCTATTATCCTTTCCAATGATAATTAATGCAAATTTAATTCAATAATCATCTATTATAAAGAAACTCTATAATGTATAATGAATAGTAAATCAACGTTTCATTATTTTATATTTTAGTAAAATAGAGAAAGTATTTTATAATGTTACCCCAATATCATCCCAAATTAGTGCCTTTATCATACTCACGACACTTTTCCATGTTTCCATATCAATTTACACATCTATTAGAGTGGTTAACCCAATGTAACTAATGAAAATAGACTTGTTGGAATCAAAAAACTGGTCGTTTTCATTCTATCCAACCTTAAATTTTATGTCTCTACTTCTCACCTTAATAATTTTAATTAAGATGGTTGCACTATGATGCTTCTATTTTTTCTCAGACATGGGTTGTTCACCTTCTTCCATTTCCCTGATTTCAACATTTTCAATATATTGTTCCATAGTATTGGTAGCATCATCATGTGGAGAAACTTTTTATTCCTCGGGATCGGGAGCGTTATCATGTGGAGAAACATATTGTTCCTCAGGATTGGAAGTATCAGCATGTATAGGATACATTGTCTTCAAAATTAATTGATCATTTAATTTATATTACATAAATTCAGTATTGATTACATAATATTAGGAGGTAACACACTGTATATTAAAAAACTAACCTAATTATTGAACTCTATTTTTTATTTAACAATTAAATAGATTTTAACCTTATACCAAATATTCAAATTCCATCCTTATGGTATACTATGACATAAAAGATTCTATCTACATTGGTACCACTGTAAAATGATTATAAAACCCCAATAAAAGGTTCATCCATAGTTAAATTCATATCTGAACCTATAATGGTTTTGGTTGATAATAGAATAATTGGATACTTTATATTTTTAGGATACAGTATATAAAATACTTTTACTTCCTATAATTTCATTATGAATATTTTTTCTTTGTACCCTTCCTTACATAAATCCACTTTCAAAAATACCAATTCGTAAATTTTAACTGCACTCATGTTATCAACACACTTGTATTGAAAAATTGGTACTTTTAATGTTGTATAATAAAACTCCCAAATTATTTAGATAATGTCAAAATTACGACATATTATATTAAATTAGATTTGTGTCTTTAGTACCAGATACAAGCATCACTTACGCTATAAGAGTAACTCCACTATTTTTCACAGTATTACATTCACCAAGTTACTTATTATAGAACATATAACCATAAATTATATAACCATTATAAGATAATACATGCACACTTGATCCCTTGTCTAGCCATTAAAGTTTTTCTAAAATTGAATTCATATATTCAAGTGACTACTTAAAAATATAGTCTCAAAACCATCCTATAAACTATTGGTTATGTTTATTTGATATCCAACATTCATCCCTTGATGGATTCAAATGCCTAAGAACTAATTTTTTGGATTCAATATATAGCGCAACCTCTAAACTATTATTTAAAATGTAAAGGTGATCATGATCCTACTATGTAATGGTAATTATGAAAACATATATTCTAGAAATTACTTCACTCATAGGTCACCTATTGGGATGAGATTTCGTAGACCAATACTCTCCACATTGGAAAGGTGGTTAGTAAAAAATTAAATTGGAACCTCAATAATATATTGCTCTATAATAAAACCTTATGGTCAATTTAGGTTTTTGAAATATCCTTTTAAAATATTCATATACCATTTAATAGGGTATATCCATCTATAATGTACAAAACTACATAGTCATGTCTCCCTAACCAAGTTAACCATTAAGTAAACCATCATTTCAAAGAATTATTGAAGAAAGAACATTTCTAATTCACATAATATAACAAAAAATTCATTTTTTGTATTTATAAACTTCAATAGGTCTATAAAGATACTTCATATAGCTTTGAAAAATAAAAAAAAATCTTGTTTAATGTATGATATACATTTTTAGGAAAAATGAAAATTAAAGATACAAGAATTAAATCTTACATCAAAACATGAAATTCATGTGATTTCATTCCCTTTAACTTTAAATTTGTCATTGACGTGATATTCTTGATATTGGATAAATACTCATCTAAAACCTTTACATCATTTAGGTAGTTACAAAACTGATATTTATCTTTCTTGAAAAGATAATAAGTAGCTATAGGAAGATAAGTCTATATTTCACCCTACATTGGTTCCAACTCTTCTCATATCTCCATATTAATCACATACAACCTCTCAATAATGATATTATATGTTTTTTTGGTGAATTTACTAATGTTATAATGAAACTATCACATACATTTTTTTCTACATGCATGATATCATGAAAATGTCTAACATACAAAAAATTCTAGTTAGGTAATTCAAAAAAAACATATCTATTTTTCCAACTGGTCTTCATAATATTTTTTAAATAATGTTTACCAAAAGTGGTGGTTGTATCCTTTACATTGTAAAATAGTTTATTAATTGTTATCATAGATGGTGTTGTAACTTATTCTGAATTTCCATATAATGATGTCATCCAATATTATAATTTATGTCATTGGGGTAAAAATTTATGATGTCCTAAAAACACATACTTCAAGTAATTTTTCAACCTGATTGAGTGTATACCTTATTCACAAATAGTACACCATAGAATTCCTTTAATACTATATCCTGAAAAATTGCATAAGAAGGAAATTCATTTATCATCCCATACATAATAGATCTCAATATGAAATCATTATTTCTATAAACATCATTAAATGTAACACTTTAATCCCACATTAATTTCATATCATCGATCAATGGAGGAAAATAAAAATTGGTATCATTACTTAGTTTTTTTGGTCCTCATATAAGTAGAGACAAAATAATGTATTTTTTATTCATGAATGAACATTGTGGAAAGTTATAACTTACCATCATAAGTGGATATATACTTTGAATGATACTTTGTATACTAAAAGGATAAACATCATCTGTATATAGCATAAGATTGAGGTTTCTTAGCTTTTTTCCAAATTCAAGATACTCATGATCAATTTTATTCCACTAAGGAGAGTCTATATGGTGATGAATTTTCCCATATTGATTTATTTAATATATTTACCATGTTTATCGCCTTTCAGTCTCTTTACATCCATATGGACACCTAAATCTTAGAATTTATTGGAAAGTAGCATATAAATTTTGAAGGACTTGATTGACCTTTCTTATATCAAGACATGCTAGAATTTGGTTATTTTTTAAGTTATTCATGGTAATTATGAAATAATATACATTTATTTGTATAGGAATGTATTATTTTATAGATCATACCCATTGAACACATCATTCATTTAGCATCATATGTTTAGCAAGGAAGCTCATTATATTATGGTATCATATTATTCCAGAGAGAATGTAGTTCAGTAAAGCTGGTGTCACTCTATATATTTCCAAATTTTATGATATATAGGTTTTGTATGGATAAAAATATTGTGTATTTAGTATAACCATAATACAATGGTGTCTTTTTATAGATCATTAACTTCTAAAGTAGCTTTATAAAATCATGAAGTTCATCTTCAACTTTCATTATCATTTCCTAAATATAATCTTCATAATATTTTACAATTTTAATCATATCCTAGATATTCTATTCATCATAATTCACACTTATAATCATATCATATGACCTAATAAATTTAGTTTTATCTCATTCACTAGTAACATTCAATTCTTCCTTATCTTTTGTACTACATTTATAACTTTGATCTATTTCGTGATAGATTAAGTGTTCTTCTAACCCCACTAGACTAATTAGTCTTGAACAAAAATAATTTAATTATGGAAAAAGGATTTTACAAGGTTTTTATTCATGATATTTTGTAAAATTAAGGAACTCTTTAACCTCATCCTTATATTTGTTTGTCATACGATTGGAATTCATCAATTTTCAATTCATATCCATCCTATTTGATTTAGTAATATTCATATTAAACAAAAAATACATAGAATTTATGATCTTGGAATCATAAAAGGATATTTTTATATATATACACATAGAGTCATCATATTTGATATAAATTATTATTACATTAATAACTTATTAGAACGTAGAAATATGGAAAATATATATGAATATAAAGTATTATAACACTTATTTTTTTATTAAAAGAAGTCACATATCATAAATCATTCTATTTTTTGAAATAGATTCATCAAGAGAGATAATTCAATAAGGGTTGGGAAGGAGGGGATAGACTAAAGCTTCCCAAGTAAATCATGCAGCCTTACAAACCATGTGAGGCTTATTTAGATGGTTCTAGTGACTCAACTAAACCCATGTACAGTTTTGTTTTGTTTTGGGTTTCTTTCTTGAACACTCAATTTTGAATTTCTCCTAAATTTATTATTCTCTTATTGGAGATGAGTTAAAGAGGTTTATTTGAGGCTTTTC
Source organism: Viscum album (assembly GCA_963277665.1). Taxonomy (NCBI): domain Eukaryota; kingdom Viridiplantae; phylum Streptophyta; class Magnoliopsida; order Santalales; family Viscaceae; genus Viscum; species Viscum album. The sequence goes on from OY728137.1 coordinate 366,098,971, forward strand.
ATTTAATTTGGGTGAAATTATGTGATGATGTTTATTATTATAGTTTATGTTAAGTGGTTTAAATATTATTTGGGTGAAAAGGGACATTTTATGAAAATATTGGTTTGGAAAATTTTCATTTAATATATTGATTAGAGGGTTTGATGATAAAGATGATATGATTAAGTGATATGGTTATTAAGTATTTTCACATATGTTAGTTTAAGTAAATATAGAAATAGGGGATGAATTTCATTTTAAAAAAAATTATAAATTAAAACTGAAATTGATGAGATTAAAACAATTAAATTGATAATAAAAAATTATGAGAGTTAAAAGTAGGGGAAGTGTAATTATAAAATAAAAAGTACAATAAATTGATAAAGTATTTTTTCAATAATCCATAAGGGATCCCTATGTATCCTCCCCTTAAGTGTCCCTGAGATCTTTTTGGTTTAAATATTTCTTTTTAATGGTTATATCTAGAAACGAAAACCATTTAATTTTAGTGGTTGTAGTAAGTAAACATGATACAAGAAGTAAGACCCATGTTTTTTAGTGTTTAGTAACAAAAACCCAAAAAAATGGCCATACTTTTAGTGTTTAGGTTTATGAACCCAATATCCCTCAATTTTACGGTAGTGATAACATACCCCCCCTTTCACTCAATGGTAGTGAGAACCCAATCCCTCAATTTAAATGCAGTGATCACAAACCCCCTTGCACTCAATGGTATTGATCAACCAATATCTCACTTTAAAGGTAGTGATCACCTATTCCCTCACACTCAAAATAAGTGAAAACTCAAGAAAATAAAAAATAAGTGATTTTATTTATGAAGTCCCAATGAATTACACTCACAATACTCTCAACAATATACAATAAGAGAAGATCAGGAGAGTGATAACATAGATAAGATATCTTGAGACATTAGAGAGATATAAAATGATCTTTAAGACATCCAAATGTATCAAATATCCATTGGGGGTATTTATAGCCTATCATAGCCTTAGGAACATTATTATTATTTTAAGGGTTTAATAAAGTTGTAATGGGTTGACTTAAGACATGTGGGGCCCTCTCCAATGACAATTTCATTTACTATTAGGGAGTCACTATCTAGATAGAGGTAGTTGGACAGAATTTTCATTCTATACAAGCCTCATCGGTAATATTTTAGTACCCACCCCCCCCCCCAATGTAGTCATTAGTCCCTGTAGGTGGAGAGCTCTAAAAATTCATTATGCACTCTTTTTGATCCCTCTATTTAGTTTGGTACCTTAAAGAAAATATTTTGAAAATATACATATTGAAATCAATGAAATGAAAATGTTAAATACATAAGTTTTTGTTTTTAATCTTTAAAATCACCTAATAAAGTGGGATGTAAAATATTTTATCCCTTTTTTATGGTCACAAACACATAAGAAATTTATAATACAAAATATGTATGATTCTTTTCTCATGAATATAGAAAAAATAATAATTTAAATATTTCATAATTAAATTCAAATAATAATTTTCAATAATTTAAAAAGTAATTTAAAAGTAGCTTCCAAGAATGATTTAAAAAATTATTTCATCGATAATTAAATTTAAAAAATTCTCTCCCTTATTGATTATAAAAATTACAAAATAAAAAAAATAACAATTCAAGAATAATTCAGTTCCAAAACCATTAAATTTTCAAAAAAATTAAACAAGTAAATATTAATTGTAATCCATTACCTTTTCCCCCATAAAATCAATATAAATAATTATTTTATGTTAAAACTGTCTCCCTTTTCCAAGTTATAAAACCATAACTACATGAATTCTTGAAAAAAATTAAAAGGATTTGAAACCATTTAAAAATATATAACCATGCCTTGGTTTTATTATCTTTTCAAAAAAATAATTTTAATCAAGGTATTAGGAAAATAATACATTTAATTTCACCACCTTCTCCTACAATTTAATTATCAAAAAACTTATAAAAAAGGGTTATATATATAAGATGATGTCCAATCATAATAGATACTAAATGTAAATGAAAATTTAAAAACACATAATGTTTCATCAAGAGAGTTTAAAACTAAAAATGAATTTTAAGTCTTGAAAACTTTTAACTTTCCAAAAAAAATAGAAAACTAAAAAACCCCACATTCCATGTGTTCAAACATTCAAAAAAATCTCTTAAATTTAAGATAAAATAAATATATGATCATGATAAAATTTTAACTTCAACATCTTAACATGTTTTAAATTAGTTCTAAAAAGAGTGTCTCTATAGTAATTCATTTAGATATAAAACTAGATTTGGATCCCCCTTAATTAGAGCATTAAAACCACAAGATTCCATAAACTATTTCAAAATAATTTCAAGTGAGACAAAATTATTAATCCAAGATTTCAATTCAAATTTTCAAAACATATTTTAAGAATCAAAAAATGAACACCCACAAGATTAGGAATATTTAAAATGGGTTAGATCCTCTTCACATGATGTATACTTGTAAAATTATTGGGGGGTACCATAAAATATATAAATCAATAGATAAAATAATATAATATTAAAAAAAATAGAGTAAAATAAATATATCAATAACTTAAATATTTAAATAAAAGAAATAAATGATTCTATGATATCAAGATTTAAATAAAAGAAATTGCTCAATGATGTTAATGACTTGAAGAGATAAATAGAGAAATTATATTAACAAATTTTAATATTTTAATGATAGATCAATTATTTCAAGATAAAAAATTATCATATAATTCAATGTAGATCAAGGAGAATTTTTAAAAAGAGAGGAAAATTCTCATGCTTTCTAAAATAAAAGAAACATATTCAATCCATTTTTTCAATTCCCCCTCAATAAAATGAAATCTTTCTCAAGAAAGGGGTTTAAGATGTGAAAAATCTTGAATAATAGAGGTGAATAATTATATTTAAAATAATAAATAATATTGAATTTTAAGATTAATAGAATAATCTTAAAATGTTTTAAAAGAAAATGATTCAAATATATTGAACATAACAGGGTTTTAAATTGATTTTTTTAAAATATATTTCCACTAAAAACAAAATAGAATCCCTTTTAATTTAAACATTTTTTATGGAAATTGGTTTAACAAAATTATAAATAAAATATTTAATTAATTGAATTTTAAAAGGATTTAAACAATTAAAATTGATTAAGAAGTCATTGCATAAGTGTATTGAGTTCTTGTTATTCATTTATTGTGTTTCTCCTCGGTAATTGCTCTTGATACATGCTTCCTAAAAAATAGTAATGAAACTTGAGATTTTAGTACCCAAAATTTGGTCCAAAAATGTTAGATAAAAATGATTTTAGAACCCACATTGTATTGGGATATTAATTTTCATAAGATATGTGAGGTTTTGTAAAAAAAATATTGGAAGAGAGTTGGATCATTTTTTGTCTAACATATCAGTCATTTTTACAATTAAATTTATAAATAAAGTGTACAGTCCTTTATTTCTTTTTAAGCTCTTTTAATTTTATGGTGGGTTCAAAAAATCCTTATGTTAATTGTTCTCTAGCAGATTTTAGATATTTATAATAAATATATCTAGAGGGAAAAAATAATTTGAAGAAAAATAGGATGAATCGGGATATTTTACATTATCATGGTCCATAAGGAATTTTTTAGATTCCTTTTCTAGATTTAGATGAGGAGATGGAGTCATTTATTATACTCTAAGTTGACAATTTGAATGAATTATTATTTCCCTTATTCTTCTTCACCATTTTTTTGGATAAGGGGCACTCTGGCTTGATGTGATCCTTTTTCTTTCAACCATAGAACTATACCACTGGTTCACCATTCAACTTATCCTTTTGGGAATAATAAGTTAATTTGTTTCTTTTCATAAACTTTCTTAGCTTCCTGGACAAGTGTTCAAGATTTGAATCACTTCTGGATGAATCGTTATCAATTTCCATTAAGTAAATTTTCTTATTTTTATTCTTTACATATTATTATTCCTTCATGGAATTTTTTTTCATTGTAATCTAATAGGTCGTGAGTGGCTCTATGAGATATTCAACTAGCATGTCATTGATATCCTTTGCTTCATGTATTTTCATCACATTGGGTGCCTAAGAACAAGGTAGGAGCCAAAGGTTATTCTTAATAAGTGTCTCTGATGAAAGCATGTCACTTAAATACTTTATTTAATTATAAATATTAGTGAAATGGGTAAAATTTTTAGTTATAAACTCATTAGAATAAATACTAAAGATTTTAAAATCTTGGTGGTATATATCAATGTTTGTATACTTTACTTTATTGGTACCCTCATATGTAACTATTAATAATTTAAAATTTTTATGGGTAGTTTTACACATTGAAACTCTAATAAATCCACTCTTATCTAACCCACAATTTATAAAATTCATGGCTTTTTCATCAGTATCAAAATCTGTTATATCATTAGGGGTCCATTTTTCTTCTTTTTATTATATGAGGTATATCCATGCATAAAATTATCTAAATCTGATATTATATGATTCAAAGAAAATTTGAAATCCTTTTTTTCCAATAAAAATAGTTAGTTCCATCAAAATAAGGGTCTCTTCCCAAATATTTTCCTTCCATATCACCTTAGGTATTAGAGTTATAGGTCATCCTTAATTTATTATTCCTTGTAACCGGTTAAGGTTATGAAATCCAGTTTGGCCCTTATAAAAAATTTTGGTTAAAATATATATGGAAAGAGGGGGTGGATTTCTTAATAAAATTTTTTTATAAATTAAAACTAAAATAGATGAGATTAACTAATTACAGAAATAAATAAAAATTAGGAGAGTTAAGTGCAGTAAAAATATAAATTTAAAGAAAAATACATTAGAAACTGATAAATGAGTTTCTAAATAATCCACAAGGGAAACCTACGCCTCCTTAACTAAATAATACTTGAGAGGTTTTGGTTTAAACCTTAATTTTTACTTTTTGTATCAAAAAACACAAACCCATAATTTTTAATGGTTGTATCAAGGAAACCCATTATAATAAGTACCTTGGTTTTTAGTAGTTGGTACCAAGAAACCAAAATGCATGGATAGCCTTTTAGTGGTTTTGGATAGTAACCTAATATTTATATCTTTTATAGTAGTGATCACATATCCCCCTCACACTAAATGGTATTGATAACATAATCCCTCACTTTAAATCTAGTGATCACCCATCCCCCTAACAATCAATGGTAGTGTGTACCGAATCCCTCACTTTAAAGGAAGTGATTACCTATCCACTCACATTCATTGTTATAGAGTACCCTAAAAATAAAAAATAAGATAATTGATTTGTAAAAGATTTATGAATCACACTCATGATCCTTATAAAAAGTTAAAATAAGAGAATAGTGGGAAGGAGTTATACAAGATAGAAGATAGCTTCATAATGACATGATATAGAACAATAGATCTATAAAATTATTTTCATGGTATCCACATGCCTCGAAGCACCCTTGGGGTGTATTTATATACTCTCATAGCCTTAGTTTATTTTTGGAGGTGTTAGGGTCAAATAGAATCATTAGGGTTCGAATTAAGGCATTTGGTATCCTCTCCAATGATTATTTTTTCTCTATCTAGATACCACTAGATAATAAGTGGCACCTAGATAGAAGTATTGTTCTATCTAGAAACCATTGACCAGTTGGTGGTGCCCCAATAATAAGACACTAGTCCCTATAAGTGGAGGACTCTAAAAATTCCTACCACATTCCTTTTGAGTCTTATATTTGGTTCAGTACATTCATGAAAAAATGACTAAAATATAAATACTAAAATCCATTAAATGAAAACATTAGAAACATAATTTGGTGTTTTTGATCATTAAAACCACCAAATATAATGATATGTACAACAAAATATACATAATTTAATAATTAATGATGAATATTATAGGTTTTTTATTAATTTAAGGAGGTTGTTGGACTGAATTAGTTATCTCTATGAAAATGAAAAGTAGTTGTGTATATAGGTAACAATTCATCCTAAGTGTTCTTGATATATACATCAAATTAAGTAGATAGTTTGATAATGATTAATATTGAAGAAAATAAGTTGATATAGATGCTACATTTATTGGAATCATCATTAAATCATTGGTTGAGTTTGAATAAGATCTAAATAAAGTTGAGGAACTTTAAAAATCTATGAATATTTTATTTTCAGGTGAACTAAATACTGGAAAATAATTAACACATGCCTCAAGAGATTTTAGGTGAATTAAAATGGAGGAATATATTATAAATATTTTTTGATTTTTATTTAAAAAGGATATATTTCATTTATACTAAACCAATTTCATCGTGGTAAAACAAACCGCCCACAAAAACATAAACAGAAAAATATAAGTGACAACCAATATTTTTTGGAAGAAAAAATATATCATGAGAATTATAATGAAGTGTTTTTTAATATTATTAATAATTTTTTAAATTTATTTTAAGTATTTTAAATCTATTTTAAGTGGTTGAGGCTGTTTGGACTAAAGTTGATAAGGCTAGAGAATGTTCGGAGTAATATGTTTTTTGAACTGGAAGGCTGATCAAAATTCTTCGATCAGAACAAAAAAATTATGAAAAATGATAAAAGATCAATTAAAAACAATGAAAGATAAATTAAAAATGAGGAACTAATAACATTACTTTGATTTAAAGGGTCATCTCATCTAAAATATTTGAAGGAGGGGCCAATAAAATTTAGCTCTCATGAGAGTTTGAATGGCGTCCGCAGAGGTGATCTTGGTTAGAGTTATTTTAAAATAAGGGGGGTTTTATTAGTGATCGAAAAAAACATTTATAAAATACACATTTACCAGTGTCAAAATGGAATGATATGATGAATGTAGGATTTATAATCATTTTTTAGCACTGATAAATGTATCTTTTATCAGCGCTTAATATAGCACTGATAAATACAAATGGAAAATTAAATTTAAAAATTAAAAAAAATAACTATTTATATAAAAATTGATATTAAAAATTAATTTATAAATAAAAAAATATTAAAAAAATTAATCATAAAAATATTAAAAATAAATGAACAATATTTTTTTAACAAGTTGGGGTCGAGTCCCTTTTTATTGGAAAATAAAGCCCTCTTTTTAACTAGGTTGAGAGGTGATGCTTATATGAACCAAAGTCTCAGTATCCCACAGTCCCATTGCAACATTTCATGAATACCTAGTGTCTTGGAGGCCTATACATGGCCCTAATATAGTGACCCACTCCTTTTAGACATATTATTACATGGTTTTAAGCATAATTAACCATCAGATTACAAGCCATGGATCATAAATTCTAGTGTCTTGGAAGATTGGGTACATGATAAAAATCATGAAAAAAAATGAAAACATATTTTATTTAATCTTCATAATGAGCTACTAACTTCCATTGAGATCTTATAACTTTATAGGATACCATGGTGATTACATGACCAAAAGGGATGAGTTATAAATCCTAGTAAGGGAATAAGCATATAAATAAAACATAGCACATGGGTTATAAGGAATAACATGATGACATAACAGAATTTAAAATGAATAAACATATGGAATAATAACATTTATATCATGGTAAATTATAACCATGACATCATAGTAATGTGAAAACAATATATAACATGACATAAACATGAGTCAAGGCTAGTTGCCAAGACATGGTGGACAAAGTCCCATAAAGGAAACAGGTTTACTCTCTATCCCAACATGATGTATCATGAGACTAAACATTACCCAATACCTTTTAGTTCTATCTAGACACACCTACAATAACATGTTCATTAATTTTTTTTCTACATGAATAATAAATATAAGGGTTACCCATGGAAAGAAATGGGTATCAAAATCGTGTCACAAGGCATAACAAATGATCATATTATAAATATTTCCATGAAATAAGTTATTAAAAACATAAATAGAAATTAATTAGGTAAAATAGACAGATATCATGATAATTTATTTCCAATTTAAGTGGAAACATGTAAAAGTAGTGTTTAAGAAACTATAGAAATGAAACATTTTAGTGCAGTTTAAGGAAAACATTGGAGAGAATTTAAAGAGGAAAAGAAAAATTTGTTTTCATAAAACCATAAATGAACCAATATAGGTTTTCATGATAAAATTTTATATTTTTAAAAAAAAATCTTAAAACAAATTATGGAGTGCACTTGAAAAAGGGTAGAAAATCCGGAAGTTCCCATGAATCGGGTTCGCTTATCTGGAATATTTGAGAAGGGAACATTTTTAAAATATGTATTTACCCATAAAATAAGTATGATATGATCTAGATATATGATTTTTAAACATATAAATAGAATTTATAATAAATATACAAAAAGAAATAATCATTACATTTGAGTAAAGAGAGAGAAAGAGTAACCCAAAGGAAAAAATGGGGGTTCGGGTAGAACCCCTTACCTTATGTCTGAAATGGTTCTACACTTGATCTTAATATCCTAGATAATAAAATTAAATCCATTAATTAACAAATTAAAAACTATCAACATTTATTTTATTTATTATAACTTTATTAAGTTCATTTATGGCCTTTTTTATGGGTTAAGAGATTCAATTTCATTATTTGGGAATGTTGGTTTTCTTGGTTTTCATGATCGGTTTACTTGTATACATGTATGGAATATCATGTAAAGTGTGGGTAATTATATATAATTGAACTTATATTTTATTAATAATATTATAAAGTTTTAAATTATTTTATAAATTATTTGGTTATATTTTTTAATATGAATCATTAGATAAAAATTAATGATAATCATTTAGGCTAATTTTGGCGGTTTTCGATCACAAAGAACTCATTTTTTTATCATTTAGTATTATATAGATATATTAGTTTTAGAACATAAAAAGGTTTATAACATAAAATTTAAAATATTTTACAACCATTATAATGGTTTTAATACCACCTTGAAGGTGGTAAATGAAATTTAAAACTTTTCATCCATGAATGTGAAAAAACAACACCTCATGAATGACGTTTCCATGTTTAAAATAAAAGGGGGAGAAGAAGGGTTTGGATAAATTATTATTTCATTAGAATAAAAACATTAAATTTTTTGTATGTTACTATATTTTTCATACCATTTGGATTATGGGAGGTGAGGAGAGATTAATAAAATAAAAGAACTTGAAAAAAAAATAAAAGAAAAGAAAGAGGATTTTACCTCTTGAATTTCTCCTCCTTGAGAAACTCCTTAGGGAAAAGGTTTTGTTCATTTTATGAGTCCAAAATCTCCAAGACATGAGGTACAGTCTTGGGAAGAGTTTTTAGTATAATTTTTAAAAGGTTAAAATCTTATAATGTGTGAGGAGAAGAGGTGGTAAGGAGTTGTATTTATAGTGGATGAGAGGGATGTTCTCTCATTATTTTATTCATTAGCTTATTATTTTGTCTCAAGACTATAAATAGTTTTAGTATTATCACAAAAAATATTAAAATAATTAATGTGAGTTTTAGATTATGGTTCTTAAATCATTTATGACTCAAGAAATTGGTATCATAATCATTACACAATGCATAAAAAATGAGCATATCATAAAATTTTCCATGAAAGAATGGATTCAAAACATAAATGGACGTTAATAAGTGAAAATATGAATAGATAATTATAAGTTATGTCCAATTTAAGTGGAAACATGTAATAGGAGTGTTTAATAAACTTTAGAAGTGAAACATTTTAGTGTGGTTTAAGGAAAATATTGAAGAGCATTTAATGTGGAAAAATAATATTTGTTTAAATAAAACCATAAATGAACCAATATATTTTTTTATGATAAAATTTTTGATTTTATAAAAATAATTGTGTCTTGAAATATAATATGTAGTAAACTTTAAAATGGGTAAGAAATTGGTAATTTCCCTTGAATCGGACTTGCTTATCGAGAATATTTGAGAAGGAGGCCTTTTTAAATAATTTATTTACCCATAAAAGAAAGATGATATGATCTAGATAAATTATTTTGGAACATATGAACATAATTTAGAATAGATATAAAAAAAATAAGCATTAAATTTGATTAAATAGAGAGAAAGAGAAACCCAAAAAAAATGGGGTTTAGGTAGAATCGCTTACTTTATGTTCTAAACGGTTCTGCACTTTATCTTAATGTCCTAGATAATCAAATTAAATCTATTAATTAATTAATTAATAACCTTTTATAAATTTATTATATTTAATATAACTTTATTAAGTTAATTTATGACCTTTTTTATAGTTTAATAGATTTAATTTCATCGTTTGGGAGTGTTGGTTTCCTTGGTCTTCATGGTCGGTTTACTTGTATACATGTATGGAAGATCATACAAATTGGGTGTAATTATATAGAATTTAACTTATATTTTATTAATGATATTAAATAGGTTTAAATTATGTTATAAATAACTTGTTTATATGGTATAGGGATGAATAATTAGATAAAAATTAATGATAATCATTTATGTTAATTTTGGTATTTTTCGATCACAACGAACTCATCTTGTTTTATCATTTATTATTATAGAGATATATTTGTTCCATAACATAAAAAGTTTTATAAAATATAATTTACAATCTATTACAACCATTATAATGGTTTTAATACCATATTTTAATGTGGTAATGGAAAATGAAAACCGGTTGTCCTTGAAGGTGATAAAACAACACCTCACGAATGACATTTCCATTTTTAAAATAAAAAGGGAGAGGAGAAGAGGTTTGATGATGTATTATTTAATTATAATAATAACACTATAGTATATTTAAGTTAATATATTTATCATACCATTTTTATTATGGTATGTGAGTATATAATAAAAACATAAAAGAACATGAAAATAAAATAAAATAAAATAAAGAAAATTTTACCACTTGAATTTCTCCCCCTTGAGAACCTCCTTAGGGAAAAGGTTTTGGTCTTTTGATGAAACAAATATCTCTTGGATGTGGGGTATAGTATTGGTAATATATTTGATCATAATTTTTACAAGGATCAAATATTAAAATGTTTGATGAGAAGAGGTGGTGAGGGGTGGTATTTATAATGGAGGAAAGGAGTGTTTTCTCATTGTTTTATTCATTAGTTTATTATTTTGGATCAATACTGTGATTAGTTTGAGAATTATCATAAAAGATATTAAAATAATGAAGGGTTTTTAGATATTATTTTACTTACATCATCGATGAATCAAGGAATAGTGTATTTATCTTATAATGTATAAATACCGTAAATTATTGTATTTTACTATTCACCAAAAATTCAAGTATTTTAGAAAAATCCAAAAAAATAAACCTAACCATATTTTGATGTGTAGAATTAAAAAATTAATTATATTTTATGAAAATAATTTTCTAAATATGATAAATTTAATTTTTTATTAAAATCATCATTTACTTGAAAATACTAATTTTAAAATTATAACATATTTTGTGACACTTTGAAAAATTAATTAAGGTCTCTTAAAATTATATTATAATAATAAGACATAAAATATTAGTTTATGAATAAATTTCATGGAAATAAATTTTCTTTCAAAACATTATATTAATTATAAAATTAAAAATAAACACTTATGTTTTATAAAAATATCAACACTAAATTAATAATTCCTAAAATATTTATTTACTTATACTATTTTATAAATATCATATTTTCATTTATATGATGGATAAATTTTATTTATACTTTCATAGGTGTGGTTACTATTATATTGGTTGGTTTACTATTTATAAGGGTGGCATTACTATTCCTAAGGTCAAGTTACTATTCCTTTAGTATATGTTCTTTAACTTCTATAAATACCTATTATTTCATTCATTATTCATTTATAAATTTTATATTGTGTTATTAATTTGATTTTATGTTATTATACTCTATGAAATAATTATAAGAATGAAATTTCATTGATAAAAGTTTTGGGTCATTACACCTAAGGCCCTAAGTAAGCAGTTTTCATCATTATATGTCACTATTCTTAGGCCACCCCCCCCCCCCAATTCATAATCATTTCCCCATGATCCCAATATGAAAGTTTCATCACCCCCCCCACCACCACCACCACTACCACCACCACCACTCCCACCACCATGTTTCACTACATCATGTTGTACAGACACATCATTCTAGGTCACCCATCTATCCATGGTGTGGGAGAAGGGCCAGATGATAAGTTTTAGCACACTCATATCTCTTTCAGGTATCCCACCTGGTGATGCTTATGAATCCCTTTCTTGCATCACTGATCTATTACTCCAAATATATAAATTAGTCCCAAGTGTAGATAGTCACATATAAGGGAACTCCTCCATCTCACATCAATATTCCATGGGGATGGAAGGCTACATGATAAGAATTATCACACCTATACATCTTATCAAGGACACCCACCCAATAATTTATGATCTCACTACATTCTATTTGTGCCAATCCATTCACCTGGTCCCAATCAAATCACTTTTTTCCCACTGGTGCTGACCCGAAGGCTCTATGGCCCGAGAGACTTCCATCAATGATGGATCAGAGAATCTATGTTCTAAGGTTATTCTACTGATGATATCTTAGATACCCAATGGTCCGAAGTCCATTAATGTCCCAAATGCCTTGTGGCCCATAAACCTAAATTTATGTCATGAAATCCCAATTCAGGTGGATAGTTCCACTACTACTGTACTACTACAAAACAAGCTACAGTGGTGTTGCAGTACCTGTTGTAGTAACTGTAATAACTCCAACTCCAGTAACCCAAAGATCATGTCTATTTTATTACATTTTCATATATATAAGGGATCTCACCATCCATGATCAATCAGTTTAGTAGTCATGGAAAATTAGATACATACATGATGTAATGGCCCGGACCTCTCCGGTCCATTACTTTGTGAATTTTGGTGTTGGAGGTGTTCCAGGAGGTCAAGGGGACTTATCCCCAACACTTTGCCAATTTTCCAGTTCTGTGAATAGTGTTTCTAGTTTTATGAACAGTAACAGATCGGTCTCACCGATCGGTCTGACAGATCGGTCTCACAGATCGGTTTCACAGATCGGTCTGACAGATCGGTTTCACAGATCGATCTGACAGATCGGTTTCACAGATCGGTCTGACAGATCGGTTTCACAGATCGGTGTGACAGATCGGTTTCAAAGATCGGTCTGACAGATCGGTTTCACAGATCGGTCTGACAGATCGGTTTCACAGATCGGTGTGACAGATCGGTTTCACAGATCGGTCTGACAGATCGGTTTCACAGATCGGTGTGACAGATCCGTTTCACAGATCGGTGTGACAGATCGGTTTCACAGATCGGTGTGACAGATCGGTTCCACAGATCGATCTGACAGATCAGTTTCATAGATCAGTGTGACAGATCGGCTTCACAGATCAGTCTGACAGATCGGTTTCACAGATCGGTCTGACAGATCAGTTTCACAGATCGGTCTGACAGATCGGTTTCACAGATCGGTTTCATGAACAGTAACAGTGGGTGAACAGTGTTTCCATATTCCTACAGTTTTTCCCCTTTTGACGTTTCCTTTGACGTAAAATACATTTAAAGCCTTATTTTAAGGGCTCTTAAGGCCGTTTAAAATTCCATAAATCCTATATTAACTATTTCTAAGGCTTGGAATGTTTTACTTGGTCAAACCGCGTGGGTTAATGCGATCCGTTTTTAATGGAGAATTAACCGGATCTTAAACCGTTGCCCCATTTAATCTTCAAAAAGGGACGAGATATCATTCTCCCTTGTTCTTTCCCTTTGTTCTCAACTAGGAGGCACTAGAACCTTTCAATCCTTTCCGTAGGAGTTGCACAATCAATCTTTACTCCTAGGATTGGTTCCGCTTTGTTTTTATGTAACCTAGTTGTGTCAATCAATCTTCGATATAAGGTATGTTGTATCGTCATTCTTTTGGGGTTCATCTTCTCCTATCCTCCTTTCCATAATTATACCATGTAATTTCCAAGATTCTAATGGGTTTTCTTAGGGTTGGTTGGTACTGTCGTACCGCAGCATCCTCCGGTGGATGCAGTTGTCGTGAGGGGAGGATCGTGACCTGTTGTGTGGATAAAGAACGTGAGGAACTGTTTGAGGTAGGGGATTCATGGCTTCTCTAATTGTATATGTGAAATCGTAGAATTAGCATGATTTATCCTTTTGGATCACAATGAAATTGACCTAATGAAATACTTGAACCGGATTAAAAGAATTGGCTGATCGTATAATGTTACTTTATACCATGGTAACGGTTTGCCTCATGTTTTCCTAGATACAGTGACATCTATGTTTTCTTTGATTTGTTGTTCGTTCATGATAGAAATTGATAAAGAACGTAAAGCCAGAATTATTTGTTAAATAATTGACTAAAGTTAAAGAGGCAAGTTAATGAATCTGTTAATTCAAGATGGATTAAAGAACTATTAGTTCGATAATTTCAAAAGGGTTCTGAGTTACCCGCTTGCTTGTAAGGCTGAATGCCTTGTGGTTTGGAGCTCTGAGTGCTCATTTTGTATGAAGGCTGAATGCCTTGTTAAAGGGCCGAGAGCCCATTTTGGGATCTTTGATTTCCTGCTGCTTGTGATTTGATGTGGGCCTGGATGGCTGTTGTGATATGTGGAGGTATGGGGACTTGTGGTTGTGGCAACGGATGACGCCTAGTGTGGCGAGATGCATCGGTTTATGCATATGGGTGTCGGGGAGGACACCAAGGATGATGGTATGAGATGAATGTGATGGTTTGATGTTGGTGGTTTGGTTTGGTTGTTTATCTGCTTTTCTTTTCCCCACTGCTCAAGGCAGCTGGTCTTGCTACCCTTCTTCCGAAGGAGGCGAAGACGCGTGGGGTATGCCACGTGCTTTCCGTGTTTAGCCTCTCAAGGGAGAATGGGTATATGCTCTTTCTATAGGCGGCAAAGACTCGACGGGTAGTATATCTATTCACCGTGTTGAGCCTCCTTTGTGTTTAGAAGCATAAGATGTTTTTCTAGAATGCCTGGGAATGTGGAAAAGTAATTATGTAATGAATGTTTGATTAAATGGTGAAAACCCACGGGGATGGAGATACTGGAATTTAATAGTGATGTGAATCCTAAAAAGGAGAAGTTTTTGAATGTGATGCCAATTTAGTTTAATGTGGTAAATTGTTCATGGTTAATTAATTAATTAACATACAGTGGAACTGATAAAATGAGAATGGAGTAATCTAATAAAGCTCTTCAAATGTTTGTGTGCTTATAAGATACCTAGTCTTTGAAGTAGCAGCCTGGAGTCTGAGAGATGTTAGCTGCAGTTGTATCTAAGACTAGGTAATGCCCATAGTGTGGATGTGAGTTACATATATATTATGTACTTTTTGTGTTTCTATACGCTACTCCACCCTGTCGGTAAGGGCAACTGAAACCCCGGGGATTTTGAGCCCTGGGGGGTGTTTTCCCCAACATTCTGATGGGAGGTCGAATGGCTGACTACCCCCTTTGACCCCACTCTCTTCTCTTGGTAGCTACTTGTGCCATAAGGCACAGTGGTTAGTTACCCCATATATGTGTGTAGAGGGCTGTAATGTCTTGTGGTTATTCACACGAATATATTCTGGATATAGTATCCTATGGACTACTATAGGTGTAACGTGTATAGGCTATGATGGCTTGAGGATCCTTACTCGGAGTATGGGCTGTAATGGCTTGAGGTATTATACCCGATGTATGATACACGTTATGCGAGCTGTGGTGGCTCCCGGAAACTACCTGGTTACCTTTGGTTGTGAGGACGGCGTGGTGCTTTGCCCAGGTGTCTGCGGGAAAGCCTATGTGGTGCACGAGGTGCAGATTGTGGAGCTTAGCCCAGGTGTCTACGGGCAAGCCTTTGGAGAGAGATGCACAGGACGTATGTCATTGGGGCAAAGAGGAAAACTAGTGGGGAAGTAGTAGCGAGGTACCCTTGATATTCTATGCTATATGCTATATTCTTGTATGCGTTACTTGGTGATAGTATCCATGGTGAGGTTGGGAACATAGTATACCTATTTAGGTGACGAGTTAGTTTCACTTGTTGTTCACTGGGCTTTAGCGTGCTTTCTTTACTTTTTCATGAGAGGCTTGGGGAGGATCCTACTGAGTATACTGTTATACTCACCCTATGTATCTATAAACTATTTTTTAGGTCACTTGGAGCAGGTTGGAGATCAAGTGGGTTACTACTAGCTTGGGGTTGGAGGAGGAGCTGTTCGGGCTTGTGGTCGCTGTCGTTTTACTCTCTTTTGGGTACTTTTAGTTTCCCCTTTCAGTTGTAGTACTTTTTCATGACATTTCATATATGTACTTGGATTTCTTTTATATTTCAGTTATGAGGTGGAGTTGGTTGGAGTCTATTATATCTCTCTCTTCTGCATGTGTTCTCTTAGAGGGTAATGCCTCCCATTTGTATGTTATTATACCCTCGGTGCTAGTTTCCTACCCGGGGCCTACTGGAGGCGGGACTCAGGGGTCATTATCTCCCTTTTCACATTACCGGCCCAGGAGGGGTACACTTTGTGGGGAGGGGGTCGTGACAGAGTGGTATCAGAGCTCTGGTTGAGGGATAGGATGGAGTTTGGAGTTAGGCACAGGTGAGGATGCATGTGATGGTAGGGCAACGGTGTCATTCATGTTTAGCAAGTGGGGTAAACACTGGAGACCAGCAGAGACATAGGCGTTCAGGGCCCCCTATGATCTGTTGCACGGACCTTTAAGTTTACGATGGCTACTAAACAAAGTGATACTGGTTGTAGGGTAGAGACCTAGGAAAGGATCATGCATCATTATTCTTTGCGCCTGTGTTTGAATGGGTAGACCTTGGGATAGGTAACCTAAAAATTAATAAAACAAAATAATTAATTAATTAATTTTGAGTCTTCCATATTCCAGGCTTAGGATCTCTAACAGTTGTTATTTTATAGGTATGGATCCAGGTCGACGTCCTCATCAGGTTTGCGCAGAAGATGCCCAACAGGTTGTTCCAGCGGATCGTCGCCGGGTAGAGGTTGACGACGATGACACTTGGAGGAAGACACTCCGAGAGTTTCAGCGCCAGAGTCTACAGAAGTACGAGGGCTCCGTTTCAGATTCAATCACAGAAGACTGGTTGGAGGAGGTCGAGATAGGCTTCAGTTCGATTCGTGCTCGGAAGGAACGCTGGGTGTCCTTGGTTGTGACGATGCTGTGTGGAGCAGTGAGGCAGTGGTGGTCCTTGTTCCTTGGGGATCGCGAGGAGTCAGCGATCTCATGGGAGGAGTTTCGAGACAGGTTTAGAGTTTAGTTTCTTTCATCGACTACAAAGGTGTCCAGTCGCCAAGAGCTTCTCACCCTTCGACGGGGGAGCTCCAGTGTTTGAGAGTTTGGAATCCGTTTCAAGAACCTTCTACGATATGCTTCAGACCTGTTACCAGATGATGAGGCCAGGGCGAGGCATTTTGAGGAGGCTTTGCATCCCGAGATCCAGCGCCAGGTCACCCCATTTATGCTGAAGACATATCTTGAGGTGATGGCGAGGGCAGAGGTTTTTGAGAGGACTTTGGCTAGGACCGGATCATCACGAGAGGGGAATCATCATGATTCCTCACGAAGCAGAGCTGTGGTCCGGGGTTCCCGGTTTTCAGGACAGAAGAGTTTCCGTTCACCTGTGGGTAGGTCCCAGCCCTTCCCATCTCGTTTCTCCGGAGGCAGCAACTCTCGGGCCTATTCCAAGGGATCAGGCGCTTGTTTTTCTTGTGGTGGTCGTGGTCATCAGCAGTGGGAGTGCCCGACTTTTCAGAGCAGTCATCGTGCACCGGGCGCTCCACTCCAGGTTCCTCCATTGAGGCAGTTTTAGCCGAGGCAGCAGTAGCAGGTTGCACCAGCTTTAGATCACCAGAGGGTAGATGGAGCTAGCAGAGGACAGCCCCATGACACTCCCCGTCCTCAGAGAGTAGAGCGCGGCCGTGGTGGTGGTCATCATCAGGGTTAGAGAGGCCGTGGAGGTGGTCGTGGTCAGCTTCATGCTCTAGCGTTTCCAGCTCCAGGCGAGCCAGACGTCATCCAAGGTACCCTTTGCTTGTTTTCTACCTTGGTCTATGCCTTGTTTTATTCAGGAGCGACACACTCCTTTATATCCCCTACCCTTTTCCACGCTTTGGGACTTGAGGTAGAGAGGCTTCCAGTGCCCTTGGCGTTGACTACGCCAGTTGGAGGTCGAGCTAGCTTGTTTGAAGTATTTAGAGACTGTGAGCTAGTGTTGGGGCAGCACCGCTCTTGGGTAGATTTCCTATGTTTACGAATACAACCATATGATGTCATCCTTGGCATGGATTGGTTGTATTCAGTGCAGGCTATTGTAGATTGCTACAAGAAGAAGGTCATTTTCTTTGATGCAGATGGAGAGAAAGTAGTGTTTGTTGGTGAGAGAGATCCTCGGATGAGTCATAGACGAGTTTCATCCTTATCATCCATGATGGATGGGATGATGCTGAGTTCTTCAGAGGTTCAACAGTTAGCGTTTCCTAGGGTCATAGAGGAGTACCCTGACGTCTTTCCAGAAGCGGTTGTATCCTTACCCCCTCGACGAGAGATCGAGTTTAGGATCGAGCTACAGCTGGGAGCGTCTCCTATCTCTATGTCTTCGTATAGGATGGCCCCTTCTGAGTTACGAGAGCTGCGTATACAGCTCGATGGTCTGTTGTAGTGTGGTTTTGTTCGGCCAAGTGTGTCACCGTGGGGTGCACCAGTTTTGTTTGTGAAAAAGGCTGACGGCAGTTTGCGGTTGTGCGTCGATTATCATCGATTAAACAAAGTGACAATAAAGAATCGCTATCATCTTCCACGGATTGATGACCTATTCGATCAAATGAAGGGTGCAAGTTGGTTCTCAAAGATCGACTTGCGGTCAGGATATCATCAGATGCGTGTAAAGGATAAGGATATCCTGAAGACTGCTTTCCGTTGTCGTCATGGGCATTATGAGTTTGTTGTAATGCCATTCAGTGTGACGAATGCTCTAGCTGTTTTCCTGGGGTTGATGAATGCTGTATTCCGTGAATTCCTGGACAAGTTTGTTGTGGTTTTCATAGATGACATCCTTGTGTACTCCACATCTGAAGAAGAGCATGCATATCATCTACGATCCGTTTTGGGAGTTCTTCGCCAACATCAGTTGTTTGGGAAGTTGTCCAAGTGTGAGTTCTGGGCTCAAGAAGTTCGTTTCTTAGGGCATGTTGTGTCCCAACAGGGAGTAATTGTGGATCCATCGAAGATAGAAGAAGTAGTGTCTTGGTCAGCCCCCAAGACAGTGTCAGAGGTGCGAAGTTTCCTTGGTCTCTCAGGCTATTACAGGAGGTTCGTAGCAAATTTCTCCCGAGTTGCGACTCCTCTGACAGCTTTGACCAAGAAGGATCAAGCGTTCATATGGACTGATCAGTGTCAGGCATCTTTTGAATATCTAAAGTGTTGTACCTATCGTACCCCTCGTGGTTTAATTTTCATGATCACAATCACTCTCTTATTTATCTAATCTTGTTTTAAGTGTTTTTGGATGATAGGCATGATTTCAGGTTGCCAAGGAATTGGGCCAAGAAAGCCAGAAGGCAAAAGTGGACTGATTTCAGTCCACCGGCCAACCGGTGGATGACCACCGGCCATCCGGTGGAATCTTGATAGAAGGCATCCCCTCTGTCCAGACCACCGGCCAACCGGTGTCCCATCACCAGCCAGCCGGTGGAACCCAGACAGAAGGGACACCTACTGTCTCACCACCGGCCAACCGGTGGCCTCCTCACCGGCCAGTCGGTGGTGCCTGGGCAGAAGGCCTCTCCATTTTCCAAAGCACCGGCCAACCGGTGGCCAAGCACCGGTCAGCCGGTGGAGCCAGTCAAACTAGTCGTTGGGCTTTGACCAGCCTGCTCCCAACGGCTCCGACGAGTTTTCCAACGGCTCCGAAGACCCTGAACGGCCATATGAGGGTTCCCCCTCTATAAATAAAGGACTAGGAAGCCCCAGAACAATAGTGGAACTATAACCAAGCCAACGGAAGCCAACGGACACATTTTTCATCATTTGGAAAACCTCCGGCGGATTCCTTCAAGGAACATCAATTGCTCCAACCCATTTCCACATCCAAGGAGCATCACCATAGAAGCTTGGGAGCGCTCTTCATCAACTCCAATCAATCCATTGGCTCCCAAGACTTCTCTACATTACGGTTTTTCTTGTTTTATTATTTTGAGCATCAATTTGGGTTTGTGCCTACAAACCCCTCTTTCTCTCGTCTTCCTTTTGTTTGGGTTTTCACACCACCTTCAAGGTGTGAAGAGGTTAGTCAAGCCTTCCCTTTAAAAGGCTTGAGTCATAGGTGAGCTAGCCTTCACCTGTAAGAAGGCTAGTAGGTTCTTTCTCAACCATTAAAAGCAAGATGTAATAGGTTCTAGACTACCTTAAAGTCTAGTGGGTTTCTTGCTAAAACCATTAAAAAGCAAGCGGTAGTAAATCTCTCAACGGTTGAGTTGGGAGCGGAGACGTAGGCTTTGGTTTAAGCCGAACTCCGTTATCAAGTTTTGTGTCTTGCCTATTTTATTTCCGCTGCACTTTTTACTTTGATTTTAAATTGTTAATTATTTTTTAAAAGGAAATTCACCCCCCCCCCTCTTGCAATCACTCTCCGACCCAACAATTGGTATCAGATGGAAGTTTGTGTAATACCTTTACCGGTTACAAACCTAAAATCCATAGTGATGTCTTCTTCCTCACAAGCACCCGAAGGGTATTCCATGACCCGGGCTCCATTCTTTTATGGAACCGACTACACTTATTGGAAAACTCGCATGATTACATTTCTTAGAAGTATTGGCTATCCTATATATAGAATTGTTATGCAAGGCTACACTCTATCTAGCAAAGATGAGTCTAAATGGACCCCCGAAGACATTGCTAATTTTGAGCTTGATGGCAAAGCCATGAATGCTCTTCATTGTGGGTTAGACCATAATGAATTTAATCGTATTTCTACTTGAACCACTTCTCATGAAATTTGGAAGCTTTTGGAAGTGACCCATGAGGGCACTAACAAAGTCAAAGACACTAGATTAGATATGTATCGTCAAGACTTTGAAAGTTTCACCATGCACCCAGACGAATCTATTACGGAAATGTTTACTCGCTTTACTGATGTGTGTAATGGGAGAAAGTCTCTTGGAGATGATGTTTCTGTAGAGACGATGGTCAAGAAGATTCTTTGGGTCCTACCAAGCTCATGGGCTCCAAAGGTGACGGCAATCCAAGAAGCGAAAGATGTCAAGAAAATGCCGGTTGAAGAACTCATTGGATCACTTATGACCTATGAGATCACAATGAGGAGGCAAGCTGAAAAGGAAGGAAATATCATCAAAACTCCAAAGAACATCGCCTTCAAAGTTCAAAAAGAAGAAATATCCTCCTCCTCTTCGTCTTCCTCTTCAAGCAGCGATTCAGAAATGGAGAATCTTGCCCACAAAATGCACAAATTCATGAAGAAGCACAAGAAGAAGAAATCCCGCAAGGCTCAACCCAACGAAAAATCCGAGCCCGAGGTAACATGTTACGAGTGTGGAAAGAAAGGCCATTACAAGCCCGATTGTCCACTCAACAAGAAAAAGGCCAAGAAAAAGGAAAAGAAGAAGGCATTCAAGGCCACATGGAGTGATATCTCCACATCCTCCTCCTCCTCCTCCTCAAGTGACAACGGTAAAAAATGCCTAATGGCATTTCATGAGGTAACCTCTTCCGACTCCTCTTCCTCTTGTTCTTCCAATTATTTCAATCATTTATCTTACGAGGATCTCCAACATGCAAGAGATCAATTGGAAGAAGGTTTTCACGAACTTTCTTCCAAATTTATTGCTTTAAAAAAGAATTTCAAAAAACTTTCTTCTGAAAAGGATCAACTTCTCAAAGAAAAGGAGGAGTTGTCCCTCAAGGTCCAAAACCTTCCCGATGTTGATTCTATGGAATCAACAATCAAGGATTTAAGAAAATACCTAGCTAAGTTCACCGAAGGTGAACATAACCTTTCGAAGCTCCTTGGTTCCCAATGCGTATCTAGAACCACCCAAGGGCTTGGCTATTCCAAGCAAGCTTCATCTTCCCATGCTCCTACTATTTTTGTAAGGGGGAGCTCCCAATATAAATTTTGAAACTATTGTAAAAAACCCAGGAACTTAATTTATGAGTGCAATTGCAAAAATGCCCGGTATGGAAGGCCCAAAACTATTTTCTTTAACGATGAATTTCATAGGAGAAGACCCGCCACTAGACAAGTGTGGATTGAAAAATCCCTTTTAGCGAGTC
Source organism: Viscum album (assembly GCA_963277665.1). Lineage (NCBI taxonomy): Eukaryota > Viridiplantae > Streptophyta > Magnoliopsida > Santalales > Viscaceae > Viscum > Viscum album. The sequence goes on from OY728137.1 coordinate 366,121,283, forward strand.
TCTCCAGGCCAAAATTTGTCTCGGTTTCAAAAACCTCTCCCCGGTGATTTGTTGTTTTTATTTAGGGGAGTTAGGATCGTTTAAACCTTTTTGCGTCTTTCAATTCAAAACCTTCAATTCAAAACTTTCAATTCAAAACTTTCAATTCAAATCTCAAAAATTTCAATTGGTTTAAAAACTCTATCTTGTTTTTTAACCTTTCCCTCAATCAAGTTTTATGCCCCGTGCTATTTTGATAATCACAAAGGGGGAGAAATTCTTAGTTGATTGGGGGACAAATCTTTCTCTCATGATTTGATTTATCCTTTAAAGCATGCCTTTCATTTCAGTCTTTTACATTGCTTGTTTTGGTGATTGTGATCATCAAAATAGGGGGAGATTTTTGTACCTCTCGTACCCCTCGTGGTTTAATTTTCATGATCACAATCACTCTCCTATTTATCTAATCTTGTTTTAAGTGTTTTTGGATGATAGGCATGATATTAGGTTGCCAAGGAATTGGGCCAAGAAAGCTAGAAGGCAAAAGTGGACTGATTTCAGTCCACCGGACAACCGGTGGATGACCACCGGCCAGCCGGTGGAATCTTGACAGAAGGCATCCCCTCTGTCCAGACCACCGGCCAACCGGTGTCCCATCACCGGCCAGCCGGTGGAACCCAGACAGAAGGGACATCTACTGTCTCACCATCGGCCAACCGGTGGCCTCCTCACCGACCAGCCGGTGGTGCCTGGGCAGAAGGCCTCTCCATTTTCCAAAGCACCGGCCAACCGGTGGCCAAGCACCGGTCAGCCGGTGGAGCCAGTCAAACTAGCCGTTGGGCTTTGACCAGCCTGCTCCCAATGGCTCCGAAGACTTTTCCAACGGCTCCGAAGACCCCGAACGGCCATATGAGGGTTCCCCCTCTATAAATAAAGGACTAGGAAGCCCCGGAACAATAGTGGAACTATAACCAAGCCAACGGAAGCCAACAGACACATTTTTCATCATTTGGCAAACCTCCGGCGGATTCCTTCAAGGAACCTCAATTGCTCCAACCCATTTCCACATCCAAGGAGCATCACCATAGAAGCTTGGGAGCGCTCTTCATCAACTCCAATCAATCCATTGGCGCCCAAGACTTCTCCACATTACGGTTTTTCTTATTTTATTATTTTGAGCATCAATTTGGGTTTGTGCCTACAAACCCCTCTTTCTCTCATCTTCCTTTTGTTTGGGTTTTCACACCACCTTCAAGGTGTGAAGAGGTTAGTCAAGCCTTCCCTTTAAAAGGCTTGAGTCATAGGTGAGCTAGCCTTCACCTGTAAGATGACTAGTGGGTTCTTTCTCAACCATTAAAAGCAAGCTGTAATAGGTTCTAGACTACCTTAAAGTCTAGTGGGTTTCTTGCTAAAACCATTAAAAATCAAGCGGTAGTAAATCTCTCAACGGTTGAGTTGGGAGCAGAGACGTAGGCTTTGGTTTAAGCCGAACTCCGTTATCAAGTTTTATGTCTTGCCTCTTTTATTTCCGCTGAACTTTTTACTTTGATTTTAAATTGTTAATTATTTTTTAAAAGGCAATTCACCCCCCTCTTGCCATCACTCTCCGACCCAACATAAAGGAGAATTTGGTAAGTGCTCCAGTCCTTTGTCTTCTAGCAGAGGGAGTCCAATTTGATGTTTTTTGTGATGCTTCACATCTACGTCTAGGCTGTGTTCTCATGCAGCAGAGGTCAGTTGTTTCTTATGGGTCTCGACAGTTGCGTCCACATGAATGCAACTACGCCACCCATGATCTTGGGTTGGTAGCCGTGGTGTTTACTCTGAAGTTGTGGAGACATTAACTCATTGGTGATCACTTTGTGGTTTTCACCGATCATAAGAGTTTGAGGTATGTTTTCTCCCAACGTGACTTGAACTTGCATCAGCGTCGGTGGATGGAGTTCTTACAGGAATACGACTTCGAAATATCGTATACACCTGAAAAAGGGAACGTTGTAGCTGATGCACTAAGCCGAAAGTCACGTAATGATGTTGTACGTGAATCCGGTGACTCTTGGAGAGTAATGGAGGAACTGTCAGCATTACATCTTGATATGGAAGAGGTTGGAGGTAGAGGTTTTCTTTTCCAGATGATGGTGCAGTCATCTCTGATGCAGAAGGTGGAAGAGTCTTAGTTGGGTGATCTAGAGGTGGAAGTTTGGAGAGACAGAGTTGTTTGTGGGGAGGCCCCTAATGGTTGGTCGGAGGATGAACAACATAGAGTGATGTATCATGGCAGGCTTTTTGTTCCCTTGGTGATGCGCGAGATGGTTCTCCGAGAGTTCCATAGTTCACCCTTGGAGGTAAATCTTGGTGTGATGAAGATTTACCGATCCTTGAGGAGTCAGTTTTGGTGGCCTGGGCTAAAGCGTACAGTTGCAGAATGTGTGTCTCGATGTTTAGTCTGCCAGAAGGTGAAGGCCGAACACCGTGTTCCTAGTGGTCTTCTCCAACACATAGAGATTCCTCAGTGGAAGTGGGAGGACATCTCAATGGACTTTGTTACAGGTTTACCTCGAGCTCTGGGAGGACATGATTCTATATGGGTGGTAGTGGATCGTTTAACTAAATCGGACCACTTCATAGCAATCAAGGAGTCGAGATCAGTGGAGGTTTTGTCGAGGCAGTATCTGGAGGAGGTGTTGAGGCTTCACGGAGTTCCTAAGATGATAATTTCTGATTGAGACCCTTGTTTTACATCTAGGGTGTGGAGAGGTCTCCAACATTCTTTTGGCTCTCAACTGTGCCTTAGCACTAATTTTCATCCTCAAACGGATGGTCAGATAGAGCGAACCATCCAGAATCTTGAAGACATGTTGCACTCTTGTGTTCTTGATTTTGGAGGTTCATGGATGAAGCACTTACCCTTGGTAGAGTTCTCTTACAATAATAGTTTTCACTCTACCATCGGTATGGCGCCATTTGAAGCCTTGTATGGCCGGCCATGCCATTCTCTGTTGTGCTGGACTGGGGTTGGAGAGTCAGCAATTCTCGGACCAGAACTAGTGCAGAATACAACAGAGATGGTTCAGGTGATTCGTGAGAGGATGAAGACAGTACAGGATCGTCAGAAATCATATGCTGATCAAATAAGGAGACCCTTAGAGTTTAATGTTGGGGATCATGTGTTTCTGAAGGTGACTCCCCGTCATGGGCAGTGAAGGTTTGGTTGTGGGAGTAAGCTTTCTCCTCGGTTTGTTGGGCCTTTAGAGGTGTTAGATCATGTTGGAGTTGTGGCATATCGAGTAGCACTTCCCCCTCAGATGAGTCGGATACATGATGTTTTCCATGTATCACAGCTCCGTCGTTATCTTCATGATGAATCTCATGTTATCGATTGGGGTGAGATCGATATTGATGATGATGCAACCTTCGAGGAGCGACCTGTGGAGATCTAAGACCACAAGGAGAAGGTGTTGCGTGGGCGTTCTATTCCCTTAGTTCGTGTCTTGTGGTGACACGGTGGCAGGGAGGAGAGTACCTGGGAGCGTGAGTCACAGATATGTGCTCAGTACCCAGAGTTGTTCAATGTTTAACTCCTTTCATGTAATGATGTTTCCTCTCTGGTTAGACCTTTCATGTTTTATTTATGTACCTTTGATGTGATGTTGTGAATGAATTGTTTGGTTATGGATTGTTTGTTCCCGGATGTCGTAGTTTTGTTCTAGATTTCTAACAACTCATGGTGGTTTTCCCCTGAGAGGTATCTTATGGGGTGGTTGTTCGGACCCCTCTTTTCTTCTGGGTTGGTTTTTAATTCTCGAGGACGAGAATGTTTTGAGAGGTATCTAATGTAATGGCTCGGACCTCTCCGGTCCATTACTTTGTGAATTTTGGTGTTGGAAGTGTTCTGGGAGGTCAAGGGGACTTATCCCCAACACTTTTCCAATTTTCCAGTTCTGTGAACAGTGTTTCCAGTTTTATGAACAGTAACAGATCGGTCTCACCGATCGGTCTGACAAATCGGTCTCACAGATCGGTTTCACAGATCGGTCTGACAGATTGGTTTCACAGATCGGTCTGACAGATCGGTTTCACAGATCGGTTTGAAAGATCGGTTTCACAGATCGGTCTGACAGATCGGTTTCACAGATCGGTCTGACAGATCGGTTTCACAGATCGGTCTGACAGATCAGTTTCACAGATCGGTGTGACAGATCGGTTTCACAGATCGGTCTGACAGATCGGTTTCACAGATTGGTGTGACAGATCAGTTTCACAGATCGGTGTGACAGATCGGTTTCACAGATCGGTGTGACAGATCGGTCTGACAGATCGGTTTCATAGATCGGTGTGACAGATCGGTTTCACAGATCGGTCTGACAGATCGGTTTCACAGATCGGTCTGACAGATCGGTTTCACAGATCGGTCTGACAGATCAGTTTCACATATCAGTTTCACAGATCAGTTTCATGTACAGTAACAGTGGGTGAACAGTGTTTCCAGATTCCTACAGTTTTCCCCTTTTGACGTTTCCTTTGACATAAAATACATTTAAAGCCTTATTTTAAGGTCTCTTAAGGCCGTTTAAAATGCCATAAATCCTATATTAATTAATCCTAAGGCTTGGAATGTTTTACTTGGTCAAACCGCGTGGGTTAATGTGATCCGTTTTTAATGGATAATTAACCAGATCTTAAACCATTGCCCCATTTAATCTTTAAAAAGGGACGAGATATCATTCTCCCTTGTTATTTCCCTTTGTTCTCAACTAGGAGGCACTAGAACCTTTCAATCCTTTCCGTAGGAGTTGCACAATCAATCTTTACTCCTAGGATTGGTTCCGCTTTGTTTTTATGCAACCAAGCTGTGTCAATCAATCTTTGATATAAGGTATGTTGTATCGTCGTTCTTTTGGGGTTCATCTTCTCCTATCCTCCTTTCCATAATTATACCATGTAATTTCCAAGATTCTAATGGGTTTTCTTGGGGTTGGTTGGTACTGTCGTACCGCAGCATCCTCCGGTGGATGCAGTTGTCGCGAGGGGAGGATCGTGACCTGTTGTGTGGATAAAGAACATGAGGAACTGTTTGAGGTAGGGGATTCATGGCTTCTCTAATTGTATATGTGCAATCGTAGAATTAGCATGATTTATCCTTTTGGATCACAATGAAATTGACCTAATTAAATACTTGAACCGGATTAAAAGAATTGGTTGATCGTATAATGTTGCTTTATACCGTGGTAACGGTTTGCCTCATGTTTTCCTAGATACAGTGATATCTATGTTTTCTTTGATTTGTTGTTAGTTCATGATAGAAATTGATAAAGAACATAAAGCTGGAATTATTTGTTAAATAATTGGCTAAAGTTAAAGAGGCATGTTAATGAATCTGTTAATTCAAGATGGATTAAAGAACTATTAGTTCGATAATTTTAAAAGGGTTCTGAGTTACCCGCTTTCTTGTAAGGCTGAATGCCTTGTGTTTTGGAGCTCTGAGTGCTCATTTTGTATGAAGGTTGAATGCCTTGTTAAAGGGCCGAGAGCCCATTTTTTGATCTTTGATTTCCTACTGCTTGTGATTTGATGTGGGCCTGGATGGCTGTTGTGATATGTGGAGGTATGGAGACTTGTGGTTGTGGCAGCGGATGACGCCTAGTGTGGCGAGATGCATCGGTTTATGCATATAGGTGTCGGGGAGGACACCAAGGATGATGGTATGAGATGAATGTGATGGTTTGATGTTGGTGGTTTGGTTTGGTTGTTTATCTGCTTTGCTTTTCCCCACTGCTCAAGGCAGCTGGTCTTGCTACCCTTCTTCCGAAGGAGGCGAAGACGCGTGGGGTATGTCACGTGCTTTCCATGTTTAGCCTCTCGAGGGAGAATGGGTATATGATCTTTCTATAGGCGGCAAAGACTCGACGGGTAGTATATCTATTCACCATGTTGAGCCTTCTTTGTGTTTAGAAGCATAGGATGTTTTTCTAGAATGCCTGGGAATGTGGAAAAGTAATTCTGTAATGAATGTTTGATTAAATGGTGAAAACCCACGGGGATGGAGATACTGGAATTTAATAGTGATGTGAATCCTAAAAAGGAGCAGTTTTTGAATGTAATGCCAATTTAGTTTAATGTGGTAAATTGTTCATGGTTAATTAATTAATTAACGTACAGTGGAACTGATAAAATGAGAATGGGGTAATCTAATAAAGCTCTTCAAATGTTTATGTGCTTATAAGATACCTAGTCTTTGAAGTAGCAGCCTGGAGTCTGAGAGACGTTAGTTGCAGTTGTATCTAATACTAGGTAATGCCCATAGTGTGGATTTGAGTTACATATATATTCTGTACTTTTTGTGTTTCTATACGCTACTCCACCCTGTCGGTAAGGGAAACTGACACCCCAGGGATTTTGAGCCCTGGGGGTGTTTTCCCCAATATTCTGATGGGAGGTTGAATGGCTGACTACCCCCTTTGGCCCCGCTCTCTTCTCTTGGTAGATACTTGTGCCATGATGCACAGCGGTTAGTTACCCCATATATGAGTGTAGTGGGCTGTAATGGCTTGTGGTTATTCACACGCATATATTCTGGATATAGTATCCTATGGACTACTATAGGTGTAACGTGTATAGGCTATGATGGCTTGAGGATCCTTACTCGAAGTATGGGCTGTAATGGTTTGAGGTATTATACCCAATGTATGATACACGTTATGCGAGCTGTGGTGGCTCCCGGAAACTACCTGGTTACCTTTGGTTGTGAGGATGGCGTGTTGCTTTACCCAGGTGTATGCGGGCAAGCCTATGTGGTGCACGAGGTGCAGATTGTGGAATATAGCCCAGGTGTCTGCGGGCAAGCCTTTGGAGATAGATGCACAGGACGTATGTCGTTGGGGAAAAGCGGCAAATCAGTGGGGAAGTAGTAGCGGGGTTCCCTTGATATTCTATGCTATATGCTATATTCTTGTATGTGATACTTGGTGAGAGTAGCCATGGTGAGGTTGGGAACACAGTATACCTGTTTAGGTGACGAGTTAGTTTCACTTGTTGATCACTAGGCTTTAGAATGCTTTCTTTACTTTTGCATGAGAGGCTTGGGGAGGATACTACTGACTATACTGTTATACTCACCCTATGTATCTATAAACTGTTTTTCAGGTCACTTGGAGCAGGTTGGAGATCAAGCGGGTTACTACTAGCTTGGGGTTGGAGGAGGAGCTTTTCGGGCTTGTGGTCGATGTCGTTTTACTTTCTTTTGGGTACTTTTAGTTTCCCCTTTCAGTTGTAGTACTTTTTCATGACATTTCATATATGTACTTGGATTTCTTTTATATTTCAGTTATGAGATGGAGTTGGTTGGAGTCTATTCTATCTCTCTCTTCTGCATGTGTTCTCTTAGAGGGTAATGCCTCCCATTTGTGTGTTATTATACCCTCGGTGCTAGTCGCCAACCCGGGGCCTACTGGAGGCGGGACTCGGGGGTCATTATCTCCCTTTTCACATTGCCGGCCCAGGAGGGGTACACTTTGTGGGGAGGGGGTCGTGACACATGATTCCCATATTACATTGGAAATATAAAATACATAGCATGAAAACATTATTTCATATTTGATATTATTTATAATATCATTCTTCATATATTTGGGAAAAGAAAAAAAATAAAGGGTGAGATAAAATTATAAATAATATTTATGTATAGTAGAATCTACCATGAATCAATAAGACGTAATCTACATAATGAGGTAAATAACTAAAAACACATGTCATTTAATCAATAACTTTGAGTATGAAATGAATCCATGGATAATATCAATGTGATGATCTCATGGATAATAATAACAAAATTATCAATGAAGTAAATTCTTACTATTTGAATCTATGTTTTAGACATCATTATATTTATACCATCAAAGCATTTTTTTTCAGGATAGTTTAATTTATGGGTGGGTATATACTATAAACTCATTTAATTATAGCTTACTGATTTGTATCACGAGACTTATTGATGAATTTACAGGATATATAATTCTTGTACCCACCCATCACTACATTTACAATACATTTCTCATATGTTTAATGATCAACTAAAATTCATATATAATATTCCTTATCAAAAAATATACATATCGAGTAAAGAATATGGATTATCAATAATTCTACAATGAATCAAACAAATTTCAAATTAAAAAAATGTATATATAAATGGTATATGGTTTAGGAAATAATCATATCAATATTGAAAATAATATAGATATTTAAGGGAAATATAATTTCCAATGATCACAATAATTTGAATGTTTCAAGATAATTTTAATTTCCATGAGATTAATCAAGAGATGAGGGATGAACATCACAAAAGTAGATTTTGTAGTAAAATAAATTATTTTAAAGAATAAATGAAAATCGGAATGAAATATTTAAAATAATTTTTTATTAAATAGTTTTTAATACCAATGAAAACTTATAAAAGAAGTTAATGGAAATAAAATGTTTATGGTGGTATAAAGGTCCATTAACATCATATACATTAAAATAGAACATTCCTTTTGACTTTTGATAAATAAATTTGAAAATAAACCATTCAATAAATAAAAGAGAACATTCCTTTTGACTTTTGATAAATAAATTTGAAAATAAACCATTCAATAAATCATTATAAATATTAATTTAAGACCATTTAAAAAGCCAATGACAAATTAAAATGTCTTTAATAAATCATTTTACTAATAAAATGGTACTTTTTTAAAATAATTTTAAAAAATATGGTCATGGAAGAAAAATATACCTAGTCAAAAAGAAAAAGATGATTATATTTTCTTTTAAGAATTCATCTTGAAAGAGTAAATTGAATTGAATCATTAATATTAATTAATAAATTTATATTCATATTAAATACCTCAAAATTTTATTATATACACCATATATAATTAAATAGGTTCATAATACTAAATAAGTCACAATAGAGTGGAAATTGAGATGAAAATATCTTACATCAAGTATGACTTGTTGTGTGCATTATTTATCTTCATCAATAATAAAGTTATTATAATTATTAACTTTATTAATAAACTTTTTAATTTTTATTACCATTTCATATTCAATTACTTACTCAATTAAGTTCACATCAGATGTTTTGATGATATTCGGCTCATATATCAAAAATGACTTTGGTAGGTTGAACGTGGTCAAAGAGGTCAATAATTAATTATATCCAAAATAATAATCATGAAATATTTATCATATTTATAAATAAATTATAAATTTAAAACCAATCAATAAATATGGTTAAGAAAAATTAACTATGTTACAATCATGGAGACGGTTGGTCGTACGTATGCACGAATAACATTTTAAATTTTTCAACAATAATGATAAAAAGAAGGTAAGTATTATTTTATCTTTAAATAATTATAATTATATCATAAAAACAATATTATTTCTTTAAATAAAATTATATATATTATTCATGTGATGTGGTGGTGAAAAACTAATTACATCGTTTCGTGGAAGTGGTGGTCCTCATATACGCACAAATGATGTTATCATTTTTCAATGAATGGGATGGTAGGAAAATATATGATATATTAATTTTATAAAATGATAAATATTTTATTAATATAATATGTATATTAAATCCATCAATATAACCATCTGTGAGAGGTGGTGATGGAAAATGAACTACATCAGTTCGTGAGGTGGTAGTTCGTCATTCACATGAATAAAGGTTTCATTCCCCATTTGATGGAAAATGAGATAAATATAGGTTATTTAATTAACATAATAACATATAGGTATTTTTTATATACTTATTTTATTATATTTACATGATTTAATAATATTTAAAGGATCTGTAAGAATAAATAAAACAAAAATACTAGGTTAAGAATGATACCTCTTCTTCAAACAGCCTCTTTAGGATTATATCTAAATCCTTCCTAGATTGGATTTATGATCAAAAAAAGGTCTCTAATGTGTTTAAAAGGATGTATGTAAGGTTTTTTATAGTCATTTTCTAAAACAAAATGTTTTTAAGTGTTAACAGAAGAGTATATGAGGCAACATTTTATAAGTGAGGGGAGAGTCACTTTTGGAATTTCTTAAAGTATTAAACTAATATAAAATAAGTTTCATATTAAAATGGATGAAAATTGATATAATTAAAATAAAATATGAGTATTATTATAAATATTATCATATAATAAAGTTTAAATAATATTTTATTATGTTTTCACCTTTATCTTTTAGTTGTAAACCCTCATAAACCCTTTTTACAATTATCGCAATATTAAAATTTTCTACCCTTTAAAGGTTAAGAATGTTAACATAAAAAAAACAACTCATAAATAGAAAATGGTTTATGGTTAAACCCTTTCCCATTAATTTTTATTAATGTAATATTTTTTATTAATTTTATTTCATTTAATAAATTATTATTTATTATAAAATATTATTAATGTCATTTTGACATTATTCATTTAATATGACTTTAATTACATCAGAAAAAAGGGAAATTAAAATATATTCATTTAAAAAATCACAAAAATGTCATATATATCTATAAAATTCATGGTAAACATTGATTTATTCCAATTATATCACTTTTAATATTTTTAAAATCATTTATTTTAATTTTTTATTAATTGAATAAATATTGTGTCGATGTTGCGTAAGAATTCAAGGTAATTATTTCATCACTAAAATTTATAAATAAATTACCATAATAAAATAAATTTATATTTAAAATAAATATTTATAACTAAACATATCCTCTATTTATTCTTATGTCAAAAATTTAAAGATGATAAAACAAATAGAATGACATTTTTTACTTTTTTATAAATAAAATAATGTAAAAATGATAGAAAAATGACAAAAAAAGATTCAATGTTAAAATAATTTATGATTAAAGATAAAATAGTTTCATATAATAAAATTAAGTTGATTTTTAGTGTCATTTTATAGTCCTTTTCATGTAATTTTTAAATTTAATTACTCGATTTAACCTTACCATGGTGGCAATTATTTACTATGGTTACTATTCGTATTGACCAAAAATAAAATGGGCCTATTTAAAAAATATGGAACTCATGATTCAAAATATGGAAACCATTTTTCAAGATTCAATTTATATAAGTGGCAGTAATTATTCTAAAATCAAAATGCAAAATGCAACAAAATATGGTTTTTTAGAAAAAATGTCTTTTATGTATAAAAATTTTTATACCAAATTCAATCATAACATTGATTAAAATTAACTTAATTGAATTATTAATAATATAAGAGACTAATTTTATATTTAAATAATTTTAAAAAATGGAACTTTTTAAATTCTTGAAACAAAAAATACAATTTTCAATAAAAATCTGTATTTTTCATTATTCACTGAAAAATAAATCTTTTATGAAAAATATGAAAATTTCACAAAAAGATAATTTTGATATGATGATTTCAAAAATATTAATATTTTTATAAAATACAATTTATATAACTTCTATCAATTAATTATAATATTATCTCAAGAAAAGTAATAAAATCTATTTTTGAAGAAAACTTATTTTTGAAGAATAAAACGACTTTACAAAATATTCAGTGGTTATTTACTAAAAATTTATCTATAAATTTATATTTAGTATAAACTTTATATATCTCACAACCTGACTTACTAGGGACCACTTGGCCAACGGTAAGCTGAGTTTTACATCCCAAGTCTACCTCAAATAGGCTTGGGGATGACGACAAGCTTTGAGAAGGCATAAACTAAAATGGGAGGCCTTATCCTAAAGTACCTATATGCAAACACACACAACCATATCCAAGAAAAAATTTAGGGGAATAATAAAATATTGTGACATATTGAGTATAATCATGCATGTGATTACCTCTAGGGAAAACATCTGAGTATGATAATACAGAATCAAGGTATAAAGGGTCAAAATACATGCCCAATTACAAATAAAATCCCAACTTGAAAACAACTAAAAAGGGGGGGAATAGAGAGAGTTAATATCTACATATTGAACTATTACCACTAAATGTATTCAATGCACCCAATTTCCTCTATACTTCACCAAAGTCACCGAAAATTTTTTTGTCTTCTGTATAAGACACGACACATGTGGGAAAATCCCCTGTAGGAGTGAGTTTATATATACCCAGTAAGATGCACCAAAAATGATAAATGAAGAAATATGAAGATAAAATACTATTCATCTCAACACATAGGAAGAGGGAAATGAAAACCCAACATATATGATCATAAAGAAACTCATATGAGAGAGAAAGGGGATCTCCATCTCATAACCCATCTAAGAATGATGATTCAGCCTTCAAATACAAACTTCCACCTTCAATACCTAGTATCACATGAAACCACACAAGAAATCATGTGGGTGACACACACCACACCATTCTTCTCCACAATCGATGGGGGAAAATCTCTATCATTGGACCCGCTCTCCACTAGATCTCGAAGATGGGGGTACCACCGCATAGATAGAGAACTCACACCCTAAGTAATAAGGGGGTTTCCAAACCTACCTATGTAAAGAGTGTGGGTGATTGTGCCCTGGTGAAACAAGGGGTTTTCCAACCCCATCATATCTCTAATAATTTATCCTGATCATCGATATCATCCAAGCATAAATGAAATAAGTTTCATGCTCTTATCACCTCGTTTCGTATCTCTGATGCAAAAATAAAGGCCACCAAAATGATCTATGTGGAAAACTATTCGGGATAGGCTACTTTTGAGCCCAAATATGAGTCTAAAAGAATAATATATGCAAGGTGGATATTCTTAAGGGACGTACATGGCATGTACCTAGGGTCACATGGTGTGTGACCTCACCTGGACACTTTCTTATGCTCTTTCTTGCACACATATTAGATAGAAATGTGGAACTACACAGCTTGTACAGGTGGTATATGATGTGTCTTATCCACTCAGGACATGTTTGTGTCCTCCTAGATCATGCCCATGTACTTTGGACCATGCTCGTGTGCACTAGTTATGTCTGGGTACCCTATCTATGTCCAAGTATACGGTCATGCCAGTGTTCTCTGGCTATACCTGTGTGCTAGGTTGTGTATGTGTCTGTGTACCCTAGGGGTATAAACCAAGACTCCATCACCAAATCCCACAACTTGTATAGACTATAAATGGTTTTTTATACTTTCCTTCACCTGAAATCTTAATTTTTGTAGCTAGGGGATACACAGTGTGTGTTCTTGGACTACACATCATGTATGTTGTATTTTTTCATAAAGTAAAAAAAACTTCACATTTCTCACCCATTCTTCCTCTTCCAATATTTATTCCTTTATTTAAATAGTACGTCTAGTTTTAGTTAATTTAAAACAAATTAAATTATTTATTTATTTATTTTACTTAAGGAACCACCAATTGTTTTCTTACACAAAAAATCTGACATCGACCAACCTTATCTCATGTCTAGGGTAAACTCTACATTATGGAATCAACTGTGGTCTCAAATTTCTCATTTCGGCTCCAAAATAATGATAAAACCATTTCATAAAAAATATTCATGTGTGTGGTATAATATATTTAATATTTTTAATATATAAATATTGGGCCCCTCCAAGCCATGAAATCTCATGCTGACTCAGTGCCTCACTTTGAAAAATATTCTTTAAAATATTAACAAAATATTGTAAGGAAAAATATATTCATTACATTGTCCCCTACTTTAAGGTTTTTCTCCCTAAAAATCACAATCTATATAAAAAGGTGAAGGTACTAATCCCACATATGGCTCTCATACTCCTAATAGCTCTCATGTATGCTATTGTGCTACTAAATCACACAAACCAAATGGATGGTCCATCCACACATGGTCCTCTCTTACTAATCCTCAATCGCCACCAGGTACTTTATGAAGGTTGATCCATCCTCAATGTCCATATTTCCCTATTCAATAACATACATATGGTTGTTCACGTACCTCCTTATTTATGTCACATGGGATACATCATACATTCAATCCAAAATTCGGATAAATTTCAAGTGGTAAACAACCTTTACAACCTTTAATATGATCTATAATGGATAAATAAACCTCATGGATAGCTTGCTTCCCCAGAAAAACCTCCAAAATCTTCATTGTGGGGAGACTCTCAGGAAAACATGGTCTCCCTACTCAAACTCCAAAGGCTTATGACATCGATCTTCATAATATTTATTTCTACTATGGGTTGTACTCATATTCTCTTATATTACTTGTACTTTCTCCATCATCACCTTCGCCATTTATGGCCTAAAAAGAGACTTCTCACCACTATCAGTCCAATATAAAGGTAACTTGTAGGGTCTCCCATATAAGGTCTTGAAAGGTTTAATACTAGTAGTAGATGGATAAGTGTTATTATAAGAAAACTATATAAATGGATAGTGATCCACCCTACTCTAGCCTAAATCCAACATGAAAGGCCTCGGCATATCCTCCAACACTTGGATAGTTCACTCAGCCTTCCTGTCTGTATGGGGGTGAAACATTGTACTAATCCTCAACTTGATCTTTAAGGCCTCAGGTAATTATCTTCATAATCATGATGTGAACTGACCATCTTAGTAAGATACAATTTTCTAGGGTACCCCCATGAAGTTGGAAAATATATTGCACATAAAACTTCTCCAAACTCTCAACTGAACTCTACTCCCTAATGGAAAGAAAGTGTGATGACTTGGTATGTTGTTTAAAAATCACCTAGATGAAATCATGGAATCTATCCTTCTATATAAGCCCCGTCAAAAATTCTATATATATGTAATCCCACTTCGATTATAGGATCTCAAGAGGCTGAGTCAAACTTTTCAGAGCCTGATGTTCAGCCTTAACTTGCTAACATGTGAGACACAGAGATACAAACTCAACAATGCTCCACCTCATTACAGTCCACTAAAACTACTATTGGAGGTCCTTATAAAACTTTTCCACACCAATATACACATTTAATGGGTAAGTGTGAAACTACCTAATCACCTCCTCTCACAATATGACTGAAACAATTTCCATACCTGGAAAAGGATGGTGTGATCCCATCCTTCATAAAATTTATCTAGTACATCTCCTATGGATATCTAGTCATGTAGAACCTCATAGTAAATGTATCCCAACTAAAAATTGATCTAAATAAGTGGAGGAGTCACCACCATCGACTAAAGAAAAATTTCACCCCTCTCTTCCACCAAGTTCATCTACAATGAAGGTAACTGCTCATATGTCTCCCCTACCAACTTAGAACTAGACTTCCTGATTAGGTCATCTACCACCATGTTACCCTTATCAGGAGTATAGACTATCTCAAATTCATAGACCTATAGGAACTCCAACCAACACCACTATCTCATGTTCAAATCTTTTTCAGTAAATATGTACTTCAGACTCTTATGGTCTATGTAAACAACAAAAATCTCTCCCATAATACAATGCCTTCACATCTTCAGAGTTAAGACTACCACTTTCAACACTAGATTATGAGTTTATTAGTTTTTATCATGGGGTATCAATATCCTAAACACATAAGTGATCACTTATTTCCTCTACATCAACACATAACAAAGCCTAGCCCTAAATAAATCAAAAAACACCACAAACTCAACACACTTCTTTGTTATCTCAACATAGGATCATTGGACAACCTCTGCCTCTGCTCCTCGAAGGCTCCCAAACACTACTCTGTATAGGTAAATGGATTCCCCATCTGCATCTAGGCATTCAAAATAGATTCTGACCTGGATAATTCTGCCACAAACCTCATGTAGTACCCCTCAAAGCCAACAAATCTTTACACCTTTATCACACTCTTGAGTGGCTCCCAAGAAAGCACCACATAAATATTTACTGGGTCTATAGATAAACCATGATTAGAGATGAAAATCCCTATAAATTGAACCTTGCGTATCCAAAACTAATAATTTGAGAGCTTATCATAAAGTTTATTCTCCTGGAGTAAGTCTAGGACTATCCTCAAATTTTATGCATGCTTCTACTCAAATACAGAGTAAATGAGTATTTCATCAATGAAGAAAGCTACAAATCAGTCCAAGTATGGATGGAAGATCTAGTTTATAAGATTCATGAACATAATAGGGGAATTATTTACACTAAAAGGCATCACTAAGAACTCATAATATCTATAGAAACATCAGAATATTTTCTTTATAATATCATGCTCATGAACCCTCAACCGGTGGTATCCAAGCCTAAGATCGATTTTGAGAACCAACACATGCCTCTCAACTGGTCAAATAGGTCATAAATACTTAGAAAAGGGCACTTGTTCTTTATTATTACCTAATTTAGGAGATGATAATCATACAAAGGCTAAAAATCTCATCCTCCTTCTTCGTGAACAAAACTGGAGCTACCTAGGTGGACACACTAGTTCTGATAAAACCTTTCTCTTTAAGTTAATCAAACTACACCCTTGTCTCCCAAAGATCAGTAGGGGTAATCTGATATGACATAGAAGATATTGGTGTATTCCTAGGTGTAAATCAATTAATAATTCTATATCCCTCCATGGAGGTAGTCCTAGAACATCTTCAGAGAAGACGTTCACATAATTATTCACTACCGTTGGAAGCCAGATGTCTGAAGATCCTATTGCACCAAGGGATAAGCTCACCCACTGATGGATGATGGGATATAGTTTCTTGTTCATGATCCCTACTTTCTCCACTAAAATATCTCTCTCCCCCATAAAGGACAAACTTTTCCCATTAGAACATAGGCACCTAACTCTCCTGTGATGATAGTCTATCTGGGAACACACCATGGATAACCAATCAATACTAAAGATGATGTCATGAAGTTTCATAGTAATGAACAAGAGGTCCCATGAGAAACTCTTTCTTCTAAGAACCAACTCACACTTATGAAAGATTTACGATATAGAATAATTGATCCCTATAGTAACCCCTATCTAAAGTTGTTGGGATAATGTCTTAATTAGAAGATCAAACTCTTACACAAGGTATATGGATATGAAGGAATGAATCATACATATGTATACAAGTAATGGGGAATGATAATAAAATACATATATCATACCTTGAATCATCTCATGTGTAGCCTGTTTATAGCCCTCTATAGCCTGTAACTACTCACAGCCCTGATCGCCAACTCCCTGAGCATAGCATGGACTACTTGGTATTGGTGGGAGTAGATTTTAATGTTATCCTACACGATTAGCTACTAATTCCATAGATCCACTTGATCCTATTATAACATCACCTCCATGGGTTTTTCCCTTTCCATGCTTGGGAGATCCCATATCACAACATCACCACTACTATGGCGGTACACCCACTATATTTCTACCCTCCTCAGAATGTCAGGTAGGGTAATCATGATCTATAAACCTCACCCATCACAAGCATATAATCTCCCCTCTATGAGATGACTCGATCCCCTATGAGAACCCTACACTATAGACCCATGTGTTGGAGTCTGATCATGGGGAGGTATCCTACACTAAGACCCTATCAACCAATGCCTGCTAGCTACTGCAAATGACTCAATCTCATGATGTCTACTACTAGCTCTAGTCGCCCTGATTTCCTCTACTAAGAATCACTTTGTAACCAACACCCACTCCATTACCCTATCATAAGTATGAATATAAAAGGAGAATACACTAACACGTATGTATCTATGGATCCCCTTCTCAAACTTCTAACCCCATAAGAAATAATATCATTCCATATATAGGGAATATCGCATTTGGTGGTTGAACCCTGCGGTTTACTCACCAACTGTCATATCATGATGATGTAACTTGAGAAGCTCCTAAATCTACATGGAGAATAATAATGAAGGGTAATACTTGTCATGAAACTGCTACAGGAAGTTTTTCTAGGATATAATCGACTCATTATGGGTCTGTGTGACAAGACTCCACCAACACCCTACTACTCTATGAAGAAGAATGGTTATAAGCATAACCATCTAATTATTTGGGGTTTAAACTAGCCTTACGACTTGGATTACTAACTCGATCCAATACTATGTTTTAAAGGGTTCAAAATCAAAACAAAATCTTAGTGGTATCTATCACTGGAACACATGTAATGTTCTCATCCTGTGTGCATCTTTGCCCTGAATTTTTAGAATTATCTACCTCTCAACAGGTGGTGAAACTTTTCTCTACCCGCCGGGAGGAAACACCTCATGATAAGGTCCTTGAACTGATGGCTCACTACTTGACTGATTGTCGTTATTATCTCATATTGATATCCTAGATGGTTGTTTTCATGGAGGATTCCTAAAAGTTATCAATACATACCATGGTTGGATGATCATATATGGGGAGCTAACTCAAGAAGGACATTAAAGTCAAAATACCCAATCCTATAGATTCATGTACTATTTTTTACTTCAAGCAATGTCTTGGTATGCTGAGTCAACAAGCATGTAGTCAGAGTCCTGGTGAATGGATGAGTTAGTTGCCACACCAACATTGGGTTCCCTAGCCACAAATCCGCACTGAAGACACTCCAAAACTATTTTTCTAAGTTCCCAAACCAATCTCACTCTGGGTATAACTCTAAAAATCATCCCAAGGATAAAATCATCTGATACCACTCTATCATGACCCAACCCGCCAGGGCCTACCTACTTAGAGTGAAGCCAAGTTTGATACCCTAAGCTCGCCTCTAATAGGCTAGGGGATAGTGAAAAGCCTCAAGAAGGCATAAACTGAAATGGGAGGTATCAGCCTAGAGTAAATTTACACACACACACAACCATATCCATTAAAAAGTGTAGATGTAATATAAAATGCTACAAAATTTAGAGAATAAACATGCATGCAATAACCTCTTTGGAAAACATCAGAGTATGAAAATATAGAATCAAGGCATAAAGGGGGGAATACACACCCAACCAGAAATGAAGTCTCAACCAAACAATGGATAGAAAAAGGGAAATCTGGAGAGCACTCATGTCTTGATATCTAAGTTCAATGAACAAACATGGTTAATTCACCCAAGTACTACTATGCTCTATCGAAGTCACTATTCATATGCTTGTAATCTACATAAGGCATGACACATGAAGAAAAATCCCATGAGGGTTGAGTATATACATACCCAATATGATGAATTGAAAATGATAAGGGGGGTAATATAAAGATATAATAGATATCATATCAACCCATAGAAATAGTTAACTGAAAACCCAGCATATATTCCCATTAAA
This sequence comes from Viscum album, assembly GCA_963277665.1. NCBI lineage: Eukaryota > Viridiplantae > Streptophyta > Magnoliopsida > Santalales > Viscaceae > Viscum > Viscum album. Next base: position 366,140,467 of record OY728137.1, read on the forward strand.
AAATCCATATGTGAGA